>JWIW01000077.1:85281-678112 GCA_000966855.1 Fusarium sp. JS1030 | reverse complement strand
TTTTTTTCTATACTAGCTATATAGGATTTTTTAAAAAAAATCTCGAAAATTTATATAGGGTTTTACTTATATAATAAAGCTATTTATAAGCTTATAGCTATTTTAAGCTAGTGCTGATTTTTCTAGGAATTTTTAAAGCCCTTTTATTTTTAGGTATAAATACTAGTAAATTACAAAGTGCGGCGCATACTTGGATGCGGCGCATGCTTATCATATACGTTAACTATTATTTAAGATCTTCTATAATTTAAACCACCTTTAATAACTACCAATTCTCCCCCACGAGTCAATATTATATCTCTCCTTACCAAAGCACTAACAATATCCCTCCTTCCTGCAAACCAATCATACGGGATAAAAAAGTGCTTCAAGACCTCTGGTGTTGTTGAATCATTGTCCTGTATGCCCCTCTTACAGAGATCAACAGTGCATACCCAGAAAGACCGGTCTAGGAATACGAGTTTTCCCGACTCCTCTTCACCGATGACATGAGAACTACTCAGTTCAAATGTTGTGTCTGAGTTCCTCCGTACTTCATGGGCTGCGACCTGATCTGACACTTCCTCGGCATTTAATTGCGTCCTTGGTGAGAATTTGGCGTCCTCCTCTGCCACATCAAGGCACTCTGCGTCAATTACCGTGATCCTGCTGCTGTTGACAAATCTGTTCGACTGCACGAATTCTAGCACGATTCTCTGTTCTTGGCCCAGCGAATAGGACATCGCGTTTTTGAGTTCTGCCGTCCCATTGTCCGACGATAATGCAGTAGATGAGACTCTGGACCAGTCACTCCACCGGTAGACGCAGACCTCGATGTTGTCGATATGGATGAGATGTAGTGAGGACTTTGGATGAGGGATCCATTTCCGGATTCCTGGCGTGTGTGGACATGCCCGCTGCAACTCACACTTGCCACTGTCCAAGTTGAACATATGATCAGACTCGCGCGTTGATACCAGAAATTTGGTTGCTAATTCTTCCACTAGCACGCCAATAATTGCTTTGTCAGAATCAAGGCGGGACTCGAAGAGCATTGTTGGATTAACGAGCCAGCCGTTGTATTCCGACTTCCGTATTTTGTACAGTAAGATCCTGCTGGCGGAATCGATGCTAAGAAGGGCGTCTCTCTGCTCGATCCAGGCCAATATACGTATTGATACCTTGTGGCTGTAGAGAACCCCCAAGCTCGCTGCCGTTTTTCGCTCGTAAAGGACGACCGACCCATCATCCTTTCCGCAGAAGATAACTTCAGACGTGTGATGGACCGCCATGACAGTAATCTTCGCTTTGGCCTCTGTAGAAACTGTCTCGACCATCGTCGTTGGAGCCGACTCGCTGCCGCCGTCACTCATAGGCCCTCCTAACAAAGCCTTTGGTTCCCAGACAGTGCATTGGGTACCTCGTATGTCGGCAAGATGCATGCTGTCTCTGCTAAAAGAAAGCTGCTTGATATAAGAGTTGGACGACTTGACCCGATAGAGGAGCTTGAAGGTTTCGAATTCGTAAACCTTGACAACCCCATCTGCACCATTTGTTGCGAGCAGATGCCCATCGGGGCTTGGGGCAAGGGTTTGACAGTTGGCGCGAAAGCATTCCAGCTGGCGATCAGCAAAAGGGTCAAGGAGGGCAAGATCACCATCCAGATATGCGACTGCAAGAAGTACAATGTCTGGATTGGGGTTGAACGCAAGAGCGACTACGACGGTATCCTTGCAGGTCTCTCCGTTGGATAGTTTCTTGCCACAACTGCCGGCGTAAGCGTCCTCTTTCATGTCCCATAGCGATATGGGTTGGCGGCTGTAAGCTACAGCTAGCATCGCGTGGCTGGTAGAGATAGTCAGGGCGCATGGGGCTCTGGGCGGAGGCTTTCGTTCCATCTCTGGCGCATCGGTATCGCTCCATAGTCTGCGAATTGGCTCGGGTTGTGCGTCGTGCCCCAGATCCCAAGTCGTGATATAATTGTTTCGACTCGCAATCAAAAGACTCTCTGCGTCAAATTCCATCTCCATTGGCTGTGAAGGGCTCGCGAGGCTGTGCCTCACTTGTCCACTTCTGATGTCCCAGACTTTGACCATCTTTCTGCCGCAGGTGGCTGCGAGGTCGGAATTAGCCTTGAAAGCGATCAAGCTGACAGATTCGCCGTGTTCGAATGTCTTGTACTCCTGGTAAGAGGTGGCGTAATACAAGACGACACTTCCTGAACTGAGCCCTAGGGCGAGGAACTCGTCTCCATAGCGCAAGACCCTTGGTTGATCCTGATGGAAATTAATAGATAGCAGTCTGTCATGCCACTGCTTGTTTGGTGCGCCAAGCACTTCGAGTCTCTGGCCTAAGCGGCGAGTGTTGTGCACCATAGATTCGGTGGGACAGAATGGGGATATTGAGGAGTGTATTGCTGACGGTGACACCGTGAGCGCATTGCCGAACACGGCAGGAATCCGAGAGAGGTCGATGGCCCACTGTCGTATAGCTTGCATCTGAGGGTCCTGGGGTGAACGATCGACTGCACACGCATTGACGTAGGTGTTGAGATGTTCTGATGCCCGGATGAGGTGATTGAGATTTTGAGATTCAGCAATCGTTTCGATCCAAGTGAAGACGTTGGACCTCAGGAACTGCACAACAAGCTGAAATGTATCAGCCACGGCCGGATCAGCCCTTGAGAGGTGAAATGAGTATGCCGTGTATGCGTAGGTGGCGAAATTTAGTCTTGTTGCTGATGAAATTGTCGAAGACTGGTGCCGAGTGTTCCTTGGAGGCTTCATTTCTTCCCCAATAAGGTACTTGAGACACACCCGAGCCATCTCGGTGTGCGCTCTTGTTTTATTGATAGAGAACTCGGACTCGAGTCCGCCGGCGACAAGGAATTCTCTAGCAGTTTCATGGACCATGGCAACTCTGCCGTGTGTATCCACGGTAACAAGTTGACCACAAAGCGTAGCAATGCTCTTCTCCAAGTTTAGGAATGAGTCTTGGGTATCTAGAGTCAGAGCACCATCCAACTCGCTGATTCTGAGTGGTCTAACCGAGCATGCTGCCCACATGAGGATAGTTTTAGCCAGCTCCTTTCCTCGAGTGGCCTCCGACATGATATCTAAAGTCCGCTGGTATAGTGGCTCCATACTTCTTGGCACATCTTCAAGAACCTGGAAGATTTCCTTTCGGCTGTGGCAGTGTACAAGTTCCTCGACCGTCAAGATTGCCCACAGGAAGGAGCCCTTGGATTTGTCCAGAATCTTCTCAGCTAAGGGGCCCCGGTCCTCAGCTCCCACGACTCCTAAGTCCCGGGTCCTCTTCTCAATCAGAAGCCTGAGATCAGACTCTGTGTCTAATGTCAAGATTGGCAAGAACTGGATTAGGTTTGATGGAATGGCCGAGAAACCTTGCTCCAGATCGACTGTATCCCGACTCGTGACCAAAATTCTCAGGGGTATAAATTCTTCCATGTTGTAAATGGCACGCAAAAAGACAGAAGGGTTGGAACATTCGTCCAGGGCATCGATGACCAAGTAATGCCTAGTAATACTGGTACGGAAAATGCCAGACGAGAAGAGGATTCTCCAGAGTGTGCGCTCGTCCGCGCGGTCGAGGCTGACACCATCCTCCTGTATGCCCAATACGGCATCACCAGCCTCGACATTGGAAATTGCCATTTGAAAAGCCAAAGATCGGAGGCAACTACCGAGGCTGGACTTGGACTCGTCTCCATGTTTGAAGAAAAAGTAGCTGACTGCCTGACCAGATTCCTTGAGCTGATCAATGACATAACCGGCAAGAACAGATTTTCCCGCTGCCGGCTTTCCCTTTATCCATAGCGTTCTGTCATTTGAGGACTCCCCATCCTTCCATTTGACATAACTGGTTTTGATCGAGATCCATTCGCACGACCCATGCACCCGGGCTTCCCTGACGTTTGCAAAATCATCGTCCAGGACGCCCGAAACTCCCAGGTACTTTTTGAGGCTTTTGGCCCTGTCACGCCTCTGCTTCCGCTCTATCTCCGGAATTGTCTTGACAATTCTTTTCACAGTGGAGGCGAGTGCATTTCGTAGGAGGGTGTAATTGGAGTCCTCAGGAGAGTCAAACTTGCATATTGTGCGGTGGTCGGCAGTCATGGGCACTTGCTTCTCCTCCCGATACCCCAGCACAGCTGACTCGGGATGGACGATGAGTGAACTAAACCGCTTCATGATCTGCGTCTCGTAGAACGACCAGAGCTCAAGACCAGCTGAAAAATGGCGGAATTCGTCATTGATGACTTGGATCGCCCCAGAATTCGGTTCCAGGTCTCCAACATAAGCGCGGTCGTACGCAATCTTGAGGAGGTTCTTCAGCAATCTTGCCGAGTCGGCACCTCGATGTGGTGTGGCGAGGAAGTAGAATGCAGCAAACCGCCCAGCCAATGTTGTGTGGACTTCATCTTGTTTAGCCAGGATATATGCTTTCTTCAACACCAAGCCACCCATGCTGTGGCCGATGACAACGATGTATGTCACGGAATCGGCGATATATGGTGAGGTGCTGATGGCGCCCAGGAGTGATTTGCCAATGTGGTGTATATTCAAGCAATCCTCTTTGCCCTTTGAGTAATACGCATCGTATCCGTAGGTATGGATGCGGACGTTTTCGAACCCGTCATCTTTAGGGAGCCACTCCTCTGGCCAGAACTGAGACGCCTTGCCCCATGTTTTCCTAGAGTTTCCTCCCAGGCCATGGACGAAGATGAAATCGACTTTGGGCGCCAGTGGGGAATATACCAGGCTCAGCCCGAGTGGGCCTTTCACGGATTCCGCTTGATCTCCCGAGGTTCTTGATCTTGAGGCCCAGGTCAAGGTTTTTGACAGAGAAAACAGGTTCCTCGCTCCCTTGATCGAGTCACGGGTGCTGGAAGCACTATCGGGTGGTAGGTCGGCCTTTGCCCGCCGCTGCTTTCGGGAGAACTGGTGCAGTTAGCGATTTAGTAGGTTCAAGGTTTTCTAGGGGGCCCAAGTGAGAATTTACCATTGTAAGCCACAACTGTGGGCGCCGTTTCGGTTGCCCAGTCTCTTCCACGGTGATATCGGCATAAGGACCTCGTCGCCCAAATGATAATGAGGTAATGTTACAATGAAAATTGTTTCAAGAAACTCTCAGTGATGCCTAATATCTGGCGATCGAAGCACCCCTCTCGAACCACCAATCAGCTGGCTGCTGTAACCGCCTGTTGGTACCCCCCGACACACACGGGTTCGGCAAAGACACGATCATGTATATTGTCTAAAATTTGCCGCACCAAAATTCTAGAAACACTTCCATCGATATAAATCTCTCCACGACCCTGCGGTGGTTGGGCCCGTTCATCCCGTACTATCTGAAAGAGCCAATCACCATGGCATCCCAGACAAATCCAACCTTCGCGGTCAATGACCATGAGGCTTTCATGGAGTTTGCTCTCACCCAGGCACAAAAGTCGCCGCCAGCTGGCAACAAATTCTGCGTCGGGGCCGTCCTTGTCGACGCTGATACGGGCAAAGTCCTGTCGACGGGATACTCGCTTGAATACCCTCGAGATTACAAGGGAGACCCAGGCACCACTCACGCGGAGCAGTGTTGTTTTATCAAGATCGCCGACGAGCACGACCTCCCTGAGGAACGCATCCATGAGGTTCTTCCGGCCAACACGGCACTATACACAACCATGGAGCCATGCAATGAGAGACTTAGCGGCAATATGACTTGTGCAACTAGGATCTTGAGGCTAAAGGGCGCCATCAAGACTGTCTATGTTGGAATCAAAGAGCCAGGAACGTTTATCGCTCATAATGACGGCCAGGAAAGATTGGAGGCCAACGGTGTCAAAGTGGTATACCCCGTTGAACATTGGCAAGAGAAGATCACCAATATCTCAATCGCAGGGCACTAGCATCGGGACGGCCCGCCCGGTCACCGCATTCTAGGTTATTTTAGCCCTCTCGTTGCTATTTAGGGACGAAACTGGTAGAGTATAGATGCGTCATACATCGAGATGCAGCTTTAGCGCACGCATCCAGTGAAGAACCTCCCGCTTCTTGGATAATTCTTATCATTTGACGAGTATAGGCTGAAATGGGTCTTTTAGAAGTACCAGATGAAATGCAAGCTTGGAATTGAAGAGGATTCGTAATGGTGTTCATTGGGTACCTTGGCGCCTCGCGTATCGGTATCTACGGGGTAGATTTAATGGCAACATCACTCTAGCCGCCCAGAAAGTGCTCGCCCGCAAGTTGATTGGCTAGCTCTATGGGCGCGGCGCGGGTAATCCTATAATAAATCCCGCTTCTCCGAGAGCCCGATCAATTCCAATCAGCAGGACGCTAAACAGTTTAGCACATTCTTTGAGATTAAAGATGGTTTTCAATCTCGCAGATGGCCTTCAATTCGGGGCGGGGAATACAAAAGTCGACCCGGCCGTGTTGAAAGGTAAGCTACAAACTCTGGCCGAGCTCACAAAGTCATCCTCGTATTGACGACCTCCCAAGAGCTGCCAGAAGGATGCAGGGTCACATCCACTGAGAGCCATGGCGTAAGCTTTTGGGCCCAGACGGGCCGCATCGATGTTTTTCTTCGCAACGATACACCGCAGTCTTTCTTCATCAAGGTCATGTCGAAAGAAATAGGCATGAAAATGGCCCAGGCAGAATTCCAGTCAATGAACGCCATACACAACGTTGTACCGGAATTTGTCCCAAAGCCCATCGCTTCTGGCACTTATGAGACAATGCCAGATATCTACTTCTTTCTCTGCGAGTTTCGAGAAATGACCGACGATATGCCAGACCCTCATAAATTTGCTACTCTTCTGTCAAAACTACATCAGAAAAGCGTGTCGCCCATTGGCAAGTTCGGGTTCCACGTCACCACCTACGCAGGAAACTTACCCCAGTTCACGGCGTGGGAAGATAGCTGGGAGACATTCTTTGCCAAGAGTATGAGACAAGCACTTGACCTAGAGATTGAAAGGAAAGGGCCTAGTGAAGAGCTTGATGTCCTATCTGGTGCTCTGTTCGAAACCGTCATCCCGAGGCTACTGCGACCCCTGGAGAGTGACGGGCGAACAGTGAAGCCTTCACTTGTTCATGGAGATCTTTGGTATGCAAACGCAGGGATCGATATCGACAGCGAGCAGCCTCTAGTCTTTGACGCATGCTGTTTCTTTGCGCATAATGAATGTAGGTTCTCTTGCGAAATAATTGAAGTGACCCGTACTAATGATTATGAATTTGAAGATGAGTTTGGCCAGTGGCGACCAGCTTGCAATAGGTTTGGAGATCAGTACATAGCTTCCTACAACACATTGACCGAGATTTCTGAGCCGCGGGAGGATTTTGAAGGCCGTCTAGACCTTTATAGGCTGTGAGACACCCAGAGTCTCTGTTTTGTTTTTTTCTCTCCTAATCTACGGGGCTAATATTTTTTTAGGAGGTTTGACGCACATGTATCTGCGCTTTTTGTCGAAAAGGAGACTCTTCGCACACAGTTAGTCTATTCTCAATCGAGTGGCTAGCTTGGTGGCTAATGAACTTGACAGGGTTATTGATGTTATGAGAGACTTGGTCCAGAGATACGGTTGATATGCAGCCAAAATGGGACGCTTGTTCTATATGGCGCATTTCTAAAATTCTGCCAAAGGTCTCTATCGGATGGTTATCAACCCCAATATTATGTTAAATCTACTCTATTTATCCCGTGCATACTTCTGCGCCACAGACGTTCAGAAGCAAAGCAGGATCTTGCGCGAAGAGCACTGATAGAAAGACATAGATTGCCTTGACGTAGATCAGAGTAACAGCTAGTTGGAGGATCAAAATAAAGCCTAACCAAGAAAGAGGTGGTAATAAACTAAAACCCAAATGGCGTTGGGGGAAAATGCTGGAATCCAAGCAGTGAGCGGTTTACCAATGTTCTGAGATACTCCGCAACGGTCAACACCAGGGGGCTTGTCCTTACAACCAGCAATTTAGGCAAATATGTCTTCCCCCGCAGATCTCCTCATCTATCTTCCGATTAACAGCTTCTTAACGGGTAAACACTACTTCCACCTATCGCGGTCTTACCTACAGTGCCGATCGTCCACAATCCATGCCTGTCTATAGTTGCCAAGCGGTCGGGTTGCTGTCGCGGGTTAAAAGTTGCCCGTAATGTTGACTGGCAACCCCGGTATTTAGACAACTCGGTACCCCGACCCCATATCTCGTACTTGGCCTACTAAATTAATGAGACATACCTACGGTCTATCCATTTCTGCTCTCAGAGACATCTGTATGTCATCATCATGGGGGGCCACTTGTTGGTGTTCTACACTCTCTGGCTAGCTTTGGCCTCATTGTCATTTGGACTCAAGAATCCTATCATAAAAGGGCGAGTAGTGGTCTCCATCATGCACAGAATTTTACTGACCACTTCTCTGAGATAGGTGGAATCCTGACCCGCATGTAATCCGGGTGGATGACACCTACTATGTGGCAGTCTCATCGTTTCTCACGTTCCCCGGTATTCCGATATACAAGTCCCAAGACCTGGCCAACTGGGAACTTGTTTCCCACGCAATTGATCAGCCTCATAAAGTTCCAATCACCGGTGTGCGAACGGGAAATGGTAGGCTCTTGTTACAGGTAAAGCAGTTCATCACTGACCGGCGTGCCAATAGGTGTCTGGGCGCCATCCATATCATACATCAATGGGCGGTTCTACGTCACTTCAATGGCGATGACGGGCTCTGACCCCGATTACAGAACCTGGCCACGCATGTTCTGGGTTTCTTCTGAGGATCTCAAGACATGGTCAGACGTTGTTTGGGGAGAGCCATACGGCATTGACCCACACCTCTTCCAAGACCCCATCTCTAAGAAGTCATATCTCACAATCATGGGCTTGAACAATGGCTATGATCGTCTGTGGGGTATCAGCCAGTGCGAAGTGGACTTGGACAGCGGCGCTTGTGTTGGCCCGTATCGAAGCATTTGGAATGGCACGATGCCTGTGACGAACAGTACTCGCCCTGAAGGACCCAAGCTCTTCTACAAAGACAAGTACTATTACCTACTGATTGCTGAGGGAGGCACCGGTGTTACTCATAGGGCATCAATTACTCGCTCCAAGACTCCTGAAGGGCCATGGGAGTCCTCTCCGACAAACCCCTTGATCTTCAACGGCGCAGACACCGGCCTCACAGTCGGTAACACTGGGCATGCCACATTCGCCGACACTCCCGACGGCGACTGGTTTGCCACCTTCTTGGCTCGCCGGTATGTCAACGACTGGTCAGTCCTTGGCCGCGAGACCTTCTTTGCCCCTGTTACCTGGAAAGACGGATGGCCAACCATGAACAACGGCGAATACATCTTGCTGAGCCAGGAATATGACTACGGCCCTGATGTCAAATATCCCCCCAAGCCTTATGAAGACCTCTTTGAGGGGTCTGAGCTGCGGTCTAGTTGGTACCAACTTCGCTCGCCATACTCAAAAACCTACCGCCTGAATGGCAAAGGAAAGGGACTAGTTCTACTACCCAATGTGTACACTCTCAGCGACCGCGACACGCCAAGCGTTATCTTGAGGAAGCAGCTTTCCGTCAATATGACATTTACCGCAACGCTGTTGCCAACCGACAAGGGGCTAGGACCATACCAATCTGTCGGTATCTCAGCTTATTCAAGTGAGATGGCCCATCAAGATGTTGGCGTTCGAGGGTGCGCCAAGTCAAGCGGCGTATGCATCTTTGTTGACATTACAGCCAAATCACCTGGTCCAGGAACACCACCTCAGGTATGCGATTCTTGACACCCGTGTCTCTGATATTGCCATTTATCGCTTACCTGCCAATACGCCTGATTCATAGACAGAAGAGTTTCCCCTAAAACTAAATCAAATTGAATCAGACTTGAAGTTGCACATTCGCGCTGAGCCACGCCAGTATAGATTGGGATACTCTTTGGAGAACGACAAACCAACATGGGTTAAGACCTTCTCTCCTAGTCTCTTGCCTGTCGGGTTCGACGGAGTCATGTTTGGTCTTTTTGCCAGTGGTAATAGCTTCCCGTGGCCCTACGATGCGCCGGAAGTTGGGTTCAGCAAGATTCGCGAGGAATATTTCGATGAAGGATTTAGCGACTACAAGAACCAGACCCAGGAGGGTTAGTAGAGTCGCCTAGCAATATGCGCGGCTATTCTACATGTGTATCATCTTGTCCTCAAGTAGAAGTAATAGCTTCCTGCAATGATAGCACATAACGGACGTTTAAGTCAAAAATTAAGTTGGGTAATTTAAGGTGTAATGAGCCGTCTCTCGACACATCCGTATCTCTCTAATTAACATAGTGAATATCCATTTCCTCCCCAGTCACTAGACTTGTATTATTTACTGTTGTGTTCATTTGGGTACCAGCGCCTTCCACCGCCTTACTACTTCACTCTTTTCTTCAAGACTAGCCTTCCGCCAGTCATTAATACCTTGCCTCAATCGAATCAACATGATCTCAGCCTTGAGCTTTGTGAGATGATGCTTTGCAAGCTCCTTCTCAAGTCCCTTCAGTGTGTAGCCTGGGAGTCCAAAGAGTGCTATTTCATGTTAGTGGTCGGATTCCTGTTATTGCTTTCGAGGAGAGGCAGCATGAAGGGAAACAGTGGTACTCACCTGAACCCAAGTTGCTCAAGATTCCCAGTCCGCCACGCAAAATACCCCTGCCTAAGCCCTTCACTCCCTGGCTTTTGGTATCCTCGTAGGGCTTCTGAACGATCCCACTAAAAGCATCCCAAACCCCATAGCAAAACTCCTTGCCAGCGGTTCGGATGCCACTCCCCAACCCTGTGATTTCGTCACGCCGTCGAACCTCAACACCTGCAAAGCCATGTGATGGGACGTTATGAAACCCGTTGGCGACGTTGTAAAAGAATGCGACAGGGGCTTTGGCACCCGCCTTGGTGAGCTCACAAGCATACTTGCCTGTAACCCGTGTGATATAGAACGCTCGTCCATACCGGCCTTGTTCGCGGGTTCTCCAGGCTTTTTTGTGCTTACTGTGGATTGAGGAGATTGGCCTGGAAAGTGACATTGTCGGGTCGGCGGTATAGAGCGATTTTGTCGCCATTCTTAGAGCAATCTCCTCCATTTGTGCCGGTGTCAAAGCCTCCGGACCGACAACGCACCTCAACATGCCAGCCTGCGCTTCGTGTTCATCTGAAGGCCTGAAGGGACCATCTCCTTTGGCGCTGAGCCGTCTCGCCTTCTCTGATTGTGGTCGATTCTTCAATCGTTGGGCGTAATCGGCTGTTGCGGTACCCACAGCCGTAACAAAGCCTGAGGCCGCGGCTACCGCGCCAATAACGGGATGCTCGGCACCCTCATCGACATACCAATGCTTGTGGCGAAGCAGCTTCAGGTCTGGCGGTTGTATTAGCCCTTGATCGACGAGGCAGGACACTGCGAAGCCGCTGAGATGGGCTCCTGTCTTCCGATGGAGCCAGGTGGCAAGCCTCTCAGGACAAATGTCACAGCGCAGGTGGTCCATATCAAGCCGGTCGTGGATGTCCAAAGCCGTGTCTCCAGCTCCGTCTTCTTCCTCGATATTCAGCGCCATTTCCTGTACTACATCTTGGACCTCCGGCTTCAGCGCAAATTTGATGCTTTCTGCGAGAATCTCTGCGGTCAATTCCTTGTAAGGCACAGAGGTTGGTCCGGCACCGGCTCGGGCCATCATTTGACCCCAGAATGGTTGGTCGCCGAAGAAGGGCACGATAACGGTTGGTCGACCAGCAGCAATGCCGGCAGCCGTTGTACCAGCGCCACCATGGTGTACCACGGCTGAAACACGCTGGAACAGCCAGTCGTGAGGGCAGTTGCCGATGAGATAGATGTTTTCCGGTACCTCTCCGTCGCCCACTCCACCCCAGCCCTTGGAGACAATGGCCCGAACCCCAGCGATCTTGATGGCCTGGAAGATCATCTGCGTGAGCGCTTGGGGGTCATCGACAACGATCGATCCGAATCCAATATAAATCGGTGCTGGTCCTTTGTCGAGAAATTCGGTCAGGTCGGGAGGAGGCGTGTATGAGTTTGCGAGTGGCAGAAAAGAGAAGCCCGTGATATTCAGGTGAGGGCCCCAATCTGCGGGTTTGGGTATTAATGATTCTGACCAGAGATAGCTGTACGGAACCCTGAGCCTAGAGAGGAGTTGAAATCCCCACATCGGGCTCACCGGGTCAAGATGTAGTGTTTGTGAGCGGAACTTGTTGATTAAGTCACCCAGGCTAAGAGATGGAACAGTCAGTAAAAAAAAAGTCCTCTCATAGATAGCCAGAATGCACTTACCCTTGCCATGTCAAAAGCTCCATCATCATGAAGGAGAGGTAATTAGCAACTCTCGCGTCGGCTTCACCATAGCTCATAGCAGCTAGGGGGTGAGGAAATGCTTTTGTCGGTGACCACGGCATAGTGAAGACCATGTGCAGCGGAATGTTCAGCTTCTGGGCACAGTGAATATGCGCCATTGAAGGCGGATTGGCAATGATGACATCGGCGATGAACAGGTCATCGGAATTTTGGACGTTGGCAGCCGTCACTCGCTCTCCCATGCCATCACCGGCTTCGATGCAGCTTCGCCAGGCACCATCGATAATCTCTGCCATCTCTCGCCTTCTCTTCCCAACATCACCGCCCTTGACGCTCTCTCGGTTGGGTAACAGCCCGGGGTTTTTAACCATGTAGGCCATGAGAGCTTCTGGATCTCCGCCAATGCTGAAAAATTCAACCCCTTGGGCTTCGACAAAGTCCTTGAAGACGGGATGTGTGCATATCCGCACACGATGGCCGTAGGGTGATTTCATCAGTAATTGGGCGATGGGGATGAAAGGCTGGACATCGCCACGGGATCCAACGATGTGGATTGCGATATTCAGGCGCGGACCCTCCGGCGGCTTCTCTATGCCCGGGAGGAACGCGATGCTGTTCGTTCTCCGCGGCTTCGGAGGCTCCAAATGCTCCAAGTCTGGGAGCTCGCCGGCAAAGGATCCCTGGAAGCGGTCGCACCATGTCGCCAGCGCCTGCGGATTGTCGTGGAACTGGACCGCGACGCGTCCGTCAGCAATGACGTTACTGGAGGGTCCATTCTCGATATCCGAGTTGTCAATGGCGATGTGGCCCAGCCCGTGCGATTTGATGCGATTGAGCGCCATCTCGGGGACACTCTGGACGCGCAGCTGGCGCAGGTCTCTCGTCTCGGCACACGCGGAGGCTGTTGAATTGAGGTTGTCAAATTTCAAGATTGAGCATCATGGCTAGCGCAAGTGCCTGTGCTTATGGCCTTCCTCTGAACTCAAATTATGCAGCCCTGCATGCGTCCATCAATGGCTCCAACCAGAATGAAGTCATGGTGGGGCATTTGTTTAACGCCTTCTGTTCTAGCACAAACTCAGAGACATTGCGAATAATGTTTGATTAGCTCGGCCCAACTCTGCTTCCGACCGATATTCGACGTTATCAAGAGCCTCGTGGCGTGGTCGGCTAGTCGGCAACTACTGTACAGTACCTAGCCAAAGTTGTTTTGCATCCTCTTCTGCACTTCCGCCACATTTGCATTGTTTCCCTCCTTCAACGCTTCGTATGCCAGCCTGTGCACATGAACGGCCCGAGAAAACAGTGCTCGCCGGTCCTTCCAGCCGCATACCGACCGTATCTTATCGCTCCCGACCCACTGACTGAAGCTGAAAACGTAGTGCAATCCGCCTGGGAATGATGGACCGGCCTCACTGGCAGGCACAAACTCCACGCCGCCTTTAAAGCCATATTCCTGAGCGATGGCCGACGTGACCTCCTTTGCAGTTTCGTAACGGTATCCAGAAATGTTAAAGTATTGACCATTTATGACAGCTCGGTCCGGGTGCTCCGCAAGCGCCACATATGCCTCGGCGCAATCATCGACATGTGTCGCGTGCATGATGCTATTCGGGTTCCCCGGAATTTTGAGAACCTCGGCTCCTTCTTCCTTTTCCGCAGCGGCAAAATCGAACATGCTGCCGTAGTAGCTGCTGGAATACCCAAAAACGCAGGTTGGCCGGATGACTGCTGCATCGAAAAGATTCCCATAATCGAAAACTTTGGCACTGCTTGCTGTGCGCTCCTTCAACATCTCCGGCCCATTCAAGGGCGACTCTTCGACGTGAGGGGCAAGACCTGGTGCGCCGTGGACGTTCGTGGTACCATAGTCTTTGCAGCCAGAAGACCACAAAACCAGCGGTCGGATCCCGTTTTGGTTACTCTTCTCGGCCAGTGCTTTGACGCAGGAAATGACCTCTTCGAAATGTGCCGCGTAACCAGGAAGCTTTTCCGTGCAGCTAACAATGGCATCAAAGGTGTTAACCTGCTCAAAGAGAGTGTCCAAGAAGATGAGATCAGTGAATGATCCAACCACCGGAATAACCTCCGACAGTATGAGCTCCTTAGCCGCTTCGGGTCTCCTTATAAGACCAAAGGTTTGCCATCCAGCCCGCGCAAAGGCACGGCAGACTGCAGAGCCAATGTAGCCGTTGGCGCCTGTAACGAGGACGTTTCGACGTCGGTTGTCGCTCATTCTGATTTCTGTTTTGATGTTTTGTCTGTAATTGAGGTTTGAGACTTGTTGTCTGTCGTTTCCTCGATCCCAAGCGCTCTATATAAATTCGTCTCCCATGGTTTAATGCTAGGTACAATCACGATAGAATTTACTAATGATCGATAACGTTAGGGTGGGCCCCTGATCCTGCATTCCCACTCGTCTATGGAAATTTGTCAGCACGGAACAATTCAAGAGTATCGGTCCCCCAAACTCCTAAACGTGTAACTACGTTATCTTTCCATGTGGTCTGATGAAGGAACAGCGGAATGATGCTGATGAGCGAGTCTGGTTGCGACAGCTCCCGGGTATTGGTCGGACATTAGCTTGTGCCTTAGCTACTCACACAAACTCTGGCCATGTTATTTTCTAGTAGTTGCTGTCAGTCACACTTCTATGATTGATAGCCTTTCTCAGTTTCTGGGTAGTAAGTCTGCTAGCCAAACTGGAATTAGCTGGATTGCTCAACCATATCCGTACAAGGGTTGTCAGATAGTGCCCTCGTAGTAGCCCATCCCTTACCCTACATAAGCCGACGTCAACAAAAAAAAAAAAAAAGACACATCGCTGGCCTTGCCCTTAACCCAAACCTAGTCGATGAATTTTTTTTTATTTCTTCTCTAAGTAAACCGAGAGGCTCGCTATGCAGTGACCATACCTTCCACTCAATTTATCCCAAGACCGTTTCACAGACTGACCCGCTGAGGTCGCAACTAGAGTTGTAACATAAGAAAGGATTAAGGCCCA
This sequence comes from Fusarium sp. JS1030, assembly GCA_000966855.1. Classification (NCBI taxonomy): domain Eukaryota; kingdom Fungi; phylum Ascomycota; class Sordariomycetes; order Hypocreales; family Nectriaceae; genus Fusarium; species Fusarium sp. JS1030. The sequence goes on along the minus strand of JWIW01000077.1, from coordinate 662,762 downwards.
CCAAGGGCACATTATTTCCGACTTCACGACATTTGAATAAGACGGGAACATCACTTATGTGGGTCGATTCATACAGTCATGTTGCAGCAGTCGCAAAGATTGATTATATAGAGTAATATCTACTGATTAGAAGCGAACCAACTCTTGCAAGTGATTGAAACCCTATAGCTTAAGAAGGAGGAGCAACACTAGCCCTAATCAGATCAGGATCAACGAAAATGAGGTTGGTGTTGCTGTCACCACCGCCCTCATTCTCCAGCAAAAGTGCACCAGACTGCAGATTCTCCATATCAGCGTCCTCGATAAGATCCCCATCCTGGTCAACCATGGCCTCGGTGGGCTCAATGTAATGATGAATAGTGGCCGACTGGCCGGTGAGATCCTCCACCATCTTGACATGAGCATTGACGACATCCGGATCAACCAACTCCTCGGTCTCAGTTGAGATCATGGCATATATGTGTGGTGCTGCGCCAGAGACTTTATCGCTGTGCTCCTTGTAAAGATCCGGGATTTCCTTGGCGGCTTTTTGAATGCTGGAAGTATCCTGCACGAAATGTCCAACAACGGCACCTTTCTTGGTAGCCAAGACAATTCCAACACATCCTCCAAAGGAGCCGCTACCCAGGCGGTGTAGCTTCTTCTCGGTAAAGTCTATGAACCTGCTCTCATCTGTGTAAAATTGCTCGGCGGCTTCGAACCTCTTCTTGAATTCCAGCACTTCAGGCGTCGGGGCTCTGGCTGAAAGATGTCCTTCATCGCGAACGGTGAGACTTGTAGAAGTGAGCTATGTATTCTATGGGGGAGTAGAATCAAGATTTACTTACGCCTCATGGTAGGGTGCAGCAATGCAAATGTTGGTAGCGGCAAGGAGACAGAAGAGGGTTGCCAGCAGGTTGGCAAGCCCGTTTCGGAAGCTCTTGGGGCCCATCATGTTGAGTGGGCGGGAGGAGATAGAAAGAGAGACTTGATAAAACGAGTGAATGATGGGATGCTTGGTGTGTGAGTTTGGGCTCGACAGAAGGCGACTGTTGAATGCCCTACATATATGTAACCAACTCGATATTCGCAGACATATACCTCAGTACGTAGCGAGCGCAGCTTATGCGAGTGGGATAGATCGAAATTGCAGCTTCTTGGGCCCATAGTTCTAACAAGGGACAGCGAGGCATTGCTCAATCCTTCGGGTCGTCTTGTCTGTGCGTGCAGGGGACCCAGTGAAACAACATTGCGATTGGCAAAATCCTTCCGACGGTATCGTGATGTGACATGTTACTCTAGAAGTGCCAATCCTTCTGCATAATCCCTTTCTCTAGCCTTATCAACTGCCTTCAGTCCCTTCCAGTCTACAAGATCCTTGTCAATGCCCCTCTCAAGTAGGAACTTGATGTTCTCGGCGGATTTAACCCGAACTGCAGAGTGGAGAGCGGTGCCCTCTCCTATCCTGTGCTCGCCCTCAAAGTGGTCTGGGTCGTGCTCATACTCGAGTTGGTTGATGTTCACTCCCGCCTCGTCAAGTAAGTAGGCCATAACTTCGATGCGCCCTTTACGAGTACTGCCCGCGGCTCGGTGTAAGACATTGCTTTTTGTAAAATCAACACCGTATTCCTTCAACATACGAAACGTCTCGACGTGAGCCATGTTGCCTGCATTCCCGAGAATACTCATGTTGCGCCCGGAAGATACAAACATAGGATCAGCCCCATGTTCTAGGCACCAACGAACTCTCTCGGGGCTCGAAATGACCTCCCTTTTCGCGACTGGTCAGGAACTCCATTTCTGGAAGGTAAGGCATACATATGGGGCTCGAGGACTTACTTTAGGATAGGGCACGTGTTCCCGCCCTCCAAAGGAGTGTTGATATCCCAGCCGCTATCAATATAGCGCTGAGCAACATCCCAGTGCTGGCGTACGAATGCGTATCTCACAGCGGGGGCTGTGACGACGCATCCTTTCTCCAATAGGTGAGCGGAGACATCGGCATGTCCGTTTTTAGCAGCCTTGTTGAAAGCGCGTTGCAGTGGGAATATATTTTCAGGAATTGAGTGACGCTGCTCAATAAAGAGTTCAGGGAAGGTGCGCGAGAACCACTCAAAGTCGTCAACCTGATCCCACTCGTCCAATGCGGCTTTGAGAGCCGCCAGGTCTCCCGACTCGGCAACATCAATCACATGCTGTAGGATTTGTTGGGGAGTGTGGGGGGTTGGCATTCTGGGAAGTGATTGCTGTGATAAGTGAGGGAGAAAAGAGTAAACAAGCTTCGAAGGATGTCTGGATAGACATTGAAACTGGAGATAGTAATGTGACTTCTAAATACCTCAGCGGCGGCGTAGGAAGCAACCCGTATTTTGGCGTGCCATGTCTATGCTTGTGGCTTTGAGTTGCCTAGATCAAATCCTGCGAGAGAAAGTTCGGCCGAGAGAATAATGATCGGCAGGAGGAGGCTGGTGGGGAAAAAAGTCCGAGCATCGCCCGGTTTATGAGACGTATCGGCTTTATCAAGGGAACCAACTTCGGCCCGCCCGCGTGGGGATCCACGCGGAGCATTATCCTCGTCCTATGCCGATCCCATAGGAGGCAGGGTTCAAGGCTCAGCCTTGCGTTATCCACATATCGAGTCCGAGTTAAGATTGAGATGAACAGAGGAACCACTTTATAGTGATCCTATGTGATGCCATATCCTAATCAATTAGCTGGGTAATATCTATATACTATAACCACCAAGTCTACTTGGTACAGGAGCTGTACTCTGGTCACCAAGCCTCTGACTTTCGTTCATATCCAACTGAGGCTTTGCACGTCAAGGTGTGGGCAAACAACATGCGTCTGGCTAGTCTTCTGTTGTCGCTCTCCGCCCTGGCGGAGGCAGCATTTCCTGAACTGCCAGAAATGGGTAATAGTAATACTACCATTGCCACCGAGCCCCCTCAAGACGCTACATCCTTGCCAGTTGATTCTCTCCCTACCACCACATCCTCCTTTTCATCCAGTGCTCCTGTCATTGAGGAAACTACAACCACAACTGAGGATCTAATCGGGGAGACTACCACTACCACCACGGATGTTCTCCAAGAAACCACTACTACTGGCCCAGCTGAGGACACTACAACAACTGCAACCTCAAGCGATGAGACTATAACCACAGACCTCACCCAGGAGACAACAACTACAACCACAGGCCCTGAGGGGACCACAACCACATCTGAGCAGCCTCTTGAGGAGACTACGACTACCTCCACAGACCCAGTTGATCAAACTACAACCACAACTCAAGGCCCGGTTGATGAGACTACCACTACGACTGAGGAGCAAGCCCAGGAATCCACAACTACAACTACTGGTCCATCGGAGCCTGAGGAGACCACAACCTCAGACAAGGAGACAATCACCTCCAAGGCCGAGGCTCCAGAGTCAACTACCTCGGAAGGCGAGGCTCCCATCTCTATCCCGGACGAATCCAAGATCACACCTGATCCCTCCTCGGTCACTGCTGAGCCTAAGGAGACCATTGAAGGAGTAACTGACAACACCTTGCACACCACCGAGAAGGATGGCCACGAAACCGTTGTACCCGTTCTCTTCGGACCATCCTGTTTGATGTTTTGTGATCATGCCGGAGATGATGGCGGCCCAGGAGGCATTGTTCTCTGGGGAATTGGTGAGTGACCTAATACGTCCAACGTGAGAACTATGATTGATAGAAAGAATCTAGGCCCTGGACCTGGAAGCTACATTCTTCCCCCTCTGCCTGGTATAACCCCTGCGCCCTCGGCTGTGATAATCAACAACGGTGTTCCCACCCCTGTCAACTCACAAACCCCTGAAGACGAACAGGAGGATGATGACGACAAGAACTCCACTGAAGAGGAAGAAACCAAGACAGAGGAGTCAACATCAGAGACTTCTGTTGCTTCAACGACGGAAGAGACCACAACCGCAACTTCCGAGGCTGTTGTGTCCTATGGTCTAAAAACGGTTGTCATCGATGATGAGCCCACCATTACTTCAGAGGCTACTTCAACTGATACCGCCACTTCGACTGAGACCAGTGAGACCACTGCAACTACCGAGACATCTGTCGAGGCCGTGTCTTATGGTCTGGAGACGGTCGTCATTGACGACGAGCCTTCCGTGACGGAATCCTCTACTGAGGTGTCTAGCACCGAGACCACCACCACTGAAGAATCAACCACGGAGACTTCTACTGAGTCAACTCAGACTGAAGCGGTGTCCTACGGGCTCGAGACCGTCGTCATCGATGTTGATCCTACCGTGACAGGGACTGGGACTGAGACGACTGGAGAGACCACAACTTCGGTTCCCAGTACTCTTCAGACGACAACTCGAAAATCAGAAGAGTTAACAGAGACTAGCACGACCGATGAGGCAACGACAGAGTTTACAACGACCACATCAGACGCCCCCGAACGGACTTACTTCCCCTGCATCGTCCGCGCGGGCCCCAACGTTGAGGAGCCTTACTGCCAATGCGAGACAACAGTCGATGGAAAGGGCTACTACGTATCGACTTCCCTTATCTCTTCCAGATGTGATGCTTACACCAAATTCCCGTCCGAGATCCCGACGGGAATCGACGAGCCAGAGGTAACAGAGCCTCCTGCGCCCGAACCTATCACCAAGACCGAGGACGGAACTGTTCTATCTTATCCAGACCGCACTGTTAACGTAATCAACTACCCCGGCGGAAAGGTCACCGTGACCAAAGGCGTGGGCGACCCCGTCACTCTCGAGACCCCGTTGCCAACCCAGACCGATGCAAACAACAAGGGCTCAAGCCAGTGCGGTAGCATCGATGACGCCTGCAGCCGCGCTTTGGATGGCTTTGAGGATGACACCATCTACACGGACTATGTCTCTCGTTACGCCAGGATCAAGAGCGGCATCATTGCCGTTGCTTCTTTTGGTCAGGCCGGTTGTACCGCGCAGTTCAAGTGTGATGACTATGGTCTCGGTATGAGCGGCAAGCACATCAAGGAAGCGTAAGTCAAACCTTCATTCTTCTGCCTATTGACTTTTTCTAACAATTTCTCCAGTGTCGACTACATGAAGGAAAACAATGACGTGAACAAGTGCGGTACTGCCTACCTTTCTAATACCTGTCAAATTACGCTTAATTACTGCACCAACTGCCATCATGATGGTTGATTGGGGCTTCCAGAAGTTCCTTCAGATGTATATAAATTCAATCTTGGTAGAAACATTGACTTCTCATCCACTGTGTCCCATCTCAGACACCAAGTACATGTTGTTTGCCATCCGAATCATGCACTTTCCAATGCCTTGAGCGCTTCGCGGAAAGCCGCAGTTGTCTCGGCTGGGCTCTCCAGAGGCCAAAAGTGTCCACCTGGGATGAACTTGACATCCAAAACCTTGGCATTAGGAACAAGTCCCTGAATTTCCTCCAGGTCAAACCATTCACGCGGCTGCGTAGGGCTATCGTAGCCCTGCAAGATGACAATCGGAGATCGCCAACTAGCCATAAGTCTCTTGCGTCGGTCCAACCATTCTTGGTGAAAAGTGTTAGCGCCATAGTATCGAGGTACAGCCTTGTCAACCCCTTCGTAGGCAAGTTCTTGGGCTACACGCTGCAGTGCCTCGGCTTCGTCGGGGATTTGACGGACCGTGAGCCACTTGTAAGAAGTAACTGCAAGTCGCTGCGGATTACTCATAATGCCATTGTACGGGGCGTTGAGAAACAGGGCGTGTTGCGTTGATAGGGCTGGGTTGTAATGAATGAGGTGCTGCTCGCCGCGGATGTAGCCAACCACGCGATCTGGGTATAAGGCCGCAATGTAATCAGCCTGGACTGATCCACGATCATGGCTGACGAGGCTGTAACATGTGTTAGCAGACATTAGAACTTCATCTATGTTCTGTAGGACTTACTAAAACTTGTCAACCCCTATCTCGTGCAACATGGCCGCAAGTTGCTCCGCAGCGCCCTCATTTCGATAGTCGCCCGGCTCTTTGCTTGACTGTCCATACCCCTTCAGATCAGGGGCAACACAGAAGTAGCCGTCTTGCGCGAGAGCTGCCATGTGCTGGTGCCACTCGAACCACGAGTCAGGAATGCCGTGAAGGAATACAACCGGTGCTTTTTTCAGCTGTTGTTCTTTGTCACCACAGGTGACGTAGTGGAAGTTGACCGTGTCATAGTCTCCAGGTGCTTGAGCAAAGTGATGGGTGAACGATGCTCCGCCAATATGCTCAACCGAGCCATCACTATCAGGCTGCCGGGGCTTGAAGGATCCAAACTCTGCCAGCCTCTTTGCTATCTCTTCTGGCGCGGGCTTGAGTTCAGCCACTGGTCGTGCGCGAGGAGGGAGCTCCGTATAGGTGAAAGACTTGTCGGTCATGTTGGGTAGTGAACGATGTGTAGAGAATCTAGCATTGTGCTTTGGGAGGAGGAAGTCGAGACATATTTATATTGATATCCGTAGGAGTTCCGGTCGTTCACAACTACAGCAGAGCTGCATCTGCAATGGCAACTCATTCATGCTGACATTATCCAGAATGGTGGCTGCTTACAGTCTGCTGAACCAATCCACGTCCTTGCCGAAAAGGATGGGAAGATATTGAACATCAAAGTTCGGGGCTGTGATCCAATAGTCTGCTCGCAAGTTCGGCCTCGGTGATAAAAAGTTCGGTGCTGGTCTATCATTCTATCTTGAGTGGTCAGGACGCAGATGCGGAACCCCGACGGATACGGAGTTGCTAACGCCACATTTTATGTGTTTAGTAAACCTCTAGGCCCACGACGGGTGAACACCTGTAGATAACCACCACACTTATTACACATTTCCTAGTTAGCCAGCAACTTCTCTTGTCGAAGGCAGAGAGGCCAACCAGAAGACCAAAGAACACAACACATTTCCTAGACTAGAGCTACCAGCTATCAAGAAAACTGAGCTATCCCAAGGCGCCCTCTTGGTATTCTCAGGCGTGACCCTGCGCTCCTGCCAACATAAACCCCAGCACGCTTCGGTTTATATCTCAAGAAACCCAACCGTCAAGCTACAGACCCTAAACTCCCAACAAACTCTCCGCAGATCAGGAAGATCATACGAGAATTCAGCACGAAACAAAAATCCGAGTTCCCATCACGAAACATTCCTAAACAATACGCTCATTGTCAATGACTGCCCATGGCGATATTCGTATCCAGATCGCCGAGAACCCCTCCTCAAATTGGGGACATCTAAGGTAGGCGATGTGTGCCTTGAACTAGCATTTGTGTATCATCTTCAAAAGCTCTGGACAAATCTTGTTAAAGTTCCCCAGATTCCCCGCCTCCGAGGTGGTTCATGCAGTGCCACGATCCGGGCACGAGGCTCCGCTCTAACAGTGCCTCCGGTAGGTTCCCTAGGAAACGATCCAGGGATCGGTTCGAATGACGAAATGGTCTTCACTGGAGCCGAAGGTCCCTCCCCAAGATCGGCATTGCGTCGTCCGTCAGTTCGAGTCTGGTTTCTCTCTCGCCGACGACGGAAATGCGTCCCCCCTGAAATATTGCAGGCCCGTTCTCGATATGTTGACTCAGCCGCAATCTCTTGGATCTTCACAATATCTCGGAGGTCATCTCCGAATCGAGGCAGGCCGTACAGGCTGTCAACCAGCTGCGCCACACCCTTATCGTCCAGGAGTTTAGACTCATCGCCCTGCTTCATGGCCTTCTCTAGTACTTCCACCCTTTGCAGATATTCAGTTTTCTCCTTCTCGAGTTTACGACGACGTTGGTCTGATCCGCCGACCTTCATCTTCTGCCTCTCCTGGTCGATGAGCATGTCGATGTACTCGATGGTAGCGTCGTTGTAGGGTGTGATGGCGTGTCTCTTGAGGAAGAACCCAAACTGGATGGCCGCTTCTTGGACTTGTTGGTGTTCAAGCTTGAATTCCTCAATGGCCTCCTTCTTCATCCGGATTGCTTCCTCTCTGAGCTGGATGTTGTCGGCGTTCTTGCTTAGATCTCTGTCTGTCGCCGCATCTCGGTGCTGGTAAGTCGTTGGCACATACTTGTAGTAGATGTGCATGTGATCCATCCAACTGTGTCCACAGTCGCACATGCCGACGCTATTCATCGCGGAGCACCCTTGCAATTCAGGGTGACCTTTTTTGTTGCGGTCAACGCTCGTTAAGTAGCAGCCTTTGTGACAGACGGTCTTGTAGATGGTTGTGGCAGTCTCTATTTTGCCTTCGAAATCGGTGCGAATCTCGACACAGTCGTCGTGCGTACAGACCGTTTGCGGCTGTTCCACCTTTTCGGACTTTAGAGTCTCCTTTTGGACGAAGAGGCGCTGTTGAAGTTCATGCCGCGTGAGTTCAAAGTCCCGAAGCTCCTTGATGGCATCATTGTTCACGTCGATGCTCGCACTAATCTTCTCAGCAATGAAGGCCATTGGCTCTGTAAGTCGGTGGATCGTGTTTCGAGTTTCGTTGAGGTTGATGGTGCTGCGCACTTGATGGGGAGTGATGCCTTGACAGTGCTTAACGAGTCGCTCACATTCTCCGACCGAGTATTCCCAGCTGCGACGGTTGTCTTCCAAGTGGCCAATGCCAATGCCTTTCTTTTGGGCGGCAAGGTATCGGAAGCTTTCCGAGTCGAAACAGTACACGTTGTTCTCGAATAAACCTATGTTGACGTCTTTGTACTCGGATAGAAGGGCGTTTAAGGGCTTGAAGGTATCGCCAGGTTTGTAATTGGAGCCGCGGGTGTTTGTGAACCCAAATACAATGTTGTTGGCAGCGTTGCGATGGAGGTGTGTCAACAGCTGTTTGATGCAGAATCGGAACATGACGGTCAATCGAGCGGCATTTGGTTTCAAGAGAATCAGAACTCCATGAAGGTTGTTATAAGTCCGTAAGACCGTCAAGATATCGTTCATGTTGGAATTATCCTGATCGACACCACGAGTATCCCCTATTCCAGGCGTGTCGATAAGACGGACGCGCGTCTTGCCGATGTTAACAGTATATACCTCGGTCGACTGTGTGGCCGATTGACCTCCAGAACCATCCTTTTCTGACTGGCTCGAACCAATCTTGATTTCCGTTTCGACAAATTTGCCGTCAACAACGCTTTGTGTCTGAAAAGAGCAGGGAATGACCCATTTCAAGTCCTCGGCGTCCAACGCGTCGTTGATTGATTCGTACGAGAGATAGTTGACGAATGCGTTGATCCATGTCGATTTCCCAACTCCTGTCTCGCCCAAGATCAAGATGTTAAGATCCTCGACCGGCTCTAGCGCCTTGAGCTTCCTAAGCAGCTCGCCACGCTCATACTGATCCCAATCTGAGCCGTGCTTCGGATCGTTGCACTGAAACTCCCACTTGTAGTAGATGCTCGCTCCGCAATCACAGTAGAGAAGGTCATCAATAACACCGTACTCGACTGCCGACTGACAAGAGCCACAGATCCAGTTGCATTGCAACTTCTGGTCGCAGCCGTAGTGTGGACAGGGAATCTTGACGGCTCGTCTGTCGAGAGGTTTGCCGTTCACGGAGCGATCCAGCGCGTCCTCGGCAACGCGCATCACGCAGTTGGCGGCCAGGACCTTGCGTTTTTCTACAAAGTCTTCGTCGATGACTCGTCCTCTCCGCAAATGTGAGATGTAGGGCTTCTCCAGGGAAGTCCTGTGAGCATCATGGTCAACCGCGTCCTGGTCGACAGCAATAGCGAGTTTGTGTTGAGACCGATCCTTAAGTATGTCTAGGAATGTTGCAAGATTCTCCTCCCACACGTCGGAATGATGACGGACATGTTCGTTGAAGTAAAAGACAAACGCGTGGTCATACTGATTCCCGTGCAACAAGGCGGATACCGACGGGCCCTTGTAGCCGACGAGGTGTGCTCCTTCATGTCTGAGAAGATCTTGGAAATCCATTCTCCCCTCGTATGCCATAGCAGACAGAATATTGTGAGGCGAGTTATCTCCAATGAATTCCGTGAGCCGAGCCCAAAGTTGCTGTTCACTCGCCTTGCCGCTTCGAACGTCCTTTACCAGGCTTGCGAAGTTAGCTTCTGGTATGACTTCCTGGCTTTTGATCATAGCGAGAAGTTGTGCGATGGAGCCGATATGTTCAGGCGCAACACAGGCTGGATGAGTCTGCAGTCGAGCGAAATAGTCGCTGAGTCGTTGGATTGCACTTCGGATATCGTCAAATAGCTGCACACATCTTTGGGTGCAGTCAGGCCCCAGCTGACGGTAGGTGATGTTGGCTTTGATGTCAAGTATCCGAAACGTGGCGAGCAGGGAGAGGGGCATGAGGGTGTAGACCAGTGGTTGGCCCTTTCCGTCACCCTCTCTAGCGATATCGCCAGGTATATTCTTGATGACATTCTGGGCGTCGGCGAAGTCGGTCAGGTAGGGAATGTTGGCGAGGTTGTCTCCGAACACGGCTAGTTCGGCAGAGTTTTCAGGATGAGTATGGGTCACGTCTTTGACTCGTGACAGTCCTGCTGTCTTGAGCAAAGAAATCTGTGCTTCCAAGTTGCTAGAAATCTGGCTTCTGTCTTCAGAGGGATCAAGCTGTCGCTGAGCGGTGAACACGTAGCGGGCACCCCAACAGACACCAGTCACAACGTGAGTAGCGACATCAGTGTCCAAAGCGTTGGGCGCGATGCGTTCCTTGATACCACTGGCAGTGAGATTGAGCTCCTCTTCTACAGTCGTGAGATGGTAGTGTAGAGAAGACTGCACAACATGGTTCGTGTCGCGTTTGTCAGACAAGTAGAGGCCGGATCCCTCGACCTTAGCAAGTCCGGCTAGGATGCTGACCCCCAGTTCACCATCGATGCCACATGCATCGAACTTATCTGTGAAGGTGTCCCCGTTGATGACTTTGATGTCGACCGATTGGTGTTGGGTGGCCTCGACGGCATCGGAAGGAAGAGGCTCGTCGAACAGGGAGAGTGAGAGGAAGACGTCGCTGCGAGCATCGTAGAGACTTCCTAGGCTGGCAACTTGTCCTATGGCCGGGCGTTTGAGGACAGGAGACGCCATTCTGTCGAAGAGATGTAGAAGATGATGATGAATGAAGACAGATGCTACGAGTGAGGATAAATAATGAGAATGAAGGTAGGTGAAGATGGACGAAGGAAGGTGAAGTGAAGGAGGAAGGTGAAGTGAATGAAAGAAGGGGAAGGTAGCTAGATGAACTCAGCTGGCCTTAATATGAAGGCGCCACTGCCAGGTTTGAAGACGGGCGCTTGCACAACCCTCCCTTAGATACACCATCGGCTGTCATTCCTAATTTGAAAGCTAACTTTATACAGTTTCATCGGATGGTTATCGCCAACAGACCTACAGTTTGCTATATTTATCCACTATCCATGGGTGTGTTGTTGGTCCGCCTTACACAAATATGCATGTTGGTTGCTAGCTTCTTACACCTGAAACAAAGCGGGCGGGAAGCACCTTGCCAAACGGCCTGGTCTCTGGGCGCTGGAGCTTTCGTATCACATTCGTCGCAAACGGGGTATGCCGTGCAAGTGCAAACATCCGGGTACCTACGTATGTTTCAATTTCCAACAGGTATACTTGAGTGAACTAAACACAGCAGAACACTGCAACATTCCCCAGTTCATATTTGCCGAATCATCAGTCAGCCTAACGAGCCTGCTCGAGGCGGCCCATCTGACCTCAATATCCAGGAAAATTATCCAATGAGCTGCAGGGTTCGAGTAGAGCTGAACAGCAGCTTGCCCGGTGTTAGGGACGGCACGAGCCGGCCCGTTTTCGTGCTCGCTGATTGGCAGCTTCCGACAACCTCTCATGCGTCTTTGCTCAGGCTTCTGGAAGAAGCTGACTAGGTAAGAAGCTAAGCGGCTGTCGCCCTACAACTCCTTGAGGAAAAACTGCACTTCAACCCCCATCAAAGGCGTTATTACCACATTTCCCTTTTGTCTTTAGCCCATCACTGCTCTCACCTTGGTCCCATTCATCCCAGGGACGGTCAGATGTCCACCCCAACACATACCCCTCCCGATAGCCCCGGAGGTTGCGACAATTGTCAATGTCTGGTCGAGAGACATTCGGTTCAAGGCTCTTTGAACGGACCATTTGCCCACCCTTTCCACACTCCATGCGCTACATGCCCACCTCCAACGTCTGAACTCTGCTCCTTCTGCAGCCACTTAAGACTGCCTCATCTATTGTTTTGTGCTCCACCCGGGGAGCGCCACGAAGTCAGGCTGGGCTTCTGGAACGATGTCAGGCAACGGATGGACTCTGGATGCAAGCTCTGCAAGATGATTCATCTTTTTACTCATGGTTATGCAACTTTATGCAGGGCAAATGAGCCTATTGATGGCGCAACCTGCACACTCAGGCTCATCATTACGTCTACTGACCCCAACAAGGCCTTCCCCGGACAACCGAAAATCGAGGTGCGAGATCGCAACGGTAAGGTGCGGGGCCTCTTTGACGCTCTGCATGTCTACCCTAGCCAACGCGGAACAAAAGCCTTGAATAGACCATTGCTGGAAGACACATCTCACTTCCCTGGTCCCCTGATCCACTGGGATTGCATTCGAAAGCTCCTCAATCAGTGCGACACAGGGCATGAAAGATGCAGCGCGCTGGCTAAGCAACACGAGAAACGAAGTCTTCCATCGGGTTTCCGCGTCATCGATATCATAAATCGACAGTTGATCAAACCCGTTGGAACATGCAAGTTCGTGGCTCTAAGCTATGTATGGGGTCGAAACCCAGATGTCTCCAAGGTCAAGGCGACAGTATCCAACATCCACGAGCTCGAGGCCAAGGGTGGCCTTGCGTTAGGAAAAGTATCAACCACCACTGAAGAAGCAATGCAAGCTTGCACATGTCTCAGCGAGCGTTACCTATGGGCAGATCGCCTGTGCATTGTTCAGGATGATGCCATCCACAAGCAAGAACAGATAAACGCCATGGGAGATATATATGCCCTAGCCGATTTCGTCATGGTGATAGTCGCTGGAAACAGTGTCGATGATCCGATCCCTGGCGTGAGATTCCCGAGACCATCCGTGACGGAGATGGTATCTTTTCAGGGATATCGAGTGCTTAACTTGCTTCCACGACTTCCAGAGCTCTTGTACCAATCGGTTTGGGACTCTCGCGGCTGGACATACCAGGAGGCAACGCTCTCAAACCGCAAGTTATACCTGACGACAGTTCAATATGTTTTTGAATGCAACGAGGGTCACATCTACGAAGATAATTCACTTAACGAGTCTTCGTGGGAGCTGGTAGACGTACCCTTTGGAACGGATTATCTCCAGCGCCTCCCACCGGTGTTTAATGTCTTTGATTCCTTCATGTGTTACAAGGATCACATGACGAACTTCAATCATCGTTCATTGACTAATCTATCGGATATTTACAACGCATTTGCGGGAATAGCGAGCGGTTTGTATGGAAGTCCTGATCGTGTCTGGTACGGCTTACCGAAGGGGAACTTCGACGAAGCACTACTCTGGTGCCCACAGCCCGAAAAATCAAGATACTTCAAACCGGTTGGACGTCGCTCCTCGGCCACGATTGCGTTGCCTACCTGGTCGTGGTCATCGATGGAGGGTACTCTGCTATACCCTTCTGAAAACGGGTCCTCTCTCGCAATGGGCGCTGGTTGAGCACGACAAGGTCTCTCCGCTGGAGTATGCAGAGCCTTCTGAATCAGACGGCATTGAGTGGCAGCAAACCTATACACGTCGCGACTTGATAATCGACGGCGCACCTCAACTCATGCTTGCACTTGCGGTAGCAGAAGGTTGCATACACTTGGGGCCACACATAGCTTCGGGGTTTTGGAAGCAGGGGCGGTTCGCCGACTCTGCCAATACCTTAGCTCGGCGCTGGCCCCGATACCGTGAATTCTGGGCTGAGTCCTTCTCCTATGAGCGCTGGCAGAACCTGACTGTGCCATCGGGTTCCGCAATCCTAGCGGGCCATGCCCAGATCTCGACCTTGGACCTGGCGATGCATCCAACCCACTCGCTGTACGGAAGAACTTGTGCCCCTGGTAGCACTTATCTAGAAATTCGCCACCAGGGCTCTTGCATTGGCATGGTGCAGCCTGATATTCCGTGCACAAAACAGATGTCTCAAGGCGTCGAATTCCTGGCACTATCCCTCTCTCGCTGCCCTCGGTTTCCAGGCATAAAATGTCTATACCCAGGCCCATTCCCGCATCCCCTAGAACATGTCGCTGCCGAGACAAGCCACACGAGTGAGGAGGAAAGGCTGCTGAACGATGTATTGTGCAGAGTCAGACATATACAAGCGACCTACACGGACATCGATAACGACCTCTTGCTATGTATCCCCGTCGTCAACGTGCTGATGGTGCATCGAGACGGCTCCTTTATAACTCGCCTCGGCCTTGGATGGGTATTCTTGCGGAGGTGGGCAGAAGTACCACGAAGGGATGAATTTATTTTCTTAAAATAGTAGTAGTCCGATTAAAATTAGCTTTGTTAAAAAGAATTGTATACACTAGATCAAGTATAAAAGTTGAAAACTATATAGCGTGCCTTTATTTTTAGCCCAATGGTTCCTCTTTAACAAGATTAATAAAACGAATAAGCTATTAAAAATTAGACTACTCCAGCTATTTAATTTACATATGTTTCTTAATCCTACTATCTGGGTTAATATGAATTTAACCCCCTTAAACGCCCTTGTGCCGAGTAACATTACGCAATATTTTCAAACCCCAATAAACCCTTTCACCACAACTTGATATCATGTATCAGATAGCCCCCCATTTACAAGCTAACAAATATCTCTCCGTGGCCTGATCGACGGCGACCAATACTGTTGGAAACCAACCGACTTCCCGCCAGCGGGACCTGTTTCCTGTTGGGCTTCTATGCATACGGCACGGGAAGAAATAAGGTTCGGGCCGCCCATCCGGACCTATCTATTCATGCGCAATTATCTTGATCTGCATCAGCTTCCGCAGTGTCAACCACTCGACGAGCAACAAATGGGGCACTTGGTGCGGTCGTGCGACCAGATCAACCCGTTGCCGTCTGTCGTGCGTTCTCGGACTGTCGATCTCGACCATATGAAGCATTGGATGCAGGACATTCTCGTATTGTGCGCAGCATAGTGCAGCAGATGTCTCAGTGTTTACTCAGATATAAAGCCTCCTATATACAGTCCTCTCTTTTATGCGTCTGTTTCGGACACGGTATCAATACTCATTTTCATCTACATCACCACTTCTTAGTTCATCAACTAGCCCAAATCTCTCATCATCATGGCATCCTACTACCCCGAGGGCGAATGCTTCTTCGTCAGATCGTCACTCCAGTACGCCAACAACTGGAGCGCCCAAAACAGAGAACAGTTTTACAGCCACGTGCTCCTCGAGTACAATTGGAACGAATGGGTTACCATAAATCAGCAGAGCAGGCCTCACACCAGATCCGTCCTCCAGACTGGGAAAGGTGCCTGGTGGAGGACACTCTTTGGCGACTGGGACAGATTCTACGTGGGCGAGAGTAAGGAAAGGAGCCCGGACAGGATGTTGGCCATCACCAGCCATCCCAACAGCCTCAACTGGAATGAATGCCGAGACCTTGACAGCGGGGGTCCAAGGAAGTACATCCTCCGCCCTGTCAGAATCCGGCATAGGGAGACACAGTGGCTGTGGATTGATGCCACCATCCCCCTGAGGGCCATCTACTTCCCCGTCTGCCAGACAACGGATCAGGCCTTCCAAAACTTTTGCACATACGTCGTCATCGACTTCAAGGCTCGTGACGAAATCAGCATCTGGAACCTCACTTCCATGTTTTACCAAACGCACAAGATCACGAGACATGCCGGCCTGGGCTGGAATGACAACATAACGTGGGGCTTCAAAGTTCCAGATATCATTGCCTATTTGTCAATCCCGCACAAGCTGCGCAACCCCAACCAGGGTCTGTACAGAACCACCACTCGCGGGGACGAGTTAATCGTGTGTGCTTCGTCGACGAGGACTTGGAACTGCCCAACAGGAATCTTGCGTGCCCAGGGCTTCCACCGCGAGATCGATCTCGCCAGAGTCCTAAGCTCATCGTTCGGCGTCGAAGTTGGTTGGCGCCCCTACCAGTATTCCTCCTTCATCCTCAACTTGGTTCTCCACGTTGTCGAGCTGGGTCTTGGGTTCATTCCTGGGGCTGGGCCCTTGCTCTCGGTTGCCTTTGGAATGGGCGTCCAGCTGCTCCAGGACCCAGAAGCCTTCCGCGCCGAGAACATATTGGACCTCAGTGCTGCAATGCTGGAGACACTCATCGAGTCGTCCAGCAAAACCAGAAAATACATGGCACCGGACTTCCTACCCAGTCCTTCAGGCACCCGGCGGATTGTGCAGGCGCCCCTCTCGGAAGAAGAGCGTGCTGAACGAAAGAAGCTTGGTGATGAACTCAACGCCCGCCTCACGGAGAAATTTGAAGAGAATCTGGTGGTCACCTCCCCATTGGATCAAATGATCTTAATGCAGCGGTTCGCCAACGGTTGCAGCAGATCCGTTGAGGAGCCCGATGGTGCGAATCTAAACGCGATATCGATTCAGGTCTCGGCACCGAATCAGGAGGTCGCCGAAGCAACTATACGTTTCAAGTAGCTGCTTCTGTCTCATTTTGGGATTTTTAGGGCAATGGTTTAAGGAAATGGCTCGGTTAATTTGATTGTCGTATGAGTTTTGAGGTTTGTTATGTGTTTCTGGCACCCGAGGGTATTATCCTTTTGATGAAAAGGCCTTCGCAAACTTTCTTAATGACATTCCCTTCACTACAAAGCGTTGGTAGGACCAGGCAGACTGGAAAGTTAAGATTAAGGAGTGTTCTTCCACACTCAGACGCTTTAGTTGGTATTTTCTATCTCTCATTGTCCATCATTAAATAATTTTAAATCCAATATACTCCATGCTAAAGCCCAATAGAATCAGATACGATTTCGCTAACCAAACCCTCTCTTTTTCTGTCCGAGAACTACCTAGTTGACTCCCAAGAAGAAGGGAAGGAAGAAAGCACAGCCAATTTGGAGAGCCAGGGGGATGATGGCAATCGTTGCAGTCGAGTGAGGACCAGGAGTGATGGTCCAGCCCCAAGGAGCTCCAACAGCCATGTAGATGACCGCTGCGATACCAAGTTAGCTTACGGAAACAGTAGCAGGATACTTGGGCGTCCACTTACCAGCTGCCAGAATGATGCAGATCGCCCAGGTGTACCGGAAGGTCTTGACCATCTTGCCCAGACCAATGTAGAAACCGGTCGGTCCAACTTCCTTGGCAGTAGAGGACCACTCAATATTGATGCTGAAAGCGTGACACAACAGGGCCTTGGCACAGTTGATGCTAATACCACCAAAGAAGAGAGCCAGGAAAGGAACCCATTTGAGAGCTTGCGACAAGGCACGCCAGAAAGTCGCTTCTTTGAGCTTGTGGCGGAGCATGGCGAAGGCGATCGAGCCAAAGGCGTTGAAGACGACGGCAAGACCGACCCAGATACCGAAGGATGAGGTGTAGTAGTGATCAACGATATCAGGGAAGAGACCGATGACAAAGTAGTTCACCACAGTGAGGAACATACCGCAGGCGATCGCGTGGTCTGCGTCCAGGTTAGCTTATGGACAATCATCGAGAGGATAGCACAAACAAGTAAACATGTAGGCGATAATGGTGGTCTTGCTAGTAACCGGGATGTTACTCCACAAGAATCGGAGAAAAAGGCGAGTAAAAGGGCCCTTGTAGATCCATTTGTAACTATTCCCAAGTTAGAATCTGCCGACAGTCAGAACACTCATATACGTACCAGGGGTGGAAAAGAAGCTCGTTGGAGCCATAAGAGTACTTTTCCCATCGAGTCAACTCATCGTAGAGCGTGAGCGAGACACCCTCCTTGAATTCTCCGTTGTGATATGATGCAAGTCGGCAAGTCATTCCAGCCATCTGGATACGAAGAGCGATATCAAAGTCTTCAGACACGTGAGACTCGGACCACCACTTTGACTTGCCATCTGTGTCGACAAAAGCGACGCTCTGCACAGCTTTCCAGCGGAGAAAGGCGTTGTGGCCCACAAAGGGCGCGACATCGCCAGTTCCCACGCCGTACTTGATGGCGGTGTAGATGACATCGGTGAAGTAGGTGACTATATCGTGTTAGTTACAGTGACATAATCTCTTAGTTGACGATCCACTTACTTCCGTTCTCAAAGGTGTTGTGGACGACCTGCATGACACCTGAACCGTGCTGGAGAATGGCAACTTCAGGGCTTTCATGCATTTCCAAAGCACCGTAGAGGAGACAGTCAATGGGAACTCGGGTATCACAATCGATGCTTTCATCATGTTAGATTCTATAGATGCGTTCAGACGGGTTGATAAACTTACATCAGAATCAGCTCGCCAATGCGGATGTTGCCCTCAGCCCCTGTGGCGCTCAGCATTAATATGGCGTGATCCGAAAGACAGAGCTGCAAGACTCACAAGTGCGACCCTCATCCTCGCTCAGCATGTTTTGGAGCGCTTGCTCATAGATCTCATCATCATCCTCAGCAGTGAGCTCGGCCTCGGTACATCCACGCTTCTCACACTCCAGCTGGGTCAGACGACTCATGTCGTCCTCGACGCGGTTTGAAAAGGCCAGGCCGTAGTTCATGTTACTAGCCTTCTTGAACTTTCCCTTACGCTCGAAACCAATATTGTTAGAGATTTCTTGAGGGGAGAGGGCTCTCTTCTCATCATCGCCAGCTTGGGGTGCGTCAGATTTCTTAAACCAGGACAGCCACGAGCCTTTCTTGGCCTGTTGTCTGTTGGGCAGTCGAGCTGTGAAACCAATTCCATTCTCACGGTAGTATTGCTTCCGTGCTTCTGCAAGCTCTGGCTGAATGCACTGCATGCCATCATCGTTGATAAAGACCGACGCGGTTCCGCCTCGCTCTTCATAGTACTGAATAGCAGCCATAACGCTCACCATAGTAGGAACAATGACACTGCTCTTGTCAGTTGTGCTAAAGCTAACAACCATAAAAAAATCACATACCCTTTGAGGCCTTCCTTGTATACGGGCATCTGAATGGTGATGTGCGGAAGCTCATAGTCTCGATGTCGCTTCGGGTTTGGCTTGACGGCTGCGCAAGATGAGTTAGGCTTGCAACAATCGCTTCAAGTGCGTCTGCTTACCAGAGTGAAACTTGGAATTCTTCTGGCAAAGGCTGACAGGGAGCAACAACTGGAAGAAGCCCGTTATGATGCTGCTGAAGAAGAACTAATAGACGAGTCAGTTTGAGCCAAGTATCTACGGCGATGATTGAGTCTTACCAGAGAGAAGACGGCCAGAGGAGGAACTGTGGCAACCTGTTGCTCATTAGTTGGCGATATTACCAATGCTCAGGATCAACATACAAGAGCGAAGCGCAGTTTACTCCCATCCCACAGGTACTGGTTGAGAAGCTATCAAGTGTTAGTACATCTATACAAATGAATCACAGGCATGTAGATGGGACAAACCTTGGAGACACTGATAGCTTGAGTGATGATGACAAGCATGACGGTGAAAGTCATCTTGAACGAATGCATGCGAAGGGTCGGTCTTGAAGGTGCATTGCCCTCCATGTCACTTGCATCATCGTCATCAACACCTTCCTCAAGGGCGACAGCCTTTTTGTACACCTCATCCTTCTCGTTGATGGCACCTCGAACGACCGACTCTGGATTTTGATGCCGGTTAGAGTAGCGAGCAAAGGACGAGCGTCGGGAAAGTCGGTGCGGAGTGATGGCAGTGTCAGGGGAGAAAGTCTGGATAAGATGAGTTCATGTTTGGTACCAGTGAAGGAGTCCATATACATACCAGGCCGAGAATCTGGGTCTCAACATCATGGGCCACATTCACAATGGTCCTTGGGTTGTTAGACCATACCAGCATCACACGCTCTCTCACGACGATGCATGCCTTGGAGTTGGCAATGAGGTCTGGGCGAATTTCCTCAAGAGAAGGAGCAATGGATATCCGAGCCCCAGTAGCTTCAATGTAAAGATGCTTCTGGTCAGGTTGAATAGAGTCAATGATGGTGGGGATGACTTCAGATGACATGGACAGGACGGCCTTGGTGTCGATCCTCGCGATGGCTAGTGCCAAGAGAGGATTGATATCGCTGGGCTGAAAGATGTACTTGTCTTCAGGTGACTTGACAGCAACACAAGTCTCGGAGAAGCCATTCGCGAAAGACTGGCCCTCAGGGTCTTCGAAGAAACCAAGAAGGGTAGCGCGACGCGAGACATACTTGGCCACCTAAAAGGGATGTGTGAGCGATGATGGCAATGAACCCAAATGAAAGAGATGAACGCACCAAGTTGTGATCGTCCAATGGAGCTTCGTGAACAGAAGAGGCTCTCGAGGCCACTCGTGAGCTTGCATTGCTCAGAAGGTGATCGGACAAGGGTCGCAGCGGGTAGCTAAGTCGATTTGAGTAGACAGCACTTGGGCTTCTGGGCAGCTCCACGCCATTGGAGGCAGCGCCAGACTGAGAAGAAGAGTCCATGGCCAGCTGCAGCTTGGAAGCGTCGGGGGTATTGACGTTCTCGGGGGAAACCAAGGCTTGATGGTTCAAATCCGCCATGATAACTTGGGGATTTCTCTGAGAAGCGCCGACCACCGTTATCAATAGGGAGAAAACACAGTCGGAAAGGGGGGAACCGGTCGAACAGGTAGATTTATCTCAAGCATGGCTCTTTCGGGTCCTCCACTCAGCGGAATCCAGCCAGCCATCATGGCAAGCACCGCAGACTATTGCTTCACCTTTTCAGCTGTTGCCGAACCAACACGGCGTGAGCAAGGCTGAGATAACGAATATTGGCCAAGGCCAGGCTATTGAAAAAAGAACAAAGTCTGCCCGGAAATCCGTGAATACCGGAGGTCCAGACAGATCCAATACGGGCCTTGCGGGTCTAGGCAAGGGTAGGCGAGCTGGTAGAAGCGAACTTGATCGCTGAGACCATAGATCCGGAGGTAGCGTCGGTAACACAATCAGCCTCATGGAAGACGAGCTCTGGCTAAAATCAGGCCGTCTGCAAGGATGCCGATAGGTTGTTGACCTTTAGGCCTGGGTCCTTCAATCTTGAGACTATTGACACCAAGGGTTTTAGAGTAGGCGCTAACAGAGATTGGCGCACACAAGAATACGGTATGTATCCGGCCAGCTGGCAGGCGCTAGAGGTGCAGGAGAGCTCAAGCACGTGTTTTTGCCAAGCACCGATAAAGATTGACGTGATCTGCAAATTTGGGTGCCAGCAGCGATAAGTTGGCTCGTCAAAGGGGGCACCAGTTCATCTTAGCAGACATTCCCCTTGCAGATCTGCTTTCACTGGTTGATTAACAGTCTGAGTGAAAGAGTCAAATCATGACTTGTGCGGCGGTTGGCTTGAGTCGGCGGCCGTTTGAAAACTCTGCTCTGGTGTCTTGGCGGCCCATTCACCCAACGGTAGGCTTAATTGATTCCCACTCGCCTCCCGTCCCGTACAGAATCTACGGCCGAAAAAGTCCCCTCTGCGCTTGTTGTCTCGCCGAGGCTAGATACCCAAGCGGTGAGGTTGCCGTCCAAACGATAGAGGCTAGACCTCCCAAGCGAGGCCTCACGGCGCTAGCCACCGCGCTTCGGCGTTTTATCTTTGGGTCGCATGTTGTTGGTCGCTGTCAAAGTTGCGGCTGAAGCCAAGACGATTTATTGAAAAAGGTCAAGGGAAAAGATAAGGCTGAGTGGCTGAAGCCAGTCTAGAGCCCCATCGGATCTGGCGTCGCCAAACACCAGCGCAACGTGGCGCCGTACGAGGCTTGATATAAGGTCTCTTTAGCGCTCCGATCCCCTGGCGCGGTCGCTCCTTAGTGAGGGCCCCTTTTTCTTCCACGCGCCACCAACGTCGCTGACAACCCTTTTTCTACGAGACTATTGAAAAAGCGATAAGGGGCCCGTTTCCCAATCCAGAACAGAGCCGCATCCCAACTCCCCGAACCAGGGCATGCTTCTTAAAAAGTCTTACCAACCCGCTCGCTTCGGCTGGCCCGTTGATTCTAGTCTAGCGCCTAGTGTCGGTGGCTGGCTGCGGTTCCAGATCCAGACCCAGGAGCTTGGAAGGCGGAATCGTTCGTCTAGATTGTCCAATTAAGCTGAAAAAGAAAAACGTCCGTATCATTTAGTGAATATCGATTCTTCTAGGCTACGAGAGGGGCGCGGCAAAGGTATGCTCCGTTAGAGTCTTATTTCCGCACCAAAGTTTGGTGGGTATATCTCCCGGGAGCACCACGTCTGATGCGAGTGTTGGTTTTGGCACCTCATTCCGTCCATATCTCATCCTGCTTGGGCCCATTTCCCCCTTGATTTTGCCATAATACCTTGAGTCTTGTAATCTTATTGCGTGCCCTATACACAGTCACATCGACCAGGTATCGGTGCCCTCATCCAAGATGGCAGCCCATATTCGGGTTGAGTCTTCGACCAGCAATTCCAGCGGTCGAAACAGCCCTCCCAGTGCCTCAGCTGCACCCAGTATCTTCCTAGATGGGACCAAGACCCCTACCAATCCCTTCGCTACACCTCTCATCACCAGTCCTCTGCCCTCAGAGAAGTCAGCATCTGGCTATTTTCCCAGAGGTACGTAGAGATCGTTTGTGTTGCCTCGCTATGCCAATCACTAACACATTTGGACAGTCAACGCTCCTCGTCGGCGTTTCAAGAGCTCCCGCCTCGTGGGAGAGTATGTGTACTCATGCTATGTTCTTGATCTATACTAACGCTGTACCTGCGTAGGTATGAGAAGCCTTGGGTCAATGACTCCAAGCGTAAAGTCAACTGGGACAGTGTCATCTTCTACATTGGTGTTCTGATTGCTCTTGGTAAGTTCTACTTCCAATACACAAATGCATGTTCATTTGGCTCGGTCTAACAAGTCTCAGGTATTGGTGCAGTCATCTGCTGGCTCAAGATCAAGGATATCCCGCAGCAAGAGGCAAGTCACTCCATCATCATGACTCCCCTTCAAAGGGATCCATTGCTAACCTTTCTGTTTAGTTGTGTTTGATCTTGGACGACAAATTTGAGACGCTGGACAAGAACGTCTGGAACCATGAAATCCAAATGAATGGGTTCGGGTAGGTTACCCATCTCCCCCCTGTGATTGAATATCAACGATTGACTCTCGTAGCACGGGTTCCTTTGACTGGACCACAGACGACTCTGCCAACTCTTATGTAGATGCCCAAGGTCTTCATATCGTTCCCACCATGACCCTCGAGAGCACCGACATCACTTATAGACAACTAACGAACGGGTGAGCACACACCCATTACTTATCTGATATCCAGCGAGCTAACTTTTCTTATCAGATACACCGTAAACTTGACAAAATCTGGAACCTGCACAAGCCGCGACCAACGTGTCTCGGAACAGCGCGTCAACGAATGGGTCCGAAGCCAACCTTGCGCAGCTGTCAGCAACTCTACAAAGGGCACAATCATCAACCCCGTACGCTCCGCCCGCCTCACAACCGCCGGCAACAAGATGATAAAATACGGCAAAGTCGAGGTCGTTGCCAAGATGCCCAAGGGAGACTGGATGTGGCCTGCCATCTGGATGATGCCCCAGGACTCTGTCTACGGAGAGTGGCCCAAGAGCGGAGAGATCGACATCGCCGAGTCTCGTGGCAACGATGCCGAGACATACCCTCTCGGTGACCACATTGTCAGCTCTGCTCTGCACTGGGGAACGTCTTACCTCAATGATGCGTGGTACAAGAGCTACGGCGAGTGGGGAGGCAAGAGAACCAAGTACTCTGAGGGTTTCCATACCTATTCCCTTGAGTGGTCTGAGAAGTATCTCTTCACATGGCTGGATGGACGACTACGCGTGAGTACACCATGATACTAACAACATCCCAAGTCACAAGAGTTTACTGACATCTTATCTTGCAGCAAATCGTCTTCTTCGACTTCACAAAGAACAGAAACATGTGGACATACGGTGAATTCTGGCGCACTGCCGTCAACAACACAACACCTGAAGATCCATGGACACAGACCGGCAGATCCAACACACCCTTTGACCAGCGATTCTACCTCATCCTCAACGTTGCCGTCGGAGGAACGCAGGGCTGGTTCCCGTAAGTTCCTTCACCGCAGAGCTATCAGAGCAACAGTGCTAACAATGCCTGGCAGAGACGGAATGGGTACGAAGCCTTGGGCTGACGGCAGTGACACGCCAATGAAGGATTTCTGGAAGGCCAACAGCACTTGGCTCCCGACGTGGGGCCCGGTCGAGGACCGAGGCATGATTGTCAAGTCGGTCAAGATGTGGCAAGAAGGTGCTTGTTAATTCACGACTTGGGATGTAGTGGTTGCTTTCGTCGTTTTCATGCCATGATGAAACTGTTTAGCGTATTATTTTAATGTAATTTTAATGGGATGAAAATGGAACTATTGGGTATCAACCTTGACAGACCAGAGCGTCACCTTGCTACGCCCATATTGTGCTTCTGAAATATAGCCCAACGGCATTCAACCCAAGGTGAAAGTTTCCAGTCTCTACTTCCACGCCAATTCAATTGGCACTACTATATATATCGATCTGGTGAGCTTCAATATCAAGTACAACGCTAGTGGATGGGCCGATGTTAGCCACCTTTCTACGCAGATGGCTTGAACCATGACACCACTGCATTGCAATCACCAGCATCAAGTCTTCAATAGAATAAGATCCAAGGAATGTCCTTTTCCAAATAGTACAGTTTCTTCGACCGCAGGGATAACCCAACAATAGCTCAATCCAAAATCCCCAAGCCAATCACCTCCGCGCCGCCAATTTCAGCCGCTCAGCTAAGGAAGCCGAGTTCCGAACGATGGCTTCAATTCCCCGATGTCATTTGCAGATCTCCCACCAGCTTCTTTTTTTAGCCACACTTACCGCTTCATCAGCTGTCGCACGTGTCCAACCATACCATTCCCGTCACTCAGTGGCTTCGACTATTCACTACTTGCACATACCTCTTGGTGAAAATACGAGATCGTCGACCCTCCTTTCAGCTTTTGTGATACCAGAACTTCGTAAATTGATGAAGCCTTACATCTGATCGCCACTAGTAATGGTTGTCATGTGCCTTCGCGGGTCATCATCGCGTCCGTCGAGGAATGGACGGAGGGCTACTACTAGGGTATAAGAGCGATAGAGTAGTAGCGCGCTTCATCCAAGACATCACTAGCAACCGAGACATCAATCTATAGATCCATCACAATGAAGTTCACTCTATCCATCCTCTCCGTCGCTCTATTCGGCGGCGCTTCCGCCCTTCCCAACCTCAACGAGCGAGCTGGCGTCCAGACAGTCCATCTCACGTTCCACGGCGGCCCAGCATCATACAAAATGACATTCCCTGCCGATGGCAAGACCCGAAAGACCAGTGCGTCCCTCCAAAATGCAGTCCTACTCTACAACACTAACCGCAGTCGTCATCCACAGACAGTAACATCAACGTCAACATCATCGACGCCAACGATTACAACGCCTTCTCCCAGTGCACCTTCACCACCAAAGGCCAAAAGACCCTTGTCCAGAGCATCAGCCAAGACGGATCGCAGCACATCATCGTCGGTCCCCCGCAGGTCATCACGGCCGTGAGCTGCCATGGCATGTGTGTACCTACATACGGTAAGCCTGCAAAGCACGGAATAATCTGTCAGATCGGACTAACAAGGATTGCCAACAGGCGAGTGCTACGATAGCAATGGCCAGTACGTGGGACCTTGTTGCAATGGCTTCTGCGCCGCCGATCGCTGTCGACCCTGGAATATAGCCACCTC
The DNA here is from genome assembly GCA_000966855.1 of Fusarium sp. JS1030. NCBI lineage: Eukaryota > Fungi > Ascomycota > Sordariomycetes > Hypocreales > Nectriaceae > Fusarium > Fusarium sp. JS1030. Next base: position 636,925 of record JWIW01000077.1, on the reverse strand, counting down.
CTAGTTGTTGAAGGTGTGCCTACTATTATTATCGAGACCAGAGGGAGCAGGGGTCATTCGCTTGAGATGGTTGCAGACTCTATGAGATCACTCGCTTGGACGTGTTGTAAGTCGGGAGTGGCGAACAATCAGGGCAAACACGCGCAGGAAACCCCCAAGCATCACCAGATTGTCAAGAATAAGAGTTTATAAAACACGCAAAGACAAAGACCAAGTAGAGATTTAGAGAGCGATATGTAAGAGCCATTGATTGCCGTTCGAATTTTAGAGAGGGATAGTCAAGTTGCGTGATTATGGCCAACTCCGACAGCCAGAAACCAGGACGGCATTCATGAGTTTAATAGAACCACTTCAAAAGAGACAACAGCATCTGTTTCATCATCATTCATTTCAATTCATCCATACCCTAATACTCCTTAAACATATTATACAAGTTTTTTATTCGTAGTATCGTGTCTCTTGACAAGCCAAAAACTCCTCCTATGTCGTGAATGATGGTGTGTGATTTTCGTAAGTGCAGTCCTTGAAGGAAGTAAAAGGCAATCTTAGTAGGGAGTCTGCAATAATTATAATTGAGAAGAAAAGTTTCTAAAAGTGGTACGTAGAAAATCATGATTCATCAGTGGCGATGACGAGAACGAGACGAATGGCCGTGGTGCTCGGGAACCTTGATAGCGCCCTCTTGAGCCAGGTCGACACCATGTCGCATCACCTTCTGTCTCATACTGTCGGGGTGCTTCTGGCCCATGAAGCCATCGACGAGAGCAGCTCCGAGTGCTGCAGTGGCGACTTTGGCGCCCTTGGGACCGATCCAAGCACCAGAATCATGTCGAGACTTCATCGCGGCTTGGGCACCAGCTGTGAAAGCAGTACGTGCGCCAGCCTGGACCAGAGGGTTGTTCCACCATGACATGGCTCGTTCCTTGGTGATGGCGGGCATCGAGTTACGGCGAGCCTTGTTACCACCCCTCGTCTTTTGGGTGTTCGGAGGACGCCCGCGGGAAGGAGATCGAGCGGGAGCCCGTCCGCGATACTCTCGATCCTGGGAGCGGGGCCGTCGGCGGCCACGTGCTGCTGCTGCCCCGGCAGCTCCAGCAGCTCCAGCTCCGGCCGCGTAAAAGTCGTCATCGTCTGAGCCTGGGTGCCGCGAGGCACGACCCTGTGGCCGCGATCTAGATCGGGGAGAGGGCGGCATATCGTTTCGCGAATGGCGAGGTTCGTCTGGCTCGGGAGCCCAAGTCTTTGCTCTTCGACCTCGAGGTTCGTCTGGGTACTGACCAGGTGGTGGAACACGAGCATATGGGTCTTGCTCGTAGGGGTCATTCATGGGAGCACCTCGTCCAGAACGGTGCTCTTTCTCGGCACGCCGGTCCCGTTTGCTGCGGATTGGCATCTCCCGCCCAGAGCGAGGCTCTTTCGGTCGATGTTCTCGTTCGAAGCGGGGCTCCGGCTCATAGCGGGGCTCTCGAGCTGGACGGGCTGACCGAGCCTTGCGACGAGGTGAATCCGGGGGAGGGCCGAACGGAGGAGGACTGAGCTCCCGCGACCGGCGATCGGGCCCTGCGCTTCGTCCACGACGATCTGAATCTGGCACATATTGGCGAGGTCGAGCACGAGGCTCAGGGTGACGGGAAGCCATCATGGGCTCATCGGGATAGTAAGGGCCAGGACCAGGGCTTGGCCGTCGACGACGCCTTTCCGACTTGTGACGGCGGGGCGGCGATCGGGGTGGTGACAGGGGAGCCGAGGGGTAACGGTCCCTGGGAGCATAGGGATCCAAGTCATCGTAGGGGTCATAAGCGTTGCCAGGCTGTGCGGCTATATAGTCATCATCGAAGCGCGACGGGCGGGCCTGATGTCTCTGAGGACGATAGTAGGCCATAGATGGGAGCAGTCGACGAAGATTGACTTTCGGAGACGGATAGGTTGGGGATAGCTGATGGGATATTCAGGGATGGCAATGGTAAGTTTGCGGGAAAAAGAAACGTCTTGGAGGGTTGCGGTTGTTGAAGGAGGAGGAAAGGGCCAGGACGTTAGGTAGGATTGGGAACCCAAGAAAAGGCTAAGTAAGACTAGTTTTCCTAGATGGGCAGATTTGGCAGATCAACAAGCGGGGAGGAGGCGAGGAGGAGATGTTGGGAAGAATCCTTCTTTATGTCGAGACAAAGATTGCAGGGGTCAGTTTTCGCAAACGGCCTAACGCGGCAGGCGAGAGCGGTAAGGCAGAAGAAGGACAAGGTCCGAGACCAAGATCATCAGAGGCCTCAGACGATGGTCAGGACCGGCTTCATCCTCAAACAGGACGTGACCTGGACGCGAGGACGTGGCGATGGCGTGCGGAGTGTCCCGTTCCCCGGGACAGGGTGGCGGGGCTGACGCCTACTGACGGGCCTGGATCGATGTATTAATTATGCACGGATCATAATAGCGCACAACACCGAGTCGCTGAGTCGCTGAATCAAGAAACCGGGTCGAGAGATGGCGTCGAGGTGCAGCGCTGGCAAGAGGGAGCCCAGCCATCCAGCCAGCAGCATCACCGGATTTCGTGGGGGACGAGCCAAAGAGGAGGAGGCTATGCAGGGTCCTGGTGGCTGACGTCATGCGCCCAGAGCTGCATAGATGACTGACGTCAGGTCCCCCAACACTGGGCTGCTTAACCCCGGAAAAACGCGGTGAAGTTCGGAGGGAGCAGCCAGCGCTTTCACTCTTTCACAGAGTATCATTTCACTCAGCCCAAGTGCCGGGCAGCCTTCCAAGAGGCTCAAATAAGGGCATTTGGCAGCCCTTTGATGGGCCCACCGGGGCAATCCCTCCACGCCGAGATCGACCGGGCATCCTCGGTGATGGGCCCGCTGCTACAACCCTCAGACGAATGTTAGATGGAAACGTGTGCTTCAGGGGTGATTGTGCGCTGTGAGCAACTGACTCTGAAGCATCATGACGATTGTGGGGGGAGCTCGATGGCTCTTACACGACGGCCGAATCTGTGCGACACCCGCCAACGAGCCGGAGAGGAGGAGCCTTGTCGCTTACTCGCAGACGACATCATTCAAAACTCTCTGGATCTGCTTGAAGTAGCTCCCGTATCAGATGACGTTTGCACAAGGTAGCAGCAGTCGCGGCCACATGTTTGAGTGTCTCTGTCTTTCTTTCTCTTGCGCGTTCCGTTGCAAGAGTCTAGACTCCTGCCAAGCAGCCCCCCTTTCCCTTTAATACGGCCGTGACTACAACCGGTAGGCCACAAATAGATCACACAAAGATCAAACCGGCGCAAACTGCAGTTTTCGAACATTCTATGTGACTTCCTATTGAGACAAACAGCTGTCGATGCACCTCCTTAGACATGGGGGATCGACTTCTAGTGGACTAGGGATGCATGTGGTTGATCGGAGTTTTTTGTCACGAGACAGTCTAGCAACGCCAATCCTGCTGACCCTGATCACTTAAGCTCAGGTGTCCAAGACATGCCGAAGCAGGGCTCACCCCGGTATTGGTGGTTGAGAGACTTGGCACAGAGACCGGTCTCGATAGCCTGCATCATTGTGCTACCTACCCTGCGGCCTCGTCGGTGTCCCGTATTCCAGGCGCCTTGTCCTACCGATTGGGCACCAGCCACCGACTAATGATGAAGCCGGTAGATTTAAGTCCCGTACGACAGCAGAAGATCTCGTGGCGGTGAGAATCGTTAGTTAGTGCCGCTGAGGTGCCGAGCCTATGGAAACACAACAACAAAAACTTGGAAGCGAGAGAGTTTGCTAGATCGGTAGCGGCCTGCCGGGGCGGGGCACAGACACACGGCGGATCGGGGAGTCAAGATCGGGGGATCTGGAGTAAGGCGGGGAATGGAAGCTCGCGAAGCAATTGGTCCGGGGTAAGGAGAGCTTCAACGGGAAACCACTTAAAGAAACTGCCGGCGACCGGCGGTGACCGGTCAACGTTACCAGCTGTGGCTGAATAGACCAGAAGGTAATCTTGTTTGTGAAACCTCAGCTATCCAAAGTTGAGGCCTCGACGTAAGGCATATGTTGACGCAGTGCTGCATTGTAAGCGCGGGAATATTGTTGCGTCAGGGGCATACGCAAGTCAAAGCGTTTGATGCTATTTCCAGCCAGTCAAAATGAGACTTTGCTGCAAGGGCTGCACCGTTGTAAGCCGTAGGATGTGATCCATTGCAAGCCATCCGGGCGCCCACTGGCGATAGTTTCACCACGCCGGGGGAAGCCACTATACCACCTTGAAGGAACAGGGACACAGAGACAGCCACATGTAACGTCCTCTCTCTAGAGTGATGCTGTGATGACAAACAAACAGCGTCAATGGCACCCTTATGACCTTCGCAAAGGGCATCCAGGGGTATAGTTGTCATGAGGATTCACCTAGTACGTGTCTAGTTGAAGCGCCTTGGCAGTGCTCAACCAACACTCGCCAACCCAAACTGCCGAGAGGTATTCGCCCTGGAGAGTCATGGTTTAACCGCAATATTACGACTTCTTATTGCTATTTTGACTCGAACACGTCGGTCTATCGTTCATCCCAGACTGATCTACTTCCATGTCGTTTCATTCACTAAAATCTGTTAGCAGCCGAAACTCGCCCAGTAATGATAAAGCTCGGAAGACGGCGTTTTACGGGGCCGTTATCTGGCCGCGGCTATCGATCGGCCCCATCAACCTGCCTAGACAGGCAAGGATGGCAAGGCCTTTATCGCGAAACACGCACTGGTCAGAAGCACACGACCCTTTGCGCACGGTGCGTGAGGGCCTTCAGCATCGCACGCGACAGCAATCAACTGCGAACATGGCCGCCGGCCAACATCTCTATCGTCGGCCAACGATGCAGACCGAGATTGCTTCCTGAGGGCAAAGGGCAGACAGCTGCGTGGACCCCGCGATGCGGAAATGTTTGTCCTCTCGTCCGACATCCGACGAGCATCTGCCCATCGCCATGGATATCCCAGGCATCTATCAAGCAGCGCTTATCGCCATTAGCTTCTAGAAGGGGCCCCTCATTCTTCTCAAGGACCATTTCACCCGCGCTGCCGTCGTGTTGCTCGTGCGAAACCCACTCTCTGCGACGCCATGTCTCAGCTGGCGAGCTCAGTTCACCCGTGTACGACTAAGCGGAGGGGAAAAGGCCTCGAGTCACTCGTTCCCTTGTCGTACGAACAAAGATCTGAGCGGTCCCATTATCGGAGCCGCATCACGCATCGCTGACGGGAACAAACCATGAATGGATACGTTGAGTGCGGGCATGGCACCACAAGCAGCCACCACCTTAAAGCCCGCCGGGCCACGGCAGCCAGTATCGCTCACACCGTCCGATTTGCATCTCGCAGTCCATTCAGAAGTTGAAGAGACAGGAGCTGAAAGGAAGATGAGCCTCAGCGCTCAACGCCAACAGCAATCTCGCGCCCTCTGACTGGATCGCCGTCTCACGAGTGGCGTCGCACAAGTTGGCCGCTATCAAGGCCGACTCCACCGTACCCTACTCTGGAGCGCATGGCTTGATGGGCTGCAGCAATTCCCGGGCCACCGCGTGGGGAATGCCCGAGGGGCGACGACGTTTTGGGACTGGGAGATGGAGGCTTCATTAGATGGGGATGAAAATTTTGGATGGGATGGGAGAGGGAAAAAACTGGGGGGAGTAGGAAAAAATCGACTGAGATGAGGGCCTCGGTATATCCGGCCGATTCGTGCTTGCCTTTTTTTGCGGATCATGGGCCCTGGGCTCCTCTTGGCCGCGATTGAGAATTTGCCATCAGCAAATTTGCTCTTCTCCTCTTCCTTTGCTCTCTCCTCGTCGAGAGTCGTCGTCTATCGCAGCGCATTGCTTGCATCAAGCGCCTTGTTGCTGGATCCATTGACAGCCTTGTCGAGGTTGATAACCTCCTATCGTCCCTACCCACAACTCGCTTTCGTGTGCGCTCTTCGCCACGATCTTCGCGCGAAATTTCGTCACGCACAACGAGCTACAGCATCTTGCGACGGAAGCACAGCGACAGGAAATTCGCCGTTGTCCTCTCTCTTGGCAGTCTTTGAGTCCCATCACGGAAACTTTTCTTGGCCCGGTTGTTACTATCACCATTGGTCTCATTGGTCATCACTGCTCCGGAACTTGAGCTTCTAGACCCTTGATCGCGCACAGTTTGCGCCCTACTCGATTGATCCATATCGAAACGCCGTTTTCCCCGATACGGCACCCTCGTCCGTCGTCGCATTGCGCCTCATCCAGCGCCTGGCTTTTGCTTAACGGTTCCTCCGTTGCGTCTCCTTTCACGACTCAATTGCCATTCGTATTGCAGGCGCATCGCGGTCGCATTGCATTGCATCCCCCTTGCACTGCGTACGGAGGTACAGCAAAACATCGTCTTGTGCTTCCTTCGGTAAGTCTTTCATGACTGTTCCCCAGCTCAGTCGACGCTTTGTCCCTTCATCTGCATGTATGCCTTCTTCCAGGCTGCCTATTCCAGCCCTAGTACACCCTCCATCTCGTTATATACTGGGGAAGATGCCGCATCCCGCAACCCATGTCCACATCCCGCCTCCCACCCCAGCTCTCTACTTCCCCGGTTTATCTGCCTATCTCTCTATCTTGACGGCGCCCCCCGTCTCCATCCCTTACCTCCAATCTCCGTTCTCCGGGCTCTAGCTTCCCCCCGGTGTGCTCTTTATCGCATGCATATCGTTGGCTGTCAATCAGCTTAGCTGAATTTGGGACTAACTGAACCAGGAGCTTCACCGAGCACACGGATCGGCCCCGCCATTAAAGAGTGTGCCGCCTCCCAAACTTTTGGAGGTTGTGAAAGTGTTCAGTCTTGTCTATTCTTCAACCGGACCTATCTACCTTGTGGTCGATCGGTATTGATCGAGTTCTTGTACACCAAATCTCTTCTGTACCGTTGCCTCAGTCTTCATCATGGGTTGGATGGAAAATACGAATCGCAAGATCGCGGCTAGTGCCGTCGGTCGCTGGTTCCAGCTGGAAGGCTCGGGTCATGTAAGTCTGCCCTGGGTTGGGTTTGCCATGGTTGGAGTTTCTTACTGATGCCATGTCCCATTAGCCTCGCGAACGCAAGGGCTCTCTCTTTTTCACCGAGATCCGAGCTGGTTTGGCCACTTTTTTCGCCATGGCCTACATCATCGCCGTGAACTCCTCCATCGTTTCCGAATCGGGTGGCACCTGCGTTTGCTCTACATTCGACAAGACTGGGTTGTGTGTGCCGGACGACGAGTATCAGCTATGTGTTGCCGAGATCAAGCGTGATGCCGTTACTGCCACAGCCGCCATTTCCGCCCTCGCATCTTTCTTTATGGGTCTGCTGGCCAATCTGTGAGTACTATAAGCTTGTCGCATTTGAAACAGATGCTAATTTTGCTCAGTCCTGTCGGTCTCGCTCCTGGAATGGGTATGTTGAAGCTCGAATCGCATTATATCTAAGCCCGTCGGCTTTTGGTCCATGGACACAAATACTAACTCCGTATCAAGGCTTGAACGCTTATTTCACATATACTGTCGGTAAGTATTTCACCCGGACGCATATTAGGTCGAAAGCAGATCTCTAACATAAGACTAGTTGGTCCTAATGGCAATGGACCTGTGCCCTACCAAGTCGCCCTTACGGCCATCTTTATCGAGGGCTTCATCTTCTTTGGCCTTGCTCTCTTTGGAATGCGCCAGTGGCTCGCTCGTGCTATTCCTCGCTGCATCAAGCTTGCTACTAGTGTTGGTATTGGTCTTTTCCTTACCCTGATTGGTCTCACCTACAGCGAGGGTATTGGTCTTATCGTGGGCGCTGTTTCGACACCAATGGAGCTGGCGGGTTGCCCTTCAGGCGACAGGGACGCTACGACTGGGCTGTGCCCTTCTTCTTCCAAGATGCGCAGTCCTACCATGTGGGTTGGCATCTTTTGCGGCGGTATCTTTACCGTCCTTCTCATGATGTATCGTGTCAAGGGCGCCGTCATTGCTGGAATTCTCCTTGTCAGCATCATTTCCTGGCCGCGAGACACGCCTGTTACTCTGTTCCCCTACGACACACTCGGCGACGACAAGTTTAACTTTTTCAAGAAGGTGGTCGACTTCCACGAGATTAAGAACACCCTCAACGTTCTCGAGTTCAACGTTGGCGATTATGGTGGTCAGTTTGGGCTTGCTTTGATCACGTTTTTGTACGTCGATATTCTTGACTGTACCGGTACCTTGTACGGTATGGCCCGCTTCGCCAACGTTATCGACCCCGTCACCCAGGACTTTGAAGGCTCTTCAATTGCCTATATGGTCGACGCCCTCAGCATTTCCATTGGCGCCGTCCTGGGTGTCCCCCCCGTCACTGCCTTTGTCGAATCCGGTGCCGGAATCTCCGAGGGTGGAAAGACTGGTTTGACTGCGATGGTTGCTGGAATCTGCTTCTTCATCTCGATCTTCTTTGCGCCAATTTTTGCTTCGATTCCCCCGTGGGCCACCGGCTGCGTTCTGGTTCTCGTCGGCTCTATGATGGTTGGTGCGGTTACCGAGATCAACTGGAGGTATATGGGCGATGCGGTGCCGGCATTCCTCACCATCGCCATCATGCCGTTCTCTTACTCCATCGCCGACGGCCTGATTGCTGGAATCTGCACCTACATCCTGATCAACACCCTTGTCCTGCTCATCAAGCTTGCCTCTGGCGGCCGCATCGTGCCTCCCAACTATGATGAGAGGGATGGTTGGACCTGGCGCATTCCTGGCGGTTTCTTCCCCCCGTGGATGGTCCGACTTAGCCGTGGCAAGAAGGACTTCTGGCGCGAGGAATACCCCCCTGTGACCGATACTGCCAACCAGACTTCGGCTCCTGACAGGGAGACCAGCTCAGATCACGGCGGTTCCGAGGGAGGCAAGGTGGCCGAGACTACTTTGCCCAGAGAGAAGGAGACTTAGGAGGTTGTAGTAACAAAACGTAGGGAGCCGTAAATTTTGTTGTATGACGAGTAGATACGCACGATAGATACCCGAGTAAAAATTGGCACAATATTCTGTTGAACGCCGTTTTGTCCCGCTGTGATCCATCAGTGAGTGAGATGAAAGAACGGGGAATATCTTGGGTGAAGGCAAACCTGAGATTAATGCCGGGACGCAATATTGGGGCTTGAGCAAGGCGTCTATGCCCTGACAGCGCTTGACATCATGATAATTCATCTGCAGTCAGTGATCAATGTTCCATACTTTGTAGGGTGCTCTAAGTTGAGTTGCAAGTAGATGGTGTTTGAGTACTCAAGCTATATGTCAAGGATACCTTTGTAGTACTTGGTCTCTATTGGCCTTCAACAGATCCTATAGTAGTGAGTATATAGTGATTCGCACAATCGAGTTCGTATAATTCCGTCACAGTCGCTATTTTTAAACCCATCCCTCATATTTTCATGAGACACTTCATCTCTCCCAAGAGTAAAAGCTCATGAGCGCCTAAAGATCACTAGGTTCATATTCTCCTGGCAAGGCACTCCAGCTCATCAAACCATGAGCGCAATGTGCTTGAGTTCCCTATAGTATAGTCAGCATCAGCAGTTCATTCAGTAAAGGAAAGTAGACTTACGCTTGTACTTGATGCCCAACCTTCATAGCAGGATACTCGCTCTCCTTACCCTCATCCCTCCCCAGCTCCTTCTGCCTCTCCCTAACCTCCCGCGCCCGATCCGCCAACTGGGGCACAGGCACAAGGTCAAAGTCGCTACCCAGATGCCAGAACAAGGTACTCGAGATTCGGACCAGCGGCCTATCGGGAAACTCGCGCTTGCGCTTCTCAATCGTCTCGATCGTCTTGTCATTGACAACGACCTCGTGGAAGCCCGCCTTGATGAGTCCACCGGTGATGTGCTCGATCTGCTTGCCGGCTTGGACGAGCAGGTAGTTGCCTGGTGGGATCTTGACGGGGATGCGATTGCCAGTGTTGCGAGCCCAGATGTGAAGGCCGGGGTAGCGTGAGCGGCCGTGGATGGTGAGGAAGTTGAGGTCTGTGTGGAAGCCTGCCAGGATGGTGTCTGTTTTGCCGTACTTTACAAGATCTGACGCTGTTGGGGCCAGGAGATGAGGTCTATGGGAGCATGTAAGTGTGAGCTTCAGCATTGAGTCGAGAAAGGGGGAACAAACCCATATCGTCCAGCATCACTAAAGAACGTCGCGGGCAAATCCAGGCCTACAGCAGCCATCTCTGCCAATTTTGACACACTATAAAGTAATCAGCATCAAGGCATATGAGAGGAGGAATGAGACACCAACGCATTCTTCATAGAAGTCCCCCACTGATTCATAGTCGGCTCCCACCTTCCCTTGATATGCTCCGCCTCAGGAACCACATTCAGCGCATTCAACCCCGGAAACTCGGTCTCAAAAGGCGGGACCTCGGCCATCCTCCAAAAGAACCTGCACTTGGGATCCGGCGAGTGCGCCGTGATATCCAGCGGTCTCTGAGACGGGTGCAGCCGCTGAATGACATCCAAGCACGGCTCGTCGACAGCGCACTTGGGCTTCTCGGTGTTTTCGAGTGTGACGCCGATTTGGTAGCTCAGCTCGGGCTTCTCATCTTTCTTGAGGGCTTCCTCGGGCTGCGCAAAGTAGTCCTCGAGGAGGTCGAGAAAGGTCGTGTTGTCCTGCTCTGAGACGCGCGAGTCGTGCAAGACCAGGGCGCCGTATGTGATGAGTGCGTTGGCTGCTTTGCGACATTCCGCCTGAACGGCTTCAGAGTCGAGGGGGTTGTTGAGGTAGACGTCGAGGTCTACAACGGGGAGGTCCATGGACAGTTCCGCTTGATCCATTGTGTGAGTTATCGCGCTTCTCTATTGAGTTTTCAAGACAGTCTTCAGCCAGACATTTAAAACTGAGAGGGTATATATATATATGTATGTACAAGTGAAGAATAAGAATAAGAAAAGTCCGAGATGCCGGCAAAAGATCCTTCCTCTTGCGGAAGTCGATGCGGATAAGGTCGTGTCAAGTGCGGTCTTATCCATTACAGCCGCCATGATTGGCCGACGCCGTTGCGGAGCTGGCCGAGACCCGATGGGGAATGATCATGAGGCCGCTCCAGAGGAGGAGGGGCATCCCCGTATCACCGGTCTTAGACGGTCTTAGACGGGGACATGTGAGCAGAGGAAGAAGAGGTCAAGACAAAGGTGTTATGATGAGTTTTAAGGGTCTGGGATAGTGGATATTCCTCGGGTTGTAGTGCAGGCTTATTACAACCACAGCCCTTCAATAGGCTCATTGCGCCTCTGAGAGTTCTGCTGATGGCTCATAGAAACAACCTTACTTTCGTAGTTGCTATTCCGATGTACCGTTTTAGAACCCATGCTTCATTGCATAGTGTCGCCTTTGGGACTCAAAGGATCCATCAGACGCAAACACAGCACTTACCGAGTTGTAGTAGGCAATCGCCTCTCACTTAGAAGCCCCCAGCCTACCAAAGGCGTTACCCTCGTAGATCAACAACACTCAGCTGTAGCTGCCAGAAATACTGCCCACGAGAACCTTGTGTCAGGTCATAGCCCAACGGGTCCAATCTCCAAGCAGTACTGGACAGCTGGGACAATAGAACGGACGCCCAAAATGATTCAAGAAATCTATTTCCTTCTCGCAAAACTCGCCGCGCCATCGAGGCAATGCTAATCCTCCACTGGTAATATACACCTCTTTTCTTTCATTTAACTCTCCCCCTTTCCCTTTACGAGCTCTTCTCCGCCTCCAGCTCCCGCTCGGCCTGCTGGTAGTACTTGGCCGTGTCGACGCCGTGCTGGTTGTGGTTGACAAAGTTGAACCACGGGATCGTAGCGATAAACAGCGCCGAGTACCGGCTCTGCCGAGCTGCCACGCCCTGCATATGGGGGCTCAGCCGGCTCGCTCCGTACAGCGGCTCGCCGTTCTTGACCTTGTCCACCATCTCGCGCATGTCCATCTCGATCTCGCGGGCGTTCTCGGTAGCGCCATAGAATCGGACTATTCCCGTCCATAGATTAGCACCTCCGACATTCTTCTCCGTCTCATCCAATTGTAAACGTACGGCATGATCGCTGGTAAAAGTAGAGGAAACCTCCGAGGACACCGATTCCTCCGGCCAACCGCATGGCCTTGGGGAAACCACCCTTTCCTACATGCGAGGGAGCAAACTTCTCGAGGGCGTAGAGAGCGGCGGGTGCGAAAGCGGCGGCGGCGCCGCCATAGGCATAATCGGAGGTTCGGGCATATCGAACGACTCGCTTGAAGTGACTACCGAGGGTCAGAAACTCCCATTCCAGCAGTCCACAGCAACAATTAAATCGATGATCGCAGTTCGGGTCATCGGCAGGGTATATCGAGGGCACGGGGGACGTACGGATCATTGTCAATGAGCTATAATATCCTTCGGGTTAGCAACAGCCATTGCGGCGTCAATTGAGACCTCACTCACCGGGTAGTCGGTCTGGATGACCTTGCTGGTCCCGACATAGGACGGGCCAGCCTGCTTGGTCGCGCTCTCAGCCATTGTGCGGTGCGTCGTCCGGGTCAATTCCTTGAATCCTATCACGAAGCCTTTCGAGGTCGTCGGTTTCGGTACATCCAGATTGCTGGGGCGAACTTGATGCCTCAGGACTCAGTCACGTGGCTGGTCAGCTAATCGAGGTGGATGATGATTGGTCACGTGTTAGCAGGGGAGCTTGGTGGGGTATCAAGAATCAATTAAGCTCTCGACGCGTCTCCCTGGGTTAAGACGCGTTTTAGAGTGAAGCATCAATTCCTAGAGATCTTGTCGAATACAACACTCGACAGAAAGTCTAAAATGGCTGCCATTGGCTCCGATCCCGCCAACGGTCTCGACAACTACGACGTCGACGACTTCTCTGACGACCCCTTCAACTCTCCCCCTCCGGAATCCTCCACCAAGAAGCGAAAGGAGCCAGACTCAGGTCTCGGAATCGACGAAGAGGTTAATGTTCAGAAGCGAGCTCGAGTTCCCAATGTCAAGCTCGACGAGGACAGGTAATGCAAATCGTCTCAACCAGTTGTCAATGCTGTTCTAACTCATACAGGTTGCTTGGACCAAAGGGCATCCCCAAGCTAAGACGGCGAGCCCGCGACCTCAAGATCAAAGGCAAAGGCCATGAGGTATACTCTCCCAATTCAAGCTTCATCTTTAATCTCTAACAGTCCATTCAGTTCTCAGATGCTGCCCGTCTATTAACCTTCTACCAACTATGGCTCGACGATCTCTTCCCCAAAGCCAAGTTCCTCGACGCCCTCGGCATGGTCGAAAAGGCCGGCCACAAGAAGCGCATCATGATTGCTCGAAACGAATACATCGACGAGGGCAAGCCCAAAGAAAGCGTCGCACAAGAATTTGCAGATTTACTCGACGAAGAGGAGGACACTTCACGACCGACGGACCAAGAACCCAGCACAGCAACGGCACAAGCCGAGAGGCCAAAGACGCCACAGCAGGACGCCGACGTACCAGACGACGATGATCTCTACGACGCAACACCCCGCCCTTCGCGGCCAATTGTACCGATTCTCAATGATGCGCCCGATGAGGATGACCTCGACGCACTAATTGCAGAGGCTGAAGGGCGGGATGCAGCGAATAAGTCAAAGCCCTCGGAACCTGAACCGGATGGAGATGATTTGGATGCTCTTATTGCGGAGGCTGAAGGTGTAGATCAAGCACAGAAAGAGAACGGGTCGGGACAAAAAGGCGGTGATAAAGGGGCGGATGACTTTGCGGACGAAGAAGCAGCCATGCAGGAGATGGACGGATTGTGGTAACTAGAGGGTGTAGTACATGGAGCATGGACGAAGGCGTCAGGCATCAGGCGTTGGGGACTGCAGGTTTTGACAGTAGTCATTTTAGGTACATATCATGAGCAATGAAACTGAAGCACTAAGGCTTCGAAAAGACATCCTCCACACATGCTGCCGAGGCTCTCGTCACATGTCATGACACAGGAATCATCCAGACGTGCTCGTCAGCAAACTCCAAACACCACACGTCACAGGAGATAATACATCAATTCACAAGCATGAGGGACAGTATAGTTGAAGTTCAAGCGCTTCATGGGCTCGTTATTGTATTGGTACAGAAAGGTAACCACTCATTGGTTTTGTTTTCCCCCTTGGGACCAAAGACTTTATCCGTTAACGCCTTGCACACCTTTCGTTGTCCAACGTTCCCCATTATAATAAAACACGATTATGACCGACGGGTACGCCTTGTTCCGCCGCGTCCCATCCCTGCCAACCTGGACTGCCGGTTGGGTAGCGCTCGTAAAACAGTTTTTCTAGCTTGTTGGTTTCCTTGTTCCGGGGAACGAGTCTCAGAGTCGAGACTTGCACCGCGTGCCGCCTTGCGTCTAATTCGATGCTCCTCCATCCGGATGGACCAGAGGAGCGTCATCAATAATTCCTTGGACGGCAAAGCCATGTTGCTCAGACATCTTGTCAGTTCGTCGTCGCCGCGCGATTCCACAGTTCCGCGCCGCAAGACCTTGACCTGATCCTCGCTTCCCTTAGAAACCAACCGCAACGCTACCAGCGTCGCATCCGAAAGAGGACGCGCCAGGCTGGGGCTGCAGGATAGGATTTTCCGAAGAGATTTGAGTCTCAGGGTCGTAGTACTTGGGCTCGTGGCCGTGGTTTGCTGCGGCGAAATCGCTCGCTGCCAGAGATTCTGTGACATGGTTTCCGTCCTCGTGGAGGAATTGGCTGATGTCGAAGTCGTCGTCGAGGTTGAACGCGGGAGCGTCACAAGCCAGATAATCGTCGCTAACAACTGAGGAGTGGGGAGAAGCGAGGAGCCCGCTTTCAAGGACGCAGCGATCTGCGTCAAGGGCCGTTGGCAAAACGAAAGAATCGCCGAGGCTGAAAGCTGCATCATCTGAAGCTGCAGGAGCCAGACCAAGGTTGGCGGCATCGAGGTTTGCGATTCCAGGAACGACTTGGGCAACTCCGCCGACGTCTGACACGGCAGGTCAGTCAACATCGCAGCAGGATGTTGTGTCGACACGGGAGAGTTGCTTGAGGTCTGTTCGCTGGCGTTCGCTTCCATCGAGGGCTCCTGCTTGAGGACGGCTTCAGATGAATCGTCAACAGGTGTGAGGCTGGGGGAAAGGGACGCGGGGTTAACAGTGGCATGGGGAGATGTTCGGAGGATCTCGTCCATGGCCTTCCGCGGGTCTTGGGAGCTGAAGAGCTCTTGTGATAGGGTTACGGGGTTTTCCCGAAGGGAGTCAAGGGGAGAAGTAGATCGAGTGACAATGCCAGATGAGCGACGGTAGCGGTCAAGTTCCGCGGCCAACATCATGTTGGTCTTTTGGGACTCGACGAGGATGGCCTCGAGCTCCTTGTTCCGTTGCTCAAGAGCCTCAACCTCGAGCCTCTTGCGCTCACGGGAAGACTGGGCAGCGCGGCGGTTCCGGAGAACACGTTCGACACGGCGCTGCTCCTTCTCATCTTCAGTCTTGGCCCGTTTCCTTGATACCGTGTTAGTGGTCATGTTTGCGATATCCCATCGGGACGGTTATCCATACCTAGGAGGGAGGTTTGTCTTGGGCTGGGGGAGGACCTGGCCCCAGGACTTGCGCTTCTTAGTAGTCCGCTTCTCGGGTTCCGGGGTTGGTGTTGTTGCAGGCTCCTCCTCCTTGATAGTGTTGAGGGCACCGGGGCTCATGGCCTCGTTGAAAGACTGGGGGGTCATCATCTCCATAGGGTTCATTGTAGGAGCGGCGATAGGAGTTGTGGCCGTGGCGAATAGTGATTGGTAGGGGTCGCCTGGGATAGAAAGGAGAGACTCGGCTGGCGAGTGTTCAAACTTGGCCATAGGGGATTGTTGTTGGAAGGCCATTGTGTAGTTTTGTGATTTAGTGTGTAAAGGGAAAAATCGCTGTATCAAAAGAGAGGGGAATGGTTGGAGACGCTCTCAGTTTGTGATATACCCATAACAACTCCAAGTTGAAATGTGTAGTTGGCACAGGCAGCAACGAAACACCATCAAGTGCCGGCAGGTGAGTCAGTGCCTGGCCTTACCGAGAGAGCCGTCGTAGTCCTGATGAGTCAGGGGACGGAAAGGGACGATGATGACGAAAGGTGCGCTTCAAGAGGTGGTAGAGGACAGAGTGTTCTCTTTGCCAGTCGCTCTCTTGGCGACCATTCGCTGGGCTGTGCTTGGTGGTTGGCTTGGATCGAAAGGACACGACTTGCGACGGAGGCCCGGTCTACTTATCTTAAGGACACGTTGAGAGTTTGGAGGTGCGCAGCTCACGGATCTGGCAGCCTGAGGCCGCAACCCCTGAGGTGCCCGCCCCCTGAACGCATTTTGAGTTCTCAATGGGGATGGTGGCGGGCGATACGTACCCGCCGGTACCAGGGCTGGGCGTCGGAACAGGCTTTCCAGGGGGCGCATCGGCCCACCAGAAGCCACCCGGCAGGGCGCTGAAGTCGTCCCCCACCGCTGGAGCTTCAGGCTGGTGGCTCAACTGCAGGGGGGCTGAGCGTCCTTCTCCACACGGGGACGTGGCCGCGGCGATTGGCGGAATGCGAGCTGACACGCACGAGGGAGGATCCAGCGCCGTCCGAGTTTCCAAAAAAAGGGGGCCATCAATCGGAGGCCGTGAGACGAGACCCAAGACTGGACGCCCGCCATCAACGGGCACGGAGGCTTGGACGGCCCATGAGCCCGCGTTTCTTTCACGACAACTTGTGTCTCGTTTCGTCCATGGTGCGGGCGGGTTTATTGTCGTCCGTTAGGGTTCTCAGGTTCAGCGTGGCCGGTGCCAAATTCTGTCGTGATTGGTGGGGCCGTGGAATTGGGTGAGTTGATTGATACCGCCGTGTTGAGCGAGGCTCGTGTAACGTAAGCTGTGCTAATTTAAGGGAGGCAATAATAATTGATGGGTGTCTCTGTACGGGATACAACACGAGAGCGAGCACTCTATCAAGGTGTGGTGGCACAACCCAACACCAGTACGATATGCCAAAAGCCCGATCCTCCGTCCAATGTCGTGATCCTCTGGGAGTTGGATTCCAATTCCAGGCGCAACAACAAACTTGAATTGCTGCTCCTGCGAATGCGATCAACATCCTCCTCATCCCATATCTTGCCCTATGCGGCAAGTGGTGCTCCCATCACAGAAGCTATTCTAGCCCTCAAGGCGTGTTAGGTCTGCACAATGACGAGATCACATCAGCCCCCAAGAATGAGGATCCAAGGAAGCGCGACGAAGGATGTCGAATAGGATTGTGGGCTGGCACAGTGCCGAGTCGCAATAGGCAGCAGAATAAACTCCAGGCTGCACTGTATTTCCCAGGCGCTGCGGTGGATTCCTAGTGCTCACGATAGCCTCTCGGCTCTCCACCAATCCGCCCCAGAGCCAAGGAGGCACCCACAAAGTGCATGCAGGGAAACATCATCACTCTCAAGTCAGACTCGGACTCCCATCAAAGCAGGATGCGCCGCCCCAAGGGCATGATGCAGATGCACCCCGCTAGCTTATCAGGCCCAGACGCCGCACAAAGTTACAGTCTGTCGGTATGTGACCAGAACGAGCAGGTGTAAATCCCAAAGGAGCAGCTATTTGCAGCTTAAGCATCAACCTAAAGCAACGCACTCAGGAACTAGGTTTGATCATCATTGGTTACTACGACGATCTCTTCACTATCGTCATGTTGATGACAGGAATACTGCCGAGCCTTCGTTCCTCATCAAAATGCAACTGCGAGCGTGTTGCAGAAATGTGTATGCGCGCTTCGTAAGACTTCGGCCCTCTTCACTTACAGATCAGCGGGCGTCTCACTGATGAGCTGACCGCTGACTGAGCTGTCGCACTTGATTGTCCACTGCAGTGGAGCTCGTGTTCCAAGAAAAGAGTAAAACCACCGGCGGCCCTACCGGACCACATCCGAACCCCAAAAGCAAAGAGTCCGCCTTTTTCTCCTGCCAGCTCTAGAACTCGCAAAAGGCCTCCTCTCTGCTACCTAGTATCCACAACTAGCAAACATAGATCCATTTTTGCCAGCAGCGAACCGTCAATCAATGCATTCAACTAACTAGCGGAGGCCACTTGTGGATACATAGTATCGCCTCGCCCTTTTGCTAATGCTCTTCTGAATTCTTGCTGGCCAGCCACAAGCGGCCGCCAACTCATAGATCCCCTCAGCTCGTCAAGCTCTGTGGATCAGCCTTGCCAGGGAGCTTTAGGGTTCCAACCTGCGCAAGCTTCAGGCACAAGGTACAGACGAGGAGGGGGAAAGCTCGGCGATTGGGGAGGGGTTTTTGACATGACCTAATCGATGATGATATCGCGAATGCCTTCAAGTTGCTTTTTACTGAGAAACGCGTCCAACTGCACGTTTCCCAACGTCCCATCACATTCCAGTGCTGTGTAAGTGCTTTTTACCCCTCGTCACTCCATGTATCCCCAGAAAGAGGGGGAAACTCAGCTTGAAGCTTTCAAGCCTCAATTCCCAGACAGAGCCGATCAACGACTCGCGGTCAAGCTCAAGCAGACTACCGAGAAAAGCTTGGCCATCGCTTGAAGCCCATCACCGCCAATCCCACCGCCGGTTCATTCGGTCCCCTTCTCCTGCGCCTGTTCGGATCGCATCCCCGTGCCCTGGAATGCGGCGCTAGTCCAGCATGTGTTGGCCCGCCGGGGAGGACGGGACCCCTTCTCTTGGCTCCATTTAGCGGTCCAACCAGCCAGAGACGATCCCCCCTCGCAGCGCGGAGCGGGAATCTGGGCGAATCTATCCGGCCAGAGAAGGGTGAGTGACACTCGGGAAGGGACTACTAAATTGAGACACGGAAGGGAGAGAGACACATGCCAAACTTCTGAGGGAGGCGGAAGATGGCTGCCGAGTTTAAAGGGTTGAAATCCTCATCGTCTGTGTCTCAGGAAAATCATGTTTCGCAATGCTGTTGATCCTCCCGTTTTCCCGCCCCTCACAGGAAGGTAAAGGTAAGGGATTGATTGTTGAACCCTGGCGATCTTCCGTTCCCCCTTTTAGACTCCCTTCCGGACTCCGAGAAATGCCCTTTCCTGTCTCCCTCGCAGGATAGGACCCCGAAGGGCAGCACCATAGCTTGTCCAGCTCACCTCATTCCTCTAGTCGTCTGCTCGTCTAGATAGTCCCCTAGCCGGACTGCGATAGTCCGACGATAGGGTTACGCGCCAGCGAATCTCGACTCGTAAGGGGTCGGTCAAGGTCCCCATTCCAAACGTTGGAGTCCCCCCTGGTCTGCAATCTCTACCCCTGTCGGAGCTTGATTGATCCAATTGATGCCAAAACTCCATCGTTCGACCCTCCATTTCACCTCGTGGATCTGCCATCGTAATCTTCTTATCTGCTAGACTAGTGCCCCTGTCAGCTGTCGGTTTGGACAGCCCGGGATTCCAGAAGAACAAAATAGAAGCACCACCAACACGAAACAAAGAGGCCGTACCCACTCTTAATATCCTAAACACGAAACATTGCCTCATTAACCTTTTCGTCTTCCAATCTCCCGTCTCACGTCTCTCATCTAAAACTCCGGATCGTCCGCACTGTCGACTCCCACGACATCTGCCGTCACCCATCCCCCACGCAGGTCCGACCGCTGCGGCACCACCCGCTCTCCGTCGACGAAGCACTGCCAGGGCCGCGCGTAGAACGAGACGTAGCCCTTGATGGCCTCGAATCCCGGTTTGGGCTCATCGTAAGACCAGACTCTGTTGGCCAAAACGATGCCGTCCGGGCCTTTGACGGCGTAGTGCGTCGACCGTCCCTTGGACGCGCACCGGGGCTCCCAGCCCGTCGGCACGAACGGGACTTGGACGGCAGACTTGGGAAGGTAGTATTCTGCAAGACTGTGAGTTTGTGGTCTGGTCCGGGAGTGACTAGTTCATGGGGGCGAACCTGGAGGCCTGTGCTTCTGGAGAACCCAGTACGCGTCAGACGTCTCTGCCACCTCCATCCCGTTATAAGCAACCCGGACATGCTTGAATATCTTCTCTACTCGTGGCGATTCCGGGAAGTCGCCCACATGCAGCGTTGGTTTGGGCGGTGGTGCCATTAGACCCGCAAGCTGTTGTCGGGTCCGTATCTGATGATGTTGAAGCTGGTTGTGATGTCTCTGCTTCGGGGGCTGCCACCAGAGCCGTGGCCCTTGATCCTCGGCATTTTGTTGATCTTGTTGCTCGAATGATGCTAGCCCTGGATCCAAGGGTAGCGAGTATCTCTGAAGTTGCGAGTCCGCCAACGCGTCTTCTGCCAGGCCCGTGGTGTCCATGATAGATATCGTCAAGTCTCGGGAACCCTCGTCCTCTTGTCTGTCAGGCTAAACCTAACCAAACGATCGTCGCGCTTCTGTAATATCTTATTCGTCGTAAAAGATTGTTGTGTTTGAGGCCTGAAGATCCAATACATGGCTCTTCTTTTCTATTGCTGAATCTCTCCCTCTTTGCTTATTCCTCCATTCCTGCCTGGCTCACTCATGCGACCCGGCTGTCACCTCTCGTTTTTTTATTTTTCCCGACATCCTGCTCCCAGCGAATGAACCTCGCCGGTGGCCCAGCTATTGAGCTTCCCTCGACAGGAGCCATTTATCAAATGCCGATGTAGATCGGCTTCGCAGACCTTACCTTTACATTAACACTTGTTAGTGTTATATTATCAACGCCCAATTTTGCACTGACACACACCCTCGAGGGCCTGTCTGTAGGGTAGCCGTGTCCTTCTCAGCAGACCCCTGATGTGGTGAGTGGCTGTGCACTGTTAAGCCACCTTTTCCCGCCCCTCCGTCTGATTTTCCGTCCCGTCACTGCGTCATTCGCCCACTTTCCTCCCACTTCCCTGGCCATGGCGCCCCGCACTGAGCGACTCGCTGCCAGACCGGTTTCGATTCTAGGCCTTCGGCGCTTCCATTGCCTGCCTGACTCTCACATGACGTCCCATCCGTACAGCCTCTCTCCAACCTCCAATTTCTTCACTGCCGCGAAAACTTCTATCGCAGACGATCTCGTCAACCCGATCCGTACCCAATAACCCATCCGCCCACCATGTCGAACCGTCAGCAGGCCCGCGACATGCAAGTCGAGTTCCAGGCCCGCTTCCAAGCAAAGCAGGCCCGGCGCGAGGCCCAAAAGGCCGCCAAGCAGGATCCCATCCTCAAGAAGCAGATCCAGGACCTCCTCAAGAAGGGCGAGACCCAAAAGGCCTACCAAAAGGCAAAGATGCTGCTCTCCAAGCAGGCCCTCGCCCAGCAGATGGACCAGATGGCCGACATGGCCGAGCTCTCGGCCGCCCAGATCCAGGCCAACAATGCCATGAACCGCATGACGCACATGATGGCTTCGTCGTCGCGGACCATGAACGTGGCCCAGAAGAACACAAACCCCGAAAAGGTGCGCCCTTTATTTGTATGGACTGTTAGTTGCGCGATAAGGCTGACATGACCCCGCTTAGACACTCGTAACCCTCGAGCAATTCAAGCAGCAAAACGAAGAATACGCCATGTCCAATGGCATCTACCAAGATGCAATCACCCAGTCTACCTCTACCCAGGTCGGCGAGGATGCCGTTCACGAGCTCCTCGGCAAGCTGGCCGACGACGCGGGTCTTGAGCTCAGCAAGGAGCTTAGCCAGGCGACGCCCTCAAACGCAGAGCCCCAGCAGGCCAATGAGCCCACAGCCGAGGAGGAGGACAAGCTGCAGCAAAGACTACGGGCTCTGCGGGCATAAACATGCTCAGGATGGGGTTTCATATTGGGGCGCAAGGTGTGCTCTCGATGATAAGCGTGGGGGAACAATGAGATGCATTATGGTGAACGTCCAAGAGTTGGTACTTTCTTTGCTTAAGGTTTGGCGTTGGGGTCTGGGAGGCGACATTATTTCATCTCGGCGGTGAGAGTGAAATTGAATCTTTCATTATCGATTTTGAGCATCATATATTAGACATGACGTTTTGGGTTCACTGGTTAAATCTATTCGTGGGACCTAAACATCATCAACCATATAACCTATCTTCTAAACACCTCTGAAGTGCCGAATTTTCCTACATATCGCCTGTTAAATCATCGCATCGTCAAAACCTAACGTCCCATATCTTCCATGCCATGTCTACATGTAAAGACTTGCCACCGCTGTAATATCCCTCTTAATCATCTCCTGCGCCTGCTGCATCTTCTGATACAGCTCCGGATCACCCACAATTCTCGCCGCATTCTTGACCTCACGGCAAGTCTCGTCCAGCCGCGTAATCGTCCGCACAATGGTTCCCTCGAGCACGTCCGTCAACCCGGTGATGTTCTTGAAACTCATACCCCGCGCCCACTCGTAAACAACCTCCATCAGCCCGAAGCGCGGCCGAGAGACAAAATCATTCGAGTCATCGGCGGACTGAATGACCTGGAGTCGCGTCTGCACGTCGTTGACCTTCTCTGATATGGCGACAATGGTCTCCTTGCCTCGCTCAAGGTTTCCGGTCAACGATGGCTCCATGTCGGTCTTTTCTTGGAATACAAACGCCGACAAGAGAGCCGCGATTTCGGCGGGCTCGTAGTCGGCGAGAACATTGTCGAGGATGAGCTCGGTAAGTACAAGCTCGTCACCAGAGTGGATCTCGCAAGCAACCTTGCCCTTGAGTTGAATTCGAGTTGCCTCGTCGATAAAACCCAGTTCCTTCAAGACCTGGACACGTTGTTCGTAATCAGGCAACAGCTGAAGGTTCTGGTCTGACAATGACTGCTTCAGCTGAGAGATGTGCTCCTTGATCAGCCACTCGTCATGGCACATGGCGAACTGCAGCAAGTGTTAGCGCACGAGGATATGCCGTCGTTAGTAACGAGAATTCACTTACATGCTTCAAGAAGTTTGCGCAGAGCGTAGCCGGCGAGCTTGATATCGTCTTGATCAGCTCGACCCTCTTCTCCACAATCTCCTGCAGTTGAAGCTGCTTGATCCGGCCAAGGTCTAGCTCCTCCCATCTATCATCCCACGAACCGCAGAGTTCCTGAAGTTTCTCCTTCGCTTGATGATAACCGTCACCGCCCTGGAAAATCTCGGGAATAATGCCCTTGGTGACCCATCTCGTGAGGCACTCCACATCACTCAGGGGGACATGTAGGGTCTTGATCTGCATCCGCTTCTTGCTCTTGGGGAGTTCGTGAAAGAACTTTCTGAAAGGAGGGATGAAAGGGAGTTGGTCTGTGGCATCGCGGCGCTCTCGCAAAGACTTGATGGCACAGATGTGCAACGTTGGATCATCTGACGTGCCTTTGGTGCTAATTCCGTCCGACAGAAGGATACCAACAGAGCGAATTCCGTCCCAGTTAAAGACGACAAGACGATGCTGAGAAAACATTCTCCGTCCTATCGGAATGGCCAATAGGCCTTTGTACAACTCGAATGTAAGCCGCTTGAAGTCCTGAGCCGCCTGGTGGCACTCATCCATGGAAACATCGCAGATGTCACACGAGTCGCGCTTGACCTTGGCTAAATCTGCTTGCGCCAGCTTCACATCCTTCTCATGTTCAGGAAGCAATTGCTGAGTCGCATGTTCGGAGAAACTGCGCTTGATCATTTCCTCAATCTTCAAAGCCTCCACGCGGAGCAGGTTGAGAATCATGTTGTATGTTAGTCGGAATTGCGATCGCAACTTGGAAGGCTCTCCAAGGATCATGTTTCGCAGGTCTGCAACTGGAGGTGCATCATCTAAGCCTCCTGGCGGCACAATAATGACTGATCCAACCGTATCCAAACCACGACGACCAGCTCGGCCAGCCATCTGTGTATACTCACCAGGTAAGAGATTCCGGAACGAATGTCCATCGTGCTTCCGGTATCCAGAAAAGACGACTGTTCGAGTAGGAAGGTTTAGACCCATGGCGAATGTTTCTGTGGCAAACAACACCTTGACCAATGTCTGCGCAAAGAGGATCTCAACCAATTCCTTGACGATAGGCAACAAGCCGCCATGATGGACCGCAATACCTCTGCTCAACAGCTCCCTCAGTCTAATAATCTGCGGTAGTTGCCGATCCTCGGGCTTCAATCGGGCAACCGACTTTTCGATAATCATGTGGATATGGCTCTTCTCGGAGGCGGTGCAAAAGTCCTGGTTGCTGAGGGCATCAGCATTCTCCTCGCATCGCTTCTTTGAGAAGACAAATATGCAAGCTGGAAGGAGGGTCTGCTTTTTGAGGAACTGCACAAGATGAACCCAGAGGTTCTTGTCCTGCGCAACTGACGTGAAGCCACCAGCACGACCCCCGCGGCCCATATGACCAGGAGCATGGCTTGCTCGAGGGGGCCCTCCACGGCCTCGTTGTTGATTGCCTCCTCTTTGCTGACCACCTCCTCGACCTCCTCGCTGAGGTCCTCCTCGCTGTGCGCCACCCCGTTGGTTGCCTCTTTGGTTTCCCCCTCGAGTTGCAACAGTAGTCTCGGCCGCTTTTGGCTTGTCTTTGCCTTGAATGGCATAATGGGCATCCTTCCAACCCTTCTCGATAAACTTCTTCTCTGAATCCACGATTTTGTGGATATTCTTGTTGGCCCAGAGGTAATGCTCCAAGGGTACAGGTCTCTTTGGTGTGGAGATGACGTAGATGTCCTTTTGCTTCGTTCGTCCGACCCACGAGGCGAATTCATAAGTATTGGGCACCGTAGCTGATAGCAGGATAAGCGATACATGCTCGGGCAACATGATAATGACTTCCTCCCAGACAACACCTCGCTCAAAATCGTTGACGTAGTGGACTTCGTCAAAAATAACAAATTCGACGTCTCGGATGAGATCAGCTCCTCGGTAGAGCATACTTCGTAGAATCTCCGTCGTCATGATCAGGCAACTAGCCTCGGGATTAATCTGAACATCACCCGTTAGAATTCCTACCTCATCAAAGGTCTGTCGGAAGTCGCGGAACTTCTGATTGCTCAGCGCCTTGATGGGTGAAGTGTAGATAGCTTTGGTCATATGCTTTGATGCCAGAGCAATTGCATATTCTGCTACTACAGTCTTTCCGGCTGAAGTATGTGCGGCCACAAAGACAGAATCGCCATTTTCAAGGTGGTAGACGGCCTCTTTCTGGAATGTGTCGAGCTCAAAAGGCCATTCTCTCGCCATGTCAGGCACAAGCTCTCTGAAATTGGACATGTCGTGGTTGATGTCAACCATATGAGCCCACTCACGGCCGGCTTTGCGCGCACTCGATGCTGCAAGGACACCATGGGGCTCTAGGGCGGGAAACTCGACAGGTAGAATGTCGTCAATATCATCGCCATCCTCACCAGAGTCGGCTGTCAAATCTGGGGTAGAGGTTTCAGGCGAGGCGTCCTCACGTGTCTCTGGGCCAGCCTTGGCCTCCTCTGGATCTTCCTCGAGCACCTCCTTGATCGCATTCGCGTCTTCTTGGCTCACAGTTGTCTTTTTCTTGGTGAAGTCGATACCTCTGCTCATTCCTGGAGCTACCTCCAGCAGTCCACCTTCGGTACCTAGCTGGATCACTCGTTCCAGCTTGTTTCCTGTGCTGCTGGCCTCCCCAATACCTCCGGAATGAACCTGGTCCTCAAATGCAGCTGTAGCTTCAATACCCTCAAGGCCACCAGGAGCAAAGGGAAAGAAACCCGCAGCACCTCGCACAAAATCTGCACGGTTCGCTGGTTTTCTCAAGAGGCTGGTTGAATTCTTGGCCGTGGCGCTATTCGCAGGTACAGTGACGTTCTTGTACCCTGTTACACGGCCTTCTAACCCGTGACGCTGAAATCGGGTGAGAGTGCGTGTATGTGGCGGTGCAACCTTGAAGAGGGACGTGTAGTCGGCCTCAAAATCCCATCTCTGCTGCAGTCGATTCAGCCATTCAGGTGAGAATTCGGGTGAGGGCGAGAGGAGAAGCTCTTCCAGGCGGCGCTTGAGCTCGTCGGGATCTTGGGTGCGCGGTTGGCGCTGGCCAGCCTCTTGAGACTCTCCTTGGAGGAGAGCGTCTATGCCAGCCATTCCCGCAGATTTGGCAGTGAGGACGGGCAAGGCAGTCAGTGTAGTTAAGGAATGTGTTATGTCGAGGTGTTGAAAGCTCCAAGTTGAACGTGCCCCACCATTGACGTTGGTGATTCTGACGCTGAATGCGGGACAGTCAATCGGGCTGAGCTGCAATCCACCCCACCGCAACTCAAGTACCCTAGACCATTTACTCAGCCTGCGCATGTCAAAAAACACAGGACTCATCTCAAACAACCATGACTCCCAAAATGACTACTATTAGGATAATAATTAGAAGATACTATCATAAAGAAGCTATAGTCTTAGCTACTATATAGACTTGGTCTTTCATAAAATAGGGCCAAGCTTAGCTTTACTATGGCATAAGGATTTATCTTAGATTCCCATGTTTTCTGATAACGACTAGCTCAGGAATGCCTTTCAGGGAAGAAAAGCGCAATTGTGGCCCACGACATCTAATGAATGTTTCAGATGTGTAGTAGACGGCTATATCGTGGTTTCAGGCTAGCGTTTAAAGCTAATTGACGCACGTATGCCGATATTTCTCGTCTTGACTGGACCAACAACATCTGCCTTACAGTGTCGCATCGTCTACCTTTACTGGCATGGATAGCCTACAAATTTCACCACTCACATTGCCCATCGTGAACCACATAAGTAGATTGGTAGGTCATTAATAAGACGGGTGCCGTGCCTGACTGTATACATGGCAACACGGAGTAAAATTACATTTCCTTCCCTTCCGCACGTCTATCAAAAAAGCGTCCAACATTTACGCCAATCGAACCAAGCCCCCCATCCGGTGCCCGGTCCCCGATGGGCACGACGCGCAGCGTATACTACCCTCTTCTACGCTCGACGCGCAGGTACGGGCGTTGTCCGTAGACTAACGCGCACACGGCCGGGCCGGCTCCTATCTTAACTCTCATTCTTTTTACAGTCGCAGCAGCTTGGCAGCGTAGTCCTCAATCAGCTTCTCCGTGGGGAAGGACATCTCCTCGAGCTTTTGGGCGTAGGGGGTAGGGACCTCGGCACCGGTGACTCGCTGGGCAGGGGCATCGAGGTAGTCGAAGGCGTACTCCATGGTCAAGGCAAGGATCTCAGAGCCGACACCGAAGGCGGGGAAGCCGGACTCAACAGACAGGAGTCGGTGGGTCTTCTTGACGGACTGGACAATGGTCTCAACGTCAAGAGGCTTGACGGATCGCAGGTTGATGACCTCAACATCAACGCCGTACTTCTTCTTGAGGTTCTCGGCGGCAACGAGGGACTGGCCGACGGTGCGGGACAGAGAGACAATGGTCAGGTCCTTGCCGGAGCGCTCGATCTTGGCCTTGCCGAAGGGGATAACGAAGTCGTCCTTCTGGGCAGCCTCGGACATGGGGAAGGACTGGCCGTACATCAACTCGTTCTCGAGAACGACGACGGGGTTGGGGTCGCGGATGGCGGCCTTGAGGAGACCCTTGGCATCCTCAGCGCTCCAGGGAGAGACGACCTTGAGACCGGGAATGCTTCCGTACCAGGAAGAGTAGTCCTGAGAGTGCTGAGCAGCGACACCAGCGGCGAAACCGTTGGGGCCACGGAAGGTGATGTTGCAGGGCTGGATACCACCGGACATGTAGAGGGTCTTGGCGGCGGAGTTGATGATCTGGTCGATGGCTTGCATGGCGAAGTTGAAGGTCATGAACTCGCACTAGACAGAGCAATTGAGTTAGACTCGAGCTGCACACAATTGATAGGAGCGGAGGCAAAGATACTCACCACAGGGTGGAGGCCACTGAGGGCAGCACCAACAGCAAGACCGCAGAAACCGGACTCAGTAATGGGAGTGTCAATGACACGCTTGTCACCGAAGCGGTCGAGAAGACCCTTGGTCACCTTGTAGGCACCGTTGTACTGAGCAACCTCCTCGCCCAGGACGAAGACCTTAGGGTTGGCCTCGAGCTCCTCAGCAAGAGCCTCATTGAGCGCATCTCGTACGGTCACCTCCTTGACACCAGAGCCCTCAGCGTAGGATCGGGTCTGCGAGGAGCCGAAAAGCACAGGTCGAGCGAGAGCAGCGCGCGCAGCGGCGGACTGAGCAATTGAGGGAGCAGCAGGAGCGCGGACAGCCCGCGTCGAGGCAACTAGACGAGCTGCGGGTCGGAGGATGCGAGACATGATGTTCGTGGAAAGTCAATTGACCCGGGAGTCGGACACGGAGGGCGGTCGACGGAGAGCGGAGGGCGGGATTGTCAAGAGCAAGAAGCTGCAGAGGACAAGCTTGTCTTGATTCCCGGATCGTCGGCGTGGACGTGGGAATTGAGGATGGTGATGAGCTTGAGGGTGGTGGTGCGAGGTGAACAACGTCGGGTTGAGAGAGGGAATTTCACCGAAGGACGCATCTGATGGTCCAGCTGCCAGTTTTTTTTTGGGGCCGGTCGGTACGTATCGTGCCGGAACTGCGAGGTACATTGGCCCTCACCACTTTGCAGTGACTAATCAGGTACCCGCACCCAGGAATCCCCGAGCAAACCGCCGTAGCTCGGGGCAGCTTTATCCCTCTTGCTCCCCGCCCTACAACGCCTTTTGAGCCACGAAAACGCGCGCCCCTGTAAGTGGAATCGCAGCGCTGAGGCACCTATCACATCGCAAAGGCCTCCCTTAGCGACTCCGTCAACCAGTCTGTTGGGGGGATCCAGGGGAATTTTGGGGGACCATCCCCACCACAACCAAAAATCAAGGGCAGCACAACGGTCAGAGGAGACGGAGAAACGAGACCCCGA
Source organism: Fusarium sp. JS1030 (assembly GCA_000966855.1). Classification (NCBI taxonomy): domain Eukaryota; kingdom Fungi; phylum Ascomycota; class Sordariomycetes; order Hypocreales; family Nectriaceae; genus Fusarium; species Fusarium sp. JS1030. Next base: position 608,188 of record JWIW01000077.1, on the reverse strand, counting down.
TGTCGCGGTTTTCGAGACCATCATACAGCCAAGCATTCACTGAGCCTCAACAATAAAGGATGGGCAACACTCCAATGCACAGGTTTCATCGTCATGTCATAAACGACAAGAAAAGGATCTTGATTGATGGCAAGTACCTATATTACAATTATATCCCAGTAATGCCCCCAACTCCTCAGCCTTCTTGAATCCTCTATGTCTTGAGGCTGGCCCGCTTCATGATGCATCATCAGCCAGCATGATTTGCTCCTTTTTCGACCCTCATGAGATTGGTTTTCTTTTTCTTTCTTGAAAATTCGTCTTTCGCAACAGACCCACCACTTTACGCGTCGGGCTTGCGAGCCACCATGAGGTACATGGGGGTGAAGAGGTGCTCCCGGCCACCAGCGACAAGGCAGTCGGCAGCCAGAGCCAGACTGTCGGCAGTCTTCTTGGTTCCAGCAGGGGCAAGCTTGAAGGTCTCCAGAATACCGGCGAGACCGTGGGCAATAGTTCGGCCCCAGGTGGTCATGCGCACAATGGTGAAGAGGTCACCAACGGTCTGGAGGTATTTGAGCTCACCGGCCAGAGGCCAGTACCAGGGGAGAGGGTCGGGACGGTCTGCCAGATCCTCGTGGTGAATCATCTCAAAGCCAGAGTCGTTGATGGCGTCAAGGGCCTCGGAGATCTTGCACATGTTGGAGATACCATCACCCTGCTCGATACCCAATCGAATCTCGCGGTGGTGCAGGTTTTCGTTGTCGTACTCTTCGGTCATGAGCCACTCATAGACACCAAAGACACCACCGGGCTTGAGGACTCGGAAGATCTCGCTGTAGATGCCCTTAAGGGTAGGGGCGTGGACAGTAGCCTCGATGGCGTAGACGGCGTCGAAGCTGTTGTCAGGGAAGGACATTTGCTGCAAGAATGTTAACCGATGCTCTCATCGCAAGAGACTTATGAGGAGAACGAACCATGAAGTCACCCTTGACAAACTTGAGCTGGTTCGACAGACCCTCCTTGAAGGCGTAGTGGGTAGCACGCTCAATCTGGTAGTCGTTGTTGTTGAGACCGGTGATGTGAGCGCCAGTGAACTTGGCGATCTCACGAGCGGGACCACCGACACCGCAACCAACGTCAAGAACCTTCATGCCTTCCTTGATGCCGATGTGGTGGGCGAGGTAGTGCTCATGGCGGGCAATGGCCTGATAAAAGGGCTCGCCAAGGGAATATCGGCAGAAGTGGAAAGACTGGCCCCAGCCGTACTCGTACAGATCGGTCGCAAGGTTGTAGTAGCTGTTGGCCAGAACGTCAGAATATAATTAGAGGCAGAAAATAAATCGAGAGAATGTTTGCTGCGCAAAACATCGTCGGGGTCACTCACTGTCGTGTCAAGGTGGCGTATTCGGCAGTACGGGCCTGACCGCTGTGTTAGTCCCCGCCATCAAGAACCGAGGGGCAGATCACAAAACATACAGCACGCTCCTCAGCAGTCTCGTTGGCAGCGGGCTTGTTGTCCCAGTGCTTGAAGTACTCGTCGACAGCAGCCTGTTTGGCAGCGCCGCCCTTCTTGAACATGGCAGCAATGCCACCGCGAGCCTGGGCCGAGCTGCCGTGCATGGCCTTGTTGAAGTCGGCATCGCGCTGGTGATCCTCGCGCTCGAGGTTGGAGGCGGTCGATGAGGCAACCATGTTGAATGTGAGAAAAAGGGTTGGAGGGAAGACGAAGAGGAGCAAGACACAGCCGGGAGAAAGTTAGAGGACGGATTCGAGATCAGTTGAAAGGTTAGAGGTTAAGGGGAACAGAGTCGGTTTTAATGGCGACGGGTTACGCAGCGACGGTATTTCGCAGCAAATTTCAGGGCCCTCCCCTGACTGAGTGAGTGGACGAGCCATCTGCATCCAATCTCAATCGCGAATTGACCAACGACCGGGCGCTATACCTGTTAGAGTCTAGAGCCCCTGCCTATCGCTTGGGGGTGTCGGGGGCGTTTTTTTGGTCTAGGCCACTTCAGCACTCAGAGCATCTGCTTGCTTGTGATGGCTCCCCACAGAAACTTCAAGTTTCCGGCGCCCAAGAGCAGGACTTGCACATGCCTTCAGCATGGTTCAGGCCTGCTGATTCGGTGCCGCATCCGCTGGAGGCAACCACCCCGGCTTTGAATCGCTTTGTTCCGGGGACTCTTGCTGGGCGGTGAGGGTGCATTTGGACGTAGGAGCAAATCGGGTGGTGCCAATTTGCGAGAGCCCCACGATACGAATACGAAAGCGTCTACGAAAATGATGCCCGCGATATTGCTCTTGTATTAGAATCTCGGCATCAAATCGCCAAGCAACCGGAAGATTGACGGGAGGCAACAAGGTCGCTTCCGATTCTGTTTAATTTGAGATTTCGATAGGCTTTGCGTTCACTCCATGAAACAGTCTTGTTCATTGAGTTGTGTCGGGTTGATCAGAGACTCCGAGACTCGTTTTCGTACTTGGTTCTTGAGTTCAATATCCGCTACTACGTCTTAGCAACCTCTTCCTATGAGACGCGAGTCGCATCCCTTAGAGTGTCATAAGGCTCCTTTTAGCTACCAGTCAATCATAGATCTAGTAATCTCACCTAATAAGTAGATCATCCTTGGGAAATACACGTCATATGTTGCCGCCCCCATGTAGGATCTATGAAAAGGAGCCTCAGAATTCTCAAATAGATTTTAACGCTTGACTCCTGTATGTATTGGAAAGTCACCGTTTCGAAACGGTCTGTCTTGACACCCATCATCAATGGTCGCCGACGTCGCCGGAGATGGCACGGAGATCATGGAAAATAATTATTAAGAATGAGGCCGGTGAGGCACATGAGCTGAGGCGAGTGACGGAAGATGCAGGACCAGATTGGGCTTGCACTTGCAGCTTCCATTTCCGTGTTATTTCTCCCCAATGCCGAGGCTTATCGATAAGGCAAGCAATGGCAGCCCCTCAGCCCAATGGCGGCCAACTCCGGCCCTTGCTGCACCATTTCTTGGATTACATAAGGTGGCGGGTGACCGAATTTCTCAAGTCCTGCGCGCCGCAACTCCAAAAGCCCAGGCGCCCCATCACGATAATCATCCGGCCGCCGTCTTTGCGCTTTCATCACTCCACCTATTCGCGATGCCGCCTCAGATCAAGCAGGATCTCAACCGCTCAGGATGGGAGTCTACAGACTTTCCATCCGTCTGCGAGACGTGTCTGCCTGAGAACCCTTACGTCAAGATGCTCAAGGAAGACTATGGCGCCGAATGTAAACTGGTAAGTAAGACCATTTTCTTTTTTCGCGTTTCCATGTACGCACAATGCTAACACGCTGTGAACTAGTGCACCAGACCCTTTACCGTCTTCGCCTGGAGCGCGACTCGCGCCCATGGCCGAAAGAAAAGAACAAACATCTGCCTAACCTGCGCGCGACTCAAGAACTGCTGTCAATGCTGCATGCTCGATCTTTCTTTCGGCCTCCCAATTGTCGTACGAGATGCCGCCCTAAAGATGGTCGCACCGGGACCGCAGTCCGATATCAATAGAGAATATTTTGCGCAGAACAACGAGAAGCTCATCGAGGAGGGCAAGGTTGGGACCGAGGAGTACGAGAAGACGGACGAGAAGGCGCGCGAGCTGCTTCGGCGTCTGGCCAACAGCAAACCCTACTTCCGCAAGGGCAAGGCTATTGAGGATGCCGGTGAGAGCTCAACAGGCGGCAACGCAGCTGTCGGCGCTGGCGTCGGCGGACCTGGACCGATTCGAACACGCGATACAAAGGCTGCCATTGCAGCGGGAGCAAGACCTGGCGGTAAGGGGCGCCAGGCCTTCCCCAGTGCTGCACAGCTGCCACCGAGCCCACGCGATTGGCAACCCCCTGCCGACAAAAACGTCATGTCTCTTTTCGTAACTGGTATCGAGGACGACCTGCCCGAGTACAAGTTGCGCGACTTCTTCAAGGCCCATGGCAAAATCAAGAGCTTGGTATGCTCACACATGTCGCACTGCGCATTCGTCAACTACGAAACCCGAGATGCGGCTGAGAAGGCTGCAGCAGCATGCCAAGGACGCGCCGTGATTGCGGGATGTCCACTGCGAGTACGATGGGGACAACCCAAGGCGATCGGTACCATGGATAAGGAGCAGAGGACACAAATGCTTAGAGATGCTAGGCAGCGTCAGGGAGGACCTCAAGGTCAGGGTTCGCGGGCGATTGAGGGTGGCAGCGGCTCTGGAAGCCGACCGGCCGCCAGCCAACCTGCGGCGGTTGCAGCGCCCCCAGGCGCGTCTGACACGCCTGCTTACGCTGCCCTTTCTGGAGACTAAAGAATTAGTATACGGCCGTCTTTCTTGTCTTATGCTTAAGGTTAGAACGGCATGCTTTCGGTGTTTGGCGTTTTGGAAAATGGAACCAATGGAAAGGACGGGCTTCATCAGCGAACCGGACAACTGAACAGCGGCGATCAGGGGATATGTAAGAAGAGGAAGCGTCTTTTTCAAAAGAGATAGAGAGATGATGATCATTTGGGCATTATTCCTTGAGGGTATCATGACAGTAATGTTACAAGATTGTACAACAATGTGACGGAGGGACTCCTCTCTTATTCACCACACTTATCTGCCACCACCGCAGCAACCGCCCTGGGCTTGGCCCTTGCCGGCTGTTTTGATAGATTCGTTGTCTCCTCGCTCGATGTGCTCGTGTATTCGCAGTTCTGAGTTGCCGATTAGTCCATGATCTTGCCTCAACCTTGCCGCTGGGCCGGGCTCAACCTACTGTAAGTGTCCTGGCCTTCCTCCGTCTTCTTTCCTTGAACCACGTTCTCACGAAGAACCTTGGCTACCTCTTCGGCGTGCTGAATCGCTGCGGGAGCGGCAGACGGATCGATGGAGGCTTTTTGTCGGAACTCGTTGCGGATCTGAAGCTGGGCGGCGGAGAGGATGGGACCGTCGCCTAGAAAAGTACATCAATGTTAGTATAGAGCTGTTCCAAAACGATTTCCCCCATGGGCTTGAGGAAGAGTGTAGTCTTCAGCGTCAAGATACAAGTTACGTACCTTGGAAAGCGATGCGGGCCGCGCGCATCAGGTGTCGGTAAGCGCTGAGAGCCTCGATGGTGGCCATGGTTAGGATTTAGGCTCTTGGATGAGCAACGTTATTGTAGGAAGTGAATTAAGGCGATTGCTCTTATATCGTGGGAATGGTCGTCGTTGTGGTTGAGATTCCGGTTGAAGGCGGCGATAAATCGGAAGAGAAAAAAGTCCAACCGAGTCTCTTTGCTTTGAGCGCAATTGGATGCTCGCGATTTTGGTTGGTTCCAGTCAGCGGAGTTCCGGACCCCCGGCCACTGAACCCGGCTGGTTTTTGGCGTCTGTAACGCTGTCGTCCGGCGTTCTAGGGCACGGTGATCGCTGTAACTGTGCTCGATTTAGCGCCGCTCTCACTGAGCAGCGCACCCCTCCCCCACCAAACCATTCATGGCGGGGATGGAAATCAACATGTGCGGCTAAGAAAAAAAAAGTTGCAGCCAAAAAATCTCGGGAATTTCTCTTCCCTCTTCATCATCACCAACCCACCAAAACTTCTCAGTCGCAACCATGGCTTCCGTGGCTACCGTGACTATCCCCCTTCCCGCTCTCCCCAGCGGATGGAGTGCCGAGAAGGACTTCAAGGCCGTTGGCCAGCTTTCTGAGGCCACCCAGCGAAGCATCGAGCCCGTCGGCCCTCACTTCCTCGCCCACGCCCGCCGAGCCCGCCACAAGCGCACCTTTTCCGAGGATGACCGCATCCAGGCCCAGGAGAGCGCCAAGAAGGTTGAGGATGGCGATGAGAGCGACGTCAGCGAGCCTGAGGATCCCATGATGCTCCAGCGCGAGGCTAAGGACTGGAAGGTATGTTTCAAGCATTGAATATCCTTGGTGGGACCCTGCTAACTCACCTTTCTATAGACCCAGGACCACTACAAGATCCTCGGCCTCTCCAAGTACCGATACAAGGCTACCGAGGACCAGATCAAGAAGGCCCACCGCAAGAAGGTCCTCAAGCACCACCCTGACAAGAAGGCCGCCCAGGGCCGCACCGAGGATGACCAGTTCTTCAAGTGTATCCAGAAGGCCACCGAGGTCCTGCTCGACCCCGTCAAGCGCCGCCAGTACGACTCCGTCGATGAGGAGGCTGACGTCGAGCCCCCCACCAAGAAGCAGCTCCAGAAGGGCGACTACTACAAGCTCTGGAGCAAGGTCTTCAAGTCCGAGGCTCGTTTCTCCAAGACTCACCCCGTTCCCAGCTTTGGTGGCGTCGACGCCAACAAGGAGCAGGTCGAGGAGTTTTACAACTTTTGGTACAACTTTGACAGCTGGCGTTCTTTTGAGTACCTAGACGAGGATGTCCCCGACGACAACGAAAACCGTGACCAAAAGCGTCATATGGAGCGCAAGAACACCAACTCGCGCAAGAAGAAGAAGGCCGAGGACAACGCTCGTCTCCGCAAGCTGCTCGACGACGCCTCTGCTGGTGATGAGCGTATCAAGCGATTCCGACAGGAGGCCAACGCCGCCAAGAACAAGAAGCGTTTTGAACGTGAGGCTGCTGAGAAGAAGGCCAAGGAGGACGCTCAGGCCAAGAAGGACGCCGAGGAGAAGGCCGCCAAGGAAGCTGAGGTCGCCGCCAAAGCCGACCGCGAGGCGTCGAAGAAGGCCAAAGAAGCTGCCAAGAACGCCGTCAAGAAGAACAAGCGTGTGCTCAAGGGATCTGTCAAGGACGCCAACTACTTCGCCGCCGGCGAGCCCTCACCCGCTGACATCGACAACGTGCTCAACGACGTCGAGACCATCCAGGGCAAGATCGATCCCGATGAGATTGCTGCTCTAGCTGGCAAGCTCAACGGTCTCAAGGTCGCTGATGAGATCAAGGGTGTGTGGAGCGACGAGGTCAAGAGGCTTGTGGATGCTGGCAAGCTCAAGGACGGCGATGTCAAGGTTCTGGCTTAAGCGTGATGTGCATGAAAAGTGGTTGTCGGGATATTATGACGGTCTCTAGATAAAATAGATATGATGATATGGCACCTAGATCAAATAGAGCGAGCTGTAAACGGCCTTAATTGGGCTGTTCAGCTACGTTGCTTTTGAACACTACAAATTACATGTTTCTGTGAACTTGGCTGTGATGTAACCGGAGGGCTTCTTTTACCAAGATATTTACTTGATCTTTTTGGTATGGTCATCTCAGCTTGTATAAGTCGGTTCCCTTTCATTGAACTTGTATTCCCAACTGCTCAACCCTTGGAGGGGAGATCCTAACATATACAATGAAGAGTAGAGTATATACCTCCACATGCGCCGAAAGTGCCAAAGCCCGCTGTATGATGTTGTACAATGCCCAAAGCCTTCTTGCAACTCCTCAGGGTGTATTCCAAACAACTTTTGTGACCAGTTAATACCTTTAAATGCTCACTCACGCCTCTCTATCCAACGACTGCCCCAACACCATCTCGTAATAAACTCCCCTCTTCGCAACCAACTCCTCATGTCGCCCCCTCTCAACAACCTTTCCACCCGCAAATACAACAATCGTGTCCGCATCCCTAATAGTACTTAATCTATGGGCGACAGCAACCGTTGTCCTGCCCTCAGCAGCTCTATCTAGAGCTTCTTTGACCACCTTCTCAGACTCGGTGTCCAGTGCACTCGTTGCCTCGTCAAGGAGAAGAAGACGCGGTTTGCGGATGAGTGCTCGCGCGATGGCAATGCGCTGGCGCTGGCCTCCTGAGAGGGAGAGACCTTGATTTCCGCAGGGCGTGGCTAGGCCTTCGGGGAGGGAGGAGACAAAGTCGTAGACGTTGGCTTGTTTGCAAGCTGCAATGATGTCTTCGTCGGAGGGATTGCCTTCTTCGATGCCGAGTGAGATGTTATCTCGGATAGAGCCTTGGTATAAAACTGGCTCTTGCTGAACGAGAGCAATATCGCGACGATGAAGCCTTCGGTCTTTGGTCTTGATATCCTCACCGTCTGCTCGAATCATACCGGCCGTAGGATCGTAGAACCGCTCAAGAAGAGCAACCATAGTCGACTTGCCACACCCAGACGCGCCAACCAGGGCGACCAACTTGCCAGACTCGATACCAATATCGATGCCTCGAAGAACCTGCAGCTTAGGTCGACGAGGGTACGCAAAGCCAATCTCCTCACAAGATACATCAACCCCCTTTTCGGAAGACTTCTCGCTAGAAGATACATCAGGTCCATTGTCTTGATTATCATGGAGACATCGTTGACGCCGTAGCTGAAAGATGTAGTTGATCGAGGTCCTCGCCTTGGTTATGCTCGTGCTGTACTGGAACATGATAGCAGTTGCTTCACCCGAAAATATAACGGCGATGAAGACGACGTAGAACTGGTCCGTTGAATACTCGCCTGTCGAGACGAGACGTCCGCCATACCTATCACCTATTAGCATCATCTTGGAGAAAGTGGACCGCGAACTACTCACCAGAAACCCAACGCCATAGCAAGAAAAGAAGCGGACTGGCTAAATGCATAAAACATCATCTTCCACCCCAAGCCCCCAATAGCCTCTCTCGCCAATCCCTCAAGAGCATTGCTATATCTCTCAATGATGGCCCTCTCCAGCGCCAGTGACGAGACGGTGCGGATACCCAGCACAGCCTCCGAAGCCAAGCTACTGCTCTTGGCAAACCGATCAGCCGTGTCGTCGTCGAATTTGTACTCGAGACGAATCCGCACATATCCTGAGGCAACGAGTACCGGCAGTGCGCCGAGTGTCAGAACAAGGCCGAGTTTCCAGCCATATGCAATAGCAAGGATGGCGCTGGATAATACAGTGACGATGTTGATGAGGATAAGAGACAAATTCATAGACAATAGTTCTTGAAGGTTTGTAGGCTCGACTGCTAATCGTGATACCAGGGCACCGGTTCCGCGATCTGGGTCGTCGAAAAAGGTCATGTCTTGGCGAAGAGTGTTGTCAAAAAGCTCGCCGCGGTAAACAGCCATGATGTACTGGATTCGGTGGTTAGATCTAGTAATGACAATAGGGTAGAGATCTTGCCTGGCCGATTTCATTGCTAACCCATCCTGCACCAGCATAGAGGATGAGGTTTCCAATAGCCACAACGAAGAACATGAGAGAAAAGAAGTTGGCTTCGCTGACGTCAATAGTCTCAAAAGCCTTCATAGTCTTCGAGAAGAGGATAGCAAGTGACGGATAGGTAGCGCCTAAGAGGCTCAAGTCAGTTCATGTCCTCGACATCAGTGAAAAGGGGTAAAGAAATACCTCCAGCTAGAGAAACCACCAACAGAATAACTCCAAAGAACCACAGGTCCTGCTTCTGTTCTTTAATAATCAACCAGAGACCCTGGAAAAGACCGTATTTGATGCCATCGCTACTCCCAATATCTGCAGTTGCATGTGCCGAGGCGCGAGACAAGACCGGATCAAGCCCAGTAACGGGCTCATCTCTCTCAGTGTCCTCACCTTCATCCTCCATGTCACTGCCCTTACCGAGATCTTGCAGGCGAACGAGCCGTGAGTACGTTCCTCCCAACTCGATGAGTTCCTTGTGCGTTCCCTGTTCGATGGTATCACCCTTGGCCATGACGATAATGTTGTCGGCGTCGGCAATGGTGGATAGCCTATGGGCGATGACGACCATGGTCCGGCCTTTGGCGACGTTGTTTAGAGCCCGCTGCACAATCTTTTCGGCGTTTGGATCAAGAGCGCTGGTGGCCTCGTCGAGCATCAGGACCTTGGGGTTGGAGATGATGCTCCGGGCGATGACTACGCGCTGTTTCTGTCCGCCGGACAAGGAAGCACCGCGTTCACCGATCCAAGTATCGTAGCCCTGAACCAGTCAGTATCTCTCGCTTGATGAGTAAGTTAGACTCACGTTTGGCAGCGTCTCGATGAAATCGTGGGCGTATGCCGACTGACACGCTTCAACCACCATTCTTCGCTTCTGTTCCTCTGGCAGATCAACCATGTCTGTCCCCGTGAGGCCATCTACAACATTCTGGTAGATGCTACCGCTAAACAAGGTCGGTTCCTAAACACCAGTCAGCGTGAAGCGTACCATCTCTCGTTTGCCTCATACCTGCTGAACCATCCTGATATTAGTCCTCAGCCACTGCAAGTTCAACTCCTCAATAGGATACCCATCAAGGGTAATCGAGCCACTGCTCGGCATATACCATCTCTCCAAGAGCCCAAAGATAGTACTCTTCCCTGAACCACTCGCACCGACGAGGGCCGTAGTCTGATCCGACGGGATATCGAGGTCTAGGCCGTGGAGGATGGGCACATCAGATCGAGAGGGATAAGCAAAGCGAACTCCCCGAAACTTGATATCTCCCCGAAAGTTGGGGATTTTATCTCCTTCCTGAGACAGGGCGTCGATTTGTGATTTGCGGTCAATCATCTGGAACATCTCCTGTGCTGCGGCCGTGGCTTTCGAGATGGCGACCGTCTGGGGAGCGATCTGGGTCAGAGCCGTAGCAGCAACCAGAACCGCAAAGATGACCCTGTGTATCCCAATCATAAGCCAAAATAAACAAGTCATTGGGTCGATACTCACGTCACAACCGTGCCTGGCTGGGTAATCTCTCCCTCAGAGTACATCCTCATCCCCTGCCAAAACGCCAACCCATAACCAGAAAAAATGCAGAAAAACTCCGTCGGGAAGAGAATGATGTAGACAAGCGACTTCTTGCGACCAATCCTCCTCGCCTCCTCAAGAATATCCGTAAACCTTCTTGACAGCTTGGGAAAAGCCCAGAAGGCGTGGGCAGTACGGATAGTCGAGAAAGCCTCCTCGGCCAAGGAGCTCGACCTCGAATAAATGTCAAACATGGCATACTCGTAGCCAATATCGATGGCGACGCAGATGATTGTGACGACAATGTTGACGGGCACGATGGAGATGACAATCAGAGTCAGTTTCCATTGCACGGCAAAGGCGACGATAAAGGCCGTGACAAAAGTTGACAGGGCAGCGATGGTGATGCCAAACTTTTCCGAGATGCCCTGGTTGATCAGGTTCCCGTTGGTGGTGATCTGTCCAGGAACAGACGATGCTGGGGAGTCGAAGAAGGCAACTTCTTGGTGGAGTGTATGTCGCACAAAGTCCACGCGAAGGGACTTTGTAGTTCTGATGGCTGCGATAGAGACGAGCATCTGAACACAAGAGTTAGAACAGACAGTTATAAACTGGAGCTAGTTTCTCACCGTCCACAAATATGTCAAGAGAAATCTGCCAATAAATAGATAGACAAAGTACAAACTGGACATGGTCAGTCACTCAAGTTTCCACCAGCATCTATTCCATACCTATACTTGCCAACCTCCTTTCGATAACCCGCAGGCGACAACCTTCCAGCAGCAAAGTCATTAAAGACATTGATGAATTTTCCAAAGACAATATCCATGATGGGCAACAGCGTTCCCGCGCAGATCATGGCGACAAAGGCGATCGAGTTGAGTATCCATCCGAGGCGATCGTTGTAAGTGAAGATGCGCTACAAGATTAGCAACCTAGACGCAAGCTAATGAAGCGTAAAACTCACAAGGTAATACTTGAAGCCTGTATCCTTGTTCTCTTCTTTGGCATCTATCGCCTCATTGTCGCCCTTGTCATTCACGTTGACGACAGCCATACCCTCCTGGGTTTGACGAGTCGATCCATCACAAGTCTCAGCGGGTGAAGAATCACCCAACTGCACCTCTTTCTTCTCCGAATGCTGCTCAGTCATCACGTAGACACAGCAGCAAGCAAAAACAGTCTAGAAAGAAAGAAAGAAGTCGAAATAAAGGGACAGCATGCAGTCGGCTTTAAAACCCACCGTGCTTGGCATTTTGTCGCAACCCGCAAAACCCGGCGAGTACGAAGTAGCCAATAAAGTCAATTCAGCCACTTGAGAGGAGGGGGGCAAAACAAGGTGTTTTGTAATTGCTTTTCCCCAGGTCCTTGATCTGTGCTCTTTCAGCCTCAAAAAGAGCCAATTTCAACGTTTGAGTCCTACGTCAAGATCCTAGACAAGCAAAACGTATTCATCGTATAGAGTGGAACTGCAGCAACACCTGATGTTGTTGGTAGAGGAAACAAGGATGAGCCCCAGCACGACACCCAAAGGCAGGAACGCGACAACAATGCCAATCTAGGAAGTGCCGTTGAGCGTGGCCGTCTCGGTTGTGGGTGTAATTGACCACGGCAAGCCACACGCTGTGGAGTCAGGCCGGGGAGTCATGCCGGACGGAGGCTTTAGCCACACTTCGGAGCCTTACCCCGGTTCGGGCCCCGCGGCGTCCGAATCCTTCCATCCTACTCCCGCCCAGGTTCAGCCCCGAGAACCTGTACTTGGAGGCTTCCGCGTCGTCAGTGCCTATTGATCCCTAGTTTTTGTCTCTTTTCGAACAAGGAGTCATATCTGAACTTGATCCCCTCATTATTGGATACTGTCTTCAGTTGCGAGTTGAAAACAAAGTCAAAGTTGGCTGCATCTATGGATCAGCAGAGGCTGGGCCCCGGACGCTCAACCGCCGGGCCCGCGGGCTCCGACGATGCTGCACGGCGAGCGGTAAGTTGACGCTGTTGGTCGGATCTTGTTTTCTTGCCCATTCTGTGTTTCATACCGAGACACGGTGCGTTTTGCCGGGGCTGCTTCTTCAGACTCTATTGTATGTCTGAAGATGTATTCTAGGCCGAGTTCTCTGGTGTTGTTGAAAGGTGCTCCGAAAGGACAAGCGACACCATCACAGCCAGAGTCATGCAGGAGGAGCATTTCCCTTTAAGGAGAAACACGCTGATGTTGGATATTTGACGGGAATAGTGTGATCAGTGTCGTATGCGAAAGGTAAGCATTGCCCATAGACATACTCGACTTATACACGCTGCTTCGTTAGAGAAGCAGCCCAGTATCGCAGCAATTGGACAGGTGGATAACATCATCGCAATAATAGATCCGCTGCGATAAAGACTGGCCCTGCTCCAACTGCCGCACCGCTAAGCGCACCTGTACTTCAACCGGCATCGGCCAGAGACCCAAGGAGCCGAGGCAGCGAGTCCTCATCTCGTCCCAATAGTTCGTCTCCCCCATGCCCTCCTCTACCTGATGGAGTTCACACCCCGCGAATAATCACCCCATGCTCGCCTCATGTCTCTTGGCCCAACCAGGAAGGACCACTTGCTGACCCGTAGCTTGCATGTGCTTCAGCGAACGCAAGATTGACCAGATCGAGGTGCGTCTGGCCAATATCGAGACACTCCTCCGCGATCTCTCCCAGCGTCCCGTCTCCACTCCCGGAAGCGGCGTCCAGTTTCCTACCACTCCTCAGCACAGCGTTGGCGGTGTTGCCGGCACCACTACCGCCTCCACTGTCGGCTTCGAAAGCTCTGATGATGAGTCCGCATTTGGCGGCGACTCTGTCATTGCCCAGCAGACCAACTTTGCTAGCGAGTTCCTTGAGCATGCTGTTGAGCGAACTTCACTGCATGATGTTAGCCCCAAGATGTGGGAAGCTCTCCACAACTTGAGACAGCTAGCCGAGCTCCAGAGCCGACAATCCATCAGTCATGGGCCTCGCTTTCCGCTTCAACAGGCTCTACCACAGGGTGGTCTAGGCCAACTTCGAATGCCACCCATGGAGGTTGTTGTCTCCCTCCTCAAACGCATCAGAGGTATTTCTGAAACCCCTCTCTTTGCCTGATCGTTTCTGTTGACCAATGATCCAGCATCTCCGCCTGGTCTCTTCACCTTCGTTTGTTACTTTGTCGGCATCAGTGACTTCTCCAACTTGTGTCGTATGGTCTATTTTCCCACCGACGATTTCTCCGATTCCACCTTCATCATCGTCAATGCCGGCCTCTATTATTTGTTCCTAGAGCAACACTCTTTAACAGCTGACAATAACGCCGTCAAAGAAGAGTTTGCGTCGTACCTCCACATATGTCGAGTCAATCTGGAAACTGCGCTTGCAAATATGTCCCTGTTCATGTCTGCCAAGGTCGAAACTGTCCAGGCTCTTCTGTTAGGTGTAAGTTGAAGCGTACGTGTAAACGGGCATCCGATCGTTGACCAGAGTGATAGACTTTGTATGCCATCGACGTGTGCAGGCCGTCCGTTGCCTGGCATCTCAACAGCGCTGCCGCACAGATGTGCCAGACGGCCGGTTTCCACCGAAAAGAGCACTCTATGCGCGACCCAGAGGCTTTCAGTGTCAAAGCCATCCTGTTCTGGTACATTTATACTACCGACAAAGCGCTGGCGATTCGACTTGGTCGCGCTCCCGTAATTCAGGACTGGGATGTTGACATCCCACGTACTTTCAATTTTGAGGGCATCCTCAGTCTCGAGACCAAGGCAGTTGCATCGATGTGGCTCAGTGCTGCAACACTTCAGGGCAAGGTATATGAACAATTGTATGTGGCTAACCGGCTCCTCGACGTCTATGACTCCCTAAACGTTGTGACTAACGACGGAGCAGATTCTCTCCAGCAGCCTTGGTGCGGCCACAGTCTGAACTAATCGAGAGGGCTCGTCTGCTGGCGGCTGAGTGTCGACAAGTCGAGGCAGAGGCGAACGAAAGTCGGGACTTGGCCATTGCTTCGCTTGAGAAAATAGGAGCGTCACCCCTTGTTGATGTCCATGTCAAGGGTGACGAGGTCCAGCTATTGTCAACCATGACACTCATCTACCGAGCGATCCCGGCACCTGAAGGCTCCATCAGTAGGTTCTGCGACGAATGCATTGAGACTGCACGGCGGGCGACAGAAAAGCATCTGGCTTGTATGGAATTGGTGCGGCGCGATGCCTATGCCAAGACCATATATGTCCATTGGTAAGTTCTAACTGGCTATCACTCAGTCCCGTCAAATAGGCTAATACTTGTTGAAGGAACTTGGTGTTGACTCCATTCGCTCCCTTCTTCGTCTTGTTCTGCTATGTCATCGAGACATTATCAGCGGAAGATCTTCGCCTTTTGCAAGAGTTTAGCGCATCCATCGAGGAAGCCGTAGACTCTTCCGAGACAATGCAGAAACTGTCGCGACTGTGTCATGTCATGAGCAATGTTGCGGCTCTCTATGTCGAGGCCAAGTCGCAACAGCAGGAAGACCAGGCCATGGTGCCCATTGGAGATGAGTTTGACGTGTACCTGAGCCAGCTCGGTTTTATGCCTATGGCAGACCAACAGACCATGAACACTACTGACGACCCCAACGCCGTGTTTACCGAGGGCTCTCAGGTTGCGCAAATGGCGGACTGGATGTCGGGAAGTCGAAACCTGCTGGGATTGTTGGAGCAGGATATATCGCAGATAGGCGGGCCACAGTGGCCAATGTGAAAGAGCGAGGTCCAACCAAAATAGAAATTTCCCAACTCTCAACCCCCGGCTTGGCCAAGTGATATCCAGGATCCATGATCGCTCCTCCTGTGAAAGGACCCTAGAGACGAGGGCCTACTGGCTGAGAAGGGAAACTCAGTCGGTGGGGAATCTTGGGTCGTAGACCTCGTATCCCTCATCTTCGGTGTCGCTCTCTGCAGCCAGGTTCTTCTGCAGGCCAGGCTTGATCGGAGCCGATTCAAGGGCGTTGGTTGGTTTGGGTTTCTCTGCTGCTGGTCCGGCTCCGGAGCTCTCGACCTTGGTGAACGCGCTCTTGAAGCCACTCTTCTTGAAACCTCCCTTCTTGAAGCCTCCACCACCACTGCTGCTAGAGCCTTCTTGACCGGGGAGCTTGATACTGATGAGCCCATCTGCTTTGGCCTCGGCCTTGCGGGCACGCGAGCCTGCGTTCGGATCGCGAACCATGGCCTTCATGTCCTTGAGGCGCTGCTTGTGGCTATGGTCGTAGCTGCTAAGGTGGGCTTCATACTCATTCATGCGAGAGTAACCCTTGGAGCAGAGGTTACAATAAAAAGCCTTTTGGGCCTCGCGTGCCGATGAAGTCTGCGCTGGCGGGAGCGTTTGATGTCGCTGGGAACACGTCAATGGGGGATGCTTTGACTGGCGTGTGGTAACTTACGGGAGGCATCGTCAAGGATTCCAGAAGAGTACTGATTAGATATCGCGAGCGAGCGACTTGAGACGCTATGAAAGGACTGTAGACTACGCGAGTTAGTCTGTATGTATTGATGAAGGTGATGTTAAAGTTCCACGATCCAACATCCTTGAATCTGAGATGAGATACCGCCTGTGAGCTACGAGCTAGTCCGCTTTAGGTTAGAGCCACGGCGCTGCTTGACCCGACTGCGCTAACCAATCGAGACTCAGCGGGTATTGCTGACCGGGTTTGACGGATCCAAGGGCCTGGAGAGCCCATCTCAACGTCACTTCCAGGGGCTTCTGACAGGGGCTTCCAGAAGTCTTGCTCCAGAGTTTAGGGAGCTTCCCCCGTTTCCCTCAGTGCGTTGAGGCGCTAATCCTAACTGGAAGAACCCTCCCTGTCCCACGCGCCGTCATCCATCTCCTTCCTCCCATTATCCCCCACCAACTTTCTTGGTCTTGTGTCTCTCCATCCTCAAGACCAACTCCGCTGGGCATGGTTGCACCATGGACAACCTCCAATCCCCCGACCGTCGAGCTTCGCAGGCAAGCTTTCTGTCTATGCAGTCTCTGCAGCAGCTTGATCCCACGCCAATAGACTCGCCGTCCGCTGATCCTGCCATCGACCATCGAGACCTTGGCCCACCGCTCCGCGGAAGTGATGATGGCTATGAACTTGTCGACATGGAGGACAGTACAGCAACAATTAAGGCTCCTTCAACCGGTGCTCCGGGGTTGAGCTCGAGCGCAAACCTCGCCAGCAGCGCATCATCTGGTACTGCAACTGGTCCTGGTCCCATCTTCTATCGTGAGTACTTAACTCCCTAAAGCAGTACAAATTGTTGCTAACACGTCCCAGTAATGCGAATTCAAAAGTTCTCCAGCTACGCCATGGGCATCTTTACCTCGCTCCATCTCGCCAACGTCTCTCTTATCCCCGCCATTACCCGCTCAGTCGCCGGATCCGAGACGTATCTCCTCATGACTCGCGAACTCTACCAAACCTCGCTCTCCGAGCCCCTGCTGGTCGCCCTGCCTGTGATAGCGCACGTCGGCTCGGGCATTGCCCTTCGCCTGTTGAGAAGGTCGCAGAACATGAAGAGATATGGAGCTGCGACGCCAGGGATGTACGAACTCCATCGGTCACGAACAGAGCTAGAGGACTTGAAGAGCGCCAAGGCTGCCTCACCATGGCCGGCATTGAGCAACATCTCGCTATCTGGCTACGCTTTTACTGCCTTTTTCGCTGCACACGTCTTTGTCAACCGCATTCTACCTTTGGAGGTTGAGGGCGACAGCTCCAACATCGGTCTCGCCTACATCGCTCACGGCTTCGCTCGACACCCCGTCATCGCTTGGGTCTCTTACGTCGGTCTACTTGCCGCAGGATGCGGACACATGATTTGGGGACAAGCCAAGTGGCTCAGTTTGGCTCCATCGACGAAGACTGTCTGGGGGGCTGGATCCGTGAGGCTGGATAGGAAGACCAGGAAGCAGAGAAGGAGAACATGGATCGCGGTCCACGGTGCTGCGGCCGCCCTCGCCTCGCTGTGGGCAGTAGGAGGATTAGGGGTTGTCGCAAGAGGTGGTCTTACCGAAGGTTGGATTGGAAAGGTGTATGATGACATTTTTGCTGCCGTGAGGCTATGAGCCGGATATGAGGGAAGCATCATCGGATGGAGTTTGGGTTTACTTACACGGAGATATCTGGGATTCAACATCGGTATGCGCATCATGGAAATACCCTACGAGAAGATGAGGGAGAGGAGCACGTGTTGTTTAGAGTACATTAGGCATACTGTTACTTAAAAGAAAACTTCATGTCATGGATGTAATCTGGGCTCAAAATTTTTATGCTTATCGATGTAACCATCATGAAATGTAAAAGTAGAGCTCCCCGTGTGCGTACAGGGTAGCCGAGACAGCTCCGGTCAACCGCCGAACCAACCATCGCCACCGACATTTCCCTTCAACCAAACATATCTTAAACCTCAACACCACATCTTCAACCTACCTCCTCAAGCACTGCGCCTAGGTCCTATTTAGCTGTTCGCAGGCTCGTCCTGTGCAGCGCGACACGATCCGGCGAAAATGCCTCCAAAGCGGAAGCTTCCCCGCGCCGAGGCAAGCTCCCATCCGCTCGACGACGATATTGCTCAACCGCCATCGAAACGGCTTCGCCTCACCTCTACAACCTACGATCCGCCTTCGCGCGACATCCTAACTACAATCTCATCTGAACTTCTCCTTCGAATCCTCTCCTTCCTCACCTCCTCCGAGCTCCTCAGCATCTCCCCCACCTCCCGCCGCTTCTACCGCCTCTCCTCCGACCCGCACCTCTGGCGAGAGCACTACTACGAGCACTTCGTTCTCCCCCGAGCTTTACGGATCCCCGGTTTCCGCGTCGGTGTAGCTGGCGGGACAAGGTTGCAGTACTCTGCGCGACGAGCGGTGTGGGCGGATGGGCGGAAAGGAAGAGCTGCGGATGAGGAGACCCTCAAAGAGAGCAACAAAGGCGGGAGCGTGGACTGGAAAAGGCAATACAAGCTACGACACAACTGGGCTAGAGGAAAATGTGCTGTCGAGGAAGTCAGCGTGCGAGATGCTGCATGTGATGGCGACGGTCAGAAGAGGACGCTGGTCAAAGTAGTCGAAGGCATCGCCATCACGGCCGATTCGGAATCTGGATTGCGCGCATGGGATTTGCGAACACGGCGACCAGTCGCGCAACTGGAACTTCACGAAAAGGACGAATACAGCGAGATTGCGCCAGCGTCGCTGGCAGTGGACGAGAGCGGCTCAGGGAACGCAGTTGACATTGTGGTTGGATTTGCGAATGGCGGTTTCGGACTTTGGAGGCTGGATGTGAAGCGTCAAGAGCTGTTGAAGAGGTATCGGCACGAGAAGAGCAGTAATGGAGAGCTTGTCGCGGTGGCATGCGGATATCCCTACGTGCTCACGGCGACGAGCGCGGGCTTGATATCGCTCTATACCTTCAATGGACCGACAGGCAACGCTCACCGGGAAGAAGATGGCGCGATGGACGAGATCAAGACCCGGGACAGCCCAGCGACCAGTGTGGATAGCTCCACGAGCGCCTCAAACCACAAGAAAGACGAGAACACGAAGTCTCACGATGCGAACGCAGCCCTTAGGCCTCCCTACCTCCTCACATCTCTCAAGTCGCACACAACCCACCTCCCCCTTGCCCTCTCGATCCGCCGCATGTCATCCTCCGTCAGTGCCTCCATCGCCTACACCTTCTCCGTCCGCGGCGGCTGGTGCATCGGTGTGCAAGACCTCCTCATCACACCGTCCCCCAACTCCTCGGGTATCGACACACTCACCTCGCGCCTCGCCTCGACGCTTCCCATCGCAACCTCAGGCGCCGACTCCCCATCAGAGCTCACGACCCTCTGCTACAGCCACCCGTACCTCCTCGCCACGCTCCCCGACAACACGCTCATCCTCCACCTCTGCACCTCGACGGCGACGTCCCTCTCGCTGTCCCCCGGCATCCGCCTCTGGGGCCACACGTCTGGCATCTCAGACGCGGAGATCACTCCGCGGGGCAAGGCCGTGAGCATCAGCACGCGGGGCGACGAGATCCGCGTGTGGGAGCTCGAGGGCCGAGTGGGTGGCAGCAGCATCGAGGTACGACCTACAACTAGGCAGCCAGCCGATGACGCGGACACCAGCAGCAGCGACAGCAGCAGTCCTACGACGCCGCGGGCGGTCCTAGAGCAGCGGGCTGAGTGGGAGGACCGCAGGAACTGGGTGGGCTTCGACGACGAGATGGTCATCGTGCTCAAGGAGGCGCGCGACGGTCGCGAGAGCCTGATGGTCTACGACTTTACATGATCGAGACCACGAACGGGCTCCAATTCTATCGGCAGGGAGGCGCACAGGCTGAGGGTCCACGCCGTGTCTGGTAATCACCACACCGAGCGGCGAGAAGCAGCCCACGCCCACTCCCAGGGGGAAAAGAATGCTGGCAAACCCTGGCATCGACCCCCGAGCCGTGGCGCTCTCTGCATCTGGCAACATCCGAGGACCTGGATATAGCGCCCAGGCACCAAAGCCATCGCGGCGAGCCAATGGCTGACGGGCTGAGACCACAAGGCAGCACGGCTGAAATAGCCACCAAAGCCTGGATTTACACACACGACGTGGAACAAGAAACAGGGCACGCGTCACAGGGGGGGAGGGAGACAACAGACTCCAGGCACAAAGTCAATGACTGAACCTTGGCCCGTTCAATGCCAGAAGCAGACAGCCAAAAACTCTCGTCCGCCAAAAGGAACAAACTCGTCGTGGCATTCCCGCCGGTTGAGCCGTCACGCCCGATTAGTGGCCGGCGCCGACCAGAGGCTGAAGCATCAACCAGGTACACTCACTCCCCCACGGCTAGCGGGAGCTTGTTGCTTTGAGACAAAAGCCAATTCAGCAGCAAGGGGAGCGGGACAATGACGGGCAGAACAAAGAAAACGGGCTGAGGCAAAAACTCATGTCGCACAAGGAAAAGGTACCGCTCAGGGGGTGGCTGTAAGGATATGCCTTTTTCCCACTGGTATCCGGCGCATGAAGCCATGACGAGACTTGAGGCCACCCGCCCTTGAAGATCCCAGTCGATGACATCCAATGGGCAGAAACAAATAAACAAAGACAGAGACGAAAGAGACGAAAAAATAAATATTCCAGAAAGAAAGTAAAATAAATAAATAAACACACACAACACAATGCCCATCATCCATGTATGTGAAACATGGTCCCTTGACTCAAGAAACCTTGCGACAAGGCGCCGAGAGTCGATGTGCATCATACTTGGCTCCAGCGAGATTGCACACTCATGCGCACCATGTGGCACCACAGCATTGAAAGGCCCAGCCCCAAGTCGTACTGACAGCGCATCAAGGGGGAGAGGAGACTGAGAGAATAGCCCAACAAACTCTCTCAAGAGCAACAAACAAATAACGTGGGAATTAAAGCCCGGGAACCCCTCCCCTTGGGAACGACCCAAGCAGATATTGACACGGTCCTTGACCAGACAAGCCCCCCCTTGCTAGCGAGGTACAGCTACGTCAGTCGCATGCTCGGGTCGAATTGACATTTCTTTGGGTTGCCTTTTCCTTATGCGACTTTTGCTCCTCATGCGCCGCCGTCCGTCGTCTTGACCGCCTGCTGGCTCCCTTCCTTCACCGTCTCTCTCGTCCAGTTTTTCTCTCACGGTATCATGCGCCCATTAATTTCATGTATGATGGGGCGAGGCACAAATGGAAAAAGACAATGGGGATAGCCCATTGGATATCGTCGAATGCACGTTGCCGTTTTCCTTAACCGTCTTGAGCAAAACCCCCGCCTGGCGAGGGGTTGATGATTTTCACATGGAGGGGTAGGCTCCGTCGTTCTCTTTAGTGTCTACCGAGTACATGGTCTATAATTCTTTACTACAACTCCTCCAAGGATGCGGTAATTTTGAGAGGAGAGAGAGCAGATACCTGACAAAGCTTTAGGTTTTGTCATTATGTTAATTCGAGTAACCTAATTCAGAGGCGTATCTAAAATGGTGACAGAATCCGTTTCTTCGTCCATACCTAAAGGCGTCCCAAAGCGGTGGATGGTCTACTGGCTCCAGCCAGCCTCAACAGCTAGATGGCTTAGTCGTGGTCACATAAGAAGGGACCTGTAAGACATTCCTCATGTTGCAATTAGTCCAAAGTTATGATGATTTAGGAAGAATTGAGACAGAGCTCTACGCTGTTATGAGAAACATTACAAACCATGACCTAATATTGAAGTAAATTTAGGACTCGTGGCTGTAGTATCATTTACCTCTTCCCTTCTCTTCCCCCTCCAGATGTCTGTCAACGGAGCAAGGTGGAAGAGGAGGAGAGCTGGAGCAGTGGGGCCGTCTGTTATGGAGTTGATTTGGGCTGTGACTTGTAGTATTAGTGGAGATGCTTCTTTTCTTGGGCGGAGAAGAAGCAATTGAGGAGGGGAGTGAGATTATCACCGTAACTCTTTGTTGGCAGTTGATTGAACTGGCATGGCTCCCAAGAGGACCGATGCGGCAGCCAGGTCGCAAGAGAGAGAAAGGACACCATATTCAGAGCAATCCTCCTCGGCTTCAAAAACTGTTCTGAATTGAATTTGGCGGAATACCCGTGCACGCGGCCCGAATCTAGCCGCCCGGAAAGGCGGTCGGTACCTTTTGATCGACCGCCGTCTAGAATTGGCCGACGGTGGTGCGCCGACAAGGGAAGGAAAACGGAAGGCCCGACAACGTGGGGAGACGGTGTGAGCAGACGGTCTGATGTTGCAGAGGCTTTGATGGAACCTGGGCCCAGACGGTGGGTGGATCGGTTTCCAGGACCGTTCCCCCGAAATGGACCTGGAACCCAAATGCCGAACAGGAAAAAGAAAGCAACACAGTCGGCTTCCACGCATGAATCGAGTGGGGAGAGGGTCCAGAGCCGAGGCAGGGCCATCAGGAACATGGAGGGGTGATAAGCGATAAGCCTGGAGTCGAGGTCTGTAGTCAAGGTTGGTTATCCGTTCCATCTTCGAGTAGAACACTTGGCATCCCGTAGCTTACAGTAGAGCCCAATTCCAATGTCACCTGGTCCTTTATCAGATGCACATCAATCGATATCTGCAACTCGGAAGGTCAGTCGGTATCAATCGCAACTTGGCCGAGTCAATTCAACACCCTCGGCCATCAGTTATCGCGGGGTTGTGCCTCAACCGACACGGCGAGCTCACCATCTGGCGAACCAACATGTACGCCAACACTAGGGTTCCTCCGCTAACGCACCGCCAATGCCAGCGCCAGCGCCAGGCCGTGGTGACACAGAGCCATAATGACGTCTTCCACCCTCAAATCTCGCCCGGTTCTAGATCGTGCGGCATGTCTTTGGCTGCACCTTCGCGACTCGCTCCGCTGCCTTGGGTTCTTGGCCTGTTGTTAGTGTAAGTGTGGAATGGTGCCTTTGGCGATAACTCTCCGTGTTAGTAGGCCAGCAATGTGTCCTGCAATCTTGTTGACGCCTCTAGGCTTCCCGTGCCAAGTTAATCGCAGGCTAATTGATAACCAATGTAAAACCACTGCAGTGATGCTGAGACAGTGCTGATGACTTGCTGACGCACTCTGCAACCTCCGAGTTTGACTCTCCGATGCAATCCATCCATTTACAGACGGCTATGCTCTCTTCCGCTTCCGATTCTACCCTGCACTTCGGGTGTTGCACCGTTGCGTGCTCGCGCACTGATGTGCCACATGGGGTGAAAGAATACTATACTGGTGGTGAACTGATGCCCTTCTCCCTGACCTAGATAGTGACATAAAATCCTAGGTAAATAATTAGAGAAAAACATTGATTTGATAGCCAAAAGCTTACGTTACTCTATAGTCAGGTTTTATTAGCTCCACGTAAATCTCACCTCGCTCTCTTGATGACAATGTTGATATGTTTGGAGGGGACCGACATAGTATTCTTTCAACCACCCGTGTGCTCAGACTCGCTCCAGCCCAGCGACTCAAACTCTCATACAACTTGTTCGCCAGTGTCTCAGACCAGGGCGGTCAAGTGACTGAGCGTAGCAGCGCAAAAGGGGACGGGTGACGCTTCACGGGATATGCCTCGTGAGCCTCCCATCCTCCAGCCTCCAGACACAGACGCACACCTGGTTGGTCGCGCCGTCCTCTCACGGACAAGAGCCGCCCTCTCCAGGTGAAGCTGTGTGATGCCACTAGACAGGCCATCAGCCACCGTCGATTCGGGAAACGGAATGGAGGGGAGGGTACGCGCGCCGAGCGGGCCGTTTCACAAGCAAGGAATTGGAAGCGCGGTAAGCCCCCATCCCGATTCTGGCACCATCCTTTGCAGCCAGTAATGGAGGGCAGACGCCATCCATCCTTAGACATCTGCTAGGCCACCCAGCAGCAACTCCTGTGTCTTGCATTCGTCCCTACATGTGAATCAATTCATTGCAACCAGGGGCTTGCTATCAGTAAACTGATAACCAAGTCCCTGCCGCTAGCTTGTCACGCGCTCCGTCAGCTGCTCACCTGCCAAAAGGCTGATTGTCGATCCGGTATTGGAATGGTGGGGGACCTGTTGTTAGTCTGCGACATTGTCCCATTCTGTAACCTCTTCTGGCTTCGCAGCAAAAACTCCGGGGAAAATCGCTCTAGATTACCAAGCGACATATGCTCGGCATCGGGGATGGCTGAGTCGTAGCTCCGACAAATTTCCTGTCAAATAACAGAGACAAATGAGGCGTGCGCGGCGACTGGCTAGCAGCCATCTGGAGCCGAGATTCCAAGGCATCTAGATGCCTGTCCCACCTGGTGAATTTCGGCTGTAGCGAATTGCTTCTCGGTTGGCTGGTCGCCTAGCATGTCCTCTTTCTGTTGCTGCTGATGTGATCAAACTCCATTGCATGCCATTGTAGCGCACAATCCCCTGCCGCTCCTTTGTCCATCCTCTGACATAGTTAGAGGATTGCTTACTATCGCTCTCGGCAGTCCCGGACATTCAACAATTGATTATTGATTAGTTGAGCCCCGAGCGAGTCCGGCGCGTGCGCGTCCACGGCGTGAATGTTGGGGTAAATCCGTCAAATCCGGTCGGACATGGAGCAATTGACAAGGGAAAGCACCGAGAGACAGCGGGCATTGCCACGGCGAAATGCGCAACTCGCAATGCGCGCCAGAGCCTGGATGCGACAAGACGCGATGCGATGCCGTCGCACGCTGACAGGGCGCCGTCGCATTCACTGCCGTTTCGCGTCCGGTTGTCTGTGTTGAGACGGGCCTCTCGACGCATGATAAGCCCACATACCTGATGCAACTTGATGAGTCCAGCAGAGAAGTCGGTCTCATGTCATCGAGAGATGATGACGTTGGCATTTGGCAATCATGGAAATGCCATCATCCCATCCCCCATCGTCAACAACTCAATCCATCGTCGAAACGTTCTGCTCGCCAATCAGCAACGCTTCCAGAAGCCCCAGGGATCCAGAGCCCCAGCACGGGACGGGAGTCTCTCCTTATCGATAGCCCACCGCCCGCCCACCCATCCTCCACACCCCCTGTCGACTGTCGGTGACCCTCTTTCTCCTCAAGATGCGCCCCCATGCACACGCCAGGACGCTAGGCCCGTCATGACTTGGCGCCAGGTCTTGTTTCGGCCTCTTTTAGTCTGCTTCTGAGGCAGACCCAGCTTGTTTCTCCATATCCTGTGACTCACATCTCGTCGGTGTGGGGGGAGAGGAAGGATTAGAGGTTGGGCATGGAGCAACAAGTGTATACGCGCACAGCAGGGCAGTGAATGCGTGAAGCAGATGGCATTGGAATTTGGAATCGTGGGAATCAGGGCCCTGAAAAGCTGGTGGCGGTGTCGTTGAATGTGCTCCAGTCCGAATACCCAAGTACAATGTGAGGCCGCCCGTCAGATTCTAAGTATCCGGGCTGTTGGCCACTCGGGAGCCATCCTCACCTTCCATTGGACGTCACCGAGCACCAGGCTGGACTTTTATCACTCCAGAGGCCCCAAGGCTCAGACCAGCTGTCACGCGGGCCCCTATCGAGCCGCCGACGGATGATTGACGGGACATGGAACAAGGGACATGCGACGGGACCGGAGCCTGAGGCGACGAGATGGGGACTGATACCGGTTCCCAATTGGATTCGCCTCACCTTGTAGCTCGTGGCTCTCGGCAGTTGCACAAGAGCGCTTGCGCCAGATGTTCGTCAATTGACAATTGGCAAGATCCCCACGTCTTGTTGCGTCCATGATTCAGCTTGCCACCACTTCGGCCAACTTTGCGCGCAGCGATATCCACGTTGGTTGGTGTGGAGGAGGAACAAACATCCGACATGTAAAATGAACGCGAGCCACAGCGACGTCGCGTCGGCCATGGTGGGGGTCTTTCCCTGGATTTCCCCAAAAAGTAACCTCTCTCCAGGGCCCCGAACAAAGGGTCTGGAAATCCGGAAGCGGGACCGATTGACGAGATGCAGCGTGCCAACCGGGAGGGCAGCGCTGATGCTACGGAGCTTCCATCAAGCGGCTCTTTGACCATGATGAAGAGTCGCAAGAATTCAGGCAGCCGAAGAGACATGAGGCTGCAGGTGAACTGGCTGACTGCCTCGCTGAAAGTTCAATAAATTACAAATGCAAGCAGTCAATGCTCGGTGCCTACCGACCAATCTCGAGAGTGCCGCTTGGTCCATAACAGAGCCATTGTGTCGTGCGGCTGTGGTCGAGAATTGAGGCGGGCTGCAGAAGAGGCGAAGCAGGTTTGAGGGGAAAACGCTGCTGAAGCCAGACCGCAAGTCAAGACAAAACGGTGAGATGACAGTTTGCTGCAAGCGACAGACCGTAACAGCCAGCAGAACCCATAGTTGACGCCCAGCGTTCTTGGTCGGGCAGCGAGACGAGGTGAAAGGGGAGGGGCTGATTCAAGACACAAACCGTCACACGCAGCGACCACACGCCCCCCCAATTCTGGATGTTCTCTCCCAGCCGAGCATGATTCGTCCTAGACGACCAAAAGGAGGGGTAACAGGATGAGTACGGCCAAAGCAGGCATCGGCGGTGACGACAAGGACGATGGAGCGAGAGACAGGAGCCCAGTGATGGAGTAAGTGAGTGTCGGAGCGTGGTCCAGATAATGGACGATGGTGTCGCGGGATCCTCGTGTGATCTCAAGGTTGCAAGCCTCTAGGAAAGAAACTCGGGATGGGATGATGATCGTCGATAGATGGGCATGTGTTTAATGTAGGGACGCGCATCTGCCGCCGACAAGCCCAGATCTACGACGTCTTGTCGGGGGGCTTCTGTAGGAACAGGACCATGGGTTATGACACTTGTCTTGGGACTAGCTGGGTTGGGGAGATTTGGCGCCGGGCCTCGTGGACGTTGCCCGTCCTGACCAAGCCACGAGCGCCTCTGTCGATGAGATGGATGGCCCAGCGGGTTAGATGGATGTGTACCTACATGTCGCATACCAAGGCCGTGATGGCGCACGAACTGCCTGCGCGCCGAATTGGACCACCAGAATCACCAATTCCTTGGCTCGGCGGGCGACGACTGGCCGCCGGCCTCATCTCTAAGACTGTAAGTTGTTACGAGGTAGGCAAGGTGAGGATGCAGTGCCTCACCTAGTTGTGATTCCAGCGGCCACTAATGCGCATCAATTGCCCTGGCATGGATGGTAACATGTCGCTCGAGATGGAGCCATTGGATAGGCAATCAGGAGCCGTGGGATGAGATGCGCTCGCCGTGGGGATATTCTGCCTGTGAAAGCTGGGGGGCCCGGTCTCTCAATCTCTGGCCCGTTGCTCGCCTCGCTCGGCCGTGGCATGGCATGGCCATGGTCCTGGGTTGTTGGATTCTTTGGCGCTGGGTTGGGGCTCTTGGCTTGTCTCCCATCTCGCTTCTACCTGCTGAGGTCGGCGGTCTGTCACTGCAATTAGTGCTGTTCTTGTCGTTCTCGTTTCGTCATTCACTCCACTCACACATGGCTCTGCCTGTGTGAATGAATCAACGGCGCCCAGTTCCTGCTTGCGCACGCATGCACGCACGCACGCACGCGTAGAGACAAATTGAAATTTCCAGTTGCCTGGTGCAAAGGTTAGGCAGAAGATTGGACAATGCCACAAGGCGGCGGCAGCAGAGACAGCAGCGTCGAGCAATGGCTCGCAATTGAGAGCAGAGCTGAGCTCTGAGATGCAGACGCGAAGAGGGGTGTAAGTGCCTGCCCGTCCGTCGCGCGACGGATTGCCCACCCACAGACGTCGGAACCAAGACAGGCAGTGACGAGAGGGTGGGATATTTTTGGGAAAGGGTCAGCCCGTCACTCCTCCCCACCCCTCCCGTGGCTGATGGAGGTCCCTGATGACCGCTTGGACTCACTCTTCTCCGGACTCTATGGGTTGCGCGACCACACATGACGGGAGTAGACGTAGCGGCAGCGAGCAATTGGGTTGCTTTTTCTTCAATGCTTCGACAGTCCCACCAATTTCGGGTCCAGACTCTCCCGCAAGATGCAGAATTCTTGGAATCATGTTCCTGGTTCCAAGGCAATGCGCTCAGGTAGGTCAGCCTGATATCCATCAGAACGAGGTGGGATTGCTGTTGCTGCTCCCGACTGCTGTCTGGCAGCCCTAGCTCGCTGAACTGCACGAACCCTCCAGCGCAAGTGCAGCCTGCAGGCAGTCGCTGGGGGCCAAGCAGCGGCCGAGCCAGTCCAGCCCTGGGAACCTGGCGCAAGGGGAAAGGGGGGCTTGGAAGGCCCGCGGAGGGGGGTGGAGCCATTGGGCGATTGGAAGCATTTTCGGTAGGCATTGGGGGCCATCTCAGAGAAGGAACGGAGAAGGGGGAGTGGGGGTAGCGAATCTGGCATCGTCGCATTGTCACATTGCGCCCTTGCTTGCGAGGAGCCCACGTTTCATTTACTGCGCACGCGCCCTCGTCCACTGACACGCCCATCCCTGACCCCTCCTTCCCGCCCGTCTTCCTTCCTCGTCCTCGCAGGACGCCACCTGGGGCGTGGGTGTGGGAGTGCTTGATTGATTGTGAGAGCAGAGTAGGTTCGCTCCCAGGGCTGTTTAGTAAGTGTCCGTGTAGTCGCAATTCATTCATCAACCATTGCGCGCCGCCTCTTGTGTGCCATTTGATCTGTTCCATTTCCCTCTCTTTTCCCTTCGCCTCTTCAGTCTCTACTCTGCGACTCTCGAACATCGCACGAGCTTCGCAGCTGTTTGATGGGCCTTCATCTCCTCGCACCCCCGCTGCGTCCGTTTTAGCCACCCAGCAGCATCACCAGCATCAATCGATATCTCGTTCCACTGTCCCCCCACATACGCCCCCTCTCCTAAAGGCTTCTGCGCCTGCTTGTTAGCAAATCAATCAAATCAATCTGTCGAGCGCACAGTTGTCCCGGCGGTTCTTGCGCTCGCGTGCTGCCTCCAAAGGTCCCCTAACTTGACGGGAGCTTGAGCTGGCGACACATTCGGTTGCGACCCAATCCGTTCCCAATTGGAAACCGTTGAGGAGCCAGGTGAACTGGTCCGTCATCGCTCTTGGCGCTGGTTTGTCACCAACCTAGGACAAAGACGACTTGCTTCTCTCGCTTGTTACCCCTTTCTCTGTCTTCTCTCTTCATCTCCCTCTGCACGCATCAACACTGCGCGGCCGCTTGACACGCATTGCATTGACTCAATTGCAAACCCAAACCATAACCTGCGGTATCTGCGCTTTTGCTTTGTTCGTGCCTTGCTGTACGTCTCTACCGTGTGTGTGGCTCTATATGCGCACACGCGCGCAAACCGTTCTCCTTTTTACCCGTCTGCCCCCCGCGAGGACCTCGGAGTGAACACTTCTGGATCAATCAGAACCGTCAATCAGCCAACTTCTCGGTCTGGTCAACAGCTCTCCATTGCGACGACCCCTCCAGAGCCAATTCAAACATCTCGCGGATTCATCCTGGAACGCATCGCAGTCGAGTCGAATCGGCTGTCCGTCCGCTGTCCCCAGGTCCCCAGATCCCAGTCGGCAACCATAGACAACCTGGCCCGGGCTGCCGCTCTGCCACATCATCAAACCCTCGACCGACCCCCAAAAGTCGTCAGGTCGCGGCCAAACTGAGTGCCTGAACGAGAGTCATTGCCCTCAAAAGTCATACGGTCTGGTACGGTGCCCGTCCCACAGATCGAACAACCCCTGGACCTTCTGTGGCTTTCTCTGGGCCTTCTCGTTTCCCTGGGATTCAGAATCGGCCGTGTGTCGGAACCCCATTGCGCCTCTCTGCCCATGGTCGCTATTATTCGCCCGTCTTAAACAATCGGATGCCCAGTCGCGACAATAGCACCGCGCTGCACCACATCCCGTCATACGGTTGTCGCCCATTGAATGGACCCCTGCCCCCGCCCTATTGAGCGCCCAGACACCCATATCACCCCATACCCATAACAGCACTGACACTCTGCACCAAGTGCACTTACACACACTCGAATCATCTCTGGCCAGCAATTCTGATAAAGCTGCCCTTTCCCTTTCACCCCTTTCCCCCTTTGACCACAAGAAGGAAACGTCTTCTGTTACCCCCAATTCCACCCGCAAGGACTTGACACTGTTGCTCACCAAGCGCCGAAACTAAACTCCGCCGCCTAAATCCAGGAGTCCTACGCTACGCTCCTCACATCTTACTCACCTTGCGACTAGGAGGTTCTTTCGGAGATCTCACCCCCCCACTCGCAGCTTTGTCCGGCCTAAACTCCGCCCTCGCCGCCTTCGCCCCCCCAGTTTCGCCGCCCTGTTGCTGCCTACTCTGGACTAGGCGCCCATCCAGTCACTGACAACGCACTTACACACACCTTGGGCATACACAAAGCCAGTCGCAAAGACTCATACCGAGTCACCCGCTTATTTTACGCTCTCTCCCACCTATTAATTACGACCGTCCGCCGGCCTTTTTAGTACTAAAAAGGCTTCGCCACACATTTTCCACGTCACAGTCACTTACGACGGCAGCGAATGGCTGACAAACCACAACTGGCCTCTCTCTACGCTATGCAACCTTCCACAACATTCGACCAGAGCAATTCGTCAAACACATCAAACCAATTCAAGTCATCTTCTTTCTTCTCTTCCTCTCCGTTTTCTTCTCCCTTTCACCACCTCCCCTCAATCAACACAAACACCATCTCAATGGCTTCCAACGGCCAGACGCCCAACCCAATGGGCCCTCCTGCACACCCTGCCTCAATGGGTTCCAAGAAGCTCGATATCAACAGCCTGATGTCGCCCCCCGACCAGGTTCTCGATAGCTTCAACCACAATCACCATCAATCCGACATGGGGAAGCCCGCGACCATGAGCAATGCCTCCAGCAAGCACCCAATGCCAATGTCGCCGCCCATCTCTCCTTACAGCAAGGCCATCTCCACCACCGAAACTCCCACCACTCCTCCTCACCAGGTTAAGGATCCCGTTCTCTATCCCGCCGAGGAGACTGCCTCCAGCCCTGCTCAGACTCCTTTGTTCGCTCCCGCTGAGTACGACCAACACCGCCGTATCGTCGACGAACATGTCCGTGCACGATCGTCTAGTTCTTTTGGTGCAATCAGCCCGCCCAAGCGCGAAGACTACGAGCTCGTTCTTCGGTTTCAGTCTCAGGTCTTGAAGCACTACACCGCCAACCCAGTGGGATGGCTTCGCAAGGAGCGTGCGTTCCTCGAGGCTGACCGACGTGCTGGCGCCCAGCGATACCACGCCATCCTCCCTGCCGCGAAGCCTGCTGCCTCCAAGGCACCCCGGACACAGCGCGCCGATCGGGTCCAGAAGCCCCAGTCCGCCCCGCGACCGATTCGTACCCACCCCGGCGCCAGCACCGGCCCCATGCGACCAGCCCCCCGTGTTAGTGCTACGCCTGAGCCTTCTCGTCGGGTTGTTGCTCCCAACCGTGAGGATAAGGACTTCAAGTCGCTGCCCGACTACTGTCCCCCCCTGGACTCGCTTCCCAACCGACCCAACAGCCTCAAGGTGGACTGGAAGGGACAACCGGTTGACCTCAGCAACGACCCCTTCGTGGGACTTTTGCATCCCGACGAGGTATCCCTGGCGAGCAACCTGCGACTCGATTGCGCCACATACTTGACGAGCAAGCGACGCATCTTTGAGCGACGACTGCAGTGCCTCCGCAACAACAAGGAGTTCCGCAAGACGGACGCGCAGCAAGCTTGCAAGATCGACGTCAACAAGGCTTCGAAGCTGTGGACCGCCTTTGACAAAGTTAACTGGCTCGATGCCGACTGGGTGCGTCAGTTCCTGTAAGGACTACGGCATATGACATCTCATTATGCCTCTCTCACGACTGTTAATGTTCCTTTGCGAACACAACTCTACTTATGACTTTGGCTTTACGGACTATGGGAATGAGCATTGCATCTAGCGACATTGTTGCATGACGCCCCATCCAATTTGGATGTTTTCTTCTTCAGCTGGGGCTTGCAAGAATGAAGTTGCGCCCCATGCTGCCTCTACCCATCATTGGGACTGCTTTTCTTATGTTTTCCCCTTTACGGTCGGCGGTTTTACGATCTGGATTAGTTTCTGTCTTCATTCCATTCCCCTTGTCTTTGCATGACAGCACGGGCACTACTTGGCATCACGGCACAGTTCTTGAACGATACACCAGAGCATTATGGAATTCTCACCATGATACCCGGAGTGCGATATACACTTGACCCCTTGCGCGATCACGTCACACCACTCCACCTTTCTATTCCCCATTTCGGTTTTTACTCCTGTTCATCTCGCCCCCATAAAGTCATGTTTTTTATTATTACCCAAGAGTGTTTGGGGCGAGAGGGCCACGAACACGGAGACGGTGCATGTATGTACGGCGTTTTGTGACATGGTTCCCCCAGCGATGGCTGAGGAGCATGGAACCATTTCTCTGGATTTTCAGGAGACAGATTCAGCATGAAGTGGGACATTGATGGGCGCCAGGATACTCTCAAATCACAGGATGATGTTGAGAGGCCCTCGGTCGCTCGACATGTGTGGGCTACGTCGAAGGCCAGTGGCACAACCCACTGGCCTGGGGAGAAGATCAGATAGTCACACATGGGCGAGACGTTTAGATAAGAAATATGGATATTCCCCCACAAGCGCGAACTTGTTTCAATGGTGATGTGCTGTGAATGTTTCAAATATTAGCGTGTGAAAATTTTATCCCGCCCATTGCTCCGAGGAATTATTCGGGTGAACGGAGCTCATAAGAGACCGAGCCAGGCGTTGATGCTCTCTCGGACGTAGAAACAGAGCAGACCCAAGGATGCAAGCAATGGCTCGTCAAGCGCCCATGTATGTAGCAGCACGAATGCACGTAGGGCCCTTTTCTAGAATGCCCTCAGCCCTACGCTACGTCTTGGGAGAGGGGGGGAGGGGGCCGGTCGCTTCCTCTAGAGGTAAAGCGTGAGCCGTATCTCTGGGTTGCGGGATGTGTCTGTGATGTGCGGCGGGCGCTGCCGCCGTTGCAGCGGGGAAAAACGACCATGTACTCTGCCAAGTACCTCTGGGCGACGAGTGACTTTTTCCGAAGGGGGGGGAGTGAGTTGTGAGAGTGAGCCGGGGTCGGTGAAAGGGGTTACCGAGGTGGAGAAGGACGGGGGACGGGAGCTTAACGAGTGGAGATGGGAAAAAAAAAGCAAGGTGAGGAGGAGGAGGACGGCTGTGGCGCTGTGGCTTGGGATTGATGAGGCTGAGGATTGATGATGGATGAGAGGAGAGGTTGAGGGGGATGTGTCAGGTAGATGGAGATGGTCAATGGCAAGAGTCTTTGCACTAAAATGAAACAGAATCTTGAATGGACAAATGTAAAAATTGTATCTTGTATATTCATGGTTAAGCCATAGCTAGAAAACACGGAACTTATTACTCTGTAGATACACCTTTATGCTATAGTAAGGCTGACATGCTCATTTCATCAAGAGCTGATACTTTCCAGTTGCGGAAACCAATTGAAGTAGGAGCTCTTGCCGTTATGTTCATCTTCGTATAGCATTTACTTGATATCTAACAAGTAGAATCCATTGTCGTCACGGCTGGTGTTAGTTGGCCCCATACGTGTTGCTACTACGGATAGAATAAGGCGCTGCTAGAGAGCAATGCCCATTATTGGATTAAGACGATCCATAAACTTGTGTCTTGATCTGGCATCACCAAGCAACCGGTGGAAAGAACGGAAGGTGCAAGGTGGGGCGGGCACTGGATGAGGCAGGTGACGCAGTTCCGGCGCCGTAGATTGAGACGAACGCCTTCCTGGATATTTTTACTACTCTCTCAACACTTTTTTTCTCCTTCTACATGCCGGCCGCAATAGTATACCCTCCGTCAACAGCAAGCGTCTGCCCCATCAGATACTGGTTCGTGGCAAAGAACAGCACCGTCCCGGCCATGTCCTCGTCCTTGCCCGGTCTCCCCGCGGGCACCTTCTCAGCGTACTTGTCCTTGGGAATGTGACTCTTCTGGCTCTCATCACTTCCCTCGGTCGTCATCTCGGACGGAAAAACGCCTGGCGCGATGCCATTGACGCGGATCTTGAGCTTGTTGCTCGCAATCTCGCTCGCGAGCATCCTCGTCAGGTGCTCGGCCGCACCCTTGGAAGCGTTGTACGCAAAGTGGTGCTGACTCTTCTGGATCATGCCGCTGATGGACGTGATGTTGATGACAGTCGAGCTCCATCCCTGGTGCTTCTCGCTACTCTTCTGCAGCAGTGGCAAGAACGCCGCTGTCGTGAAGAAGTGACCCGTCACGTTTGTATTGTAGGTCTGGTTCCAGTCCTCGTACGTGCTATCCTTGTTGTCAAAGATGTTCTCTCGCATCTCCTGCGCTGACCCGCTCTCGATCTGCATCGACGTGCTCGAGATGCCCGCATTGTTGACCAGGATGCACAGGCAGTTCTCGCGAGACGAGTACTCCTCGTACAGCTTCTGCACGCCCTCCTTGTTGTTGATGTCGCCCTGGATGGGGATGATCTCTCCCTCAATGTCCTTTCCATACTGCTCCACTACGCGGTCCAGCTTCTCCTTGGTACGGCCCGTGATGTATACCTTGGCTCCGTTGACGGCGAGGGCCTGGGTTGCCATGAGGCCGATTCCGGATCCGCCACCTATATCGACATGTCAGCTCTGATACTATGGGGGAACTTGCTGCCATACCCGTCACGAGAGCGACCTTGCCCGACAAGTCAAACAGGCTCTGCCTCGAAAAGTCCTTGTGGGCACCGCCGCTGGCCTGTTGTGTGCTCGACATGATAGGATGCGTGTTCTGAATATCTCTGCTGCTGCTCGTTCTAAATGTTCGAAGCTGGGTCGTCGCAAGGCAAGTCTTGTTCAAAGTCGTAAATCGAAGTGTTGACGGTATAGCCTCAGACAATAGTTTTGATCTAGGAAACTGAAGAGTCTGAACAAGAAGGCGGGACATGTTGTCTATTTTTTATATAAAAAAAAGGGCACAAGCTGCAAGTGAGCAACAGGTACGGGAGCTCAACCAATCTACATCTTTATGCTCCCCTCAAGGTGCGCCAATGACGAGCCCAAGGGTTGACAATGAGGTCAGGAAGCTTTCAATTGTCTCGCTGAGCAGAGTCCATGACGAAACACGGCCGGAGGAAACCATCCGCTGCTGCTGCATAGAGACATAAATGAGTTGGAGTAGCAGAGACATCGGGGAGCTGCAGCTCCTGTCATGACGTCGACGTGGGGTCACCATCATGGATGATTCGTACTTTTCCATAAAGGAGCAATCGATCGCCAGGTTCAAGTTGAAGAGCTTACAAAGAAACAATTCGCTAGTGAGACGTACGGTACAAAGCACCCCTCTTCATTAATAGAGTTCTCTAGGTCCCGTCGGCGTCTCGTCCGAGTCTGTCATGACTGCTCGAGCTGGCTCATGGGAGAAACAATCCTGTACCAGACTATCCTCTGATATTAATGATTCTCGCCAGGATAATCATGTACGACCTTGAGAAAGGCACATAAAAGCTTAATCATAGAGTAAGCCAAGCTTACACCTCTTTTGTGATTATTTCATGGACTTATCACCTCAACACTTGGCTTAGTATTTAGGGCCAGGGGATGGTGTTCTTAGCTTATGATCGGCACATTATTCTTTCAACCGCATGGCTAGTCTTCATATTTCGGCACCAACACCAAGCTCCCGGCTCCAACTAACCACCAACTCTCAAGTCTCAACATCGCAATTCCTGGTTTACATCGTCGAGGCCCATTGCCTCGCTTGCTGATATCACAATAATCCTACACTCAAGCCCCCGCCTGCCACACATTACGGGGCTGACTGGCGTTATACCCAAACAATCAACGCCACACCATGCCCTTCGTTTCGAGGCATTGTCTATCGAACATCAATATGCTGCACCGCCTTGAGCCACTTTTGCTCGTCCGCCCTGTAATGCAAATGATTAGTTCGGGTCCATCAAGGTACCTGTTGAGTGACTACTTACTTGTCAAACCGCAACAGCTTGCCCAACACTGGCACAAGCTGTGCCCTCAGCTTCTGATCCTTTTGCTCCAGGAACTGCAGAAGAATTGTCTTGAGGTAGATGGTATCTGCGGCACCTCCACTGGCGGCCGCCGGTGACCCATTGCTTCCACTTCGTACCGAGTCGAACGAGCTGCGGCTCGAGGGGGCCGCGAGCTTGGTTTGTGCTGCTTTGAGGTCCTTGGATAGCTTCTCGTACCGTTGCCGCGACTCCTCGAGCATCCGACGCAGCTCAACGCGCTGTTTTTCCACATCACGAACCTGGTTCTCTGACGCATCTAGAGCCGTACGTAGCTGGGAAGCCGTTGCTCGAAGCTCATCTGCCTCGGCCTCGGCCTTCTCTTCAACCGACTCAAGTTCCTCCCTTCGTCGACGCCACTCCTTCTCGCGATGCTCTAGCTCATCTCGTTCATGAGTAAGCGTCTTGACCTCGCGCTCCAGATCGCGTAACTTCTGCTTCAAATCTTCCGTCTCACGCGTCTTGCGTCGCGCCAGTGTGCTGGATTCGTCCTCGATTCGATCCCGCTCCTCAACGGCTGCCTCCATTCGTGCTCTCATATCCCGCACCTTGTTGTCGGCACGTTCGTCAACATCAGCCAAGAGGCGTCGCATCGTCTCGCCCTCGCGCGTGCGCTCCTGAAGCAGACGCTGCACCTCGGCCAGCTCTTCCTCCAGCGACTCGGCTTGCGATTTGGACTCCTTTAGCTGCACCGACATCTCGGCCGTCTGGTCGCGCATGCTGCTCAATAGACCCTGGGCGTTGGTGTACTGCTGTGCCTTAAAGTCGACCTCTTCCTGCGCCGCCGTCTTCTCTCGCCTCAACTTGTGCACCTGCTCCTCAAGCTCCTTCACCTTGGGCCGCAGCTTGCCAAGCTCCTCTTGCACAGCCTGAAGCTCCCGCTCTGCCTTCTCTGCCTTAGCACTAAGCTCGACCTTTTCAGCTTCAGATCGTCGAAGGTCTCGTCCAGATACCCGCTGGGCATCCTCGAGGCGAAGCTTTGCGTTCGTCTCCGCCGTCAGCTTCTCCTGTAGACCCTTGATCTCTGTCTCGCGGTCCGACGAGATCTTCTGAGCCCGCTCAACATCACGCTTCAGATCCTTCTCTCGCTTTTCCATGTCTTTGAGCTCCTTGGTCTTGGTTGCGAGCTCCTCCTTGGTGGTCTTGAGTGTAGCAGACTCTTGACGCAGGCTCTTGAGCTCCGGCTGCGCCTTCTGTAGCACTTCCCGTAGATCTGTCAGATCCTTGAATCGGTTCTGCGCCAGTTGTTGCGCGGCACCAAGATCTGCCTGGAGCGTGGCTGTCTTCTCCTTAAGATCGTCATACTCCGTCTTCAAAGTGTCCACCTCGTTCTGAAGCTTCGAGCTTGCTTCAGCATCCGACGAAGATGAGCTAATCTTCTTCTCAAGATCGGTTATCTGTGCCTTGAGCTCTACCTTTTCGGCCTCGAGCTCCTTAATCTTTTCCTTGGCTTCGACATGATCCTGGCCAATTGCGAGCAGGTTCTCCTGCAGCGACTCAATCTCCTCCTGTAGATCCTCTTCCGTCTTCCGCCTCTTAGATAGACGCTCGATCTGGTTGTCCTTCTCAACGACTTCCTCTTTGAGCTTAGCAATCTCGGCCTCGAGCTCGGCATTTCCACCAGCGGTATCGAGAGTTGCTAGAGCGGGCTCGGGAGTAGGAGGGGCGGCCTCGGCTGCCGGGGCGGAAGCACCACCGGCGCCACCCTTGCCCTTCTTCTTCTTGTTCTTTTTCTTACCGCCAGCGGACGCTGCTGGGGTAGCTGCGGGCTGTGAAGCTGCAGGCGTGGGCGTTGCGGGAGCAGGCTGGGACTCGAGTTTCTTGGTAAGCTCGTCAATCTTGCTCTGGCCCTCAGACTTTTCCTTCTTCAAGGTGTCAATCTGAGTGTCGAGGGTGTCAATGAGCTTCTTCGAGATGTTCTTGGCGTTGGATGCCTTGGCCAGCTCTGCATCAAGTTCGCTCGCCTTCTTATCCGACTTTGCAATTGAAGTCTCCATCTCCTTAACCTTTGCAGTCTGAGCGGTCTTTTCCTCCTCGAGTTGCTTTAGTTGCGTCTGTGCCTCCTCTAATCGCTGGTTCAATGACTCAATCTCCTTGCTGCGTGCATCGAGCTGAGTTTTGAGGGACTCTTGAGTAGCTGTAGCATCACGAGATTCGCTCAGTTCCCGGGTCGCATTCTCAAGACTCTCAACAAGACCGGCACTGTTCTCCTTGACAGTAGTGAGTTCCTTCTGTAGGCTTTCTACCTCGTCCTTAAGCTTGTCGATCTCCTCAGACTTGGAGGCCACCTCGGCTTGGAGCTGCGGAACCTCGTCGTCGTAAGAAAAGAAGTCCTCGCCAGAGTCCTTAGACTCAGTTACCTCGGACACGGGCTTTTGCGGCTTATGCTTTGGTGAAAACATGCCCATGACAGAAGCGACTGGCGATTTGACCTTTTCAGGAGCACTCTCCTCTGACTTCTCGTCCTGGGTGTCCTTGGGTTTCTCTGCGTCGTCGGCTTTGGATTCATCGGCCTTGCCAGCCTTTGCGGCCTCCAACTCCTCCTCCAGCTTTTTCGCCTTTTCCTCGGCCTCGTTGTGCTTCTTTTGGAGTTCGTCCTTATCTGCCGACACCTTCTTCAGCTCCTGCATGACCATGTCGCTTCGGAGATTGAGCTGATTCAGGTACTCGACGAGGGCTTCGGGGTCGCCGATGGACGTCAAAGGGGTGTTTTCGCGGAGAGCTTTCTCGAAGGGTTCAATAGCAGTAGCTCGTCGGTGGGCAACACGGTAGGAACGCAGCAACTCTGGAACGTTTTGTTAGCCCAATACCCTGTCGTCGTATCCCAGACTTGGAGTTAACCTACCGGGGTATGTCGCTTCGAGCTTTTCCAACTTGCGCAGCTTTTGGCGAATCTCGGGGCTCAGTTCCTGAGACTTGGCTGGCGCCGGCTCAGTCTTGTTTGCTGTTCCGTCCCCCGCAGCATCTTGCGCCTTTGCCGTACTGGGTTCGTCCTTGTCTGCCTGGCCCTCTGAAGGTTTGTCGTCCGAGCCGCTATCTTGACCGGCCGGTTTATCGGCTTGTGACTCGTCGGATGCGCTAGGTGGCTTCGGCGTGCCAGCTCGGCTCGGTTCGTCGCTGTCGTCGATCACGAAAGCAGCCTCAAAGACAGCGGGGTCCGGGTTCGGAGCGTCGCCTACATCGGCGCCTGGCTTCTTGGCCCTCGCGCGCTTCGCAGGGGAGACATCGCCCTTGCGCGACGACGTCGAGGCTGTCCTGGAGGGGGTTCTCGACTGGGATGTGGACGTCTGTTGGCGGGCCTGTTCCTCGGCAATGGTCCGGTCGATGGCGCTTTTGAATCGCTAGAGAAATGTTAGTCTTGTCCAGGCGACTGGCAAGACCTGGCAGAGCTAGGAGGCCAGCATTTCATGATGGGTGACTGACTTGGAACATGATGGTGGCTCCCTTGGGTCAAAGGCAACGTCTCAGGAGCAGCCGATGATGGCGTTGAAAGACCAAGGGACGCGCGCAGAGAAAGGGAACAAAGGAGACTCGGTGGGGGAGAAAAAAAGGAAAAAAGGGAGAGCTAGAATGGATCTAAAAGGGTTACGTGAGAAAAAGAAAACAACTCAGCAAAGCGCCCTCATGGCTTGTCAGATTGTTGGTGACAATTTGTTGAAAGGAGTTCCAGGGTCTCTGGCTGGTCTAGGTAGGTTCAATGGACAGAGTATCCGCACCTCCATCCAGGATCCGTCTGACACTGGCTCAGCTTCTGGGGTAGGCGAGACCAAGTAGGCTGTGGCTAGTGTGCCCCCGTCTAGACATTGTACCGCCTCACTGTGGCTTCAACCATGTACACCTTATTCCAACATCGCATTGTGAACTGTCTCTAACCAACTCTTAACTTTTCCTCGAGCTTTCTATTCCTAAGCATCGGCGTAGGGCCATCATGTCCCAAGACCCCATCCAGCTTGTTGGTTGCATCCATTCCTCGTGTATGTCGCAAACGCCCTGAGCCTCCCCGCAGCTTGCCAAGTCGATCGCTTCAAACCTGATGGACGCAACAAAGAACCCGTGC
Organism: Fusarium sp. JS1030; assembly: GCA_000966855.1. Lineage (NCBI taxonomy): Eukaryota > Fungi > Ascomycota > Sordariomycetes > Hypocreales > Nectriaceae > Fusarium > Fusarium sp. JS1030. Next base: position 568,005 of record JWIW01000077.1, on the reverse strand, counting down.
CACCACCCACCCTCATGATGGGTGGTGGAACATGGCCCTTGCTCCAAGGACGAAGACTTGCAGTTCTCTGTACCGACTGAGGAGACCTTCAGGCGGGTCTCTTACCCACACTTGGACTCAACACCAGGGTTAAGGCATTCGAGAATCTGGCCCAAGCGACGCCATGCAGCTTGATATCCATGTACACTTGTCCAAAAATAGGACGGAGGTCTGCCATCGGGACTTGAGGAGCTGCGACACCCAACGTACCCTGCTAGGAGATTCCCAGCCCCAGGTTCTAGGTCGGCTTATGATACTTGCGGCAACGACTTGAATTCTATCCAGCTGCCTGTTTCCCATAGACCTCGTTCACGGTTTTCATACAACCTCAAGGCAGCCTGGAAAGTCAGCTATGCGTTAAAGGATTTGGACCCGGCCTGGATAGCCATCTCGTTCTGTAGTCCTATTCAGAATGGAACAAAGAGGCGATTTGGAACCAACACAGGCCCAATCCGGGCGACGGGGATTTACTGTGGCAGCAGGGAGACAAAGGACACGGCAGTGACCACTAGTAACATGCAGCTTCCGCTTTCTGCTTGAAAGACCCGAAGTTTCTTGGACATAAATGGACACCTGTTGTCGTTAAATTCCATCTGAACCAGGAGATTTTGCACAATCGACGCTGTGAAATTTACAGCTGTGCCCTCTTTGTACACACTTCAGGTCACACAGTACAACAACCGACATGGAATCCTATGCTCAAGGCCCGAAAACTGTCATCGAGCAGACCTTTGATAGACTCGGCAAGATAATCTTCGGTCTTGCGCTACTCGCCCGCGAAGCCCCGTCAAAGGACATAGAAGACACCACCTTCGCCATTGCCAACGCTACCATACAAATCAAAGAGATACAAAGTAGTATCTTGCCGATTGCTGAAGAGGCCCGGAGTCAGCGCCGCGCAGCTAAGGCTTCGCTTTGGGGTGGTATTGGGAGATCGTATCCTAGATGGAGCCCCGATCGTCGTGTGGTTGACGAGTTCATTGAAAGATATCAGGTACAGGAGATTGCCAAAGATCCCTCGCTGTGTAACGCGAATTGGGTTGCCGCTCCTCGCGATCTCTATGCCAGAGACAAACGCAGGGGGCCAGACGACCCGTTGTTCGCGACGAGACCCAGAGCTCAGTTTCAGAGCCAGTTTGCTCGCGAGTGCGAACGGCTAGTGTATCAGAAAGCTGGGGAGAGGTATGGGCGAAAGCAGACCCTGCCGTGGGCCGAGTCTATGGATCTTTATGCCAACGCCGAGAACAACATCCGCAAACGCTGGGTGCAACAGGGTATCTGGGGGGAGGATTGGGGTCCCGCCTGGTGCCCCAGCAGCCGTCCGATGGCACAGACAACGCTTGGGAAAGGGCGTGGCCCTTATCTTGGCCTTTGCGGTCACGGCGACTTGAACGGCGAGTTGACAGGCATAGACAACCGTTGGGGGCATGAGAGGTTTCGCTCGGGGCGGAGGCCTAACAAGCTCTTCCAAGGGAGGGCTGAACCGAGACTCAACGTCGGACCATTAACTCGCAAACCCTCTTCCTCTCGTCCTTTCCGCCAATTCCTACATCAAGTACAGCTGGAGCGCAAGTGGATTAAGGACGAGTTGGATTTTCGTCACCCTGGCCACAACAGAGACCTCGACAACTTGGCATATGATAGTGTCAGATCCAACTGGGAAAATGATGGAATCTGGAATCTGGCTTGGGATATGTTGCCCGGAAAGAGTTGGAAGCATGAAGAACTTGATCCCGCAGAAGCCAGCTCTGATGGAGACTCTAGCTCTGATGAAGGCACGGATGCCACGCGACAGTCGAAAAGAGGGACCAAGTCTCCCCTCCGCCGATCAAACTATAGGTCTAAGAGACGACGAGATGACTCCAGTCTTGGTGAAGAGGATTTGGCTACCCAATCCGAGAATACTCGCGAGTCATCGATTACTGGCTTCTCAACATTGTCTGAGTTCTTCAATCATCCCCAACGGCCGCAACTTAAGCGCAAGCCTAGGCAAGGCGCAGGCAAGGAAGAGATGGTAACCTCGAAACGGCAGAAGTCAACGGCCGACACAAGCGTTGATTCGAAGCCATTGCGCAGATCGACACGGAAAAGATGATTTTGGTCAACAGCAAGGTGTAAGAGGGGTGAGGCGGAGCCGATATAAGGGCCAAGTGCTTGGGAGCGAAGGAGAATGGTCAGTGTTGCTCAACAATACAGGACCAGAAGCACAATAGTGATTTTGTTCTCTAGGGACTGCTGGGCGCGTGATATTTTGTATCGTTTTGACTTTTATTGAAGGCAGGGTGATTTGTTGGCTAATATGAAGGAGTTCGCTTACAAGCTAGGTATATCGATGAAGGGTTATGTTTTTGAGGGGGATATGTATTGAGAGTCTTTATAGTCATTTTATTTGCGACACGAGTTGCCAGATCCCCTGTACTAGTCGCTTTCACAGTCCATCATGTCCATCATCAACCGTTGGGCCGTCTGAACCTCCAAGTTCCGTGGTGTTCTACTTTGGGCTAGGTGGAGCTCGGGTACGTACTGTAGCGCAGCTGCCCGTTCCAAAGTTGACCCCCTGCGCGGGTGGCCCCTGCCCACATGAGCTGAGGTGCCTGCCTCCCCGTGGTGTCTCGCTCAATGAGGTCACAAGCTGGCAAGTACTGTACAGTACGTAGCTTCACAGGCTTCTCTTTGCATCAACCAACCATTCATTTGACTCTACACTTCTAAACGCCTTTTTTTTCTTTTACACCGCCAGAACTTGGGCGCCTTTTTCGCAGTCCAAGAGCAAATAGAGGCCTGCTTCTTCTTTCTATTCTGTCCTTTCTCTCGTAACAAGCGACTCGCCCTCCCTCCTTTCGTCGTCTTTTCCACTTCACATGCTCTAGATTCGTCCCCGCTGCCGCCTTTGGTCAAAATGGTGGCCTTTTGGCCCTGGAGGGTTTGTCGCCCATTCCCCCTCCGCGATTTGCTCACCATTTCCCGTTCAATAGCTAACGTGTCTGCCCAGGGCGACTCCTCTTCTACAGCCGACTTTGAAAAGACCCTTTCTACGCTCTCTACCAAAATCACAGACACCCAGGCCTCCCTCGACAAGCTTCGCTCTAGCTCCCGCCGCGCCCAGGTTCTCTGGACCCTCTACCTCTCCTTCGCCTACCTCGTTTATGCCATCGTCCTTCTCCTCGTCGTCGGATATAAGAACCTCGGCGCCTACGAATGGACCGGCTTGAGCGGCGGCCCAGTGCTGTAAGCTTGCCCTACCTCCCTCCCCCTGGTCAAATCCAAGCTGACCCAATCTTGACAGCATCTACACAACGCGCACGACCCTCGCCGCAATCTACAACTTTCGCATCGAGAGCCTTAGTACCCGCCTGAAGGATTACCAGCAGGAGCGCGCAAAGACCATCCAGAAGCTCAAGGATGCGACCAAGTATGACTCCACCATGGAGCTGATCGAAAAGTACGGCGGCGCCGAGGGCCAGCACAAGGGCAAGAAGAAGAAGGACGCCGGCGAAGAGAACGCCGATGCCAAGGGAGGCAACAAGCGCCTGTTCAGCGCTCCCCCGCAGCGCACTCCGGGCCGCACCCTCATGCCCCCTCCTCCTACGGCCAACATCCAGCATGACCGACCGGCCAGCAGCCCCGTGCCCGGTTCGAACTCGAACCCCATGGAACCCGGCGCCGAGTTTGCCCCCAACGCCGAATTCTCCGGCCCGCCGCCTTTCTTCCCCGCCACGCCCCGTCCCGCTCTCCCGCCGAGCAGCTACTCTTCCTACTCAACTGCCTCTGCTGAAACCCACTGGTACGACCGCATCTTTGACGTTCTTCTCGGAGAGGACGAAACCGCCCCCAAGAATCGCATCGTTCTCATTTGCCAGTCATGCCGCCTTGTCAACGGTCAGGCGCCCCCTGGAACAAAGTCGCTGGCCGAGGTCGGCTCGTGGAAGTGCATTTCGTGTGGCATGCTCAACGGCGAGATGGACGAGGGTAAGCGCATCATGAACGAAGTGCTTGGTGCGGCGAGGGACGCTGCCGCAGAGGAGGAGACGACGACGTCGAGCGATGACATTGTCGATGTGCGCGCTGAGGACGTAAAGGAGGAAGACGAAGAGGAAGAGCAGACGGGCACTGTGCGCAGGAGAGGCAAGGGAAGGAAGTGAGGAATGATGGGCACTACGTAATCACGAACCAGTCATTTTGCGTCCATATGTAATAATCATGTTTTGTTTGTTAGTCTTGGATCTCATATGAGTTGTTGGGTTGGAGAGATGACTATCATTGATATAGTCCAAGCTATATGCAGCACAAGCCTCTCAAGCAAAGCCATAATGCTTCTGTTTTATATCCACAAACTCCTTTACACCAGGACAGCCTCCTTTCCTAGTTGTCACGTCACTAGATGCCTCGTAATGTATTCTTCAAAAGTGTTGGTTTTTATTGTCTACTCTGTATGCGCCCCCTCACCCTCCAACCGTGTGTCCGCCCCTGTCCTGTTTTCGTTTCCATATGCCGTCGCTTTGCTAATGTATCCTTCATTGCCATTCCTCATATATATAAGAAAACACCCTAGTTTGATTTGAGGAGCGAAAGACGCATGTTCCTTGCTCATGACAAGTCAAAAGTGTCTGATAACGGGGGCCACAGGCAGAAACCAAGCCATGAACGAGAAACCAAAAAGCCGCAGATTGTTTGAGACATAAACACCTGAACCTAAAAAGATGACGAGCCACCGTAGTCTTTCGCTCCCAGACAATGCAATCGTGCGGCTCTTTCAGATAGCAAGACACCGTGATTCAAACAAATAGATGGGCGGCACCTTTGGGTAGGGTCATCAAACAAAAAGCCCAACCATGGCAGTGCCCCTGAACTGTCGAGTTTGGTTCGTGTCTCTGTATGCGACATGTCCAACACGTCTATATTCCCTTTATCTCTTCCGCACCTCCGTCGCCCAGCCATCAATACCCTCGCCCCGTCCTCCGACTTCTAAGCCCTCAATCTTCAGCCCCTTCATGCCAGGTGTGTCTTCCAACCACAAGTGGCCCGCCATGCCACCAGCATTGGCTCGCTTCTCAGGTACCAGCTCCAACATCGGAGTTAGGAAATCCGAGATACGCTTCGCTTCGTCCTCCTTGAAGTGATACTTCTCCCGAAGCACGTCTGGGAGAGCCCAGTGCCGGAGCCGGTGAATGTTCCGCAACTCGCCCTTGCGGTTGAAGATCTCCTGACTCCATTTACCACTGAGGCATAGTGACTTGGGGAACGGTCCCAGAAGCTCGATGATCTGGGCAATGTGGTCGTCATCTTTGCCGTATTTGGTGCCCGACTGGGGGTCAAACAAGTAGTCGCCGGTGATCAGCTCGAAGACCTACACATACATCCTATTAGTCTAATCCCACGAATCACACCGGAAGGCTCAGCTTACCATAGCAGCCATACTCCAGACGTCAGTGCTGGCACCCCACTTCGAACCCAGGATAACCTCAGGTGACCGGTATTGCCTCGTCTGGATATCGTTGGTAAAGTGATGATTGACCCAGCAGGCATTTCCCAGGTCGGCAATTTTGACGCTGATAACGTCAAAGGCGTGTGCATCTTCAGCCTTGCGCTTCTCGCCTGTTGATGCAGAGGGTGAGTTTGTCTTGTCGAGAGAGATGCCGGATACTTCTCGGCTAAGGAGGTCGCTGTACCAACAGTTAGCACTATTAAAGGACCTTATTACGTTCTGTAACATCACTTACGCTGACTTCTCTCGCTGCTTCTGTGCGTCGTCGGCCGACTTGGGAGATGACTCCTTTGATGTCTTGTCTGTGAAGGGAGCGCGTGTTAGCAAGTTGTCGCCACATGCGAGTCAGTAACCTCAGCTCCGGTAGAACTGAAGCCTTGGATGCTACTTACTTTCATTGAGGACGCCTGCAAGGCTGGAGTGAGGATTCGGTGAGGGAAAGAGGTTGGTTTGGTTGAAACTTGTGTTGAGGGGGGATGGCAGAGGCTGACTGCCAGTGATCAGAGTCCTCCGACGCCTGCGGCCGTTGCGGTTGTTCTCCTTCTCGCTAGCGTCGGGTTTAACGACGCGCTTGACAATCTGCTCGACATCGCCAATCTCTATGAGGACGTTTTCGGGTTTGAGGTCGGTGTGGATGATGCCGCATTCGCGATGGAGATAATCGAGGCCAAGAAGGACCTGCTTTGTGATTTGCTTGACGAGGGGCATGGGGATGCCCCGGTGGTTCCAGCGCTTGATGAGGCCCAAGAGGTTCTCACCGAGTACCTCAAACACCATGCACACGTGTGTGCCGTGGGGTCCCTTGTGCTCGAAGGAGTCGAGAAGGCTCACAACATGCTTGCGACCGGGATGGTCAGGCTTGGCCTGAACGATCTTGTTGAGGAGCTTGATCTCGTCGATGGCGGTCTCGGTGTAGTGGGCGGCGGAGCGGACAACTTTGAGGGCGACATGCTTGCCGCTTGTGTTATCGCGGGACAGCCAGACGGTTGAGAAATGACCCCATCCTAGCTTGCGAACCACGGTGTATTTGCCGTCCTTGAACTTCTCTCCAACCTGAACGGGGTGGTAACCACCCTTGCAGTAATCTTCAGAATCCTCCTCATCTGCAGTGTTTTCGGCGGCGTCGTCGACGGACGAGGATGAGGGGGAGTGGGTCATGGCTGACAGTTGATGCGATCTAGAGGCGAGGGAGAGGCCAGAGTTAGCGGTCATGTATCGAAACGAGGCGGATCAAGCGCAACAAGAGATGTGTAGATGATAAAGCAGGATTGGCGGCGGAGCCAATGCAATCAGATCAAACAACCACGGTCGCAAGATTTGGCGGGAACGGCGGCGACGAAAGAGCTGGCCGTCGTGGGTGCGCGTGGTGGGGGACTTTTGCCGGATTGGGCTTGGGAGAGGTGAAATGGCGGGGAAGCATCAAAACATCATCCAAGCCCATAGCAACAACGACTCAACATCTTCAGCCGACGCAATCTGCAGCATTGCTCAAAAAGACTATAATTCTGGACTACCAGAAAAGACGGCCATGGATTTGTAGTGCGCCGGGGCCAGTTGTTTGTGGGACAGAGCGAGCTCCAGATGGGGGAGTGCAACCTTGTTTTGAGGAAGCTCATGATGTCTTCACATGGCGCAGCTTGCGCTGGCGACCGACTTGATGTTTCCGATATTCCCCCTTCTCCTGCTCCTTTACTTCAGGAACTTGCGCTCAAAAAAGCGATATGCAAGAGTTGTGACGACAATCGGGTAGTGTTTGCGCAAGAGACTGGCGGGCGAGCGGCGTGGCGGATTATGGGAGGGGGATAGAGAAGAGCGAGGGAGAGAACAAGGATCAGGTCAAAATGACGATGCAGATGACAAAGGCGGAGAGCATTGGGCGACACTGCGCGCGGCACACGAGACTGGCGGTAGCGTAGCGGCTGCGGCTGCGGCTGTGGACAGGGAATGATGCGAGGGATACAGCAAAAGAAGGAGGAGAGATAAAGAGAACCAAGGAATAATAAGACGGGCGAGATTCCTTGGAGATTGGTGGTTGATTGGGTCGGGGGCGTGCTCCTCGTCTTTGGTTATGATTTGCTTCTCTGGCTCTCAGCGTCTTTGGGATCTGCGTCGCTGCTGGCTTCTGATTTTTGGGGCCTCCCCTCTCAAGGACCATGGGATGGCTGGCACGCGGCGCAACACGGAGCGTCCCGCCCGACGAATAAAGGGTCCCTAGCACTCTCGACTCTCCAGAGTCTAGCCCGCCAAGGAGTCGACAAAGACAGGGAACATGAAGGTAGAACGCACAGTGACGGTGGGGGGCAAACCAGCCAGTCAGTCAGGTGGTAACAGATCAGACAGGCGTGAGCACCACCACCATCACCATCACCATCACATTCTCATACTCCGCCGCCATCGCCAACCACCAGAGGCTCCGAGTGCGCGAGCAGGTACCTTGGGGGGCTAGGGCCAGTCCAGGTATGCTGCCTCGGACGTAGCGAGCAAGTGACTGACTGCGACACTAGAGTACCCAGGCCCGAATCAGGTACCGAGGGACCCAGTGATCGATCGAGTGATTCAGGGTTGGTGAATGCCCAAGACTTATGGGTTCCATCCTCCTATCAAGGCCCAAGCACACGGGTCCAAAGCTCCCGAATGCCCAGCCATCGGTGGCGGGCGAAGCCAGTAAGTGAGTGAGCAGTGTCCACACTCGTTTCAACCTGCTTCACTGCCCGCTGCTGTCTTCTGTAATGTGATGCAATACCGCGCCATGTGTCGCTGTTGACCGTCCCTTGGAATGGTGCTTGTCGTTTGTTGAACCCGCCATTGGGCCTCGCAAAGAGGCGGCATGAAAGACGGAGCGGGCCCATATCCGTATGCGCTCCTTGCCAGCAGGAGAGCCAAAAATTAGTGCCCAGCAGATGTCTGCGACACTTCGTGCTCGACCCGCGCGAAAGAGAGCGAAGCACTGAAGAAATCTGGATGGTGGGGTTGACGCCTCGCAACCCATGGCCGCCAGGGCAACACTGTAGAGAAAGAGCACAAACGTCTGAGATTCCAGACAACAAGACTGCCTTGTTTCGGTGCAGCTGCCATGAAGGGAAGATGTCCAGGTAACCAAGGCGATACAAGCCAAATGTCAAAAAAAGCACAGGGCAACAACAATAAACGCCAAGATAAGACAAGAAAAAACGGTCATACATACCCAATGGCTGGCTGAGGGCCCTCCATCGTGATGATGGGCTTAAGTCCATCCTTCTTGCGCTTCTTTGCCGCGAGGCTGCTGTTGCTGCTGGCATGACCGTTGGTGCTGGCCGAAGAGGTAGGCGGCGGCTTCTGGGCCTCAGGGGACGGTGTGCCGTTCATTGTGATGGTGTTGTTGGGTGTGGTCGCGCGCGGGAGGTTGTGATATATACTCCAAAGTGCGACGGCGGGAATCTGGCGCAAGTACCGCTGTCGCCGTCGGCTCGTCAATGGTCTATGTCGTCGTGAAGTCGTAAAATGGTCTGTTGAACCGCGAAATGCGACAAAGAATCGTTTTGGTGCTGGATCAGAAATGTCGAGGTGGGGGGATGAGGGGCGGTTGTAAGTGCTCGACTCGAAGGGCGTCTCAATGATGTATGCTCGCAGCACCAAGTTTCCAAAAGAACCACAATCGCTCGGAAGATTGATGTCGAAGAATCTTGGATAAGAGAAGAAGATGGTCGAGAAGAGAGAAAGATGGTAGCTGCGTCGTGGTGCGGCAGTGGCGCTGGGGTCGGTCGCGTCGCAAAAGTCTCGGTGGCGGCGCAATCTGGGCCAGGATCAACCAGGTGGACGAATTGACCGATCAGACTGGCTGGCTCCGATGTGATTGACCGATTGAAGGCTTGCGATAGGGCTCCGGGTGGGCCGCGATAGCTGTAGGCGCCGTGGACGGGATCTTGGGATGAGATTGAAGAAGTTGCAAGAAGAAAAAGCGAGGGAGGGGAGCAAGAAATTGGTGCGATGGAGACGGAAGACGGGAGCGGAAACGGCCTGAAGCTGGTTGGAAGGAGAGACAAGCAAGGCAAGGGTCCGGGTAGATTGAGGTGGGAAGGCGGGAAGCTCGTGCTGGACGAGGTTCTTTCCGTGCAGTCCAACCGGGCCAACAGAAAACAAGATGGCTTCGTCGGCAGGCGCAAGTGCAAGTGCTAAACAACGGCCATCGCCCGGCTGCTGCGCTCTAAAGCCTAGCGGTGCCTGGATCTCATAGAAGAGGTCGAGGTTTTATACAAGTCATGGACGGACATGATCGGTCAATTACAACTACATCGGGAATCTTGAGATGCCAAAAGTCGATATTGGGAGAGCACGGCAGGGACGCTGAAAGCATCTGGAAGACAACAGCCAAGACATGGCCGAGACATTGTGAGATAGATAGGCCATGTATCTATCTCTTCAGCAACTTCAACAAGCATATGCAGAAGCAGTACAACGTTGGACTGACAGGATAATGACGAATCAATAAAAACAAAACTTCAAAAAACCTTCATTGCAACCGAATCGCTCAAGAAACTTGGCTACTCCCCTGCCCCGTACCTGAGCGATCTTCGGACAGCGGCAGTTGGAGGTAATTCGGAGTAGCGGCAGTCAAGACGGTACACCAGCATCGGCGCTTAATGCTGCACGCGCGCGCAGATTCAAGCGGACTCACGCCATTTCTCCAAGAGCTTGCAGGTACCTTGTTTACGCGGGGTACTTCCATGCCCGTCAGGTTGCCTGATTATCCCCGGCGCTGTCATCAACTAAAACGTGCCAGAACTCTAGAGGTGGTTGATCCAAGTCGATAGGCCACCATTGCCATGACATCCAGCCTCCTCAAATGTGAATACGATGTTGCTCAGTCCCTTATTCCCAATATTCCAGGTCGTGTTTGCAATATTGGGCAACTGTGGTCTGTACAACTGGCCCTCTCCAGCCTCCAAATTTCAGGCGTTATCGGATCCTCTCCATGCCTAACCTGACGTCACCGGGCACCCTGATCCAAGAATTCTGTCCCGTCGCCAGGGACCACGCCAAGGCACTCTCTCCGACAGCCCCGACGACCGGGGGAGTCATGAAACCCCATATCATGATGGTCTCCATGGTGAGAAAATAGGTTTCTCCTAGTGTACCGGCTAGAAGTGGGTTTTTACAAAATATCTCTCAACTTACTCGCTCCCAGAGTAACTTGGAAAGAACAACTTCCAAGTACATGATATTAAAAGGCTTTCGAGGCCATGCCCTGCTCAAAGAGACTGTCCTAGAGACTGTCTCGAAGGACTCCATAGGTCAAAATCACAAAGTTGGCCTCCCATGAGGTGACAGCACAAGTCACACACAGCCAACGAACAAACCGAGGCTGGCTGTTCCGTGTCACCTGGTCTCCAGTGCCTCAAAAGTGTGAGAGGCCTGCTGGCAACATATCGCTCACTAGTTTATAGTTAGTGTTTATATTTCACATGTCAGTCAGCTAAGACCAGATCTGTCGATGTAAATGAACACATGGCACGTGGTTGAGAGATCGTCGTGTCATATGCCCTCCAGCACTCGGGTAGGATAGCCTAGTTCCCAAGCATCGTACACTTGCAGACACTTGCAGGCCACGACACAATCGGGCAAGTCCCGTTCCTTTAGCCCGTAATAAATGGCAGGCCTTCAATTTTGATTATGCTTGACTATGATGCCAAAACTCCCGAACGCCAGTCCGAATCCCACCAACACCGACCAACGTCTTTGATATCCACAACCAATAGCTTACAACCTTCAAGACCTTCCCGAACAGGGCTCCAGGCGAAGGGCCAGCCACGACGGCCTTAGTTCCTCTTCTTGCTCTTCTGGGTCATCTTGCGGAAAGCTTCCATGCCTCCAGCACCCAGTGGGCGGTGGTTCTGTACCCCAGTACCGGTGAACGTACTCTGGGGAGCAATAGAGTAGCTGGATGGCAGGTTGACCATGCGGGCCGAGTTGTTACCACGGGACGGCGCAAGGAAACGTTCGCGCTCAGCATCCTTCGCAGACACTGCGGGGCGCTGAGACAAACTGAACTGTGAGTTTGTCTTTTGACGTTGCGCGAGCTTAGCGGCCCTAGAAGTATTATATCAGTATTTTGCAACGAGGACTCATGGTAAGACACATACTCGTAATCAAACTCGCGGGTCTCAATCTGTCGCTTCTTGTAGTCGTCGGTTCGCTTCAGGATTGGTCTACTCCACTCTCCGAGCAATCTCTGAGCAATTCGCTTGATACTGGGCTCAGGTTTCTTGCTTCGCGTGTAAAAGACAACAACCCTTCCGATACCGCTGCTGAGAAGTGTCTCCTTTTCAATGTTGAGCCTAGCCAGCGCCGAGAAAATGTCTCGCTGAATATTGTAGGCCGGGAGAGATCCGTCATTAAGGGGCTCGAGAAAGAACTTGACGTGCTGCAGGAAGTTTGTATCAGGATCCAGGACAGCGTGCTGCACATTGTTGCGGTTCAAGACAGCGGCAACCTCAGGAAGCAGCTTGAGCTTGTGCAGAGCCGGCTGGCCAGCTTCACGAGCCTGGTTGTCGGCCTGGCACGCTTGCTCCATCTGCACCTTCAGGTCCGCCAGCAAATCGTCAATTTCATCTTCGAGATCCTAGGACAAAATAAAGTCAGTCATGCGGTAACCGAAAAATGAGGCGCCAGAGAACCTACAATCTCATCCTTCTTTCTACGCTTCGGGCCACTGGGCTTCTTAATCGCGGCATCCAGAGCTCGATCGATGGCGCGTTTCCGTCTCTCCTCGGGTGTGAGATGCTCCTCCTTCTCGGGCTCTGGCGTGGAGGGCTTGGCTCGAGAGCGCTGTCCATCACCAGTCCGCCTCGATCGTCGCGACTTCTTGCCTCCGTCATCCGCATCATCCATAGCGACATCATCATCCCGATCCCGGCGCTTCTTGTCTCGTCGACGTTCTGTTGGCTTTTTGGTGACTTCTCCCTCCGTGCGCTTCCTCTTGACTGCCTTCAGTGTACGGGCAACATCTTCGTCAATGTCGACAGGGCGATCCTCGATGTTGGCGGTTTCGGGATTGTAATCCTCAAGCTCGTCCTCGTCGACTTCTGACAACGCATCAGAGTCGCGATCGGAGTCACCGGCGGCGACGGCATCCTCGTACTCCTTCTCCTGGCCATCGTCAACAGGCTCGTTGGCGTGCTCGCCAACGGGAGACTCTCTGTCGGACATGGCGTCGCGTCGTCGATCGCGTTCGGAAGCGTCAAAGAATTGTTGAGTGTTGTGAAGGCTTTTCGGGTGATGCAATCCGGCGATTCTGCGTCGATCAAAGCCCCGTCAAAGAGTCGCAAACGACAGTTGTTGAGAAGCTTTTAATTTGACGAGGAAGACAATCGCAAAGTTACCACTTTCTTTGTCGGAGACGCCACTGAAGTGAAGCGCACCCCTGTCGCTGACATAAGCCGCCGTTTTGGTAACTGCAGCCTCAGGCAGAAAGACTTTGTTTACTTTGGAACTGGTTGCCATTGACAATGATGCAGGTCGACAAAGGTGGCATTTCAAAGCTGCTAGGACGTCTAAAATCAACCACAGGTCTTCTGGCGCCCACACGACATCGCAACTCTCATCATTGCCTGACATCGAATCAAGCAGCCATGGATCGTAGGACTTTTGAAGGCCCTATGGACTGGGAATACCAGGACAGTGGTCCTTTCGATCCCACAAGTCCCTTTACACATGCCGCCAAGAGCAACTCTCAGAATGGTTCGTACAGCTTTAGCAGACAGTGATGGTCTGGGATGCAGCTACTGCGCTTTAGCAGTGACGAAATTCGGTGACACTGGCTAATTTATCAACCAACAGTCTTTGGCTCTCCCTCAAAATCTGCCAGCTCACGACCAAACCCTTTCAACGTGGGCACGCCCACAAAATCTCAACCACCGCAGTCCTCCTTCTTCACACCTCAACTACCCTCCAAAGCAGCTGCGCCGCCCTTCCGCAACCCCGCCTTTACAACACCTCGACGACCTTTCGACGATTTAGCCTTGTCAGAAGCTTCCGGCGCTGAGGATAGTCCTGCTCAGACCGAGGCGTCTGACTTCCCCAACGATACTCCCGAGGCGGATCGCATGAGCGACGTCAACATGGGCGGACTTTTGAGCCCCTCCAAGGTAGACAAATCGTATCGATATGCTAAATCTCCTTTCTCAACAAAGAAGCATACCTCTGGCCGGGGAGAGATCAGGGCGAATCGAGACCTCTCAGTATCCGACTTCATTCGCAAAAGGAAGAGGCACAACCTCGACAAGGATGTCGGCAGCATGACTCGACACCGGTGGGAGGACTCAGAGTCAGAGTCAGACGATAGCCTCGCACCGCAACAACAGCGATCTCGCGGTAAGAAGAAGACCAAGGCGCCTCCCAAGGGCGTTGTGGGTTCCCTGTTTCATATGCTAGATCAACATCCCAACGCCCCCGACAACCTGTACCGCTGGGTGCAGTTGATGGTCAACTTTTTCCTCGTGGGCGTCTTTGTCTACATTGGCTGGTCTATCGTAGACACCATCAAGACGGATATCCACAGCGCGAACGAGGCAGCACGGCTACAAATCCTAGGCCAGATCACCGAATGCCAAAACGAATATACAAGGAACGAGTGCGCAAAAGGAGACCGGCCAAGGCTCAAGGAGTTTTGCGACGAGTGGCATGCGTGCATGATGCGGGACCCCGAAGCCATCATGCGAGTTAAGGTTACGGCGAAGCACGTTGCCGAAATTATCAATGAGTTCTCGGAAGCCATGAACCTCAAGGCTTGGGTGAGTAATTGTCACGGAATGAAGTAGAATTTCTGAGCTAACTGGTGAACAGGGCTTCTTCTTTGCCGTTCTCATCTTCTGCGCATTTGCGAACAACCTTGTGCTCGGCGGCTATGCCAACAAGGCTGCTGCACCTCCTCCGTCACAGCCTTCTGCCCCGGTTCATGATCCAGCAATTCCTCCAGAGAGCGGCCCTGGATACATGTGGATTCCCGTGCAAACGCCTAGAATGCAGCGGCACAGAATGCTCGATGAGGGCACCGACACAGACAGCTCACCACCCAAAATGAGGCCACTTCTGGCGGCACCACCCTACACGCCTTCTGGACGTCGAAGCCCAAGCAAGGGTGAGCGATCACGAAGTCCGGTTAAGCTCAACCGAAGCCCTAGCAAGGGGCACCGGGAACCTTTTGCATAATGTTTGGCAAGAGAGTAAAAAAGCACATGATAATTTTTTTTGTAGAGTCAAGAGGGGAAACTGTATAATAACATGACATTGTATCTTGGGTGCATACAACTGGCGGGCGGCTGGGGCGGTGTTTTGAACATGGAGGTCATTCTATAGCATCAATTTGTCTGTCGGGATAATATTGACAGAGTTGTCTACATAACCTACCTGGAGGCGCGACGCCCCTGTCGGTCAATCAAGTGACTGGGTCAATGGAGCTGAGAAGTCGCAGTCGATGGCACAGCAGCATTAGCTGAGGATCCTTTGAGTTGCAAGATCCTATGCCCATCAGCAGGAGCTTCTGCTGGCGTCGCAGTGCGACGTCATGATTCAAGCTGAAGCAATTGAGTGCCGAAGCGAGCAGACTTGATGACGTACTGTGGGGTAAAGCGAAGAGGGGCAGAGTGCGTAGAGCGAGTCTCAAACCTGGCGAGACAGGGCCTGATATAACGCTTGCTAATGCTAAAGACGCCTACAGCGGGACTTGTACGCGCTCCAGCATTGAATCGATAGCTGTCAAGCCAGGCGAAGCTGCCAAAACAACGCCCGTCAGCGCCGTCAAACGCGGCCCTGGGCCCAGGATGGACAAAGGGATTGTCGATCAAGAGCCAAACTCCGTGATCGCGCTCACCTGGCGTCAGGGAGCTGCGTTACCACCGTGCGCTGCATCGAGGGGTTTCATACAAAGGGATCCCTCTGACATCATTCCACATGGGCGCAAACCCTCTGTCCACCGCGGAAGCCCCGTCGGATGCGCAAATGGAGATGGCTTGGTTGCCGATCTTGGTCATCGTCACAAAGCACAGGGCCCATAATAAGATATTCCTTTGCTATAGTAAGTCTAAAGTTTGGATGATGATTTAGGAAGAATTAATACGGTAGTAGGGTAAGGTCGATGTAGTATTATGACGAGTCTTGCTCTCTTGTCAAGGTAATGTTTAGAGGATACTCCGTATAGCTATGGTGATCTATTCACTTATTCCGTACTCTGTCCTCCCGGGGCCGATTTGGACGCGAATGCAGCCATGATGGACATGGGGAGCTTGCTTAGGTGCAGGTTTCCAAGGCTGGAAAAGATGTGCGCCTGTCTGGCAGATTCCGTGGTGATCCAATTGGACAGTTTGGGACCTGGGGACCACGATCAAGCACATGGGGATGGGGTGTAAGACTCGCGACGAGCATGGGTAAACGTCGCGTTGTAAAACGGCAACAGAAATCGGCCGTAAAGAGGACCTCAAAAACTTCATAAGGGTCAGAATTTGCAGTCAAAAATATTGCAAAAGGGGGCAATGGCTCATGGCCAATCACCAGCTGCAGAGTGACGATTTCCTGAACTCATACCTTAGCCTAGTAAAGCCCTGTCAACATCAGAATCCAGCATTTCGGTATCAACCTGCATCGAGATTTTCACAGCTACCTACCAAGCGCCGCCTTTGCGTCGGCACCTAGCTCTGAGCTAAGGATTACAAACACCACAAGCAGAAAAAACAAGCTTCGCTTTCTACGGGGCCCTAAAGCGGAAAATTCCCCGTCCTCCCACGAGGCATCGCAAACTAAGACAGAGCTCCTCCCCTCACATCCGTCGTCCGCCTTCTTCCTTCAACCTCTTTGTCGCTCTACCTGCCCCTCCCCTGCAAGAGAGTCAACAGAGACAAATCAGCCTCGACTAAGCTGATCACCGTCAGCTCCACAGACACAAGACGATGCGTCGCGAGGCGAGACCCCAGCTTTTGCGACCGACCTATTGATACGAGATCAAAGACATTGAGAACGATCGACAAAGCCAATCGCGACACAAAAGAGACAACCAACAAGACAACGGAAGAGTGAGGCTACCTAGAAAAAGAAGCGAGGCTACCTGCCTGCTTTGCCTTATCGAAACGCTTCGCTGCGATTCCACTTCCAAGGCTGGAGTCGGGCCTCTACTTGGACCCGGAGCCGCCATCGCGATCGCAGTCGCAAACCACAATTCGCCGCCCCTTTTATTATTTGTTTCTCCTCCTCCGCTCGTCTTCCTGGTCTCTAAGAGAACCCGATTTGCGTCCTTTTTATATCTTTTCTGCTCTTGCCGGCCATCCTCATCTGCCATCCCGGCGCCAGCTTCGATAGTTGCCAGTCCGCGTCGTGCATGGGCCACGGCAAGCGGCATCTGCCACTGACTTGCGGAGGTTTTGCGCCATCCTTGATTGAACAGACGCCGGCTCTGCCTCCAAGGAACAGCGTTACTCTCCCCTTACGATAGGCCGAAATAGCGTCAAGACAAGAGGCTGCTGAGTACTCTCGCAGAAGCCGCCTCCATCCTCGACTTCTAGAACGCCTGATCTCACTCTCCCTTGGCTTGCGGAGTCGGTCTTTTCTCCTCTTCAACATCCCTGCACGCCAATCCGCCAGCTTGCTTGCGAGCTTCACAGCTCACCTCCAGTCTAGTCACGACTAGCTAGCACTCTGCTGGCCAGACCGACGCCGCCCAATTCTCAGCCTCCTTGCCCCAGCAATCGCGACTCATTGCGACTCGATCTGATTCGATCTCGAGAGCTTGGGCCATTTTCAACGGTCATAACTCCGCATCGCATTCCCCCACCGCACCGCAGCCCGTAACGCGAAAGCAGAAGCTATAGGCGGCCAGAGCTATATCGGTACCAGCACCTGGTGCTCTGCCGGAAATAAGAGAAAATCATCAACAGCTCCAGCTTCGGGCTCAAGCTCCAGCGCCACCATCAGAAACCGCTCTCGCAGCATGTCAGTCTGCGCCGCAACCTCCGCCGCTGTCGCTCCTCCGAGACCTCAACCCGCCCGATCTCCTTGGAGCTAAAGGTCGGAGCCCGCAAAGCCCAACGACGAAGCCGAACCCGAGCCCCAAACGAACCTCCCCCTACCTTTTCCCGCCTTTTCTCAGCGACCTTCCGATAAAGTCTGGAACGTGCGCGATGGACGTGGACGACAACGCCCCCTCGGGCGGCGCCAACCAGCAGCAGCACCACAGCTCCGAGAGCACGCCTCAGGGAACTTCGGCGTCTCAGGCGGGAGCTTCGGGAGCTCAATCCCACGGCAATCCCACCCCCACCTCGGCACAATCGTCCAACACGCCCTCAACCACGGGCGCCGCGAATGCCCTCAGTCACTCTCAAAACTCGAAGCGACGCCGTGGTCTGGGTGTCGTGACGCCCAATGCTTGTACAGAATGTCGAAAGAAGCGAGCAAAGGTATGTGGCGGGTTGGCCCCTTATGCTACTCCCTAATCTCCTGCTGGGGGTACTTTACCTACCCCCTCTTTCTCCTGATAGCTTCACGATTTTCCTCCCGTGCCTGTGCCTTTCTTCCTTATTCGTTCTTAGACCTGTTGGGCTTGTCTTGCTTCCAATTGGCTTGTCAACATCATATCATATCTGCACCTCAGACATGCATTATCCACTAACATGCCACCTACAATAGTGTGACGGCCAAAGACCATGCGGGCGCTGTAAAGCACAGAAAGATGTTGAGTGCGTATACG
The DNA here is from genome assembly GCA_000966855.1 of Fusarium sp. JS1030. Taxonomy (NCBI): domain Eukaryota; kingdom Fungi; phylum Ascomycota; class Sordariomycetes; order Hypocreales; family Nectriaceae; genus Fusarium; species Fusarium sp. JS1030. The sequence goes on along the minus strand of JWIW01000077.1, from coordinate 549,772 downwards.
AGGTACCCGTGCGCCAGTCAAAAGAAAACCTGCGAACCGAGATCGAGAGCCTCCGCCAACGGCAGCGTTCCAGCGACCAAGTCTTTGCCGCCCTCGTCCGACCTGAGCTATGGGAAGAGGTCCTGAATCGCCTCCGCAGCGGCCAGTCCATCGAAAACATTTCAGAATGGCTTGGGGGAACGCTGCCCTCCGGCGGAGGTACGATGCCTTCCTTCGCCCCCCGACGAGACGCGCCCACCGTGGGCCCGGTTGCTGGCTTTCCAGGAGGTGGACTAGGCACATTAGCAGCCATGAGTCTCGGTGTGAATCCAGTATCGTCACAGCAGCCTTCATTGAGACCCGAGATGGGCCAACACAGCCCTTGGCAATTCTCCTCTCACAGCCAGTCTGGTTCGACCCGGAGTAATTCGCATCCGGACGTGATGAACTGGACCACGGATATACGAGGACCACCACAAACTCGAGTTGGATCATGGGCGGAGGGCCTTCATCCAGACCAAATGTCAGACGGCCTTCCGCGATATCGCGGTGTCGAGCAAATTCTGTCACCGTTGAACGAGCCTGAGTTGCGAACGCCAGCCACTACATGGACTAACATCACCAACGACATCACTCTTGTCCAACACCTCTTGGCCCTTTACTTCTGCTGGGAATACCCCACCTTTGCGTCTCTAAGCAAGGAGCATTTCCTACAGGACTTTCAAGATGGGCGGCATCGATACTGCTCACCAATCTTAATGAACGCTCTGTTGGCACTGGGTTGCCGCTTTTCAACGCAGCCAATGACCCGTGCGAACCCCAACGACCCTTACACATCTGGTGATCATTTCTTCAAAGAGTCTCTGCGGCTATTTGCCCAAGAGACAGATCATCACTCTCTCACGACGATTCAGGCGCTAGGAATCATGTCAATTCGAGAAGCTAGCTGTGGGCGAGACTCGGAAAGTTGGTATTACGCCGGTCAAAGCATTCGCCTCGCTATCGAGATGGGATTGCATCGTATCATGGACGATGGGGATGAGGACGAGGTAGCTGTGCAGTCTGCCACATTTTGGGGAGCGTTCGCATTGGACCAGTAAGTTGATGCGTTATCGAAAGACTAAGCTTTTTCTAACCCATATCGACAGTGCGTGGTCTCTGGCTACAGGCTCATTGCCTCAATGTTCCTGCTTCCCACACCTTCCTCCTAAGCCCGCGATAATAGGAGATATCGAGGCGTCCTTGTGGGTGCCATACACTGATGATGGTAGGGTTGACAACGGCTTTATCACTCCGGCCGCCAAACTGACGCTATCAGGCGCCCCACTGCAGCGTTCATGCCAGCAACCATCCAATGTACGATCTGTTTACAAATGCTTTTGTGAGCTGAGCGAGCTGGTTCATCAATCTCTGTATATTCTGCATTCTCCGGGAAGGCCCCTGACAGCGAGGGATCTCCTGAACATTTATACTCAATACCTCAACTGGTATGATCGAATACCAGAGGTGCTGCGGCTGGGGCATAACTTTACCCCAGCCGTGTTGTTTGCTCAGTAAGTTTCGGTTTCCAAGGCATTGGCCGCATAGCTGAAGATACTAACTCTTTTTCAGTATGTACTATCACTTTGCCATCCTACTCCTATTCCGACCCTTAATCAAGCTACGGATCATCGGATCCAAGGTATCGCCACGCGATGTCTGCTCTCAAGCTGCCGACGCCATTCAAGGCCTTTTGAGGTCATATTCACAGCTCTACACCTTGCGAAGAACGCCCTCGTTCGTGCCCTACTTTGTCTTGACATCAGCCATCATGCATTTGGCGATCGGCGCGACGACCATCAAGTCAGACCCAGGTGAAGAGGATATGGAAAAGGCGGCCAAGATCGACCCTCATGTGGCCGAGTCGATAACACAAGGCATCCAGGATCTCACCGAGATGGCACCCTGTCACCATTTCGCCGAGCAGGCGCTCAACATTTTACGTTACTTGGCCCAGAAATGGGACATTGAAGTCGGCATCAACAGCGACAAGCTGTCGGCAGAAGAGTACGATCGGCTGGTGAAGCCACACACGGGAAGTCTCAACTTTTTTGCGCCCAGCGTGCGCGAGGGAGACATCATGTGCCACTGGGGCACTGGACAGTTTATGGCTGGCGGCACCGAGACACAGGGGGTTCAGAAGACAGGGGACAGTATGGAGAATCCCCTCTTCTGGCCATTCCCCATGCAAGGCCGACCGATCCTACCAAGTGGTAATGAGCTGGAGCAGGCAGGCTTTACGTTAATTTGAAGGCTCCAATATGGGACTCCCGGCGGATAGCAGAGTTGTTTTGTACGAGAATTCTTTTTTACGTTCGCATATATCCCAAGGATGTAGAGCAAGGGGTCAATATTGGGTGTTTTTTTGCCAGGCGAAATGGGACATGGCATATGATGGGGATGGCATTATCTGGCGAAAGGGGGTTGGTCTACTGAATTATTGCGACTGGCAAAAGCGATCTGTTGTCGATATATCCAGGGAGTCAACACTTTTGTAAGAGAGGAGAGACGTACAGTGTGTGCTATCAATAGCAGTTGGGTTCGAAACACAGAATACCCTGAGGAGGACGACCAATGCGTAAAGCATGAACATTTGATGCTTGTTTTGAGTTACCAGGTGAAGACGATGCTAATGTTGAGTGAGATAGAGATATGTAGTAGTTAGTCAAGCTAGCTTGCCACGACCATAACTCTCAAATAACCAACATTAGGTTAAGGGAGTAAAAATATCGTCATAAGTATCTAAGGCCCTAGTATGGTATGTATGGTTAGTTCTTTTTAGAATGAGTAAAAGTTGAGCCTTAGTCCGGCATAAGGATATCTTACATGCTCTCGTAATTTCTGACCACATCGACCTAGCTTACTGACACAGAGATGGCAGACAATAGCCTCAATACAACCAAACGACGAATTTAAAAGAGTCGGGTCGACCAATGAAAGTCTGAATTCCCATATAACAAATCCAAGTTCCAGCTATTTCAATTCAAGTGCACCCTTGAGCTGATCCAAGGCAGCAAACAAGTCATTATCATGATATCTCCTCGCCACAATCTGAAGGTTGATGGGCGCACCCTCAAAGTCACCCTCTTCCCACAACTGTCTCACATGCTTGCAGTTCTCGCTCAGGGGTATAGACGAGGAATACTGCTCCTGTCCCTTGGCCAGCGCCTTAATCGGCGTGGGCACGACGACACCTGGGTAATCGACATAATTCCAAAAGGCAGTGTAGTTCCAATAAAACGACGTCTCGTGGGTACACGCCGGGCCGACGAACACGGGGCAGATGACGATGTCGATGTCTTGCTCCTCCCAGTGCTGGGAGAAGTTGCACCGGAAGTCATCGCGCGTCAGACGTTGCTGGAGGATGTCATTGGCGCCTAGCTCGGGGCCGTCGGCGTCTTGGGTGATGTGTCTTGTCAGGGGGAACATGGGCTCGTCGTTCACGGCTAGATGGCCTTTAACAGTCTTGCCTCCATCGGGCCAGTAGGCGAGGCGGATGTACTTGACGGCATCTGAGGTTCTGTATGGCTTGAAGGGTCTGATATCGAAGCCAGATGCCATTCTGAGTTGCCATTTCGCCCATTCCAGAGCCCGAGTGACGGGAGGTTGGGGCGTGATGTTGCCGTCGTCTGTCAAGAAGCCAATCTTGAGAGCTGACGGTCGTGAACTGTGTGGCGCATTCAAGCCGGTCCAGGGAATGGGAATGACACGAGGATCGCCTAACCAGGGTTTCGCAGATATCACCGTCGACATGAAAAGGTCCATGTCCCGTAACGAAGCGCACATTGGGCCGGTCGAGCATAACACGTTGAGTTCTGCTCCAAAGCCGCCAGCGATAAAGTCCTTCATCGGCAGCGTATATGAAGTTGGTTTGAAGCCATAGATGCCGCAAAAGCCAGCAGGTCCACAAACACTTCCTCCAATATCTGTCCCAACACCTAGAACGGAACCTCGAAGCGCAATGAGGGCGGCTTCTCCACCAGTAGAGCCACCCGCGGAGAGTTTGATGTTATGGGGGTTGAGGACACGACCTCGCGGCGATGTGCTCTCGAGGTGCATGATAGCTTGGGGCTGGTTTGTCTTGCAGTAAAAGACAGCGCCAGCTTTGCGTAGAATTGCAACCATCAGTGAGTCGCGCTCATCCTTCTGTCTTGTGTCGAGATAGCCAACGCTGCTCCAGTGACCAGCCAAAGGGATGTGCTCCTTAAGACTAATAGGGACGCCGTGCAAGGGACCAACTGTCTGCCCCGTCTTCTCAAGATGATCATCAAGAGCTTTAGCTTGTTCGATTGCCTCAGCCATGAACCATTCTGAGAGACAACTTGTTAGTTGATGGGCAATGATGGCTCTCTTTGCGAACGCAGTAGCTACCGCCACCGCAGTAAGCTTCTTTGAAGCGATAGCAGCTGCGAGGGCAACGGCATCGTAGTTTTCAGTGATTTCTATCTCTTTGGGTGATAATAAGCCACATTCCTTAGGTATTGTGGTGACGTTCTTAGGGGGGTTGTCAAAGATGGCTTGGGGAAGGAAAAGGTCTTCCGGGACTGAGGCTGCGAATTCCTGTAAGAGAGAATCACGCAGAGCTGTGTATTTTGCTGAGCCCGTTGGAACTGGAAGTGGCTGAATAATTTGTAGAGGCATTTTTATTACTGTTGATTTTACAAGTACAACGTTTTGCGCGACAAGTTCAGTTCCTTATCAACATCAACGCTACATTTATACTCAACTTGGTGTGTTAACAGAACAAAGCGGGGCATCTTCAACTCGGATCGGTGGAGCGAATGAGATGTAATAGCGCGCAGTGCAGTAGATAAAACCATGGCTCGCCAGCTTCCTGAGCCCAAGATCCCGTGATGCCAACTTTCCCACTCTCTGTTAGGTTGCCCTACGCGAGAGAACCACACCCCTCCTCCGGCTATCAGTTCCCATTCCTACCTAGATAAGAAATCCGGGGTAAGGATAGGAGAGGTGTGGATCGAGTTGTCACGAGAGGGTGCCGCTGATCCTGCCTCCGCTAAGCGAGGGCGAGAGATAGTCAAGGTCGCCAAAGTTCCGGGATAGCTTCTCCTAATCCTTGCTTCTCCAATCATGATGCTTGCCGCGTTGAGCTTGAGTTTCTTCATCGCGGCTACACTAAGAGATAAGAGGGATGCGGGGTTGGACCTTCCATTATGGAACTGCCTGCCTGCAAGTTGTTAGTTGATTGTGCCACATGGAGATCCATGTTATCGACTTACATGACTGCCAAGGGTATATCAACTCGGCTTACCTCTTCCGCTCTACCTCTCTCGTTGACCAACTCAACTACCTTGGAACTTAACTCGTCACTCTTGGTTAACTACAATCATCATGTCTGCTGGGCCAAATCCAGACGATGTCCCTGGCACAATCTTGCTCTGGGATGCAGCCCATCATGGAAACGACCTGGGTCATCGCGGCGAAGTCGTCCTTCAGCCGCAGCCCAGTTCTGACCCAGAGGATCCCCTCAACTGGTCCAAGAAGCGCAAGTTGACGGCCATCTGCATGACATACCTCTATGTCCTGGGCGTGGGTATTTGTACCACCGTCCACTACTCGGTCCTCACTCAGATTGCAGAGGCCCAGGACCTGACTGTCAGTCAGCTCAACCTCGGAACAGGCCTCATGTTCCTGTTCCTTGGTTGGGGAAACTTGTTCTGGCAACCCCTTGCCACGACATACGGCCGCAGGGGAGTGTATCTCGCCTCCATCATCCTCTGTATCCCGCCCGTTCTCTGGACGCCGTTCTCCCACGGGCCGTCACAGTGGTATGCCCATCGCATTATCTTGGGGTTCATAGCAGCCCCTATCGAGTCGCTCCCCGAGCTCTCAGTTCCCGATCTCTTCTTTGCACACGAGCGTGGAGCTTACATGGCCTTCTACGCTCTCATGCTCTTTGGGTCCAACTTCATAGCCCCATTCTTAGCTAGTTTCATCCTTGACGGGGCTAGTTGGCACTGGGTCATGTACTTTGCCGCTATCTGGCTCGTCGTCTGCTCTATCGCTCTGTTCTTCTTCATGGAGGAAACCATCTTCTTCCGAAACACAACCGAGAGCGACACTGTGGTCCGAGATAATGAAAAGACCCGTGAGGATGAGGGTGAGCAGACAGGGGCTTCTTTTCCCGTTCCGAGGACTTATGTCCAGAAACTCAAGCCTGTGTTGTTACAGCCTGGACGGCCCACGCCAAGGCAGGCTCTCATGAAAGTCTGGCGAACCTTCAAGATCCTATACTGGTTCCCCAATATCACCTGGGCTGGTCTACTGTACGGCACCAACCTCTCATGGTACATGGTCATCAATGGGACCATGTCTTCAATCCTGGGCGGAGCGCCGTACAACTTTGCACCAGCTATGGTGGGAACCGCATATCTCTCTCCACTGGTCGCCAGTTCCTTTGCCTCGTTGTGGTCAGGCTGGTTTGCTGACAAAATCGCCCTCCGCCTCGCACGTCGCAATCACGGAATCCGCGAGCCGGAGCATCGTCTCTGGGCATTGCCTCTGTCGGCACTCCTCTCATCTGGAGGTCTAGTCATGTGGGGAGTTGGCGCGAGCCATGACCTTCACTTCATGGGCTTGATCTTTGGTATCGGCTTCACCACCTTTGGAGTTGTCTGCGGAGGTGCCATCTCTCTGGCTTACACGGTTGACTGCTTCAAGGAGCTTGCGGGCGAGTCCTTGATTGCCGTGATCCTGATCCGGAACACGCTCGGCTTTGCGTTTGGGTATGCCATCAATCCGTGGATCGATAATTTAGGCCTTCAGAACTGTTTCGTCTCTGTCTCTATGATCTCGCTCTTTTGTACCTGCACTTTCCTCGGGATGGTTGTCTGGGGGAAGAGGCTGAGGAAGTTCTCTGCGGGGAGGTATTGGTCGTACGTTGCGGAGGAGCGCACGAGCTCTTTTCACTAAGCGTTGCCCTGGGGAGTGCTTTATGCAGGGAGATTGGTTTATGCAAAAGTCCTGAATCCTTTCCCTGATACAGTAAACAGTAAATGTTTATTTGGGTGTTGTTTCTAGTCAATGCGGGTTCTCTAGGTCATCCTTTCCCTTGTGTTGTGGCAGTCGATTGTTAACTCATTAACACTGTTTAACACCGTCTTTGCCCAATTGCTTAGGGAGAAGAGTTGCCTATTGTCATGTGACAGCTCGACAGCTGTAGAGTCTCTTGAGAAGATTGGATAAACAAGCCCACTCATATTTAGAACTAAAAGAACATTTTAATATTAAGAACATGCTTATAGAATAGTTTCGTTGATCACAATTCAACCTATAACATCATATGCTATGGTATAGGGTAAGTCGGATGCGATGCCGAGGTCACCGGCCTGAGGCACGCGCCACCTCCACATCTCAGCGCGGAAAGGTGACGTGCCTCGGGATCCGGCGGGCATGGCGTCGGTCAATTCGACAGGTCCAACTCCTCCTCCTCAGATCATCACCATCATCCCCATCACCTCCATCGCGCATCGCCTCCGTCATCGCCTGCGCTCCATTGACCGAACCTGCCGCCTCCCGATATCGCGTCATGGCGGCCGATTAGAGTATCGCCGACCCTACGCCTGTTCCGACCGGTAGCGCGCGCCTCTCCTTTTACATTTATCTCCTTCTGCTATGCCGCCGGCGCCGTCAAGACGGGAAATGGAAGCCTCTTCCTCCTCGTCGCGCACTGCGCAATCCTCGGCCACTAATTCTACATCATTCCCATCTTCCTTTAGCTCTTCAACAACCAAGTCAACTACAAAGTCGCGACCGTCCCTCGGTAGCATCCTCTCATTACCTCCGCAATGGCTCTCCATGTATGACGAGTTTATCACAAATAATGCCGGTCAGGTGTCGCAGATCGAGAGCGCTCTGCGCAGTTTGACATATATAATTCCAGGTGGGTTGAGCCAAGATTCGTACATCCAAGTAATTCCTTCTGACGAGACTGCACTCAGGCCGTTTCCGCGATGCCGAGATAGCCTCAGAGTCGATCCACTCGGGGGTTCAGCTCCTCTCCCTCTACCATGACTCTCTCCTCCAGAAAGCCATTGCGCGCCTGCCCATGGCGTCCATGCCGTCGGCGCATGCCCGATATACGCGGTACTGGACCCAGCGGAGCGGCGCATACCGCAGGATAGCCATGTTTCTACAGATGATCATCTACACTGAGATGCTGTGGGAGATGACAGCTAAGCGACGGGGCGGCGAGCGATCGCGATGGAAGGTGGTTGTAATTCTTGAAGCACTCAAGGCCATCTGCCGGCTTCTCCTCTTGCGCATCACACGGTCGCGACCGCTGGTGACGCCCGTGCTGCCTGAACGGGAACCCATCCCCGAGGATGCCGCAGCGGCTGAAGACGAGGAGGAGATTGCGTATCGCAGCGAGAGCGAGCTGATGGATGATGTGTCGGCGGACGGCTCCGTATCTGGGTCGTCGCAGATGCTGAAACCGCCGCACGAGCGCGAGTGGGCCATGCCCAGGACTGGAATGAGTCTGCCATCACTGCCGGATGCCGGGGATATTAGCTCGTATCTGCTAGGACGCGTGCTAACGGCCGACGACATCAAGCCGGCTACCAAGCTGCTGAACCAGCTACAGGGGAGCAGTCATGGAGCTGAGATCTTACAGATCCTGTCACCCTTGATATACGCGGCGGCCATGGCGCACAACAACAGGCGAGGAGGCAGCAAGAAGGCCTGGGCGCCATGGCTAATTGGCTTTGCGGTTGAATATGCGGCTCGGCAGCTGAGGGACCGTGGACTACGGACTACAGCCCTAGAGCGAGAGGAGTGGAACAAACGGGGCTGGGCGATGGGATGGTGGGCGATGAGGGGCGCCTGCTACGAGAACATCACTAAGGGGGTCGTGGGAGGAGTGTCCAAGAGGATGCCCTCGTTTATCGGAGGGATCCTCGAGGACTACGAGTATCTGTGGGAGAACTACTACTTTAGCACGAGTGCGTGATAATGGGGCTGTGGGAACAGAGCAGCGTTTCGAGTCGGTAAACTGAGATGCTGGAAGCTCCGGACCTTTGGTGTTTATCTCGGAAGAGAAGGATGTTTGGAACCACGCCAGCGAATGGGAAGGACGTTTGATCGGCAGATGGCAGGATAGCGGGACACGGGAGGACAAGGCGTTGGTGTCTTGGCTATGCCGCTATGGTCTACCATGTCACGATTCGGGATATCAAGGCCGGTATTGCATATCGTCAGTGCGCCGAGTTGAAGATCACGACGGACGGCCAAGTGGAGGACGCGACCCCGATGAACGTCGGAGTCGTTGCGAGCTGATAAATGCACCTAGGCGTTCTGGTGGCCTTTGAGTTCGCCGACTGTGGGTTTTGGGAACAGTTCCTGGGTAACGGAACCGGGGGGTCAGATCGTGTAGGCAGCACGGACGGGTGCGAGGTAGAGTGAGCGGTGGCTAGCGTGAGGGCGTCGAGGATCGGATCCAACAGCACACAATGTACAAGAAGAATCTAATTAACTAGTCCAAGAGAAACGGAAGATCGAGACTAGGAGACCCAGGAACTGTGACGTTTAGGGCGTGGCAGTGCTCGGCCGAGAACATGTCTAGCCCGTCCCGCGCCTGTGGGAAGGGACCTTTCTGACAAGGGCGTCGGAGGGGTGGTTGACAAGAAACACGGAGGTGCCGGGGTTTGTGGAGGGGGGCGGGCCGGGGCCGGGGCCGGTGGTTTGGATGTGGGTTTCAAGTGAAGTTGGAGGAGCGTGTGGTGGGCTGTTTGGGCAGCCCAGATTGGACATTGGCAGACAAGATGTTTGGAGTGAGAAGAGGCAAGACGAGAGACGTCGGTGACGTGCGTCGGGGAGTAAAAAAGACTGAGAGATGGATGTCTCGGGAGATATTTTGGGATTGTGGGAGTTTGGAGTCGCAGCAGCCAGTCTGTGTAACTCGGTGCCTTGCAGCGTGCAACCCTATAAGTGAATGCCATAAGAGAGACACAAGCAGGGTTGATTACCTGTTGCTGACCCTTCTTTTTGCTTTCTCTTTTTTTGTTTCCTCGGACTATAGCCCTACTTTGGTGTAAGAACGTTCGTTTACAGCATGGTTTCCCTGTTTTCTCCGAACGATGATCATCAGTCTTTTTCCCACTTTGTGGTACATGCTACTGCAGCTCGGAAGAGGAAACTACTAAAAGTCCCGAGGCAAGAAAAATGGTGAAACGGTGACGTTGAGTAAAAACGCCGCCGCCGCCAAAACGTGCTCCTGCCCCTAAAATTTTGTGTTTGAGTTTGTATCTGTCCCAGCGAGAGGGAACCGGGCTGAACACGAAGACACGGGAAGGGAGCGGGAAGACTAAGACGGGTAACATTGGAATTGAGACACTCTGCGCACGACAGATAGGCAAAGAAAAGACGGTGTAGGTTAAAAACAGAAAACGTTAATATATTAGAGCGGCATAAGAGCAAAAGGTGGAAGTGATGTGCTGCTCAGCTGGTACCGAGTATAGGACGTGCATATATGATCTGCTTTTAATACAGCAATACGAAGAGGGGGAATATGCAAGCTAGATTGGGTTCTGAAATGTTGGGCATGGACTGTACAGTAAAACGCGCAACGATACGCGGGACGCATGCACAAGGCCAAACGTTGACACAAGAGTTGACACAGCAAAAGCCACAGCTCGTAGACTTCCCATGTATGCTTTATTTTGACAGCCACACGGGAACCCAGTGGCTGGCCTCGCAACCAATGAGTCTCGCTGTGGCCCAGACTCGGCGACCATGCCCGAAATAGAATTCACCTCCTCGCAACCTTCCCAGGCTCTTGGTCCGTGTGATGACGATTGCAGAGCGTGTCCCTGACTAGCACCAAAGAGGAGTTGCTTGCTGGGCAAGACCCAGCCGAGATGGAGCAGCAGAGCGACAGAGAACGGGAGCCAACCGACGGATTAACAACCAACGTCGGCCAAGACACAGCAGAGAGCCGTGGTTGGCCGCTGGACCAACAGCGTATCAACCGAGCCACGGCAAGCAAGCAGGCAAGCAACGCGGAATGCTACATCGTCATCTTAACCCCCATCCCATCACGGGGAGCGGGTTCTTTGGCAGCAGCCGAAGACGGCACATCCATGTGGCCTGTTGCTCCGAAAAGAAACGGCGTTGAAAGGGGGGGCCAGAGACTCAAGCGCAGGGCCCCAGCTACAAGGGACCCGTGATACGCGAAATGATGCAAGACCAGGAAGCCGTGCACTGGTGCTTCTCGAACACATGGCTCTGTGCCGGGGTTGTGCCATTCTCGCGAGATCACCACGGCCCAAGCGAGCTGCTCTTCACAATGCGCATTTGTGATCGGATCCAGGATTGTCATTGAGCTGGGGGGGCTGACAGCAGAATAGGTCACAAGCCGTGCCTTGTGAAAGCATACCTAAGTGAAAGAGAGTCAGGTACCCGAATGGCAATTTCCACAGGCGCCGCGCCAGTGAAAGCTTACCCCTGTGCTGGGACGCTCTAGTGCCGGGGGTTCATTAAATTATGCTTTTCTGGCAGAGACACAACGTCTTTGCGCCTCGGTCGGCTTGCCTGGCCTCGCCTCGTTCAACCCTTTCTTCTCGGGCGGGCTTTTGCAATCCCTCCGTGCGCCGTTCCTTGCTGATGCTCATGCTGCCTGTCGTTCGTTTACGGGTGGGGGGGTTTACAAGGGCCAGAGGCTCAGTCTCTCAGATAGACAAGCCATGACGATGATGACAGCGGCGATCCAGGGGCAGACACCGAGGCCGCGACATGTGCTCCGTAGATCGACTTGACTGTTGTCTATCTGTCGAGGTGAGGTCTGTGTGTCTGGTGTTGAGGCTTGAGCAGAGTCAAGACTTAATCAGATGGCGAGTCAACACTTGTAGGGATCCAGGGCCCGGGTTGAAGGAAGCGGCGTCAAGGTCAAGGCGAGGGCTGTGCAGCTCTGCAGCGTCAACCCAAAAGGATGCACGAGGCAGCAAACAGAGTTGTGAGCTGCAGACACGACCGGCGATGACGATGGGTGATGCTTGTTGACAGGACGAGGAGGCTGCCAGTGCCAATGCCAGCCCAGCCCAGCCCAGCCAGAACCTTAGCGACAAGGGTGGCGGGCTGATGATCGCTCATGATCCGGCAGATCTGAACCATGTACAGTACATCGCGTCGTTTTTTATTCCTTCTTCTTTTTTTTTCCCAACGGTCGTCATGCAGCAAGCATCCAGGGAGGGAGGTCAGACCCAAAAAGCAACGGCCAGGCGACGCAACGGCCAACTGCTTCTCTACAACCCATCCATCCATCGCCTCTCGCCAAAGACCCTTGCGGCAGGGGACAGGACGGGGGGGCAAACAACATCATAAGATTCAAGAGCGAGAGAGAACTTGAACAGCACCAGGATCCGCCCTCCTTTTCCGCCCGGGGGTGTCCCCTGGCCCGTCGTCGTTTAACAGGCACGCTCTGTGATTGGCGGGAAAGCGTTTCGAAACGCTGGGCGGGCGGCGCGGACGTTGGTGTTTTCCCCCCCTTCGCTGACTGCTGCTTGCTCTTTGGTTAGCCTAGCCAGCCAGCCGTTTTGACTGCTGCTGCCTCTGTACCTTGCTGACGATTGCCGCGCGTTTCAGGTGAGAGTTGTCTGTTACAGAGCGTGTTCCAGCAGCAAGCAAGCACCTCAGCGTTGGATGGGGATGCGAGATGCGAGTATCCAAGTGCGAACATGAAAAGCGCGCATTCAGAGATAGGCAGACACCGAGCGAGCGGCTGGGAAATTGTTTCCCTCTCTGCTAATGACTGACTGACGGAATAAAAAAACGTGGTGATGTAAACCCGGGTGCGATAAGGACGGGGGTTTGTAGAGGCGACATGGAAGTAATCCCCCGGAGGAACATGGAGGAATTGGGAATAGGGCAGCCCAGGGTTCCCATTCTGTCGATAATAGCAGACATAATGGAAGAAAGAGGCAAATGGCATGGAAATCAGATTGGTCACTTTCGCATTTCGTTCCCTCTTCTGGTTCCCGTCTCGCTGTTTCCGTGTGTTAACAGCTCTCTGTTATTAATTACAGCGTATCAACGACTGCTGCGCTGTCCCGAACACGATGCAGATGTCTCTTATGCAACTGCAGACCCCGAGCTGGAGCAGGGGTTTTTGGAGACACAATGAATGGGGGAGAGAGACAAACACAGAAGAAGCTATCTTTGGACTCTGTGGTGAAACAGTTGTACGACGTCAACTCTCCCAGCTCGAGGCCATCTACGCCTATGATGGCACAAGACGCCGTGCTCGACAGAGTTGTCTGCTGCAAGCCATGACGCGCCCGTGAGTTGGCGCCTTTAATGGGCTCTGCTCCCAGGGATCCGTGTGTTGTGCGAGCGTTGTGAATCCTTCCTTGGGGCCAATCCATGGGGCGAAAGCCAGGGCCCCCTCCCCAGTGAATCAATCCCTGCTGGGGCCTCTCTCTTTTTTCTGGTCTTCTTTTTTACCCCTGGCGCCGCTTTTCGACCGGGAATTGGGCCCCGGCAGGGCAGGGATGTGCTCGGTTTGGGATCAGAGGGTCCCCGCTTGTCGGTCGACAACTGGAGAGATGTGCCTTGTTGTGCCGCTGCAGCGTTGCGTTGCTCCTGAGTAATGATGCTGATTGATGATGAATGATGGAGATGCTGAGTGAGATCTGATGGGGGAGGGGACCAGAGACGGGATACGGATACATCGTCAAGAGATGGATGGACAGAACGGAGCTGAGGATAGAGGCAAGCTGAGACATTCAGCTTGGCTTGAGAGCAAAAAAGCTCAGAGCAGCTGTCAAGTAGATATTCATCAATGTGCATTTTGTGTTATTTCTTTTGCGGCATCACCCGCGTCCAAGTTCATCATGATCCAACTTGGATCCTTTCAATCCGCGCATCCCCATCATCCTTCTCCTCTTGCTGTACGTCACGTCACTTGTTGACCCTTTTTTCCATTCTCTTCCACCGAATCCTTCTCACTCTTACTCTTTTTTCTTTTCTCTCTCACCCTCTCACACACACACAGACGATATCGTCGTCGTCGTCGTTTCCCGTTCCCTCAAATCTCCACACGGGAACTATCTTGTCTCTTGCAATTCTTGTGAAACTCTCAGACCCCAAAAGAGAGAGAGACCCTCAAGGCGGGACCTAAAGCGAGCAAAGGTACCCGAACCGAAGTACCTTCCTTGGCTCTTTCCCGTCCCCTTCATCGAAAAAAACCCTCCTGGGTCCCTCCCCAGCCCACGCGAAGTGGTGCCAGAGCGTCCAAGCTCAGCAAAGCAGGCAGGGCCCGCTCCTCTCTTCAGCAGGCTCCTTCCCTCTCTCTCCCAAGCAGCAAAAAGGCAAGCAGCAGGAGCACAGCGCCCGGCCGCCCCTTCCAGGTTCCCTCTCCACCCCCCCGGACAGCGACAGCAAAAGAGAAGAAAAAAAGAGGGCGATCTAATTATATTCGGAGAAATATCCCGGGCACCACACGCCCCTCCCCCCTTTGGTTTTTGGTTCCTGTCTACCCCTTCGCGCGCCTGGCCTGTTCCCATCATCCACTGTCCCGTCTCTTAGGACCCCAGCAAGCAGTGCCTTCCTTCCCAGCGCGCCCCAGCAAGCGCAACCCGTAGCTTCCTTCCACCACGCTGATACTTCCTACACTACCCTCCCCATCCCCGATCGCCTTTTTCCCACCCTCCCTCCTTCCCTCTCTTCCTCAACTCCAAAGCCAAACATCACCGTCGTCGTTTTTCCTTCGTTTCTTTTTCTCTTCTTGTTTCTCTTCTTCCTCACTCTCGCTCAACCGGGTCTTCGGACTTTCAAAAACTCTCGCTCTTGTCTCTCGCTTTTTCGCTCGTTTCCGGAAAATAAGGATTCAGAAACTACCTTCGCTCGCTCTTGTTGTAGCTCATCGAACTTCAACACCACATTCGCTTCAACGACAACACCACGCCATAGGAAACAACGCCACCTACCTCTGCCCGAAATAAAAGCCGCACACTCGACCACGTCAGCTTTAACCCGTTGTCGATTTACGTTGCAGTCGTCGATTTCGTCTTCTCCATGTGAGCGGAGCCCATGGATTCGAGTCAGAACCAGAGCCAGAGCCAGAGCCCTAGTCACCAACAACAACTCGACCTTCAGCATTACCAGCAGCAGCAAAACATCATGTCGTCGCAGCAGCCCAGCCCTTCGCCCTCTCAGCAGCATCATGATGCTACGCCTCAGGATGTCCTGGCTGAGGCAAGGAAGAACCTCCAGGTCCTGATCGACTCGGGCCTGTCCAAGGATCTCCTTCATCAATGGGTCGAGGAAGGACAGTCGCTCTCCCTCTTGAGCGCGATGCCTTCCATGCAGTCGATGCAATCGATGCCTTCTCAACCTCAGCAGCAGCAACCTCCCGCCTTTAATCAGCAACAACAATCCAACACGAACTCCAACCACAATGCTTCTCTCGCTCCGCCTCCGCCGCTCCGATGCCCTCCTCCACCTCCTATTGTCCCGAATGTCCCGACCGTGACGACTACGCCTACCAACAGCTCGTCGACTGCCACGACTCCGTCGGCCGAGATTAAGCACGAACCCATTAGTGAGGAAGTTTCCTGTATGTTACCTAGATCCTGCTACAGCCACCTTACGCTCTGCCCTGTGACATTTACTAACCTACGTACTAATCAAGATAACGAAGCGCCTATCTTTCTTCCCCCTCAGGCTCCATTTAGCCACCGTCCTCGCATCTCCGTCTCCTCGACCAGCTCCGGGTCCTCCGGCCATGCTTCTATCTGGTCTACCAACTCGGGCCAGTCTTCGGTCTCCTGGCAGTCATCAGCTTCGACCTGCCCCCGATCTCAGGCACCGCTTCCTCTTCCTCCTACTAACCCCATCAGCGGACCACTTGGCCCTATGGGTGCCCCGGTTGGCACAGCCGGAAAGACTAACATCTACTGGTGCACCTCGTGCGAGACAAGCTTCAAGCGCAAGTACGACTGGAAGCGCCATGAGGATGAGTTCCACGAGCGCTGGCGCAAGTACCCTTGCCCCGAGCCTGGATGTAACCGCAGCTTCTGGGGATCCAACTCGTTCAACCAGCACCACAAGCAGTGCCACGGCTGCAAGACCTGCCCACACGCCGAAAAGGTGGTCAAGTTCCTCCGAAAGCGCAAGTACTGGGCTTGCGGCTTCTGCTCGGCCCTTCACCCTGCTCGCGAACGTCATGTCGAACACGTTGCCCGCCATTTCGAGTCTGGTATGACCAAGGGTGACTGGATGCACTCGCGCGTTGTCTATGGTCTTCTTCATCAACCTCTCATTCACGAGGCTTGGGATGCACTTGTCGTGAGCAAGCAGCCCGAGTACAATGGCCGAAGACCCCAGTTCAGCTGGCACCCGAGCAAGACGGGTCGTGCCCAGGGCTTCCTGGAGAACGAGAACCCCGGACAACTTCAGGATCTCCTCGAATTCTTCTCGGGCGACGAAGGCGAGGCACAGTGGATTGTTAGCGTGGCGTACGATCTGGCCGATATTGTGCTCACCTCAGCACCTATTCCATCGCCCCAGTACACGCACACGAGTCTGGCGCCTCAGGGCTTCCCCCACGACCCTCGCATGTCATTCATGACATTGCCTACTCAGGGCCACCCAGGCCACCAGTCGATGATGCCCTCGCCGGAGCACCAACAGTCGCCATATGGAACGCCGTTCCGTAACACAATCATGGTGCCTTCGCAACCGTTCACGCCCACGCAGAGACCTTCTCCCGACTCATCTCATTCGCCTATGGGACCGTCGACCTCACCCTTGATGCCGCCACCTGTGCCCTCGCCACTCGACAAGCGCGAACTACCTCCACCACCACCTCAGACGCAGGGCCACGAAGCTGGTGAATCAATGATGGATTTTGAGTACTCGCCGGCTCCTGTGGTGTTTGACGACTGGGAGAGCCTGACGGGTGCTGTGCTCGAGCAGCCCGGGCAACAACAGCAACAACATAACGGAGCACCGACCGATTGGGGTATGGTGCAATATTTTAACGACCCGCGGGTCACATCATGAGCTTAGTCTCGCCGTCATTCTTTTGCGTTTTGGACATTGCCGAGCCATTTGTTTTACCCCTTGTGAGCAAGCCTTTTGGATTGCCAGCCCAAGTTCGGGCTTCCCCACGTTTTCCTTGAATCAAACCGACCGATTGGGACAGACTCGACTTGTCGTTGTGCGAGCATTTTCCTTTGATTTCCTTAGTAGATAATGATAATACCCCTTCATCGAAACGACAGGTGAGGGCATCTGTGGTTTTGTTTGTCATCTTGTCATGGCAGGTGCTGGATATGGAATGTGCTGGGCTTCTTGTGTCCTGGATTTAAAAAGCGGAGTTGGAGGCAGTGCCGTGTTTTTCTGTTTCCTTGAATGTCATTGATGGATGAGAAGAACCGGACAGTAAATCAGCGGATGATTGATTAGGCAATAAAGGAGGCGGCGGCGGAGGAGAGAGATGCAATACCCCATTGCATTGGCTTTGATGTTGCACATGCTGCAGCACGTTGAATAGCCAGAGGCTGTAAGATAGGATAGGAACAAGGAAAGGAATAGAAAAACCCGGACGGGGATGATTTTGAATGAAATTCAAGTTTCCATTTTACCGACGTGGCGTGGCTTTTATAAGAGTAAAGGTGTCTGTACGAAGGAGGAATGCAAGGGATGAGCTCGCAGGAACGCAGGCTGTCTTAGACAGGAAGGATTCGCGGCGCATGTTGGCTTGCATGGCGTATGTATGCGTGTTGAAGTTATCGAGGGATGTATGTCTTGGGTGTGCATGTGGTTGCATGTACGAGATTGAGTGAGTGCGTGTCTTGAAGAACAAGAGGGGAGAGTCTAATCATGTAAGGGACATTGAACTAGTCAAGGTTTGTTGCGCTGATAGGTAGCCAACTGGCGATTCTTGATGCAATTGGCCAGGGAGACGTTCTAGAAGAGTTGATCACGGCCTTGAGCTCTGATTGGCTGAGCACTTCTGCTTCACAACTACCAGATGGCTTTGTTGCAACTCTTATCATTAACCATTATCAAGGTAGCCTATTGGAAAGAATGCAGTCAATTGAATAAATATAAAGTTCCATATTTCTCTTAATATTTTCAAGATGAAAGAACAGCGAAATGGAAATGTCCCCAACCTGCGTGCCTCGAGTGCTTTGTTCCCTATGAACAACCCATACAACAGACCACAACTCAGTGATCAGTGACCTCCTCGAACACTTGAATGAACAATGCCATTATGCTAATGTATAAATTGAATCGAAGTCGTCTTGGCTTCAACAACCATTCGACACGCTCCAGCACGTCTTGGCCACTTGCAGAAGCAAAGAGATCTTCTTGCTTGCTCACTCCCACCCCAAAACTGACAAACAGCAGAGACATCAATCATGTCTCGCAAGAAATCCTCAAAGTCCCGTGGTCGGCCTATCAGCTTCATTGATGCTCTGGCCCTCTA
The DNA here is from genome assembly GCA_000966855.1 of Fusarium sp. JS1030. Classification (NCBI taxonomy): domain Eukaryota; kingdom Fungi; phylum Ascomycota; class Sordariomycetes; order Hypocreales; family Nectriaceae; genus Fusarium; species Fusarium sp. JS1030. Next base: position 531,306 of record JWIW01000077.1, on the reverse strand, counting down.
CACGGCCCCCGAAGACGTCCGTCGTCGTGCTCTGCGCCAGAACAGAAGAAGACGAGACCGGGAGCGAGAGCGAGAACCGGTTCCTTCTAGAGACCAGAATCGGAGGAATGGCCGCGAGAGACGCTACTCTGAAGTTCCGCCGCCGGCGAGGCCTTGGTATGAGGATCAGCAGGATGATGATGATGATGACTGCTCGTGCTGTTCTGGCGAGTCTTCCTGTTCTACCTGTGATGGGCGGGAACAGCAGTCTGATGAACAGCCGTTTCCGCATGGTGTTGCGCAGTATCAACAGGACGCGAGTGGTGTTGCACAGTATCAACAGCCCCCGAGCGTTGATGCTGAGGAACGTATGCCGTCGGCATGGTCTTACTCATCCTCAGAACTTGCCTCCCAGGGCCCAGACACGGATGACCCTTCGTTCTTCAACCGCATGATGAACCGCATGAGCCACCGCAATACAACCCTCCCCGTTATCAGCCAGCCAGTTCCGGTGCAGCACAACGGACCCGTTCCGATGTCTCGGCCCCGAAACATGAGCTACGATCCTGCCAACGACCCTCTGTACGCTCACATCCCTCGACGACAGGGGCAGCGTTACCTCGGAGAAGTTGTTGTTCATCGACACAGAGAAGAAGAGCAGAATGCCTTTCGCGGTAACGAGCACTTATTTGAGGATCCCCTCGAACAGTCCCAGTTCCTGACAAACCCGCGTCCAGCTCCCCGTCCCCCAAGGACACGGCCCCTCAGCATGCCTTTGCCACCTTCACCCCATCCCTTTGATAGCCGCCGCTACGTGAGTGCAAACACCCACGGTCGCATCTCCAGATGGCGCGGCGACGTCGAGCCCGTTCCGGAAGAAGCGTACGGTCCTCCGCCGTCTGAAGTCAACAGCCATGCATCAACGGTGTGGCCGCGCTTGTCTGGCGTGAATGGGAGCGTCGTAGACCCAACTGATAGTATCAGCGAAGTCAATGGACGGTCCCAGCGGGACTCTAGACGCTCGTCGACGTACTCGTCTCACGTGTCGAGGCGGCCTGCACAGCGACGTCCTTCTGGTGCTTCCAGGTCGCATTACTACTACCCACCGCCTCAGCAGTAGGGAATCCCAACTGTAAAAGTGAGTTCAGGGGAAGAGAGATCGGTGAGTTGTAGGATATGTTTGGCGAGCTGGACTTGCCAACCGGGAACAGGAGTAACGGTGAGTTTGTAGACTGGACAGTGAACTGATGAATACTTGCAGGCCAAGTTATTCGAGACGGAGTTACTTTGCGTATAGTTGTCGCATTACTATCATTAAATATACCCCTTTTCCTTTGTCAGACCATTTGCGTCAACTTGATTGAGAAAATTGTCACACGTACCTGAGTCCATGGCCGTGAATGAGTTCAAAAAAGCTCGATTAAGAATAATCCAAAGTGAAAACGCTGTTTTCTCTACCCATACAAGAAAGTGTATCCACCCTGCTCGCGCTTCCAACTCCGACGCCCCGTCCTTAAACAACACCGTAGATATATATCTATCCCAAGGCCCAGCATACCCAATTCGTATACCAGAAATTTCAGACTCATCCACCCGTCACGCTAATCTCGTATCCAATCAACACCTCGGTGCTGGTGCCCTCCCAGCCTCGCGTCCCCGCGGCACTGAGCATGAACCGACTTGTCGGGTCAATGTACAGACTCGCGATGACACCCGCTCTAGGAGGACCGGGGATAATGAGGAAGGGTACGGTCGAGTGCTTGAAGGCACGGGTGTCGCGCAAATCATAAAGACGGAGAATGTCGTGAGACGCACTGAAAGAGTTAGCGAAAAGAACAGCCGCCATGAAATAGGGGTACTCACCACACCAAATGCCTCCCATTCATCATGGGCCTCACAGCACTCACGGCACCACTTCCGGCGGGAAACTTGAGCGTCCTCTCGGGCTCCCATCCTCTCCTGGCCTTGTGGATATCAAACTCCTCCACTGTTCCATTCCTTCGCCCCGCGTAGATGATGTTGCCATTGGGACTCCAGCAGCAGCCCATGCACCACGGCGGCACACCAGGTCTGTTGCCAATGTGTGCCACTGGCTTCGGTTGTCGTTTGTCCCAGACGCGGATGGGGCCATCGATGGCGGCTGAGAGAAAGGTTGTCGATGATGTCTGCGTAGGGTCGTATTGTGTGGGTGCGTGGTTGGATGTGAGGAGGGTCGGCGACTGGGACCGTTTTAGGGCGGCCATGTCGGCATCTGCTTGTGATTGCTGCTGAGTTTGTTGGTCATCTTGTGTTGTTAGCCCTTGCGACTGAGACTGCGTCTGGCTCTCGTTTGTGTTGCCCGGTTGGGAATCTGGTGGTTGCGTAGGTACCAAGTCGACGTCCATAGCGTCGCCCAGCGGCTGAACAGCCGGAGCTGGTTGCGTCTCCAGGTCTTTCTCTGGCTCCTTGCCTCCCTCGAGACTCGCCATGGCCATGTCTGCCGAGTGGTCCATGGCACTGTCGTGACCGTGTCCAGGCATCATGTCCATGGACGCGGAGCCAAACTCGTCGTCATCATGCCCAAATGGCTGATCTCCTTTAGTCTCGCCAAACAGGCTCCCTGCGTCACTGCCGCCAAAGAGACTATCGTGGGCTGGAGATGCCTGGCCATCGCCACCGTCGGCGTTGAACCCAGAGTTAAAGTCATCCACTCCATCATTAGTTAGGCCGTTGGTAAAGTTGCCGTTGGCCGGCGGAGCTCCGTTGTTTGTCGCCATTGTAGTCGACGGCAAGGGTTCATCGGCTGCCTCGGGAATAGGGGCGCCGTTGGCAGGCCGCAACTCAATGGCCGAGATCTGTCCGCTGTTTCCATCAAAGCTTCGGATCGTCTGCCCGGTGTTCAGGTCCCAGTCAAAGATGTTCTTGTCCCAGCTGCCACTTAGAACACTTTTCTCGTCCTGCGCAAGCGTCAAGACGCTCACCGCGTTGCTGTGCTGCTGCAGACAGTGTATTCTCTTGCCCTCATCGTGCCGTACGCTCTGCAGGTTGATGCCGCCAGACTCAAGGCCAGAGAGTAGCCAAAGCGCTTCAGATTGTACGGCAAGAGAGTATACAGGCGAAAGGACGTGCTCTTGATCTCCCCGACCAGGTGGTGTAGGCTCCTCGTTCTCCCAGTATGACATCAGAATACCGGCCTTGGTGACGCTGTCGACAAAAGGGTGCTTTTGCGCCACAGTCAAGGCCAGCTTGCCGTTGATGGTGTTGGGCCCGTCGTACTTGCGAATGTATCCGTCGGAGCCTCCCGTGATCCAGTATCGAAGGTCTGGGGTGATGGCCATGGCGTTAACACTGGTCGACTGCGGAGCCGCCATGGTCGGGACAATGTCGTAGAGTCGCGCATTGATGACCTCGGGCCGGGGCGTAGGCCATCGGTGGTATGACTTTGGCACTGGCGTGGCCGACTTGTGTCGTTGACCTTCTCCGTTAGCTCCGTTGACGGCCGTGCTGGGCCCGGCTTCCGTCTTGACCTCGCCGCCGGCCTGGTCGTTGGAGTCTGTAGCAGGGGCTTGGCTTTCGTTCCCAGCATCGTCACCTTCGCCTTCAGCATCTCCTTCAGCATCTCCCTCTGCGTCTTCGTTTCCATCACCGTTGTCATCCTCTTCCTCGTCATCGTTGTTGTCATCATCATCGCCCTCGGCGTCCTGGTCTCCATTGTCGTCGGCGTCCTCCATAACCTCGTCGGCGTCGTTGTCCTGATCAGGTCGATCGTTGTCGTGGTCGGACTCGGCCGAGCTGGCCGACAAGCGGTCGTCGTCCAACGTATTCATTGTGGCGGCTTGGAGAGGTGAAGGTTAGCAGATGGGTCTAAGTGGGAGAGGTTGGTATTAGGCTTACACTCTACAGATTGAGGCTATAGAGTAGGTGTTCGAGTGACTGATCTAGCCTAGTGCTTGGCCTCAGTGCATCAGGAAAGATTCATTCAACGCATGGAGAAACTGTGAATAGATGCAGCCCGTTGCTGGATCGCATTGACGACGGATCGCGTCCACTTGCAGAGGGCCTGCACCTGCCCACCCTTGCGCGCCGTCGGCTGTACGTCCTGGGAGGGAGTCGAGTTGTCGCAAGATACCGCGTAACCTGGGAAATGTCTTGGGCACAGGTTGCGACAGCGGATGACTCTTGTCGAACGAGTATTCTGGAGGCTTCGATTGCGGGGGGTCGGCCTTGGTCTGCATCTACAGAGGTTCAAGTTCAAGCTCGCGTCGCGCTCATGGCTGGCCAGGCCAGGGCATCCACAGCCCCACCTCCACTGCTTTCCGGCGCCATGGAGCAAGCCACCAAGGGTCAACCTCACCTCCCCTGTCTAAACCGTTCCTCAAGCCTCAATATGTCGCTATTTCATCCTCTTAACCTGATCACCCAATAAGCCTATCACAATAAAGACATCACGGAGCCTCAATCCATACAAGTCAAAACCTATCATTAATCTCAAACCTGAGTGTAACAAACTATAGCAACCGCAGCCCCCTTCGCCTTATGCCAGCCTCATTCGACAAAACTTCCAACTTTGCCCCAAAACACTGTTCCTGCTTCCCCCATTACTCAATCAAAATTCATGAGGTCGTCTTTCTCGCCAACAACACCATAATACCTGTCGCCGGGGAAAAAACCAGCCGCTGCGTCAAGGAGCTGATGCTTCCTGCTTAGCTGCTCACTTGGAGTATTGCTCACCTCGCTCGACGGAGCAGGGATCGTAAACTGGGAGTATAATGGTGGCGCATACAGCCGACTCCCATCAACAGCCATCGTTGTCTCACGATATGTCTCTTGAACAACCATGGGACAAGGGCTTGGCTGTTTTCGTCGACTGCCCTCAAGCAACTCTAGGTCTTTTCGCTGTATCTTTTCAGGGCTCCATTTTGCAGACACAGAGTCCTCGGTCAAAGGGATAGGACCACTCTCCAAGTTCGAGACCACTACTCTATGAGCCTTCTTTTCCTTGTACTGCCGAGACTGCGAGATGTGGGCAAAGTACCCCATTGCCATCAGGTCCTCGCTAGTGGGCTCTGCGTCGTAGTCGTCAATGTGGAGAGTGAACTCTCTCTGAGATGGTCCCGAGCCCTGAACGATACCTCCTCGCTTGGTCTTACCACGTCGTGACGGTACTGACAGTTGTGGACCTCGGAGAGGAAGCTTTACCATCGTAGGCCTCTTGCATCGCTTGGGGCATTTGCAAGGATCGCCACAGGACGAACCGCATCTGTGACCGCATTCCAGTGTCTTCTCGCAAGCCTTTCTGCATTTCATGCTTGCCTGGTCGACTGGGTGGCAGGTCGTCTCGCAAGCGTGGTTTTGCGGGCACTTTTCATCGCATTTCTGATCGCACCCGCCTCCTGGGATGGTATTCCAGCCATGGATATCTCCAATCTCTGTGACTCTGTTATGCTTCTGGCAAGTAACAGGGAGTGTGTGTTCAATGCAGTTATTGCGAACAAAGACATCGTACACCTTTGACCACGTCTTAGAGCTTCTTGTGCTCCTGCCATCCACAAGGTTCCAGGGGTCGCCAAAGATGAACATGCCACATTTGGCTCGACTAGTAGCAACCACGGCTCGGTTTTCGTTGCTCATGAAGCCAGGACGGTTGCTCCGGACGAGTGAAAGAATAATGACGTTATTTTCCTCTCCTTGGAAGCTATCCACCGTTCTGACCGACCACTTCTTTGTGGGATTGAGGTTGGAAAGAACAGGATCCCGCCGAAGCATTTCGAAAAGCTGCGAGACTTGGCCCTTGTAATACGTGAGAAGGGTGATCTCCGAGGGCTGGGTGCCGTTCTGCACCAGGTATCTGACGAAGCGAGAGATTATCTCTGCCTCATTCGGATTTGAGTACGAGAAGTCGTTCACGTTTTGGACCTCTGGCCAGCCATGGTGAACCCAGAATAGGCTCAGTTCACCCATTCCAGGAATTGGTGGTCGGATTCGAGGATCATAAACGGTGTGGTGGTCTTCGAGCCTTGGATAGAATGTGTTGACCACCTCCCGCACGGCGGGAACCATGCGGCGTTGAGTTCGAAGCATCGAGTACGGAAGGTTGAGCTTCACCAGGCGCTCAAATAGGGAAACATTCATATTGTATGTCTCTTGGCCTAGCTCCCAAACATCGACGTGTGGGACGAGCTGTTGATGGTCTCCCACGAGAACTACCTGGTCCAGAGAAGGGTATAACGCCGAAGTGATGCTGGCTTCTCTGGTCTCAGCCGCTTCTTCGATCATCAAGATGCGAGGTTTCAAGGCAGCAATCAGACCATGGTACTTGGTCAAGCCCGTGGTTGTGCATCCCAGCAATTCGATGCGTTCGTGGCGAAGAATCTTGACACTCTTGTCCCAGTTGCTGATCTTGATCTCATCACAAGCAGCGCGGTATTCTCTTAGCAGCTGGGGAAACCTGGCCGCTTTCTTGTCGACGAACCGCTTTCGAAGGTATCGGTACACCATTCCTCGCTGCGGCGGCTTGATCAAATACAAGTTCGAGTGTTTAGCCAACAACCTTTGAGCCTGGTAGTACCAAGCACTTTCTGCACACATTGTGCCTGGGACAGTGCCGGTGTAGTGGAACTTGATGGCGATGTACTCGCCCTGGAGCTTTTCCTTTTCTTCCTCTTCCTGGCGGTCGGCTCGGTCCAAGTCACCATCATCTAAGACTGGTGCATCGGCCTGGTTGGTCGGGGGGCGGTAAACGTATGTGTGGTCCGCTTCAATGCACCCATCAAGCCATTGAACCATGGTATTGAGGGAGGTGTCTTCATTACCACCAACCAGTTCAGCACTTTCCCACTCGTCATCGTCAAGCGAGTCAAACTGCTGCTTTGTAATGAGTTCTTCACCATAGAACTCTTCAGCAGAGATCAAGCCTTGTGGAAAGCAGGCTGAGAGAACACCTTTAATAGCCTTGAGAGCTGCCTTCCGATTAGATTGTCCTCTCAAAGGGCCGCGAGAAAGCTTCGAGTTTTTCTTGATGTTGAACAGGGTGCGAGGTTTGATGGCCTCATCTTCAGTGCGGCCACCAAGACGGACAATGACGGCCTTGAACTCCGCACATCGGTTGAGAATCTGATCAAGTGCATGGTTTGTTTGAGCTGCTACTACGACGGGGGGGAAAGCTTCATGCTTCCCATACGCTGCTTGAAGCGTACGAACGTGGCTTTCGAGCGCGACGACCGACGTAAAGGTTTTGCCCGTGCCTGGAGGTCCTTGGACAACGGCAAGCTCACGAGAGGTCATGCGCTTGAATGCCTCCATCTGCGACGCATCGAACGATTTGGCATTCGTCGGTTCATACGCAGTTTGACCTCGAGCTTCCTGGATGTAGGCTGCCATGGGATCTTGGGCACACCCGTTGATGAGGTACTTGTCGAACTTGGACCTGAAAGAGAGCATGGTCAGCTTGCTTCGGAGACACATGACACAGAAGAACTCACTGAAAGAGTGCAGCATGCTGCAGACCGACCATTGAATGTCGGACAGTCTCGAAGTAGCCTCCCTTGGCCTCAATCATGACCAACTCGGCGGAAGGATCGAGAATGGCGTCCTGGCAATTGGACCAAAAGATCTCGATTCGTGGAGGGGTGTTCTCGTCCTCGCCTACGTCCCGGTTCGGCTCCAGGCCGCCCAGCAGGTATCTTGCTGCAACGACTGCGACAAAGCACTGCTGACGGAAGTTGTCCGTGGTAGGTGAGAGTGCAACCAGAGTTCCGGCTGTCAAGCGGGCTGACTGACTCCAGACGACTTTAGTGTGTGATCTTTCAGTGGAAAATGAGATTCTGCAAGCTGGGCCGGCTGACGAGAACATGTATCCTTGAACGTGGACCTTGTGGCACAAGTTAGAGACGGTGATGCGGGATTGTGAGAATGCTAGACGAACCTGTGTGTAGATGAAGAAGTCTGATTCTTCCTTCATCTCTGGGGTCTGCCTGAAGTCGTTCACCGCGCGCCGCAGGAGCTCTGTTCCCTCGAACCGACTCATGCGGTATTGGTATTCCAAATAGTCCGCCTTTGTTTGTGAGTCGTGAGGGAGAGGCGGCGGATCAGCCGCCATCAGCTCCCCTGGTTCTGGAAGCTCTGGCTGAAGTTGCCACGCCCTGAGCGCTGATTCCTGACCGCGCTTGAGATGATCGTTACGCACATAGTGCGCAATGATCTCGGCGGTGGAAGCACCCCCATAGACCTAACGAGCGTGAGTATGGGTAGAAGGGGAGTAGGGAGGGCTATTACCTGGTTGTTGTCCATGGTGAACAAGCACCGGGGCGAAGAGATGAAGGAGACGGCAGAGGAGGAGGAGGATGACGAGTTTATGATGAGAAGCTTGTTTGGATGAAGATGAAAGCTCCGAATGAATCACTGTCTGGTCGACGGTGAATCAGTGACAGCCGAGGACAGGATGTTACGGGTTGAAGTAGGAAGAGGAGGAGATTTGAAAGGAATGGATAAAAGCAGAATATAAACAAGGTGAGGGGAAGGAAGGAGGGAAGGAAGGAAGGAACACCCAGCTCCCGTCTAGCTGACGGGTGTTGCCAGTGTTGCTGAAAAATTAAGGCAAGTACGGCACGCCAGCACTTTGGGACTCCCCCATTGGCCGTCGAGCTTGGCCAGTAGCAACAGCTCCTTCTGCCAGTTTTCTTGGACAAGAGGAACTCGAGCTCTGTTGAGTGCCCGGTAGTGACTGACGATTGCTAGACAGTCCCTGACCCTTGGCAGGCTTCGGCCGTCCGGCGGACGGTAACTTGCTTGACCACGAAGGAGGAGACCCTGCTCAGGGGCAAGCAGCTTCCATCCGATGGTGATTGAACTGCCCTGTTGACAATGCCAAACAATGGATGTGGAAGGGAAAGATGGAAAGAAGGGAAAAGAAATAGGATGGAAGCCCTAGCAATCAAGTGGTGGGGGGAGACGTTGGCGGGACGCTGCATATTGTGTTACGCAAGGACTACCAAATTTCTATTTGCTACGGCTAGCTACCAAGGGATTGACATATTTTCCCGTTTGCATTGTCTTTGATTTTATACCCATGCTTGCCCTAGCCGCAAATATCAAATAGATGTGGTGATATCGCAGAGTGTTTGTTGTACCCCCTATCCCACCCCCCATCTGCGTACCACAAGCCATCTGCATCAACAGCCCCGGTACGACGTTCTGGAAGCCCCCGATCTAACCGACGCTGACCTTTGAGGTACCAGATCATCTATTGGATACGTTGCCAGCCCCTCATCCAGGCTAGAAGCAGATATCTCTCCTCCCGCCCGACGGCCACCCGCCACTCTGACAGCCTTCTCGCTACTATCCGCACACAAAGACTATGCTAGAGGGACTATGCATCCTAGAATACGACGGCACAGTGCTAGTACTAAGAGACGACCGCCACTTTGTCCACCTCTTCCTAGGTGGGATGAATCATCACGTTCGGGTCGGTTTCTGGTACCCGTGCACACAATACACCTAATCACTTCGCCTTTGGAATATTCTATGACCACAAGCTTCTTATGGTAACTATAGGGACACCTTCATATCTTACTAGAATTCCCTAATCCCAGGAGATATCCATCGTCGTAACCTAAAAGCACGCGCGCCAACAAACTCCTTCGCTTGTCTATACCTATAACCAACCGTGCTGTTTGTCCCCTCGATTTCTTTGTTCCTCGTATGCATCCTACTATACTTCAGGCACCTATCCTAACAGACGCCCGACAGAATCGACGCAGAGTCCGAGATAGGCTGTCTGTGCCAGTCCAGCTGTCCATCTTCGCCAACCATGAAAGCTGCCACCTCTTCGACGAGCTCCCACTGATCTGTCGCTGGGTTCTTCTGGGCGAATCGGAAGATGATGTTACTTCCTAGGTCCTCAAACACTAGCTCTCTCCTCCTGAGTCGTAACCACTGGTCATCGTCATCGCCCTCTGTCGAGTTCATCGCCTCGACCTCCTTGTTCTTTAACGCAATCGCACGGAAGACACGACTATCGCGCAAGGCATTCCGAATAGGATACTTTCCCAAAACATTGATCGCTTCGTTTCTTACCGACTCGTCCCGGCATCCGAACGAAGCTACAAACAACGGCCAGGTCCAACCTGAGTCCATCGCGAACCCGCAATTCGGGCGGCTCGAGATCAACGTCTCGGCGTGCGCGATAATCTCTCGGTATTGTGGTGTAAGCTGGCGTGCTGTATCAAGGCTAGAATACCGCGGGATGGCAGTATATACGTAGAGTATCAGGTACTCAATACGAAGGTTGATGGCCACAAGGTAGGGCTGCAGGTTGACATGCCGGTTATTGGTAGCGGACTGGAGCATTGGGTCAAATGACTTTGACCATCTTTCTAGCCAATATCGTGACTCGTCCACAAACTTGCTGATTCGTGGATTTTGCCTCACACTCGCTAGTTTGGCCTCAAGCTCCCCCGTGTCCTTGACTCTAGCAAGAGCAAGCTGGGCCGTCGTCACGGTCAGCAGAGGGATGTACTGAACCATTTGCCTCTGCAGCAAGCTCCAATAGCCTTGAGCTTCATCGAATGTGCGGAACGCCGAAGGCATGTCCTCAATCTTGGTGATATTAGACAGCCGGGGCCTAAAGTAAGGAGAATGCTTGGTAAAAGGGGCGATCCCTGGCGGCTTTTGAGGGGGGCCTGGCGCTCGCGGAGGCGTTTGCTGTTCCGACTGACTCTGCGGACTTGGCTGACTTTGAGGGCTGGGAAGACCTGGAGGTGTTTGGTGATTTTGGGGTACGCTCCCCCAGGGCGAGCCAGGCTGACTTGGCGGACTCGAAGCAGCTTGGGGGCCAGCAGGACCGGGGCCTTTATTTGAAGGGGCACCCTGGGCAGCAGGCATGGGCGGCTTGGGTGGGAAGAAGAACTTCTTATATGATCCCATGAAAGAACGCGACTGTAACTCCAGAGGCTTGTAACAGTCGAGGATCTCTTGGACCAGGGCTGGCGGCGCGGGTGCAATACTGACCAAATCAGGCGCCTTGTCAGAGCAAGCAGCAAGTTCATTGAGCATGCTGAAGCCATGCGTAACATGCTTGAGGGCTGCGGGCATGTTGCCTCGTTGCGCCTCGAAGCAGATGAAAAGGAGCGACGACAGCAGAGCTGTTCTGAGGCCGCCTTTGGATGGCCTCGCCTTGGCTTGCAGGCGTAGAGCTTCGCAGTAGAAGATGATGGCGTCGAGGTAGTGTTTGTTGTTGTTCATGAGGTCGGTATAAGGTGAAGACGCTTCAAACTCGACATTCGATGCCTTGCGTAACGCTCCCACAGCCATGGCCGCGTATCTCAACGCCGGCTCCTGCAATGTGAGCTGAGGCATGGTCGTCGTCCATAATCGCGATTGTCCGAGGCCACCGCTCAGAAAGCTCATGCTAAGAGCAGACCACTCGTCAAAATAGGCTCGTTGGTCGCTGTTGGCGAAGCAGATGGTATTGATAACAGGTTCCTCCGGGATTGGAGGTGCCCTTCTGCTGACGACGGCATTGGAACCGGTGGTGACCTTGATTTTCGAATGTGAACCGCCCTTCGAGGAGGTTGAGGAAGCACCGGCGGTTGTGGGACGTGATGATTGACCTTCGGATGTAGAGCCGGCTGCAGCTGAGTATGAGCAACAGCCTGGCCCACGCCATTTCACACAGTTTAGGCACGACGGCCTGGTTTCGTCGCACTTGACATGCCGTTTTTTACCTAAGGTTTTGTCAACATGCTGGTATCAAAAGGTTAACAGAGGGCAAACTTACAGGTGTCACACCCAGAACGGGCTCTAGTAGAGCTTCTTCTTGTATGTCGGGTTCTCGACTCGAGCGCAAACCGATGAGTTCCGCCTCTTGCTGGTGCTGCAGCCGCAGACCCTCCAGCCGGAGTAGCTGGGCTGCATACAAACACGCGATCTTGGTCAGCTTGGGGTAAGTAAGACAAGGGTTGGTTTGGGCTTACGGAGCGGAACTGCCGGAGCGGCTGTTGTTGATCGGAATTGAGAACTGGATCTCCATGTTGGTCGAGCTTAGGGGTCCACCTCTGTTCCCAGCAAAATGCTATTGCAGTTGTCACGAGTCAACGCGATGTGAGCCAAGTTTCAGCTCAGTTCAGCTCAGCCCAACTTTGATCAACGCAAGAAGATCGAAAAGGTCCTGCACAAAAGTAATTCAGTCCAGCAAAGGACCCCAGACAAATGGGGACTGCTTGGCACTCGGGGTCGGAGCTATTACCCACGCCGGACACTGCGGAACTGGGCGTTCGTGGAGATGGAATCTCACTGCGTCAGCGGCGCTCGGCCTGGGCTAATCTACACCGACGAGATTGCATCGACGTTTGCCAGAAGAGTGGGTGAGCTGATAAAGAAGATAGATTGCTTGGGAGGCAAAGAGGACGTGGGTAGGAGTGGTTTGCCAAGAATGTGTCACTCTTTTGTCGATGCTTCTTCAAAGCTGAAGCCAAGTAATTGAGCCAAGACTGAGCTCCCCACCCCGGCAGACAAAACGGGGGATTGGGCAGGCAAGATCCGGCAGTGGGCGGTACGTAGGCGCTGGGCGTTAATGGCGCGAGGTTTAAACCGGGAAAATAAATCAACGTTTGAACAAGGGGGGTCGCCCAAGTCAGAAACGGGAGAGGCGGCGCACAAGATGGGCAGAGGACAAGCCGGGATATGTATGGACGAACTGCTGTGGGTTTAGCTCAGCCAAGCTGCTTGGAATGGGCGGGTGGGTTGCAGAAGCCAGGGACCTGGTCACGGGATCGAGGCGGATGATTGGAGAAGAAGGTGCCCCCTTCGAATCTTTGGGTCTCGATGCTGTGAGAGCGACAGTTGACGTTGGATTCAACTGGGAGGCGATGCCATGCAGGACTAGGGGAGGGAACCATGGGCCCTTACTAAGTCTTGGATGTAACCCCAAGAAGCAAGTGGTTAAGAGAGACCAGCAAGCATCTGAGTCAAGGTAAATAACTAGGTTGTCAAGTTACCCAGGCTATCAACTCGTAAAGTCGCCAAGCCACTTGTCGTCTGAGATGATTGTTTCTGTTGCAGAACAGAATGACGATGCGCCAGCGCGTGGCTGTAGATACCTCCAAGATACATGCGTCTTCTAGAAAAATGCCGCCGAGTTGCAGGTACCTCGGCTGTAAATATTAAACAAGGGTCTTGGCCTTGGGATGGATGCAAGCCATGTGGAGGCCCGAACCCGAAGTTGAGATGGAGAAAGATACAACGGCAATCACCGTTGAAGAGGGGTCAAAGAGACCAATTCAACCACGGGTGGCAAAGAACATGGGGCCATGGTGCGGAATCAAGGCAGATAATGGTTCCGTGCCTCACAACCCCCAGATGCGGCCAGAACATACAAACAGAGCATCCAAGGCCCAGATTGTACCAGAGTCCAGAATATAGGCATTTCAGTAAAAAGGAAGAAAAGAGCCCTTGGTGGCGTCCAACAGATCAAAGCTTTACAAAATCCAAGCCGTATCACCCTCTAACGTCGATATCCCTTGCAAGATGCCATCGTCATCATTCCACTTCCCTGCCCCAAAACGTCCAGGCACATCAAGACGCACTAGTTAAACTACTGTAGACGCAAGGGTCCATCCCACGTTAGCTGTCAAAGCGTTCGAGACTTGGGCAGCCAAAAGGCAAGTCAATTCCGAGTACCGGGCAAGTCCTCCATTTTTCTCGTATCGATACCCTGGTCCTGATTGATAGACACTGGTTATCTCTAGCTCGGCACTCGCGCGGCTCCATGTCGACGACGCGGCCCTTTTTGGCGTCCAGACTGCCCAGATAGGTACCTTGGCTAGCTGAAAGAAGCTTGTAATATGTAGGCGGACGGGACCTGCCGTGACAGCTTAATCCGCGGGTGCCGAATAATTTACACGACTCGAATCCAACCTTGTGACATAGCACACGTCTCTTAATTTCATCCTCTTTCTTTCTTTCGCTTCACTTCTGAAATACAATCGACATGATTCAACGGCGGCCGCACTTTGATTACCAGCGCTAAAATCGCACCGGAATATCATGGTCGATCATCGTTTCTAGCCTCAGCGTCCAGGGACCCCATCCCCGAACCACCACCAATCGAGCTGTTACGCCCCGCCGTGGAGATGGGGCCCTGGATTGATCACTGCCAGGGAGCCGCTAGACGAGCCGAAGCAAGGTTCTTGTGGTTGACTGCATTTCCTCAGGCCTGAGCCTTCGGTTTCGGCTTTGCTGGTGGGAGCTCTTTGTGACATGCATCGTCAGAGACCGCCTCCCTACAATCTCAAAGCTAACCATCTGACATAGTTATTTTCATCTTCCTACACATCTTCCCGGGTTCGACAAATCACCACTCAGCTGCGACATAGCCACGCTACCTTTTTCCCTTTCATTTCATCTCTTACGTTTTCGCCTGCCGGCCGGCTGCATCAAACACCATCGTACAGTTTCATCCTTCAAAGCACCATCCCGCATGTCAAGGGGCCTCGTCATCAATAACGGCCGCAACTTGCCTGGGCACCCTAGCTCAGAGTGGCCATTACGTCCTCGTTGCCAACTGTTCCATGATGGAGCCAAATCACCAGCTCCCGGTAACCCCTCCACGGGGACAGGTCCGTGAACAGGGCTGAAGAAGCCCTAGCTTTTGGAACTTCAGATACTCGCACGTTTCTGCCACATGGCATATGGGACCGACCAACCTGTGCCCAGCGGTCTTTTCTTCCATCACATAGCTCGTGTCAACACCAACCCAAGACGAATCATTGCCTGCCAGACGAACCGGCACGACAACTCAGGTTGAGACAGGGGAATGCCAACCTAGGCTCCACGCCTTGATTGGCTTTCTCGTATTTTCCTCGATGGACGGACTGGTTTGGAGCATGGTATCGTCTATTGTTCTTGTCGTTCAACTCTGTCAACTCTGCAGATCTCTCGAATTCTCCGGAGACTGGCGCCCGCCGAACAATGCGGCAGACCCCGACCCTACCCCAAAAAGGGTCACCTATGAACCAAAACGTCAACGTTGACAGACTACTCCGTACGAACTCGGGCCCTTCCTCTACCTCCTGTGGGGCTCTTCAAGTGGGAATTGCCTGCCGCAGGTCGGGAAGTGGGCATACGGCGCCTAACTCGGTATCCGGAAAGGTTACAGGGCACCCGACCAAATTTGACAGTTCTACACATGCAGATTTTTGTTGGACCTGGCTTGTCCTACTCAGAGCTCTGAAGTCGGATCTGAGTCCTGCTACCCCTGCAAGATGACTGGATGCAATGCAGCGTGGTGCCCTACGAGGTAACCTGAAACGGCGAATGTCACTCTGGGTTGTGTCAGTTGAATGCTATGCAACGACATATGAACCCTTGTTGAGCAAGGTCGGTGAGCGGTACAAGTGTAACGCGGGGCAATACCGATAGTCCGATACCGTATCAACTCAGCAAGCTTGGTAGAGCTGTCTCATGGCATTCTATAGACTCACCCGGCTAAGGATCTTAACAGCCTCTGACTAACCAATCTTAAGCATTAGGACAGAGATAACTGATGACCCATAGGCTCTATCCGACTTGCTGAGTTGATACGGTACTATCAGAACGAAGCATATCATGATCTATATGCCATTGCCCGTACCTCAAGGTGGCTGGGTATCCAGTTCGGGGTTGCCCTCTCGAGTAGTCTCGTTTCTGTCGTCTTAATTGTCTTGAACAAGCTGCAAGTACTTTCATATTGCTTCCACTGACTCATCGCACTTATATCAAGACTATCGGTGTCATATCATTCGGCATTGACTCATTATACCATCCGTTGGCTAATAGTACAGGTTCAGTCTTCCATCTCATACTCTACACACGACTTCGACAACACTCAACGACGCTCACTGGCAACCTCCTCCGCGCTCACTGGTACTCTCTCCTCGGCACCGGGGTAGTTCACTGCTGCCTCACCACCCTTGCCCCGATAGTTCGTCGGGTGGTCCCGATCAGCTCCCTTCTGATGAATGGGATCGGTCAAGTTCGCACCGACACCCTCAAGACCAGCCCCGTTGTTCTTGCGCTTTCCACCGTGTTCCTCCTGGCTTGTCATGCCGGAGCCAGGATGGCCGAGGCCGGTATGCACATCCGCCGAAGTAGCACCCTGAATGGTGTCGGAGGCGGAAACACCGCCCTTCATGCCGGGAGCTTGGGCGGGATACTCTGTTGAGGTTTGAGGCTCGAAAGAGCGCTCGGGAGGTGCTGTGCCGGGAGGGTATTGCTCAGCATGGAACTCGGGCTTGGCGTCGTTGCCGACGAGGACTCCGGGGGCATGCTGCAGAGTGTGAGTAACTGTATCCGATACTAAGGTGATAAAAGTATAAGACTTACACCCTTGGTTGTGAGAGGCTCGGAGGGAGCGACCTTGCTGCGGAACTCTCCCTGAGCAGGAGTTGCTGATTCAGGGTTCATAGACATGATGGATGTGTGTGGTGAACTTTTGGAGATGGTGTTGTACAGGTGTGTTGAGATCGGGAACTTTTGGGTATATGGTTACAAAGACGAGATTATAGTAATGATGAGAACAGAGAGCTCTCGACCAGATCAAATACGATATATAAATCACCGTGATGCCCCAAGCACAGATGTATGATGTCAACGTCAAGAACGTCGACATGACATCACGATGGCCTTTGTCGCCATCTCACGCCCAACCATCATCGCTGCCTATCTCACCTAACCCAGTAGTTCAGATACGTATCCGATTCAGAATCCTTCAGAAACTGTTCTGCCCTGGCAGAACTGTCGTGGTAGAATCATCGATGAAGATATCGACGATGTGTGTGGAGCGGAGACGGAGGTGAGCTCCGGCGATGTGGAGGAGGGCCCTTGTCAAGACGTCATGCCTAGAAATTAGGCCGTAATGACAGTGATGATTAATGGGACCTTGGGGTTTTTATGAGGCTGGTAGGGTAAAAATTAGCCCACGGGTATGTTTGAAGGCTTTACACAGTAGTTTGTCAACCTGACAACCGATATATTCGCCTCTATCCTGCGACCGCTGACTTTGGTGTTGTCGCACCGACCAATGAGGTTAAACCTCAAGTCAACCCATCAGAAAATTTCGATGTGAACTCCCAGACTAACATTAGATCAAATTAGTGTAGTCAGTGTGCCATAAGCATACGCCCCTAAAGGCAGAGAGCTCTGGTCCTCGCATTGACCATGGTCGCTAGATACGAGGACTGACACCGACGTCACGACAGCGGCAATACGATTTCAGAATGCTACGAGGAGCTACTGGTAGGAACGAATCATCAGATGTAGATCATCCATGTGGCTAGGAACTCGATCGTGGGGTGTTTCTCGCGAGTTCCGGTCCCATGTCGATGCCGCTCCGATGCGAACTTCCACACTATCCATTCACGCTTTTACGTATCCCCCCATTTACGCCTAAAGAAAGAATAATCTAGCCTCTATTCTTCAGCGACTAGCTACCTACTCACATCATTCGTGGCATCCTCTCCCTTGGACTCGGGGGGATTGGCCTTGAGCCTAGTGCATTCCCTGAAACAGGAGTGAATGCCAGATTGCGCGTCGAACGGCAACTCGGCCATTTTCTCGGTAGGCTTCCGAAAACTTTGTTAGAGCAAAGTCTCCGATGTCTTTCGTATTAGTCGGGCGGCTTTTGGGGTTACTCGACATCATTCTTGGGTAAAGATGGTTAGCATAACATGACAGCCTTTCAACCAAGTCTTGTATATGATGACACTAAACGAGAGGCGTATTAATAACTCGGTCGAACAGTCGGCTTCTACGATTTGGAATCCGAGACTTTATTTGACCAGCTAATATGGGCAATACTTGGTTTGTTGCTACTCGTCCAGAGATGCCATCTGAAGATGGTGTTGGACGACCTTACCCTACAACCGCCAGATCCGATAACTGGATGGAACCAGGCTGTGGTTTCCGAGGGCTAGACTCTAAACGCGCATACGCATCCCTGTGTTGATCTCTAAACACTTGATTCAGGGAGAGCCGAGTGGCTTTTGCATCTGCAAGATTGTGAGACATGCAATTCTTGGGGAGACGAAAACGCGAGTCCCAATCTCTTAAGTTGTCACCACTCTACACGCTCATGGCACACCCGTTCCCCAGAAAATGCCAGACCGGGAGCTAGTTCAAAGTCGGCCAAAAAGGGGTCCTATTCAAGAATTCTCCGTGTCGAGTAACATCTTTCACAAGCTTCTGCTCCGGCTAAGTAGGGGTCCAGCCAGGGCTGGCTGAAATTGCAGAGCAATCCATCCATGGAAGCCACCGCCCACTATCGCATGTCACAAGGGCTCTGCCACCCATTCAGCCTGAAGGCCGGCCTTTAAGTCAGATGCAGATGTAAGAGTGAATCAGTCCGCTGACGGGCTTGAAGGCTTTTTTTGGGCAATGCAACTGCTGCATGCGCATTTGCATCTGATGATGACCCTTTACGAGGTCGGTTCGCAGTCTCTGGGTCAACCCTTGCCTTATAAGTGATTGGTCAATGAGGCGGCTGACTGGCAGAAACATTGGAAAAACATTGCAGCATCAGCGTTGTGCTACAGGGACAGTAGCCAAAAGAGACTATGACACTGTGCGCTGTCATGCTACTGGTTGACCAACAATGTCGCAGAGTGCGCCGGGATCTTCAACATCAAAGTGTCACACCAGCGAATCCAAAAACTGGGAAAAAATACTGGGTCGCAGGACACGGGGGCATCCTTTAATCTGCCAGTCGTATTTACGCAAGCAAACAGAAAGAAGAAAAAAACAGGAAAAAGAAGGACCGACGTTGGCTGGAATTTGATCAGTTGCGGTTGTAATTTGGTGGACGACGCCGTTGAACGCCTGGTTATAACATGGAAATTATCGTCCAAGAGTTGACATTATGGCGTTTTCCCCTTGACTGCGCCGCTCGGGGGCCGGGTTCCAGTGTTTAAAGCGCCTTCCCGACCTGGAACTGTTGGTCGTCGGTGCGCTCCTGCCAGAAGCAGAAGACAGGAGATGATGGAGAAGGGGCTGTTTTCGCCCTCTTGGCTCTGCTTCTTCACGATCGGAATTCAACATCAGCCTCGTTACACCAAAGTCAGATCTGTTGGTGGCCTCGTTATCGAGTGTCGTTCTATTTGACACATGCGGTACGCGATGCACGCGCCATCGATCCATTAAACCCCCTTACTCTGTTTATCCTGGCCTGAAATCATCCATCGTCAATCGCCCATCGCCCCAGTCAGCCCTTGCTCGACTGTTTACCCCGGTCCCCGTGCCCGCATCGTCCTCTTTTTGTTTGCTACAATCAGCTGCACCACGCCGCAGTTGTCGACAAATAAGGGGGTTTTGGCTCACTCAGCTGCGGACTAAGCGGGAAAGCCAATCTGGGATGCGATGCGATTTTCCCCGTGAATAGAGACAAAAAACGACGCTGCCAACCCACTATACGAGCCGCGTGCCCCAGAAGCCGGGACCTGTCTGGACCAAAAGCCCGAGACCCAGAGGGCGAGACATGGGCTTTTGCTGAATTTAGATGTCGCTTGCTCAGCGATTCCCAAAGTCAGGCTGCACTGTTCTCGGCAGCTCTCTCCCGTTCTCGTGTCAGCGACATATTGACACCACACACACAGACCAAGGACGCGCACGCATCCCCAGAGTTTGCAGTTCTCGCCCACCACTACGGAACCTACAAGCTCGTGTCGCTGAGGCTGTGCCTTTATTTCTGAACCGTTGGTGCGCCGGATTTTAACTGGTTCTGGGCGCCACCATCAACTTGGACTCTTGTCGCGGCTGAGAGGGCCAGACGCCTGCTTCCAGAACGTCTGCGTCACAGGACCCGCTCCCTGTTTTCCTTGGGCTGCTCAAGCAGGGACAAACCCGCCCCAGTTCCAGGGCCAGGTCCAGGGCCAGGGGGGGACCGTTGGCTGGTTGCTGGGCGGGGGTGCCGCTAAACTTGGCTTTTCACCGTCCGTCCCACTGTCCATCCACCGTGTGTGTTTTCGGTCCGCATCCGGTGTGGCTCTTCTGTGCGTAATGTGCGTGGGCTAGACGAGACCCGCCATTGCCATTCGCTCCTCCACGTCGCAACACTGGGCCGTTGCTCGCCAACGACCTCATCAACAACCTGTTCTGCTCCATCTCTTTCCCTCTCTCTCGCACGCACGCACGTCGAATTCATTCGTTTCCTTGCAGCTCCGATTCCGCGTCTCTCATTTCGTCTGCAAATCGTCATTTGCCGAGACATCCAACCCGCCGAGCCTCCCTCTCTTGTCCCCTCGAGGCGGCGCGCCGCAGCCAGGATTGACCATCCTCTTGGCACTGCCTCGTCCACCATCATCCCACTGTGCTCGGCTCCAAAATATCGTTATCCACAATGCAGTACCACCGCAACGATCCTTACGAGAGCGAGCCTCTCGACTCTCAAAACTACTACGATTCCTCTCCGCGAAGGCCCATGCCTCCCGCCCACAGCAACTCGCCAGGTCCTGCGCCATATTACGACGCTCCGTCTCGATCAAATCACCCCAGCGCTCATCCCGATTCAGCCTACAGTCGCATGCACGGCCAGGACGACTACAGCTACGGCGGTTCTGCATCACCATACTCTGGCTCGGCCGGCTACGATAGCCCTCGACGACCATCGCCTCCCCATCACGCCAACAACGGCTACGGTAGAGACGGAGGCGGCGGAGGACATATGGGGTATGCCCACCCCAATTCCCAAACCACACCCGGCGCCGACAACTTTGGCCAGACTGCGTCTGGCGGAATGGCGGGTATTGCTTACAATGTTGCTGACCGTAACCCTCGCAACAGTGGCATAGGCGCTATGGAAAACACCGGCTTGCCTCCGCCTCCCTCCCGCTCTCAGCAGAACCCTTACGGGGCGCAGGGCGGGTACGGTTATGATTCTTACAACAATAATGGCGCCCATGGCCCATCTCAATCAAGTTTGGCAGGACTTGCAGCTGCGGCCGGACCACCCGGGTCCAGTTCAACATCCCATTTCAACGGGAGCGATCCTTATATCGACAACCCATACCCCGGATACACTAGCTCGCGGAATGGTAGTGCCAATCTGGGTGTTGTAAATCCCAACGAGATTGCTGACGACGGAGACGATGGCCTCAATTACGGAAGGAGCCAGAGAAATTCCATGCTCAGCCTCCCCCACTCGGACCGAGCTAAGAGGGGTGCTTCAACAACCGCCGCTGCAGTTGGTGGTGGTGCGGCCGCTGGCGGCCTTCTCGGAGACCGAGGTAAGTACTGCTTATGATAGGCAGCGGTAGTGTCTAAGTTGATATAGGCGGAAGTTACGAGATGAATGCACGTGAAAAGGGATCCGACTGGCATGGCGACGACAAACCGAAAAGCAAGAAGTGGAAGTGGGTGATTATCATCACTGTGCTACTCGTTATTGTGGGAGCCATTGTAGGTGGTGTGGTTGGTGGTATGATGAATAACGGCCACAAGGAAGAAAGCAGCAGCAGCGCCGGGAAGGGCGAATCTGCCGAGGAGGACGAGAAGAAGAACGGCGATCTCAGCAAGAACAGCGCAGAGATCAAGGACCTCCTCGACAACCCTGATCTTCACAGAGTGTTCCCCGGCATCGATTACACCCCGCTCAACTCGCAGTATCCCGACTGCATGCACAACCCGCCGTCCCAGAATAACATTACTCGCGACGTTGCTGTGCTTGGCCAGCTCACTAACAAGATCCGCTTGTACGGAACCGACTGCAACCAGACTCAGATGCTATTGCATGCCATCGATCGCTTGGAACTAGACGATGTCAAGGTTTGGCTCGGCGTGTGGTTGGATAAAAACGAAACGACCAATGACCGACAGCTTGACCAGATGTGGGATATCCTGGACGAGTATGGAGAGAAGCCGTTTGAAGGCATTATCATTGCCAACGAAATTCTTTTCCGAGAGGAGATGACGATTTCTAGTCTGGCCAAGATTCTGGACGACACCCGCACCAAGCTCGACAAGAAGAGCATCAACCTCCCTGTTGCTACCTCGGACCTGGGTGACGACTGGACTGCCGAACTTGCCAAGGACAGCGACTATATCATGGCCAACATCCACCCCTTCTTTGCCGGTGTCACGGCGGAAGAGGCTGCAAGCTGGACGTACTCGTTCTGGGAAAACAACAACGGACAATTCTGGAAATCGGACAAGCAAAAGAACATCATCTCAGAGACAGGGTGGCCAACTGATGGCGGAAAGAACTGCGGCAGCGCATCAAGCTGTACGGAGGGTTCCGTTGCCGGCATCGACGAGCTCAACACATTCATGGAGGGTTGGGTTTGCGACGCCCTCAAGAACGGCACCAATTACTTCTGGTTCGAGGCATTCGACGAGCCTTGGAAGGAGAAGTTTAACGAGAAGGGCAAGGAATGGGAAGACAAGTGGGGTCTTCTGACGGTTGACCGTGAGCTCAAGAAGGGCGTCAAGATTCCCGACTGCGGTGGCAAGACGATCAAGGATTACAAAGACTTTTCCTCGTAAGACGGCCATCGATTTGGAGTTTCCTTTTCTTTAGCGACGATACAATGTTCGGATCGAAATCAGTTTCACGGAGGCAAGGGCTTGGGTTGGATACGGCCAACGCAGGCTCATTGATTGATGGTTTAATGTGTTTATTTTCGGCAAACGGAGTCTGGAGCCCCAGGGAAACGGGTAAAACGTTCTTATGTCTGTTGTAATTCACTCTGGTCGAATGCCTCGAGTACGAAGAATCTGTAGACGCGTAGGACGGTGGGAATTATCATGATTCGTCTTGGAGGTGGTATATAGTTGATACATATAGCAAATGGAACGCACATTTACGGCATTTGTTGCTATTTTCTGTCCTAGGGTATCTTGCTCCTGATATAACCCCTATAATAAGAGCCCTTGGCCCCTTTCGTCATTCCTGCTCACCAGTTTCCATCCGGGGTATCATGCTCATTATCTGGCCACCTTCAGTCCCCCTTCGGTCCCCTTTCATGCCAGGCCTCAGACATCCGCCAGATCGAGAATGTCCTCGCGGTCAACCATGGCGTCCCTGCCCTGGGTCTGGCTCCGTGGAGTCATGGGTCGCTGGGGACGCATGGCAAAGTTGGGTCTGCCCATGCCCTGAAGACCCTCATCTGGGTACTGGCCTTCGGGGTGGTGGCCGCCGGGGTAGCCGGGGTCGGCATACGGACCAAGACCAGCTCTCTGGCGAGCTCCAGCAGCAAACTCGTCGTTGGGATGGGCACCTGGCTGAACAGGGCCACGGGCAACCCCGAGTCTGTCCTCGAGATCGAAGACCCGAGCGGCAAGAGTTCGTATGGCAGACACTATCTGGTCGCGCTCCTGGTCGCGCTCCTGGAGCTGAAGAGCCATCTGCTGGTGCAGGGCGTTGATCTCACTTCGGAGGTTCATTGGGTAGATGTCCACGTTGGGATGCATGGGCGGGGCCGGAAAAGGCAGAACGCGAGGGTTGTTGAAGCCATTGGGACCCGGGCCGAGAGGGTGAGGTTCGTTCATGGGAGCCAAGATGTTCATGCCAGGACCAGCGTTCATGCCATGAGCAGCAACGGGAGCAGCAGCGACCATAGCGGGCGAGGGTGGGAGTCTACCCCCAACACGGGCTTCGTGAATAACACGAGAGGTAGCCTCACGCTGGAGGTGGCGTTCGACCATGGCACCGATGTTGGTGTCGCACATGGCCTTGCCAATCTTGCGTCTGAATCGTGTTAGTCGGATCCATCGAGACAAGTCAAGGAGAGTCGTACCTCTTCTCCATGAGGGTCTTAGCAGCATCGGTAAGGAGGGCACGACGAGCAGGGAGATCGGCGTATCGGTACTGCTCCTTGCGGGAAGCGCGGTCGCAGACCTGCCAGAGGGCCTGGTACTCGGCCTCACGGGCCTTGGAGTCAGGGCGCTTGGTGTCGTTGGGAGAGGCAGACATGTTGAATTGAGTTGAACTGGACGAAAGAAACGAGAGGCAGGAACGTTGTAGAAGAATGAGAGGATGTTGTGTTGAAGAGAGGAGGAGGAAGAAAGAACCACTTATATAGACGATTTCCTAACGACAGTGATTCATCGTCAGTATCAATGCATCGAGATGGAAGAGGAATTAGAAGGTTGAGAGGATGCTAGGCTGAGATGAGGCAAAGGGGCAGAGTAGATACCTCTCTTCGATTTACCTAACGGTAGTGATTCACGACCCTAATCACCAGGTCAAGGATGGGAAAGAGTTGTAAAAGGCTGAGAGGATGTTGAGCTGAGATGAGGTAGAAGAGGATAATAAATGCTACTCCAATTGCCCAACGAGAGTAATTCATCATCACCCGCCGCAGCACCTAAAGATGAGGAAAGAGGTGTAGAGGAGTGGGAAGATGTTGAGCTAAGATTGGGCATAAAAGCAGGATATATACATGTCACTCGATTTACCTAACGACCATATTTTATATCAATGTCAATATGTTGAAGATTCAGGAGAGATGGAAACGTTTGCAAGAACTAATAGAGACACTCAATGCATGCGGGGTCATGAAATTGTTGTGGATTCAAGTTGACTAGATATAGCTTCTTCATCCTCATTCTGTTTGACCAATTCCTTGGACGCAACTGTTGGTTCCGCAACTTCTGAGGCAGGCTTCCAGTAAATAGACGTGCTTGAAAACGCAGAGTCAAACGAATCCTGGGGAAAGTCACATTTCGTATATGACTTGTGCATCTTTTCCATG
Organism: Fusarium sp. JS1030; assembly: GCA_000966855.1. Classification (NCBI taxonomy): domain Eukaryota; kingdom Fungi; phylum Ascomycota; class Sordariomycetes; order Hypocreales; family Nectriaceae; genus Fusarium; species Fusarium sp. JS1030. The sequence continues at coordinate 506,632 of JWIW01000077.1, read as the reverse complement.
TTCTCGAGGCCTTCTGTTGCAAACAGGCTGTGCAATGTGTTAGTGGGCACATGCAAACGATGCGTGTAAATGGAAACTCACTCATCCCAGACGTCCCAACCGGTTCCGACAAAGATAGCAGGCAGGTTCTTTTCCAAGGCCATGACATAGATAGGCTTGTATAGATGGACTCCAAAAAAGAGGGCATTTTGGTCAATCATTTCGCATCCTGCTGGTGTTTCGACGACCGTGTGGCCCAAATTGGTGAGGAAGGCTTTGTCTGAGGCACTGAAGACGGGGTCTTGAAAGACGCACTCAATTTTGCGATGCGTTATTTTTTCTATGTCCCATAGTCAGTTCTTATTTCTCTGAAACGTTGGCGTTGACATACCCAGTTCTTCCACCATGACCAGAAACGCAGTGAGCTGGACAAAGGCCGACCTCTTGGCCTCCCACGCCCCATCTGCGGGATCAAACGTCCCGACACCGAGATTCACAGCTCTAGACAAGATCTTGAGATGACCTGCCTTTTCGGCAACAAGCTCGCGGAGACGAAGACATGGGGGTTCAGTTTCCCATCGGGTGCGGATACGGAGGTAGTCGGACTCGAGGTCGGAGGGTGAACGGAGACCCTCTGTGCGAGGAACAATGGGGAGAGAGTTGGTGTGTGAGTGAGACGATGGCTGATTAGCACGCCGAGACTTGCGAGATTTGCGGGTGACGTGCGTCCATTCCTCTTGGGGGGATTTAGAGTCGTTGGGTGTGTCTTGTGAGGGCATCGTGAGAAGCGTGAGGTGAGGGGTAGAGCAATCTACCTCTGTGCATCAAAACGGAATCTTGGTCTCTTGGAGGAATCACATATAATGAAAAGAACGGATAGCCCTCATTGGCAGGTCTAGGGTAGTCTAAACGAGTCAGACAGAGTGAGGGTGTCGTTGCGATGATGAGATTTCCGGACCCCACGCAAGGTGAGCCTCGGTGAGAGTTCGGTCAGGTCAGGCACCTGCCGTTATCGATCGCCCAGTGGCGCCTTCCATCCCAAACATTCGGGACAAACACGCCAAACTTTTTGGATGACTTTGCTAGTACAATCCCATGTTACGGTTTCTTTCCTTCATCTTCTCAATTTTTCGTCATCATTGTTGGTCCGTCGCTATTTTTGTCGCCTCTCACAAACACATGGCGCCGAAGATCCGAGCGGTCGCCCAAAGCGCACAAACACCATGATGCTACCCTTGTGTCGCAGTCAACTCAAATACTCGTTTGGGTGTGATATTGGCACAACTGGCGGCTAACTGCCACTAGATGGGACGAGACTGTGCAAGTATCACAGAAGAGTCAGGTGTTGGAGGATGCGGCTATCTTTGATGCTGACAGCTTTGACAGCCTTTTCACATCTCCCGGCGGCTGCGCGGATCCAGTGACGAGCGTTCTTGTGTTTCAACCGGCGGAAGCTTCTATGGCACATCGGCTCGTCTCATCCGATCTCATGGCCACTTTTGCCCAGAGTCAGTCGATGGACGGAGGGAGCGGCAGTTAAATGACCAACACAGGCTGGTCCGCCATCGAGAAAGCTGAGATTGGCCTCGACAAAGGCCGCTCGGCAGGGATATCGAGCTTGCCAACCTCCCCGCCGGCGTCGTGTCCCCCGGCTGTTCGCCCCTCGTCCCGTCCACCACTTCCGAAGCTCTATTCTCTGTGGCAACATGATTGGCCGCCCACAAACCCTTCATCCATCTAGGGCATAGCGCCAGCGCTTAAAACATTGCCTCGACGCGCCAACCAGCGTCCAGAGTCTCCAAACACTCGGCCGCCAGGCCCGCCAGTCACGCCTCCTCGGCCTCCTACTGGTCAGCCGGCACAGCTCTGGACGGGTCCTGCAACAGGGCCCGGCAGGGGTCACACCCTCGCGCATGCATCGCGGCCCTCTTCAACGGCCTCTGACTGGGCCGTTCCACGCCGTCTTGGGGAATCACACTTGCGATTCACAGCATGGACAAGTGCTTGCATGCACGTCGGGCGGCTGGATATGGCCCCCAGCGCCTTAAGACTTGCCCACGCCCATGCGGCCGCCCCAGAGACAGCACGACTCGACTCCTCTCTTCTCAGCCTTTGCAATCCTTTCTCTTCTGGAGCTTGCTATCCTGTCAAGTTGCGGCTCTCGTGAAATGTTGAACTCGAGAGGCTGAGCCTTGAACATCTTGAATCCAGCATCCCCACAAGAACGACTCCAGCTCGTCCTCAAAGACCTTGAATCGGACCACTCCGAATTCGCTCAACCGGCAATTCTCTCAGCTTTACCAACAACACCGCCAACATGCGATCATCAGCTTTCATCAGTGTCCTCCTCGCCGCCGTCGTATCGGCCCACAGCGTTATCACCTACCCAGGATGGCGAGGAAATAACCTCATCACCAACGAGACCTTTCCTTACGGCATGCAATGGATGTATCCCTGTGTGTACTTGCCCTCATGACTGTTCCTCAGAACAATTCGTTGACTCTTTTCAGGTGGTGGTCACAACGTAACACAGAACCGCACATACTGGCCCACGACCGGAGGCGCCATTGCCTTCCAGCCGGGTTGGTTCCGAGGCCACGAGACTGCTTTCGCCTACGTCAACATTGGATTCGGTGACGATGGCCCTGACGGTGGTCCTGCCAACATGACCAACGTGATGGTTCCCGGCTTCCAGATTCTCGGCCCCACGAACAACCCCTACCCCGGAACAATTTGCCTTCCCCAGGTGCCTCTGCCCAAGAACACCACAGTAAAGGCTGGCGACACGGCCACTATTCAGATTGTCGAGCTTGCCATTCACGGCGCTGCTCTGTATTCGGTGCGTAACCTCGAATCGGCCAGTTTTTGAAGCAACATCACTAACAAATCCCCAGTGTGTCGATATCATCTTTGCCGAACCCGGAGACAAGAAGCTCGCCGAGGTCAACGAGACCAACTGCTTCAACTCAACCGAGCTCGGCTTCGCAGAACTCTACACAATCACGCTCAAGCAGCCCCGTACAGACGAGTACGTCAGCGAATCAGGCGCCGAGGCCATGCGACAATTGAGCTGGGCCGGCTGGCTGCCTCTTGTGGGCGCTGGTCTCTGGGCCATGCTGGCATGAGTTTGAGGATGCAAATCCAAAGTATGAAAATATGTATATTGGACATCATGACTGGCGTTTTACGGTTTGGGAACGGGACGGGATATCCCCTACTATATGCACTTTTTTTACTGTTAATCTCTGCTTGGCGAGTCTGGGCTAGATCGCAAGTTTTTGCCACGGTGTTGGAGGAGCACTTTCTTTTACATGCTTCACTCCTTTTTGGACCATGTCCTCGATGGGTGGGCTCGTCGCCTGCAGAGGCAGATGAGATGAGACGACTGGGAAATGTCTCGAGTCAGATATAGGAGACATGAATCTACGATCATCAAGTTCAAATCACTGTCACTGGTGAAAATATCTCATAATTGTTGATGAATGATGTTGACTGGCTTTGTGACTTGGGTTAAAGTGATGAAAAGATATTGTGTCACAATGAAATGACGTGCAGTAAATATGAGAATCTTGGGCATGGCTTCCTGGTATTCATCTACGTACGTCTATGCATCTGTCATCCCGTTTCATGATTCAACTCCGTATATCCGTGGAACAGAGAACACCCGGCTTGGCGCCGCCTCCAGTAGCCGCCGTGCCAGAGCCTCATCACCAACAATCACATACACATTTCCCCTCACAATCACGGGGCCAGCTTGGCACACTCGCCCGCGACAGACTTGACGCGGTCTTCCGAACTCCGTCCCGCAGCGCTCTGGATCCACCCCTTGACACCAAGGCCCTTCGCCTCCGCTGTGGAAGCAGATAGAAGCGTCCCTAGTGCCACGAGAGAGCGGTACAAGACTTCTGAGTCGGTCTGACCATCGCGTGAGAGGATGGCACCGAGGACAAGCAGGAGACGTCGGCGTTGATCTGGGCTCAGGAGACGCTCGCGGTGAACGAGGACAGAGAGGTTGATGGCTGCTGTTGTGGCAGCAATGAGGACGTTGCGGTTGAACGGGCCGATGGGGTCACTCGATACGCCAATGATGCGCTCAAGGAAGGTGATGGCCTCATCAGACTGAGCGCTGATGATGGAGCGACCGTTGGCCGACGAGAACATGTTTGCGAGGGTGCGCAGACCCATCATGGCGGCGTTCTCATTAGGGGTTTCACCATTGGGAAGAGAAGTTGCGGTGGCGAGGTCCAGAAGGGAGCCAGCGGCAGGGTCAGAGAATTGCGCAACCAAGGGGTACTTTGCGACGCAGCGGAGAAGATCGAGAGCGGCGAGACGATCTGAGTAGGGCCACTGAGTGAGAATCCGGACGATCAGGGGCAAAGCGTTCTGAGGGACGGGTTTGGAGGACTCCAGAGCAGAGCGGAGATCACCGAGGGTAGACTCGTCGGCTGGGTTTAGTGCTGCATCCTTGCGCCCGGAGGAGACCATGTTCTTATTAATAGAGAGGATTTTGTTGAAGATCGCTAACATCGTTAGTTGCGGGATATTGGATAGTTGGGGGAGGTCACTTACCTTCGTACTTGGCCGCTGTGATGCTGAGGTACTCCTTCTGAGGGAGAACCTTGGCCTGGGTCTCCTCGCCTGGCCTGTATCGCGACTCGGTGCCATACGGATCTGGTCCACCCGATTGTGATGTCTGGCCTAGCGTAGCTCCCTTGGTGTTTTCGGTGATGAAATTGGCCACGTTGTCGAGGTAGGTGAGTGGTAGCTCGTTGTCGCCAAGGAACTTTGTCGCCCGTTCATAGGGATTCTCGGACAAATTGTAGGGGAGCTTCAGTGGAGGCTTTCCATCCTCAATATCGACATCAAAGACATAATCGTACATCTTTCCGTTGTACTCGACCTTCTTGCCTGTGCTAGCGACGGCATCAACGACAGTTCCCACATTAACCCATTGCTGCTGGCTCATCGACCACTGGTGAGCCGTCACCGAGCCGTTATCCTCCTTGATCATCTGGACTTGGCCCTCCTTGGTGCCAGACTTGGAGGTGAGGAACTCGGGACCTGGGAGCTTCTCCTTGTTGACGCCTCCCACTTGCTGTTGGGGAATCGATGAGGCCTTGACAGACTCTTCAAATTCCTTTAGTGTCTGTTGGTCGGCGGTCCGGTCGGGGCTTCGGGTAAAGACACGAGCAATGCTGTCGCTGGCACCTGTGACTATGTCGCCAGTTTCCGGGTTGGCTGCTACCGTCCATACAGAGATGGCTGGGTGGGTGATGGTCTGCACACACTCGGTGCCCCTCCAAATCCTGACAGTTCGGTCTTCTCCGGCACTGACCAGCTCGCCCGTTGGGAGACTGGTCAAGCTGTAGACAAAGTTTTCATGGCCATGAAGCTCGGCGACCTGCTGGCCATTGAGCTTCCACAAGCGGACGGTGCCATCGTTGCTAGCGCTGGCAATGTCTGCGCCGCTAGGGTGGCCCTGAGGAACTCGACATAGAGCGCGGACAACATCGGGAGTGTGGATGGTCGACTTGGGCGACACCTCTCCGGCAACAGATTGTCGTAGATCAAAGACACGGATGCTCTTGTCGGCACAACCTGTTAGGACGGTGTGGTCGTCGATCGCAACAACACTCCAGACCGCCATGCTCTCGTGGCCACTGAGCATGAGTTCCGTCTCCCATTTCTGAGAGCTCCACACTCGTGCCTGACCATCCCAGCCGCCCGACACGAGGTATGAGCCGCTGGGGGAGACGTCAAGAGTGCAGACGTTGTGGGCATGTCCGACGAGGAGTCGCTCAGCGTTGTCGGAGCTGGCTGCTTTGGGCGACTTGACCTCGATGATGGTATCCTTGCCGCCGGATACCACAAAGCCATCAGGATGATCGTTGGAGGGAGGAAAGACTGCAACAGAGTTGATGTATTCAGAGCCGCGGCTGAGGAGGGACGCATCGAAGTTCGGGGGAGATGCTTGGTTGCTACGCCATATGCGAAGACTGCAGTCGCGAGAGACGGTTACGACGGTGTCAGGGGAGGGGAAAGCGACAGCTCGGACCTAAATGACGTCGTTAGTACTGGGATATATCAAATCCTCAAGATGATGCGCACGTCAGATTCATGGCCGATCAATTGCGCCGACAGCTTAAAGTCGGCCATTTTGTTTTGGAGGTTGATGAGGGGAGATATGTGACACCACACTCAATGCGGTGGAGGGAGGGGACAGGAATGGGAGGGTCGAAGCTGACGATTTATGATTATGCAAGAGAGAAAGGAAGGAAGAAAGGCTTGCTGTCTCCCGTCCTACAACAAGCAAACGACAAAAAAGAAGGAGAGGTTGAAGCCTGGGGAGCGGAATTGTTGACAAATCCCAGGCGTAGGTTGTTGCGCTCAGTGATGATGGTCAGTGATGGAAGCCGACAGATGGCCGCCAGCTCCCGCCCCTCGTCATCAAGGTATGGATCTTATCGGAAGCAGCTTGAAGCCACACTGCGTCACCGCCTCAGGTCGTCCCGTCCCGTCTTCAACACCACCTACCCCGCCCTGTGGCGGTGCAACAATCTTCACGAAGAAGATCCACTCGTATTGAATCAAGATCGGGAAAGATATCGGGGTGTGATATTTCTTGGCTATATTTCTTGCATAACCCACCTTGGTGTTTAGTCTTCTTTATATATGACAATCTTACTAGCTGACTTGAGGTAGATAGTTAGGAATGGATATGTAAAAACTAGCCCTTGCATTGCCCGTCCCAACCAACACGTTACATCACCCCCTTGTTTCTCCATCCAACCTAGACGTAGACCAGACCAACTTCCCATCCTCCCTATAGAACCATAACTCATTTGTACATCACGTTCCGCCATGACTCGGTTCTGGGACTGTGCCGTTAAAGGGTGCCCAAACCCCGCTGCTATCGACGTGGGAGGGTGTATGCGATGTCAGTCCATGTATTGCTCGACACACATCAGATCCGTCCTACACTCGTGCAAGGTACGTTGCAGTCGCCATCCGGCGCACGTGAACTGCAATGTCTAAATTTGGCTCAAGGCAGAACCTTTGTACGATGAGGAGTGGGATGCTGCCATAACGGCCGAGTTGATTGCTCTGAGGAACAAGACTAACCATCAAGCCCTTCTTCGACAAGCGATTGAGCTTTCTGGGGGCAAATCTTGTCGCCTGGACGACCAAGATACTCTGGGACGCAGTTTGATGGGGGGTATGCATGTGCACCTTCAGCTGGTCTTTGAAGATGGGACCGTCTGGTTGGCCCGGATTCTTCGAGAGACTTACACATCCTTCAACGACCAACTGAGCAACGACATTTTGCTCAGTGAATGTGCAACGCTGCGGTGGTTAGAGTCTGTCGACGTGCCCACACCACGACTCCATGGGTATGGACTACGTGGCGATGTACGGAACGAAGTGGGAGTTGCCTACATGCTCATTGACAAGCTACCTGGCAATCCTTTCGACTCGTGTTCGGCCTCCGATGACCAGAGGTCCAAGGTCCTGGATGGATGGGCCAAGGTTCTTTCTGTTCTCAGCACCCAATCCTTCGATAGTATAGGGTCACTCACGTTTGCTGCTGACGGAACAATTAAAATTGGCGCCATTGCTAGCGACAGAACTGGAACGCTGCCTTACATCGGCCCTTTTGACAACGCCAAAGATCTCTACAGCTCCTGGACTGGTACATATCTTGACCTTATCGCCGACGGGCAATTATTTTCGTCAAGTTCTGTTGACGCTTATCTCATGTTTAAGTACCTACAGCAGCAGACCGGGACAGGTTCTTGGCTCGAAAGGTGGAAAGATGTCAACTCGGGCCCATTCTTCCTTAAGCATGCTGATGATAAAGGTGACCACATCCTCGTGGACGACAATTTTGACATCACTGGAATCATTGACTGGACTTTTGCGCGAGTGGTCCCTGCATACGAGGCCTTCGGCCCTTCGCTTGTTTCTGCAGACAATAACGAGCTGTTCGCCGGAAAGCCCGGAGTCAGCAATGAGGATGGAGCCTTGGCTCAAGCTCTACAGACCTACAAGTCACGCTTCTGCTACTTTGAGTCGGATGAAATACGCCGATTCTTGTTACTTGGCCTGGGCCTTGCGGATGATGAGCTCGTCGGGGTATTTCAAGCCATAGTTGCCACTTTTGAGGATGAGCCTCTGGACTGGCAGGAATGGCGCCAAAGGTACCTGAATGAGTGGGAACACGACACCCAGCTAGTTGACCTTAAGCGTCCATGCCAGGAAGTCTAGTTAGGTTCATCGAAAGCTGTAAGCCTTGGTTAGGTCTCTGGTTCCTCGATTCGCTACTTGCTCGCCTCTGGACTGCAATCGACCAAGTGTCCGTGGCCGCATATGACCTACATTTAGCTGAGAGTCCGAGGAAGAATGGAAGGGAGAACCTTGCCAATATTGCAAGCGGGAGCGAACTAGGCTTCTAATGTTGAGTGAAGGCCAGGCATAACACAATTCCAATGAGTTTCTAGGCCTATCTAGGTTGTGAACACGTTCCTTAGCCCACGTGCGCAGCAGACAGCCTGAAAGATGCCGGCTTCAATATGACGTCTTTGACGGTTACAGAAGAGATGGAGTTCAAAGTATTTAACAAGCATAGCAATGGCTTCAGAGGATTCTTCCTGATCCCCCAACTATATTGCAAAGATGAAAGTACGTGTAACTGTAAGATGATGACCCTCGATTGTGGTCTTCAGGTTGGTCTGGAACATGCCTAGTGATGCCGGAAACGCCACATCCGACCGGACCCTGAATCTCTTGGGCCGAAAAGGTAGACTGGAATGTTGCCCATTAAAATCTCACCCGTGGTGTAAAAGCTAATGCATATCCGTTTGGGAAGAAGATCTGCATCGAGCCTCAAAAGCATAAGGGACTTGGTCCCTAAGACTCTACAAGATCCTCCTTCGCTAGGGAGTGTAGAGCTTGAGGTACTCCGGACCAGCCTAGCCGTTGCGATAACGACATTGAGACACCACCGAATTACGGCGCCGATTAACTTGCAACAGACGCGATGGGGCCACAGCACCTCTGGGCCTTCACTGTCCTCCTGATTTCCGCCGCTCTGCCTGCGTTCGCATCGCCTTTGGACACAAACACCGCGGATCTCGAGACGCGTGCTATCGGCCGTAGCAAGCTCTGGAAACCCGCAGTCGGCACACCCTTTCAAATCATCCTCTCCCAAACCATCAAAGTCCCCAAAGGCGGTGTCAAAGACCTGAAGCCTAACGTACCCGTCTGGGACTCGGACCTCTTTGATAACCCCAAGGAGACGTTTACCGCTCTGCGTAACGCTGGCAAGGCCGTCATCTGCTACTTCAGCGCCGGGACGTATGAGAACTGGCGCGATGACAAGAGCAGCTTCCAGAAGAAGGACCTCGGTAACCCACTGAGCGGGTGGCCGGGCGAGAGGTGGGTTAATATTCGCAGCTCGTCAGTACGGAGCATCATGGCGAAGCGTATCAAGCTTGCTGCCGAGAAGGGATGTGATGCGATTGATCCTGACAACATGGATGGCTACGTGAGTAGCGACCTGGGAACTATGGGAGCTCTATTGACGTTTTCCTTTAGTCAAACGACAATGGCTTGGGCCTCACCGAGGCGGACACCATCTCCTACGTCAAATTTCTCTCCAACGAGGCGGCCAAGTATAAGATGGTGATGGGTATGAAGAATGGTGGGAGCATCACGGAATCTGTTCTCCCGTATGTCGCCTTCTGCATCAATGAGTCGTGCATACAATATGCCGAATGCGATCTTTACTCGCCGTATATCGATGCCGAGAAGCCTGTCTTCAATATTGAGTATCCCAACGGGGCACCTACGGTTAAGGCGACCGATCGCAACAGGATTTGCTCGGTCAAGGGGGATGCTCAGGGGTCGGATGGGTTCAGCAAGGTTATGAAGAAGATGAATCTCGACGAATGGGTCATGTATTGCCCCTAACGTGATTAACTGGGCGATGGAGAGATAGAGGAGTGCATCTGTTGAATAGTGCAGAGAGCACCTATAAGAGGGCAGTTTATAGCGCTATACACGGGGGCCAAAAAGATAAGATACGAGCCGGAGATATGTTAGCACGAATACCCACCGTGCACCTGGGGCCTTTTTCGCTATGCTTGATCATCTCCAAAGAACCACCGATCGTCTCTCTTACCAAACCTTGATGCTCTGCCATGGAGTCTCACATGCATGGTCGTAGTCTCTCGGGGCTCACCTGCGACTTGGAGCTTAATCTTGGTAGAATGATCCAGGATGTAATTCCAGCCAAGTCATCAACACTTCGCCGAGAACGCCCAGCATCATCTCTAGGTCTACTCGATACAATGCCTGCGGATCCTACTCATTCTCAATCTTCTCGACTTTCAATCACTTTCCCGCATCTCACGTGCCTGCTTTAGAGGCAAGATACTCGTGGAAAGTCTTTCACCTTATCGACAAGTGATGGAGCACACGCCGAAAGTTCTGACAGCATTAGCGAAGACCAATCTCATCGACCGTTATCCGGCTTCACTTGTTCTTCGCACCCTTCAGGCATGTCGTTGCGTTTCCTGTTTCGACTTTGGTGCCTTTCTTTATCTACCCACATGCGAAAGAGTCTGCCTCGAGTGCCTTTACCAAAATTGTGGACTGCGGATGATAAAAATAGCAACTGCTAGAAAGTGCTTTGGCTTGACCCAACGCCAACTTCAGACCGTTCCGATCTTACGGAGTATACCTGGGACGTACTCTCTCAGAACCCCAGAGAAGACGCACCGTAGAGTATACCAGCTTGTCAGCGTGAGGCACGCCAAGCAGCTGGGCCTTGATGTGCACGGGTCGCCAGGGAAGTTGGCAGAGTTCATGCCCAGCGTCCCAGCCAGTAATGCGCGTTCGAGAGAATTCTACGAATTCAGACGGTACCACGAAGCCCCGCTAGAGCCGCCAGGTTGCGACATGTCAAAATTACTAGAAAGGGCGAACGTTGGAGACGATCAATTCGCCGGCGTGGCAAGCCTTCGCGTGCCATACATAACAGGCTCAGGCGCGGATTGGGGACATCTTTGCCAAGGATGTCAGATTACATACTGGCATTTCAGAGACGGGTCTCTACCTTCAGCTGTTCTTTCGGAATTATGCCCACCTGGTACAAACCCGGATCGTCCTCTATTTGCATCAACAACCAGATTGTACTCTTATGATGGATTATTGGATCACGTTAAAAACTGTTATGGGATACAGCGAATGTTTAGAGAGAGATGAGTTTTATATACCTATAAGATGAGGCGTAGCTACCCGTCCAGCTTCCCTTTTACCCCGCTCTGTGGCGGTGCAAGCCGTCACGCAGCTTCCAAAAGGATCCACCTTTCAACCCCGCTGCACGAGTTGGGCAAGTGCGACCCTCTCTTTGGGATTGCGCGCCGCCTGTTCCCTGTCCAGATTTGACAAACTCATCACCGCCCTCTTTTCTCCGACTCGCTGTCCTCTCCTCTTTGTTCTCCTTCTCTTCTTCTCTTCACGGGGCTCGATCTTGGGCACGATCACGCTTCTCTGCCTGCCTGCGACACGCCCCCGCACAGCCACGACTTACGATCCACGCTTCACGGTCCACGATCCCCTTTGCGATTCCGCCCAGCCTTGCTTTGAAACTTTGTCCGCCTTGTCATCGCTCAAGACGCTCCACACTTCTGCGACGACCACACGCGACAATCGCTCCTACGAGCTGGGCACAGACCGCTCTTCACGAAGTTCACGACTGTTATGAAATTTACTCTCCTTACTTTTTGACGCCGTCGACCCTGACCAGCCCGCACCCTCCTGCTACTGCCCAAGTCACATCACCACAATCGGCCTGGACCTTCCTTGTCAGCATCGCGAACACGATACCATAGCCATCACCACGCGCTCAGCATAGTCGCAATGGCTTCCGAAGCTCCTCGGCAATACGTCCCTCTGACCTGTCATGGTCACTCTCGACCCGTTCCTCACATTGCCTTCTCCACCCTCGAGAAGGATGAGGTCTATTACATGATCTCGGCCTGCAAAGGTGCGCCGTTTGTCTCTCTCTAGAAGCCGTGTACTGACAGGAGACCAGATGGCAACCCAATGCTTCGTGATGGCATCACTGGCGACTGGTATGATATCTAACCCTCGAGTCTACCGGCCCCCTCTGACGCGTCCAGGATTGGCACCTTTATCGGCCACAAGGGTGCTGTTTGGCAAGCTAGACTCAGCCCTGACGCTTCCAGCGCTGCTACAGCTTCAGCCGATTTCACTGCGTGAGTTTCTTGCATTCCGGATGGTACACCAGCTTACACCAGCTGTAGCAAGATCTGGGACACTCACACCGGCGAGTTGCTCTACACTCTTCAGCACGACCACATTGTCCGCGCCGTCGCTTATCCCCCAGACAACTCCGATCTTGTCGCCACTGGTGGTATGGAAAAGAAGCTTCGTGTCTTTGATCTGAGCGAGCTCGCTACCGCTAACCCAGGAGGCCCTGCTACGATCCCGGCATCGGCTGGTTTCGAGATTGGCGAGGGCGTTCACACGGGCTCTATCAAGTTCATCTGCTGGACTCAGGACCCCAACATTGTTGTGACCGCCTCCGACAAGACGATCCGATGGCTTGACCTGCCAAGCCGTGCTTGCATCCGTCACGAGGTCCTTGATGGAGACATCAAGTCCTGTGAAATGGTTTCGTTGGCGCCCGGATACGCCTCGCCCAGTGACATTGGCGGCGGAAAGCCGGTGCTTGCCGTTGCTGCTGGAAAGACGGTGTACTTTTGGGGCGGCCTCCAGGCTATGGACGAGCTGAAGCGTATCGCTCTGAAGTACACAATCGCCAGCGTGGCCCTTGACGTCAAAGGCCGCAAGCTTGTTGTCGGTGAGGAACCTGGTACGTGGGCCAAGGTGATTCGCTACGACGACGAGGCGGAAATCGACACACACAAAGGACACCACGGTCCAATCTGGTCAATTGCCTTTGCCCCTGACGGCAAGCTCTACGCGACTGGATCTGAAGATGGAACTATCAAGCTCTGGAAGAACTGTGAAGGCTTCTATGGCCTCTGGCGCGGAGGAACGGAGCGAACTGCGGAATAGAGAGACGCAGAGCGCAGCATTGTCTCCTCGGCGTCAGGCAGCTTGGAGTCTGGCGAACACACCCCGAGCTCATATACACCACAAAGCATCCGCTCGGACCCAAACTTTGACAAGGCGTGTTGCCAGCCGGTGCGCTCGATGGACAAATCTCTTACGGGTGCAAATGAGGACTGCTATGCCAGTGGAGAGTAGAGATTAAGCTTGAGGGCTGATTGAACGGCATCTCGGCGATCTCAACTACGGATTGTGGATGGGCGTTGTGCAAGGTTAAAGAAAGTCATGTTTAGACACATGTTAACACAATCGGGGGATAGAAGGCCTCAGTGGCCGATGGGTCATGGCGAGAGCTACAAAGCCTCATTTTCAGGTGCCATCAATGGCAGAGTGTGTAACACTATCAATTCACGATGTCAAAGTCAGCAATACTAAACCAATTTTGTTCTCATTCTTTGTTCTCTCAGCCGTCTATTGTCTATTGTCTAATCCGATTCACTAATTGACATAGGAAACCAACAAAGGAGATTGACAAAGGAAATCTATGCCATCCTCCTGGTTCTCTGACGTTCTAGATCTTGGTGTTCGCCGTCTGCCTGCAGACTTCTCGACTTGGATCATGCTCCGTCAGGTCTCACCTTTTCTTTCATGTTGGAGTTGAAGTGAGTTGGTTCTTAGCCACGCTCTCACTTCTCTCGGCTCGCCTTCTCCATGGAGTAATTGAGGAGTTCTTCGAGCTTGAGTTGGCACAGCTCGTCAGCTTCGAGGTCCTGATCTTCGTCAGCCTCAAGCATCTCGAACTCATCGTCGTCACTCGCCGAAAGAGACTCCACCTCGTCACCCTCATCCGCCTCGGCATCGGTGGGATTGACCCAGACACCGCGCTCATCCTGGACACGAGGGTGTCGGACGAGAACAGCATCGTCGTCGGCGTTGTTGTCGGCATTGCCATTGTTCTCGGTGTCCTGGGGAGTGGGGCCTGAGACGGCGTTGCGGCGGCGGCGACGGTTGCGGTTGCGGCGACGGCGGTTAGTGGCTGGAGTATCAGTGTTGTTCTGGTTCGTGTTAGTGTTCGAAGCAGAGGCGTTGTTGTTCTGAGTGTTGTTGTTAGTAGAAGAGGAGGGAGCGGAAGGGTTATTGGCCTGGTTAGAGGCCGGGGTGGAGGAAGCGTTTTGCTTGTTGGAGGAAGACATTTTGATGTCGATGTTGTGTGATGAGTTAAGTGTGAGGGAAGATTGCTGATGTGTTGGTCTTGTTGGTGTTCTGTGTGAGAAGACAAGATGAGTGTGATGAGGAGAAAAGTTGAGAGACTCGAGGTTTCGGGGGTATTTATAGAAACTCCGTCGAGGTCGGTGTTCGACTGTTAATGTTTGTGTAGCACTGACCCATCAAGTTTTAATGTGATCAGTTGTGCTCGGAATTTGGTTCGTCGTGTGGTTGATTGTGAGTGATGCTCTGCGACTGTCTCTGATCACGGTACAGATACGAACGTGTCGAGGGGTAAGGCTGCGATCAGGTACGTTGACGGATTACTTTGGCATCCTGGGGCAAACTGACTGGTGAATAACCTCAAATGTCACACTATAGGTACCTATGATAAGGCCAATGATGGAGAGCCATCACATTGGACGAAAAGACCCTGTGACTGCCTACGAGCCAAAGTGTTTAACTGTCTATTCTATTCTATTCTCTATTCAAAAGTCTAGTACATAAAATTACTTTAAATGACGGCATCAAAGCCAGAGATTTGTCGGCGTAGATGCGCAGTCCTGCGTCGCCCCTATGCTCCCAGTATCGTCGAGACACTTACCAAATCGGAGCCGCCCCATTCTTTGCCTGCTTCTTGGGTGGGTAACTTGCAACAATAAAGTATACCCAGACAGAGTAGGCAACAAGAACAGCCCCAACGCAGTAGTAAGCAGGCGTATCAAAGATCTCAGGGATGGTGAGAACCCAAAAGCCAAAGGGCGCAAAGGTCCAGATGGTGCCCATGATGTTGACCAGACAAAACCCAAGGGCAAGTCCCTCTCTGGATCCGCGACGGAGATACTCGTGTGTAGGTCCGAGGACGATGAGCACGTTTGTGAGGCAGAACCATTGCATCAAACAGCCCTCGCCCATGAGTCTCATCATGAGCACGACGACCGAGTACATGCCCAACTGCATAAACACACAATACGCCAGCGCCGGTCCCAACAGAGGTTCAGGGCCCAGAATCGAAGAGAAATTCGCCTTGCGATCTTTGGTGATGGCTCGGTATATGCAAAACACTTCGAGTGTAGCCCAGATGAACAGCGCGGTCGACGTGCTGCGGAGGAACCAGTGATTGTCGTACCGAGGGGCGACAGAGCCCAGGACGTAGGACCAGGTCGAGTCATGAGCGAGGTAGAATGAGTGCATCCACAAGGGCATTGGGCCTTTTCCTTCGCGGATGGAGAGGCGGATGGCGTACACGTATTGCAAGTAACCCACGGCGAAGCTTATGCCAGAAGCAACGAGGAGAGGGGTGTTGGTGAAGGTGAACTCTTATGTGAGGCGCTGGTAATAGTCTATTGGCTCCATGGTGAATTACAAGGTAAGATTGCTAGTCATTAAAGTCTCTAATCATGACGATCCTTCTACAGGGCTGGTGCGACGTTTTATGACAAGGCAAACGCCGTTCTGTCGGGTCAGGAACAGCGATCCACCATTTACATTTTCCGATATGCCACAATGACCATACTCTGCAAAGTTTCTATATAGTAGATACGTTTCATTTCGATAATTATGGGGATCCGAAGGAGCCGGTTCTCGTGGGACGATTCCTCGGCCCCGAGCTTCCAGAATAGGGTAGACATGTTGAAACTCGGAATTGATGGAAGCAGCAAAACATGACACTGACCACCTACGAGGACACGCAAGCAGATCGCCAGGACTTCTCTGAAACTCTTCCAAAGTTAATTCTCAATATGGTTCAAATAGTTCGTGATTTAACTGCAAGTTTAGGTGTAAGTCAGAAAGGCGATGATCACTCTGGGGCCGGTCAGACTTGACTCGAGCACCACACCCAAACACCAAACAGCCTTGCAGGGCGAGTCATCGCCATCAATTCAAGCTCTTGCATCGCATCAAAGCTAGCTGAGTTGTAATCATGAGGCCCTCGACGGTCTAGAGACGCGGAAGCTGGTAAGTGGCTGATGCATTGGGGTTGGGAAGCATCACATACCAGCCTGACAACTCACTTGTGACCAAAAAGGTCCTCAAGGCTATGTCGGATATTGAGGGCCTTATCTTACAGCTCATGACTCTGATATTGCCAAGCTTCCCCAGGTTTTGTGAATGATACCCCCCATCCATCCCTTTGGGCTGCTTGATGCCCGGTCCAGCCACCGCGCACGAGCTGAAGCAGATGAAACTCGGGCTTATTGCCGCCACTGGGTAACACAACGACCAGGATACGTAGTTACACAAAGACTCAATGGGCGTGCCGATCTCGTCTACTGATAGGTAACGGTCCGTGTTTCCTGAGGGGGCAGGGCTTGCTCCTCTTTATCTACTGGCAGCACACTCACCCGTTACGAGTCATCAATTACTCATCTAGTCTCGCAAATCTTGAGCTTCAATTTGAAGGAAAACAAGGAAATCCATGCTTCGATGGCAAAATCTCTGCTCGCTGTGCCGCTTTAGTGCCCAATGTTGGAGCCCGGAGGCGCCGTGGCTGCTGCCCCCGGAGCCCGGGACCAGCAAGCGGAGACGACGGCGGCCAGCCTCGGCGTTCCGGGGAAGGCTCCGGGCAAGGTACCTTTTTCTTTTCTTTTCACGAGCTTTTGCCTCAAACGGGCCATGACCGGGAGGCCTTGGGGTTCATTTGTTCTCTGTGGCACACGTGGGTGGAACCCCCGGTGGTTGGCCAGGGCTTGGGTCATGGATGGCAGCCCAACAGCGAGACCGAGGTGGTTTCCCACCTCGGGTGTGAGGGGGCAATAGATTCGCGAGCTGAGGGGTTCCAGGGTAGAGGATTGGGCAAGTCGACGTGAAGATCAGTGGGCGAGACGAGACTGTCGTTTGAGAGGTGGGTGGAAAAGCAAGGGGGAGGAGGGAGGCTGTCGAGAGATGCAGTCGGACATGAAAATAGCAAAAAACCTGTGGGTGAGATTTAGGATAAGAGGCTAGATCCTGCAGCCTTGGATTAACGCACACACTGGGCCTGGAGCTGAGAAACGTGGTCGACTGGAGGTGCTGGATCTGGATGAACTAGTGCACGGTGATGGAGAGAGGGGAGCGGGCTGGGGGAGTTGGCAGCCGAAGAGGCCGAAAGATGTGAGAGATGCAAGAGGATGGATCCGGGCAGTGAATTGAGGGCTCGGATTCGCGAATGGGACAGTTTACGCTCGACTCGACAAGGGGGTAGGAAATCTCGATGAAGGTGAGGAGGGGGCTGTTGCGGAACAAAAAAAAAGCAGGGCAAGACAAGAGGTGACTGGACGAGGATATCCAGAAGAGGATATGATGGGCACGCCTCTTTTTTCTGGCTGACTCGTTTGGCCCAGCCCGTTTGCTACCCCAGACCCATGACTAGTTCGCTCGGGAAGGCGTTTTCTCTCAAACGCCATGAGAGGGGGAGAAGTAGCTTTTCGTTGTGAGAGGTCATGTTGTCTCCCGCGTTTGTGAGGTGTCACATCCTGACCGTCCGGGGTTTTGGCAAGCAAGGGAAGGTAGGATTGAGGGGAAGGCCTCACGCAGACGGGAACCGAGAGGGTGGAGGGGAAAGAGATGCAGTTTGCAGGAGTCTAGAACTTGTGGATTTGGTGTATGTGTATTGTATGCATGTTGGTTTGCGTAGTAATGTATGTAGGGGATAGGAGAAGAAGACGCGGGTTTCGGGATGTGGCGTAGAGGAAAGCGACAACTACAACAACGCAAGGATAAGGGACGGCAGGGAAAGCAAACAGAGTCGAGTTGAGTCGAGACCCGGCGTTTGAATACGCGGCCTTCCGAGAATGACTTTGTCTCTGTTTGTTGATGTTGATCTTTTGTTGATGGTAGATGCTTTGGTTCTGGTGGGTCACTGCAGTGATTGCCTCCCGCCCGCGTTGACGACAACATCTCCCATCTCTGGGCTTCCCTCTTTGGAGCGCAACCCCTGCAGAACAGACCTGCAGACCACAGATTGGATCTGGCCATCTAAGATGCAAGGTCGCAGGCGCAATCGCAAGCCGTCGGCTCATCCACGCTAACAGACGTGAATAGCTTCTTCGCTCCAGGGTCAAGGGCGGTAATCTTGGAGGTGACATCACGGCGGCTGCCACTCGAACGATGGAGGGGCAGAGATTCATCTCGCACGTACCACCCCGGGAACAGAGTATATAGCGCGCAGGGAATAAGTTGGCCTGCTGTGGCAGATAATGCCGCTGTCAAAAACATCCATCAATGATGATGGCAGGGCTTAAGAGGCCATGATATATCGGACTTGGCCGCCTATCGAACGAAGGACGAGATGTTAAAGGGAATTATTCGGAAAGACGGTAATCCACAGTTGTACACGTATGTAGAGGCATTCAATGCCGAACTTGAGAGACGGAGACGGGACGCCGTCGTACAAGGCTCAGGTATCCGTAGATTCATGTGTATTGTCGCCGGCCTCCGATCAAGCAAAGCGTCCCGAGATGCCGAATCAAAAGCAAAACTATTCTTGACAGACAGCGTCATCCCAGCCGACAAGGCTCTTACGTACCGAGCAAAAAAGAAAAACATCCATCTCAGCCCGTGATTATTTCCCTCTTGCTATGACCTTTTGCGGAAAAGAGAGACCAAATGGGACACGACAATGGCATGGAATTGGTTAGCCGAAGCGGCCCGCCCCTGCAGGGACGTTGGGAAACGCACATGGCTGGCTGGGTGCCTCGAATTTGCCTCCCTTTCTTGTCCACCTCTTTTTTACTACGGATACTGTTTTCAGCTTTGCTTCAGCTGGCAAGACAAATTTTTGCTTTTTATTTAGACGGCGTGGCCCGAGGCCCGAGGCGGTTAGCATTGGCGGATATCAAAATATGGGGAAGATGAGGTGTGCGCTGTGCCTGAGTAACAGAGGCGCGGCGCGCCGTGAGACGGGCCAACTGAGAATGGCAGTTTTGGGCGCGGCTCAGCTTGGGCCACAGCGGAATTGAGATTGACGAGAGATTCACTCCTGTGAGTGAGATGACAGGTTCAGTTACGCGGATAAACCAACAAGTGACAAGCGACCGGAGCATGCTAACCAAGACAAGTTTGAGACTGATGGGGCCCTCCCTCTCTTCCAAGTTTGTCACCGTTCTGAACCCGTCTGAGGCGGATCCGTCGGGTGGTGATCATTGCCGAGTTGCTCCTAGGACAGGGCTGATTCACAGGAGCTAGAGCCAAACAGCAAGTGGAGGATGGACGATGTGGGAATGCCGAACTGGGATGGCGATGAACATCTCGATGCAAACCATGATGATACACGAAAGTCGGGGGTTCATAGCCAGAGAAAGAACCGGCTTGAGCATCGGGATCGTCAACACCGCTAGATTGCCCATCGCGATCAACCACCAGGAACAAAAAGACCATGGCATGGTTTCACAACAAGGTTGGCCGCATGGTCGCCCAACTCCGTCCGACAATGGGCACATCATCGGCGACGTCACTTCGATAGTGTTGGAGTAGTAATTAGACACCGCAAGAATGCCGCAGGTACGCCGCAGAACAAGACGCCGCAGGCTAAATAACACCGCAAATCGAGAATTTGATAGTCACAAGCCCTACTAGCTCGGCGACATTCCCACACCCAACCAAGCTCTTAGCTCAGGCGGCTAACTAAGGTTAAGGTAAGACGGGATGGGCTGCTACGTTAGCCCTGTGGAAGCCCGGGTGGAAATCTGACAAGCTTCTTCTAAACGCCTGTTTCACCGTCAACCACGCAGCATCCCGCTGTCGATACGTTGGCTAGCCGCGGGATGAGGATGGGGGTTGACGGGGGACATTTCATCAGCCACAGGCGATACCCGGCTCTGAGATGCACCGTCACCTGTGATGCTCGTGCTGTAAAACATCCCATCAAGGGCAGCACGGTCCCTGCAACGGACGACGGTACGGGGGAGGGACGGAACGTTTTTACGATAATTTCTCGAGATGGTCCTGGAGGTATCAGCACTACTGAGTCAGGGAGGGAGTGACTTGGCCACTAACATCCGCCTTTCCTGCTCCCTCCGTTCCGGCCCCCTCCGCTCACGCGTTTTTGCAGCCCATGTGGGCAGGTTGGCTGGTGCTCCCAGAATGGGCTGTTATGGGGAGAATCAGACCACTTTCCGACACCCAGTCCGCCAAAGGGTCCCTAGCAAAACTACCGCAGCATGCTTCAGCAAACCCGGCGAATCTGTGTCACAGACGCCGAATACTCGTGGTCATGATGCACATCTTCGGCGACATTCCCATGGCCATTTTGCTTGTTCCCGTGCTGCGATGCTGGGATCGGGGCGCTCTTCCGCCAACGTCTAGTGTCCATCGCCGACCCGCCGGCGAGCATAGATCCCGACTTGAATGGAATCATGCCCTGCTTGATATCGTCATGGATGATGGCATCGACGGGGTTTGCATCGAGATGATGGGCCATGGAATTCATGTGAAGGCTCATGTGAAGGCGTATCTTTCCGATGAATGCTGAAGGGAGTCGAAATGGCATTAACAGAACAAGAAATGCCGGACCCTGGGTTCGGGTTGTCTGGGTTGCATGTCTCCATCCCATGCACGGCATTGAATCTGGGTGGGCATGGATGATGTGCAGGCGAGCGAGTGTCTTGACCTCTGAGTGTTCCAAGGATATGGATACTTGGGACACGATGCTATTCGGACATACTATGGGCAGTCGTCAAGACTAACAGCATAAACACCCTTGAAAAAGAAGGGTCTCGACCAGACTCGTGGACCCTCGGCAACCTCAATTGGCAACATTCCCATTGGGTCCAGGACCCGTTTTCTCGACAAGACTCTTCGTGATCCATCATCTGCATGTCTCAATGTCTTCCCGAGGATGTAGAGCCTTGGTCCCCTAATTTTCCGACTCTGATACGAAGGAAGGGACACGTTGGGAGGTGCAAGACCCATCCTCGGTCTTCGCCAGACGATTTGGAAGCCTTCTAGCGGCTGACAACCAACGCTAGATCCAATGCCAATGCTAAAAGTCTTCTCTTGTTGCCACGCGGAACGTTACCGGGTGGGATTTATGGGGGACGGACAGGCACACGTGCGGGAAGGGAGACCCTGGGGTCAGTGCTTTCTCGCGAAAAGACAGATGCGCTGCAACCCTCCCACGCACCCCCCGTCCAGGCTGCTTAAATGTAGGGACAGGTCTGGAACGATAGGCGAGTGGGCTTTCGCTTCGGTGAGTGCGGATGGGGGCCAGATTCTCTGTTTTGACAGGTTGACGGTTTGGGCGAGGCTGTAGATCAAAAGCCGAGATGCTGACAGTCCAACATGATATGAGGCATTGGTGTTGGTTCCTCTGTTGGATTCTGGCTATTTGCTCCTCGCATTGCTTTCTATATTAGTCTCTAGCTTACGGATACTGAGCTGAATCTGCGGTTAAAGCCACGGTTGCTGTCAGACTCTTGGCTTGACACAAACTGGGTCCTTTGGGGATTATTCAGACCTGAGTAAAGTCTGCGTAGGGTAGACTAGTATTCCACATGGATACTGAATTTGCTGTCCACGAGCTACAGAGCAACAACCGAGGATATCAAGCTGATTCCATTGAGTAATTTGATTGGCCGAGTGGCGAGAGTTGTCCCGAGTTGGAAGTAGGTGAGAATAGAAATTCAAACACACCCTGGGATTCCCTTCTGGTTAAGCGAATGGTGTTTGCAAGGGCCTGTTCTTTTTTAGAGTTGACATCTGAACTCAGCGGCTCTTCGGTGTTCTGGACCTTCTGGAACCCCGAGCCGCAGCGGAAGAGCAACCCTTCCATCCCTTGCGGGTCAAGACAAGACGAAGAACGGGCGTATTGATGGTCAAGGACACAATAAACTAAACAATTGTGGGAGATCTTGCAACGGAAATTGGCCGGCCCTGACAGACGGTGCATTGATCTTTCTGTCAAGGAGGAGATCCGGCTGCTTCGGTGGTGGTTTTCCCGCTACCAGCCCACCACAGCCCCTCCATCATGAAAGAGAAGGAGCGGCTGAAGGCACCTGCCAGCCTACAGTACCACACCCAAAGCATGTGCCGGCGAAAAAAGGAATTTCCGGCATTTGGCCTCCCTCTCCAGATGTCATCATCGCCGACACCACCACCATCATCCCGTCTCAGATGCTTTCTTTTTCCCAGACCTTGAAGCAAACACCTTGTCCGCAAACAGCCAATTTCTTCAGCGGCCTTCAAACGGCGCCTGTGTTACAGCGGTTGGGCGCCCCGCACAGGGCGCAAGCTGCTCTCACCGAGTACAAGCAAACGCTGCCAGCCCGCTGCTCATCAACCAACAGCCCAGCCCGCCAAACGACGGCTACAGTGCTGAAGCCCGCTAGACTACCCACCCCTGCACAGCCCGAATCAACATCAAGCCCGCTAGTCCAACGGCGCGCCCACGCCTTCTCGCGCCGTGCAGTGTCGATCACAGAGCTATCCAACCTGCTAAAAGCTGCCAAACAACCTCCCAAACGCTTCAACCCCCTGCTTCCCTGTCAGAAGCTGCTGTGCAAGGAGGATTGAACTCCGAGCCAACAATCGCCAATGCCCTCGATGCTGGTAGCCGGCGTTGAGCGGTGCGTTGAGCCTTGTCCTTCACCGTGTGGCTAAATTGCCGCCAAAAAACGGACATGGCGACGACAATTCCCCACGGTGAGAGGAGGGAGCATCACCAAGTGATCCATGAGCGTTTACCCACATGGACATGCCCAGATCCAAGGGCAGCAAGCGACAAACAAAAGAGACACCCCTGGTCTGTTTGTCCACGTCTTGCGCGCAGACGGTGATGGCCTCCCGCGCTGTCGCAGGGCCTGGAGAGCCTCTCCCACATCACTGACACAGTGACAGCGCACGGAAGCTGCCCCCCATTCAAACGGCCTACGGGCTGCGAGCACCCCGGTCTCCCGAGCGACACGGAATCAGAGCAAAAACGACCCATAGGATCCCTGAATTCCCTGGGTCTCGGGTCCCTCAATCAATTTGCCCATGCTCTGGTCGAGAGATTCCCATGGCCCATGCTCGGCCCCATGTCCACACCTCTGCTGCGTGCTGCCCACGACGACCAGGGTGCAAGCAAGTGGCCGCCACGCCTCCATCCGGGTCCGTCGCCGTGCTCGAATCCATGCCCTGTCGACGCATGGCGCCTCGTCGTCGCTCGTCGCTGAGCAGCTTGTCGTACCGCCCCGACACCACGCCAAGCTCGGCACCCCCCGCCCCTCGACCGGCCGGTCGTATGACGCGGAGCAGATTCGTCGGGCGCTATCGCTCTCACCTCTCGCACCGCGACAATCCTGGAGGGCCAAGGGACTCTACTTTGGGCCTTCAGCTTTTTCCCCTCCAGGCTCTCTTGCCCGTTGGGCCAAGCTATATATCGCTCGCCCCGTCTCGCCATCCAAGTGTCTGCCCATCCCTCCAGTTGGTGCCATGCACACATTGAATACATCACTCGAGACTCTCCCCACCATCGACCACCCACGCACCACCTACCGTCTGATATCTTGATCACATACCGTTGCAAACTTGGTCCATACGCTCTACTCCTTACCAGGACCGTTCACCACAATAAACCACAGACACGACAGCAAGACTGAACATCGTCGACTCATCGACTCATCATCGTACTTTGAGCATTCCGTCGACCCGAGACTGCCAGAGAGACCGTTGTGCCCCCCTCGACAGCAATTCCCACCCCTCCCTGTAACCCACACACCCCTGGTCCACAAGATCGCCAGCCACCAGCGCTCCCGCTCTCCAGACATACATAGTTATCAAACCAGCACCGCACGTCACTCAATCTTCGACTTCAATCATCGACGCAATGGCAGACGTAACATTCGACTACTTTGACCAACCTCAGCATAAACAGGTATGCTCTTTTGTCTAGATTCTACTCGAAACTCAATCCCTTGTCCTTATGCAACTTGACTCTCGTCTCCCTTTCACATGCCCTGTCGGGCTCAGCCCAGTTCCCCTCTGCTCCCCCATACATCCCGCATCCTGGACCGTCCTATGTAATTGCCCACACCCCCTGGTCAACTGGCAATCTGGGCCTCGTTTTTATGGCACATATGGGACCCTCTCCCCCTCACCTCACCTCACCTCAGCTCATTCTTCCTTTTTGAGCATTTACGAGTCTAGCTCTGAGAAGCTATCTCATCTATCAATCTCATCTTTATATCCAAGCCTCTCTCCACTAGTCTCTTGAACTATAACACACCACAAAGCACACCATCCACCGTTCACACACTCTGATACACTTCACACACACACACATTCCACACACAAAGACATCCAACAAGGCTCTGCCTTCTTACTTGACACAACCTAACACCATCTCACAGAACCTTGGTGTTCCTGCATCCTTCTACGACCCCGCAGACTTCAGCGGCGACTCGGCCCATTCTCCCGACTCGCCTCTTTCTCCCGTGTTCGCAAACCCCTATCAGCTTCCCGTCTCGAGCGACTGGGTAAGCTGGGACGACAAGGCTACTCTCTCTCCTGACCTTGACGCGCTCCCCAAGCAGGAGCCCTTTGAAGGCATCAACCTCTCCACCATCCCCTCGCGAAACAGCATGGAGCTCAGCCCCGCTATCAACCCCCACGACCTCGCAGGAACTATTCCTGATGCCGTCCCATTCGGCAGAGTTGGCCTGAACGACATTGACACTCAGCCTCTCTTCCAAACTCCCATGCCTTCCATCTCTCCTCAGCCACCTCACCTCCAGTCCTCCATGATGCCTCCCACGACCTCCAACCCCTCCCAGATGTCCTCCTCCCTCGGCAGCGTCACGTCCAAGGATGCGCGCGGTCGATATCCTTCGCGCAAGCGCAAGTCGTCTGGCTCGGGCTCTTCCTCTTCCCACTCCTCCCCCTCTCCTCCTCCCGCGACCCGCCGCCACTGCTCGCCCCCCAAGAAGACGGCACACAACATGATTGAGAAGCGTTACCGCACCAACCTCAACGACAAGATCGCTGCTCTCCGCGACTCTGTCCCCGCGCTCCGCGTCATGGTCCACCGATTAGAGCAACCAGGCCCCGAGTGTCCCGAGGACGATATGGATGAAGATCTTGGCGGACTCGCTCCCGCTCACAAGCTCAACAAGGCTACCATCCTCAGCAAGGCCACCGAGTACATCGCTCACCTGGAGAAGAAGAACAAGAGCCTCGCCCGCGAGAACAACCAGCTCCGAAATCGCGTCGAGGGCTTCGAGATGCTCGTCATGTCTCGGGATCAGGCGCCGCCGCCCGGCGTCTGGGCATAGGTGTGCTTAACATAGACTCTTTTTGTGTGATTTTCTGGATCAAGGCAGAGGAAACGCAAGGCTTGAGCCTGTGTGACGAGTTATGATATCCCTGGAGTTTCTGGCGCAAAATAGGATGGGAAAGGAAACTGGATTGAATTGAATTCACCTGGCGCAGCGGACATTTGGTCGCCCTGTGGGTTTTGGGATCACAACAATGGGTAGGATCCCGTGTGGATTAGTACACCAATCTCCAATACACTCTTAATGTTATCCGCGCAATGATTAGACTCGAAGCTGCTTGTGACTGTCAATTATGGTATTCTAGTTGTGGTGGTCTAAACACCATGGCAGTCGGTTGAAACGGTGCCCGTTCTGGACAGACCGTTACGACCCAGTTTGAGCCTCACGGGCTCGGTCGGCCCGCATCTGATCGTCCTCTTCCTGCGTCTTGGGGACCTTGACAAACGCAGGGACTGTTACGGCATTGAGCTTCTGGAAGGCCTGGTAGAGCACGTGGACGTTAGCTTAGAAATTGGGTAGAGGTGAGGTGCCTCTGGCGTGATGTGTCAGGCCACCGTGGGCCGGTGGCTCAGGCGGTATATAGACCACGCGTGGCTGATGGACACCACACCTCGCAGCTTAAACGGACGACGCGCGAATTGCGGTCATGTGGATGGGAAGAGAAGGATGAAGGGGTGTGTGTTGAGAGAGAGTGAAGGTGAGTCAGAAGAATAGGAGAGTCTTACGGTTGCAATAGCTCCCTGGGGCAACGTGCCATTCCACTTGTCCTCGACTCTTTCGATTTTGCCGTCCGGGCCGACGTGGATGTCTACGACCGAGTCCATGACCTTTTCCGTCTTGAGGCCCTTGAGGACGTACTTGTTGGAGAGCTTGAGGGAGAGCGGGTTGCCGGACGAGGTGACCTCGTGGGACTGAATGGTGATGGGGGAGAAGAGGGCGGTTAGGCCGTACCACTGCGCGGCGAACTTGTCGTGGCCGACGGCGGTGGTGATGGGGTCCTGGAAGGTTGCTGTCGGGGCCCAGAGGGAGAGGTGGCGGAGGGAGGGACGGCCTTCGAAGAGCTGAGGTTGTGAGAGGGTTCAAGGTGAGTTTTTGGCTGAAGATATGCTTACGTCTAGGATAGAGCCGACGAGGACTTCTTGGTGAGGCGTTAGCTGGACACCTGGGGCTTTGTGGATGTCGGTGTTGGTTATGCCGATGCTCTTGAAGCTTGGCTCGCTGCCGGTTTGATCGACGGAGGACATGGTGAATACGACACGAGATACGTGGAAACTACGGTGCTTATCGATTCTTGGAGGAGAGGTTGCGATGATACGGAAGGCGTTGCTTTGCGGTCTGCGAAAGAGAACGAGAGCTCGGCGGGCGAGGGACATGAGTTTCTTTAGGAGTTTGGAGACTACAGAAGCGAATGTTGACGGCAAGAGGTGGACCGGTGAGTATATACACGCGCGTCGAGGTTCTGCGCGTCAGAGATGTGAGTGGTGATGGACGCTGACGTCACGACTTGGAGGGAGTGGTGGATGGCACGGAGAACACGTTGTGGAACGGAATGGGAGTGTCTTGCATGCTAATGAGGAGCAATTGGCACGAGGGAAGGCGTCATTCGGTTTCGGCTTTGACGGAGTGGGTGTTTGGAGTGGTTGTGGAGTTGGAGGAGTTGAGGGTTCTTTGAAGAGACTTGGGAGGTTAGGTGAGGAAGAAGGTGAGAGGAAAGTAGCCTTTGACGGAATGAGCGGTCTCAATTGCTGAGGTACGGGAAGGGAATACCCGGGATTTGACTCAGATACTGGCAACATCCTGAACACCTCGTGGTGTTGCGGACGTTTGATCAAGGTTCAATGAAGGTTAAAAGGAGCACGTCGACGATCATGGATGGCTCTTGGGAGCGTGAATTGGCTGCCAGAGTTTAGCCGTAAACTTGGAATTGCCCGCATATGTAAGTGAGCAACCTCTTAAATCCGGCCTCGATGTTTCTTCAACTTGTCAGTGTCACTTGGACCCTCCAATTCGAACTCGAGATCTCTACCTGGGGGGCATCTCGGCCGGCGCCCCACATATCAGCGTCTTGCATTAGCGGCGGGACGGGAAGGAGTTGGCCAATCAAAGAACTGAATTGATGAGTACCCTGCCTGTTTTTGGGAATAGTGGCATCCGGTTGTTGAGAAATGGGGAAGATTCGACTTGATTTCTAATGTGGAGATCTGAATGAGGGTTGTTGATATGTGTATAAAGGAGGGGGATCGCTAGTTAGGAGAGATTGATGTCTCTTTCTCTATAAGGGTCATTGGACACCATGGCTGACTTTATCCGCGACACGCCTGTCGGTCAGCTTGTCCGCCTGATCAAGCCGTCATGTCTCCCGTACCCCGACGAGAGGCCAGAATTCAGCATTCCACCTCGAGAGGACAATGATGATACCAAGTATCTCGTCGATTGGTACTCCCCTTCCGACCCGGAGAACCCCCGCAACTGGCCGGCCTGGAAAAAAGCATACCTCCACCTCTCTATTAACGTGTACACCTTTGCCATCTACATGGCCTCGTCCATCTACACGCCCGCAGTGCCCGAGATTGTGCGAATCTTTGGCGTCTCTCACACCGTGGCTTCGTTAGGGCTGGGGCTATATGTCCTTGGATACGGCCTAGGGCCGCTACTGTTTGGCCCGCCGAGTGAGATGGCTGCTGTAGGCCGGAATCCCATATATGTTGTCACCCTGACACTGTTTGTCATTCTGTCGGTGCCAACTGCGCTGGCGGACAACGTCCCTGGATTCATGGTTCTTCGGTTCTTGACGGGCGTGCTAGGATCGCCGGGGTTGGCCAATGGAGGCGGGAGCATCGGCGATGTGACTGCACCGCTGGCCATGCCGTATGCCTTGTACCTATGGGCATTCTTTCCGCTTGCTGGGCCGGCACTGGGGCCTTTGATCGCGGGGTTCAGTGTTCCGGCTCAAGGATGGCGGTGGGCGATGTGGGAGATTCTCTGGATCACGGGCTTTTCGCTGGTCAATATTGTAAGTTCTTGAACTCCTTGCTCCCAATAGTAGGTTGTACTGATGATGCGAAAGTTGCTTCTCCCTGAGACGTCGGCTGCGAATATCCTCCATCGTCGAGCTGCACGTCTTCGAACTCTGACAGGTGACCCGGCGTATCAGACCAAGACAGAGATTGCCCAGCGCAACCTGACTCCTGCCCGCATCGCCAAGGAGTCGCTGCTGATTCCCTGGAAGGTCAACCTACTCGACCCATCTGTCCTGTTCACGAGTCTGTACTGTAGTCTGGTGTACGCCATCTTCTACTCCTTCTTCGAGGTCTTTCCGCTCGTGTATATCGACATATACGGCATGAATTGGGGTGAAATGGGACTCATCTTCCTGTCGGTGCTGATCGCAGTCATCGTTGCTGGAGTCCCGTACCTATCCTTCATTCACCTTGTCGTCAATCGCACTACAAGACAAGGTCGTCAATTGCTGCCTGAAGTACGCCTCATTCCTGCAGTGGTGGCAAGCTTCTTCATGCCCATCGGCCTCTTCCTGTTTGCGTGGACGGCGCGTCCTGGTATCCATTGGATTGTGCCAAGCGTGGGAGTCATGCTGGCAAGCGGAGCGGAGTGCATCATTATTCAAAGCATCTTTGTGTATTTGTCGCTGGCCTACCCGCAGTTTGCAGCTAGCCTCTTGGGAGCCAACACATTTTGTCGGGCGGTGGTAGCATTGGGGGCAATCCTGTGGAGCGGACCTTTGTATCGGGCACTCGGAGTTGCTAAAGGGACGTCGTTGCTGGCAGGATTATGCGTTGGGTGCATCATCGGAATGATGGTGCTTTGGCTCAAAGGTCCTGAGCTGAGGAGACGGAGCCGGTTTGCAGTTGGGGATTAGATAGCTAGACACTGAGCGTTTGCTCATGAGAATACAAGCGGTTGCTCGCCTCTTTTCTCGCGCCAGCGATTTGTTGCTTCTGCAATCTCTGGACATCCTTGGAGGAGGAATCCCCATTTTCTCAGGAAGGGCTCTGTGGCCTCCCATCCACTTGGATCCCAGGGTTCTCCCCAGACAATGAGTGATGGCTTGTCGGTACGGCCGCCCTCGTCAACGTCGACCAGGTCATGACACAGCTCATCCTCGTCGATGGGGTTCGGCTGCGTGATGGCTTGTAAAATGTTGTCACGGAATCGCTGCACGGGAAAGAGGTCGATCCACGGATGGTGGGGAATGATCACCTGCAGAACTGAGGGACGAAGTGTGCTAGGACAGTTGATATCAGAAACTTCGGTGGATTCCAAGTTGGGACCTTGCCGACAGAAGGGCGAGATGGCCTCGTACTCCTCCAGCCACTCGATTGAGAAGGCCATCGCGGTGGCATTGCGGTAGAGCGCCCGAAAGACGTTGATGCCGACGATGAGCGAGAAATGCCTTAGGCTTGGTGCTCCAGAGGCATAGTCCTGATAAGCTCGGTCTGCGAATTGCGAGAGCATCAAGCGTCGCTCCGGATTGTCCATTCGGCACACTCGGGCTACCGGATGTTGCTGAGATGCTTGAGAAGGACCAGCTTCGGGAAGTTCTGGAATGAATTCTTGAACATGGGTACCACCTTGCTGTTGAACTTCTCGTTTTCTCCTCCCTGAATGGTCAGTATCCGATCTGTGGGAAGCTGATAGACTGTGATTGGTACTGACGACGAGCTCGTTGGTTGAGACGGTTCTGGAGTTTCCTTCTCGCGGCCGTGTCCGTGACGCCGGTCCAATCGTCCTGCTTCTCCAGAACCTCGGCCTGCTGTGCCATAGGCCATAGGACGATGGGAGAGTAAGTCAACTCTGAGTCACGGGAGCCCATGTTCAACGGCAGAACCTGGTCCGTTGCGGATGCAAGCCAAGGTATGAAGGACTCGGGACCTGGGACCTGAGCTAAATCAGTGTGGGGTGGGGGATGGAGCATTGGCCATTCGCCAACGGGAATGGCGTGGTCCCAAGTGATCGGATCTCGACTGCTTCCCAGAGCCTTTGGTTGACCTCAACTTAAAGCCAAGGCAGACTTCTAGTGGCCGGCTTTGTCATCAAGAGACTAAAGCAGGCGTCACTGCCGGGACGCTATTGCCAGGATGCGATCCGAGGGCTGCTCGTGGCTAGTGGTGAGGCGTAGGCTCCCTCACACTAACAGACGCTTAAACACCGGATGTGCAGCCCAAGAAGGACGGTCAACAATCCAGACTCCATTGCATGTGATTGTCTGAGCAAAAACTGGTTGTCCACCAAACAAAGGCAAGCCCCCCCGGCTTTTGACGGCACTTTTGACTCTTTTTGCAGTCTTAGATGGCGTTGTAAAACGCGCGTTGGCCCCCTTGGCGTGCAGGCAGCAGGCCAGAGGGCAAAGATCGAACTCAGAACCAATCAGAATTCGAGAATGCTAGGACAGCGACTTGGCAACGAGACAGGTGATTGGCCCAAATCCGCTGAGGCAGAGAGCAGGCAAACAAGGCAGCCATGTCAATCAAGCGTCACCATCACAGATAATCCAAGATGCTTTTGCAGACAATTAACAATCAATTCGTAGCAGAAGTAGCCCACGTGCATATGAACTTTCTCGGAGACATTTTATTGTCTATAAATCTCTGGCCTCCTTCCTTGGTATTGAGACTTACTTCTTCCATCATAAACCATCAGTGCCACATCCACTAAAACAATCGCGACTCCGCACAGCTCAGCCGCACTTACATCTTGCACCACACCAACACGAATACCAGCTACGGCATCTCGTTCTCACGATTGCCCGATTCATCACTTTTCCATCTTTTTTCATCACCACTTTCATCTTTGAAAACTCTTCATCTGCGATCTTGTGATTGATCGAATTACTTTTAACGATTACAGCCCGCATTTCTTCATATCCGTCATCCAGCTCCTCCAAGTACCATCGACCATCACCAACCCACATCGACAACATGGTTTTCGGCGGGTTTCGGCCGGCGGTCACGCCATATCCCTACTGCGGATGCTTCGTCTTCGTTGAACATGTCCGCAAGTTCCTCCCCCAGGTCCAAGTCAAGGCCCACACCACCATTCTCGCCACCACATCTCGCACAAATCTTACACAGACCTTCGTCAACCCCAACAAGGACATCGCCATCGATGAACTTCGCTACATCTTCCCGCTCTACGATGGAGTCTCTGTTGTTGCCTTCACATGCACCGTCGGCTCTCGTGTCATCAAGGGCGTAGTCAAAGAACGACAAAAGGCCAAGCAGGAGTACGACGAAGCCAAGGCCCAAGGCGAAGTGGCTGGTTTGCTGGAGCAGTCACTCGAGGCCGCTGATGTTTTCACCACTACCATCGGAAACGTTCCTGCTGGTGAGAAGATCCAGGTCGACATCACTTACCTCGGTGAGCTGAAGCACGATGCTGAAGTCGACGGCGTCCGCTTCACCATCCCTACACAGATCGTTCCTCGATATGGCCAAGCCGAAAGCCTCTGGGAGGGCTCCAACGTCATTCAGGAGGAGGGGATATCCTTCTCCATTGATGCAGAGATGCCCGACGGTTCCTCCATCAAGTCTATCCAGTCTCCATCTCACCCCATCTCAGTCAACATTGGCACTACGTCCACCACGGCATCTGAGGAACCATCCCTACGCAGGGCTTCCGCTACCCTCCAACAAGGGGCCACAAATCTGGACAAGGACTTTGTTGTTCAAGTTGTAGCAACAAACATCGGAGAGCCTTCTGCCCTGCTTGAGACCCACCCTACTATCCCCAACCAGCGCGCCCTCATGACGACCCTTGTTCCCAAGTTCAAGCTTCCCGCTGAGAAGCCCGAGATTGTGTTCATCTGTGATCGCAGTGGAAGCATGGGTGGGATTATTCCAGATCTTATCACAGCCCTCGAAATCTTTCTCAAATCTCTACCCGTCGGTGTCAAGTTCAACATTTGTAGCTTTGGCTCCCGCTACAGCTTCCTCTGGAAAAAGTCCAAGACCTACAGTCAAGAAACTCTTGACCAGGCTGTGCGCCATGTCAAGTCCTTCGCTGCGGACTTTGGCGGAACCCAGATGTACCAACCTATCGAGGCCACCTTCCAGCAGCGGTACAAAGATATGAACCTTGAGATCTTTCTTCTAACTGACGGTGACATCTGGGACCAAGACCGGCTTTTTGAACTCATCAACAAGCAGGTGGCCGAGAGCAAGGGTGCAGTGAGAGTCTTCTCTCTCGGTATTGGAGCGGGCGCCAGCTCTTCCTTGGTCGAGGGAGTCGCCCGGGCTGGAAATGGCTTCGCCCAGACTGTCGGTAATAATGAGAAGATGGACAAGAAGGTTGTCCGCATGCTGAAGGGGGCCCTCTTTCCTCATATTACCGACTACTCGCTTGAGATCAAGTACGAAAAGGCAGATGCATCGACTGACGACGAAGAGTTTGAGTTGGTCGAAAAGATTGTTGATGGCCTCAAGATCGACACAGAAGACGCTGGTACCAAGACAGACAAAGCCGATGCGCCAAAGAAGGCCATCTCTTTGTTTGACAAATCTGCTGGCGATGATGATACCGATATGCCTGATGCGCCCGATATTGACTCCAAGTACGACCATCTGCCAGCTGTTCCTGTTCCTCGATACATCCAAACTCCCGGTGACATCCCTCCCCTGTTTCCTTTCAACCGTACCACTGTCTATGTATTGCTGTCAGACTCTGCACCCAGTCAGCAACCCAAGTCAGTGCTTCTCAAGGGCACATCCCGCCATGGCCCCCTGGAACTCGAAATTCCAATTACAGCACTCGCCGAGAAAGACTCGCTCATTCACCGTCTTGCGGCACGCAAGGAAGTTAAGGAGCTCGAAGAGGGCCGAGGTTGGCTCACTCACGCCAAGGACACTAGCGGCAAGGCTCTCAAGGAAAAGCATGAAGGTCACTTTGAGGATCTCGTCGAGCGAGAGGCTGTCCGTTTGGGTGTGACATACCAGGTCGGGGGCAAGTGGTGTTCATTCGTTGCCGTTGAGAAGAATGGCGATGTGCAAGCCAAGGAGAGGAATCTGGAGGATCCGAATGTTGGGCATGATGCCAACCAGATTGATGCTCTGTATAGCATCGATGTAGGCAACTGCACAGTGCAACATATGGAGGCTGGCTCGGCCAAGGCTAGGCACAAGAAGGCCTTTGGTCCGATGAAGATGTCGGGCTTTTCCTTGGGCCGGTCTATGCGCCAATCGGCTGCCCCTGCTTCCGGCCTTTTTGGCGCCGTTCGAAACAGATCCATGCCGCAATCCTCAGCTCCTGGAGGAACAGCTGGTGGGGCATTGTTCGGAAGCGCAGGCAGTGCCAGCGCTTCATCTGGAGGCCTGTTTGGAAATGCTAGGGGTGGTTTCGGGGGCATTTTCAATAGGAAGAGCAGCAACGGCGGTGGGGGGCTGTTTGGAAGCCAACAGCAAGGGCCATCTACCACCGGCACGGGAAGTTTCAGCAGTTTCAGCGCCAGTAGTCGATCGCCACCGGGCGTCGAACGGTGTGATAGCTCTGGCCCATCACAACCGTCCAGTTTTTCGCAGACATCTGCAACAGATGCTGCCCCGTTCGGTAGCTCCAGTGGTAGCCTCTTCGGCAGTTCCCAGGGAGCGCCCGCTACCGGCGGCAGCGCCTTTGGTAGCACCTCGTCTTCCTGGCAGCCCCCAATCCATCAGGCTGCGGCGTTGATGCCACAAAGTGCCCCCGTTGACGAGGCATTACTGGAGCAGTACCGAAGTGAGATGGATTGTGCCGCCGCCATGCCTCTCCCAGACGAACTTGATGATCCCGATCTAGTGCCTCAGAGTGTCTCCTTGAAGGAGGCTTCCCCTCCTGTCGTAGTCGACACTGGGAATTCTATGCAGGCCCTCACTACCCTGCAAAAGTTTTCGGGCAGTTGGTCATGGAATGCCGACTTGGAGCGGGTGCTGGGGATCAAGGCCAAGGCTTTGTCGACAATGGCTCTCCCAACTGGTGTAGATGGACATGCAGAGAAGAATGACATTCTTGCAACAGCGTGTGCTGTCGTGTTCTTCAAGACGAAGTTGCAGAGCGAAAAGGACACATGGGAGATGCTGGTCGAGAAGGCGGAGGGTTGGTTGGACGAAAAGGTTGGAGAGGAGGCGGTCAAGGAGCTGGAGAGTTTGATCGCGAAGCTCTTCTAGAGAAAAAATTGGCCAGAGAGGTAGAAAAGGTTTGGTAGACGAGGTAATAGTTCTTTTCAAAAGGAATAGGTCTAGTAACCCCAGATTGTCCAAGGTAGTCTAATAGCAGCACCGACGTCTAATATCAGAGCACATCGTTGATCCGTGAAAAGTGCATTCGAATCCAAATCATATTATCTCCATTGTGTGACGACGGTCATTTTAACCCACCTAATAGGAGGTGGTATGCCCTGATATTTGGTCCAGAATTACACACCACACTAAGGATTGGATTGGTTTTATAGCTAGTGGAATAGAAAACAATGTATAAACAGCAGAATTGAGCAAATTTTGGTAATTGAAATTGTATTGACCACCCCAACGCCATTCAGAGTATCATTCTCCAAACTATATATTGGTACACTAACCGATGATCGACTGATCACTAATGAATATTGGACTGTTACCTGCTTCCAACCCCTCGCCAGGGCGAAGCTAGTGCTCAACTTTTCTCTCGGACGCTTCTTCTTCGCCTCGACTAGTCGGCGAGCATCTTCTCAACCTTTCTTCCGACCGTCGTGCTCCAAACGTCCACCTTTCTATGCCAGACGTTTGTAAGGTACATGGTCACGCTCAGCAGGACGACGTAGCCAATGACGTAGCCACCTGTGCGGCCAAACTGATCAAAGAGTCTCGGCATGATCCAGAAGCCTAGGCAGTGAAGGACCGGGCCGTGGACGAGGTATAGGGAGAAACTGATCTTGCCGAGATACTGTGCTGTAGGTCCTTCGAGGCGGCGGACGAGGAATGGGCTTCGGAGGATGCAGTGGAGTAGCATGACGGCGCCCATTGATTGGTAAAACATCCAGCCGGATAGAGGGATGTAGTACTTGGGGACGAACCAGGAGAGCCACACGAACCCTGGTGTGTACTCGGCGCCGGCGTCAGGATAGGAGAGGAAATAGAGGGCCACGACAAACATGAGCCAGCGCAAGGGCCCGGATCCACCAGTTGGTTGTTGACGAGCTCTCATGGCACTAGGACCCGGAGGGGCCAGTGTTCGGTCACTGGGGTCAGAGCGTCGAATATCTAGTTCCGAAAGAAGTGTGCCTCCCAAGAAAGCGGCCATGTCCCATCGTCCGATCCACAAGCTGTATCCGGAGAGGAACCCTGCCAAGCGTAGCCGCCACCTTGCCTTGATAGCTGCTGTGCCGAGGAGGAAGAGGTAGATGAACATGGATCCTCGGAGCTCCATGGGGATGGTGAACGTGTGCGGGTCGTAGCGTGGATGGTAATGGCCAAAGTTGAAGGGGTTGGCCCATTCCGCGTAGGCTCTGGTGAAGTTCTTGAGGGCGTAAGTCATGTTGTCGTGAATAAATGGATGCTCCTCCCACGATCCGCCCATCTGGACCCAGGTCAAGTTGGGAGCTGTGACGTTCAAGTCGGTCAAGTCGGTCCCAAGCTTTGATTTGTAGCTTTCAATACCGTAGGTAGGCGACTTGCGAGGATCCTTGGAAACCTGTAAATAGGCACGGGGTCCCAATGTTTCGAGTGAATCTGTCTCATTCGAGGTGGTGTTTTTGGCCAGCTCTGCCTTGACTTCGCTCTCCAGCGTGTACAGCATTGAGGGGCCGTATGATCGCGTTGTGGTGTTCAAGCAGTACTTGTCAGTGAGGTTGGCGGTGGTGTTTCCGAGGTACAATGGACCTTGCAAGCCGAGAAAATCGGCGACGCCTGCGCCGCCGACGACTGAAGTCCCGTTAAGACATGGCCCGTCGATCAATTGGGCGATTGAAATCGTGGCATTAATGTAGACCGAGTCAGGGCCCTTGTAGATGGAGAATTCGGAACGAAAGGCACCCATCTGAGCTAGCATGGCCACTATAAACATGCTGATAGTAGGCGGGATGTAGAGGCGGAACACGCGTCTGAAAACCGACGAAGCCAGGCGCTGGTAGGCATCTTCCAGACGTCGCTCATGAATCGACCTCAGAATGTGACGACAGAGGACATAGCCTGAGATTGCGAAGAAAATGGCGACCATGGGGCGGCCGCGGTGCAAGAGACAGACGATGGGCAATGACTGCCACCCCCAGTAAGGCTCCGGAGCTCGCGGGGGCAGGGCGCCGTAGCCCAGCATGATGGCGGGTGTCCATGGCCAGAAGAAGTGGTAGTTGAAGACGATGAGACACGCGATGCCGCGAAGCCCATCGAGGCACCTAATCTTGTCCCGATTCTTCCTCGAGGCGGCGACCGACGACGCCTTTTCGTCATGGCGAGGTGGCTGGTGCTCAGGGAGGAGCTCGGACTGGGCTGCCTCGTGCGCCCGCGCGGTCTTGTCCCGGACGCTGGAGAGCATGACTGTTCAGTGACTGCCGCGGCAGGGCAGCTGATGATCATGCAAGCGCTGGTGGGAGGTGGGCGTCCTTTGATGGTGAGCGGGAAGCAGGGTGATGATGAAACAAAAGTGTCCTTGAGTGACGATTGTCACAATCCCAGAGGATTGGGAAGGGAGGGAGGCTTACTAAGTGACGTAGGGGCGCGTTGGTTGGTTGGCGGGGCTGATTAAGGCTTGACTCCCCCACACGCTTCGTATTTAGCATGAAGTGGCTGAGCCAATCAGAGGCTGGGCGCCGTAAAGCTCTTGGGCCTTATCTCTGGATTTCTGCGCTAGATCTGCGGTCATCATGATGATTCTGGTAAGCTATGCATGTTTTATTCAACTGTAGCTTGCATAGGTAATGTCAAGCTCTGGGGGAGACTTTGATATTCTCTCACTTGGGGTACCACAAAGCCACAGCTGAACGCGGAGACATGAGCAGCTCACAATCTATTCGCTGCACAAGTCGATCAGCCTACCAGTAACGAATCGGGCCCTAACGCCAAGATGCAGCATGGCAGACCGGTAAATCTTACTGTCTCGGATACGCAAATGCGTCTAATTCACTTGTGATTGAAGCGAGGCTGCCATGGCGGAGGGCTCATTCAAAGTTATGCTGGTGGGGTAAATAGCCAAGAAATGGTGGCCGTTGCCAACTCGGACTGACCCATCAATAACGGCCACCATGAGCGAAGCAAAAATCATTGGCTTATGATCACGGCCTCCTTAACTTGCCCACAAAAGTCACTACCTATTATTGACGACATCTAGGGTGATTTTTCAACCCAAAATCAACATGGCCTCCATTGCCCCGCAATTTCGGTGCTATTAGGCCGTCTTAGGCGTGAGGCAACAGCAATCACAAGGAGGACCTGAAGGTCTGAAATTGACATTTATCACTAGCTACCATTCCCTACAGGCGACTGCGGAGTGTTAATGTTCATGGTGGCGGTCAGGCGTTCTTAAGGCGTCCATCTCTGAGGGATATATAGTGAACTGAATTTCAAGTAAAGAACCGATGTAACTGTCTCTCAAGCCCCTTAAACATTTTGCGTGCAAACAAAGACCATCATGTAAGACCTCGATACTGCCCACAAATCTTCTATTTGTCTTACGCGGAAGTAGCCACGACATGTGCAAGACCTTGATCCCTCGAAAGACCAAGGCCTGCCACCATGTCATTGAGGAGATGGCCATGACCATTCCCTGGCCGGACAACTGCGGCGACTGTGGGATTATTAAACGCACAGAATATCTCGGCTCTTCTTTGGAGCACGATTCCTGTGAGAACTGCATGACGAACGGTGTCTTTGTTAGAAGTTCAGCTCGTAGGCGGGCTCGGTTATCTTGGACAGGCCTGGCTGTATGATGTTCCTCGTCTAGAATTGACAGAAGGGGTCGCGCCCGCGTTTGCCGATTGAAACCTACTCGTTTTAGGGATAGAAATTTCGTATTGAGTTATCACAAGGAAAAGCAGGGCTGGAATTAAGGGCCGCTGCCTAATTCATGTATGTTAGTTTTATCCAAGTATATATATTGGTGGTTCTACTCGTAGTCCCCACACCTGTAACACTCAACTCGGCAAAGTGATGACCGAAAAAAAACTTGATTCTGCATCGAGCCCGATGACCAGCACGGGAGTGGATACTAAGAAATCGTCTATCTGGCCCATACATCTCTCCAGGAGATCAAAAGGCTTACCCACCGGGGGTAGACCTCGCCGGAACCCCTTGTCCACCTCGACCTGCCATGCGTTCAGTGGCTTGAGCCCTCCATACCAAGGTACTGGGATCAGCCAACAAAATCGGCAATTGAAGCCGACTCAGGCAAGGCCAGCGTGCAGATCACGAATACGTGATCGGCTTCCTCCAGGGGACCCTCCAGGAGCTGGCCCAATCCCTGGGGGCAGAGGAACACTGTTTCCATCTCCAATCTCCGTAATAATCTCGCCAAGGGGGGTCTTGTCACTCAGGAGATTGGTCGCGTTACTGACCAGCACGCCCATCCTCGTGACGTTCTCGAAGGTAACAGGGACCTCCTTCTTGGTCCATCCCAACTCGGAAGGGAGGCGCTCATTCTCTGTTGACACACAATACAAGTTAGAGGGTATACCTAAATTTGACTGGAACCGAACCTGCTTACCAAAGAAGTATTCCACAAAGTCCCTCCGAACAGTTCCAGTCTCCAAATCGCCAAATGCAACAAGGGGTGCAGAAACCTCACCAACGCTAAAGGCATCCGTAAGGGCTGTAAACCTATAGGTGGGATTAAATGCCCTGGATTCTAGCTGGCGGAATACCTTGCTGGAAGCCAACATAGTTGCATTCATAATCTCGTCAGTCCAGTACCTCTTGGATGAATTAAACACCTCTGGGTTAAATGCGTGGTTGTTGCCGAAGTAGGCGTCGAGACGACTGTATATATACTTGTCAATATGCGACGTTCAAGCTTTCATACAAGACAAGCAGCAAACTAACCTCAAGCTGGCATCATGTTCCAAAATGTTATGCTTGCTGAGCATGTCACTGATAGTATAGATCAGCTTGTGCCGGTCCTCGAGAAGAGAGTGCCAAGGCCTTACAGCGAAAACCAAGTAGCATTTGGCAGTGGGTTAACGACGACGGCAGGCCGGAAAATGAGTGTTGAGAACGGCGAGTCGAAGTTGAGCGCCTCCATGAAACCTTTGATTGCAATCTCCTTTGTTATGTGTCGGCCGTTGTGAGGGAAATAATTGTGGTTGGCGAGGGTATTCAACATCGGGCAGGGACCGCGGGCTGATTTCTTGTCAACATAACCCGTTAAAGAGTTGTCCATATGAAAATACGCACCATCACCAGGTCCTGGGGCTTTCCACTTATGGTCAGTGGATGGAGTGGACGAGCCAGGCGAATAGTCTGGAGAGCCTGGAGTGGACGAGCCAGACGAGCCAGACGAATAGTCTGGAGAGCCTCGAGAGTCCGAACAGCCCGGAGAAGCCGCGTCGGACTCGGCTTTGGACCCGTCAGGATCGTAGGGCTTGTAAGACCCATACTCGGGGAGGGCATAGGCCGAAGCAAGGGCGAAGACAACGGAAAGGACTGAAAGCTTCATTGCTGCTCTGCAGACTTGGAGCGTGTGAAAAGTAGAATGAATGAAAGTATGAAAAGAACTGAAGATATGGATGTGAGAACTAGATGCTAAGAAAAGTCGAGTTGGATGGCATCTTTTGTAACCAGTATCTCCTCGGCTGTTCTGTTCAAGTCATTAACGTCTGCGCATCTACCGAAGCGGCCCCAGGCTGATGTTACATTGAGCAATCATCTAGAGACAATGCGCCATCCAATCCAAGAGGCCGCGTTTGAAATTCAGGTGACTCTATGTGGTGCGATTGACTTCGGCCAAGCACCGCTCCGGCATTGAGTGATCACCATTTTAATTCATTAAGCAGCCCGGAGCTTCCCTAGAGTACTATCCAGGTCCATGCGACGATGGCGGGTAGAAACATGTCTAGACGATTTTGAAACACCAGTACTTATACTAGCGCTGTTGAAACCCTCCATCTGACATGGCGGCCTCACGGGTGGGTAGCTTCGGGCTGCTGTGGCAATAGCAATCAAACAAGATCCTCACCAACGTCGTCGCCCGTAAGGACTAAGCATAAATAATTAGTATGTTGGGGATGTTTCAAAAATCCAACTGCCGTGAGAGGAAAACCATTGCTTACACCCTAATATACCCATAACTCCTCAAGGTTATGTTTACTCACGTTGCAGTTGCATTTAGTCAGGCACTACAATTTATCAGGAACCATGCTAGTGGCGGACAAAAAGCCACGCGAATATGTCCCGCCTGAAGTGGAGTAGTTGCATTTAGCAGCATCGTGGGCAGGTTGATGGAGTTGTCAAGAGCTACACCGTTGTATGTACCGGGCGTCTTGGGCAACAAGAGGATTTTGTTATATCGTTTAGAGGAGCGGAGGCTCTTCTTGATAAAAACATGGTCAGCGTCGCTAAGGATATCCAAGGCGATATTGTTCCTGAGCCATCCTGTCACGAGAGCGTGGAGGGAGCCGATCCACCGCTGTCGATTTACTCCATGCCCTATCTGTCAGGTGCATCCTGCCTTGAAGCGCTGCCTTGTGAGGTTGACATGGGCCCCGATCAAGAAGTTAAACATCAAGTCTTTGTCAGGCACTTGGCTCGGCAAAACTCCAACAGGCTTTGAATCACATCAAGGCTATCTTGCTTACATCCTGAAGGTATTTTGCACGATGCTGGTACAACCCACAGCCGATGGACTTCTAGACCTGAGAAAGGCAGCAAGCCGAAATCCTTAAAAGACTCATTCGTCTGAAACAAACACTGTCGCCAATCCTGCCAAGGCCGATACTGTCCAAGACCTACCTCCCTTTACTCTTTAGCCAAGATTACCCACAAGTCCTCATGCATTGAGACTTATCGATAACCAACATTCTCGTCGATGAAGATGAGAATAAAATCACAGGCCTCAGCGACTGGTCTCGACCGGCCATTATGCCATTTGGAATGGATTTGGATATTCTCTTCTTGGCCACGGGTTTCATGACGCTCGATGGCTGGCATGACTACGCATGCAAGCAACTACTGCTAGACACCTTTTGGGACGAATTCTGGGCTGCTTCTAAATTGAGGGGGAGGGCCTTCAGAGCATAATTCAGGGACTGGCTGAGACTACAGGCCAGATTGGAGCTACCCTCCGTTTCGCATTCCGGCGCAATGCTGATGGATCGCCATCGGAGGAATTATTAGTATCAGGGCAGGGATAGACCAGCTTGGAGCTTGGTTTGGCGAACAGATTTGACGGCGATGCTGCTAGATTAAGTTTTGATTACATTTTCGATGGAAAGTCCGGCAGATGTCTATTGTATTTATCTGACGCACTGTGAGTTCAGGCAAAGACAAAATGTAGCACCTAGTCTAGTACGTTCAACGTCAAGTCTCGGTCTGATCGACCTCGGGCTTTTGGGCCCAGACGTATCGTAGCTTCATGTATCCGTGATAACGTTTGTTTTTCAAGGCCTTACGGAAGGACATGAGGAAAACCTGATATTCGTCCTCGGGCCAACCCATGACCTGATTCCATAGCATGATAGTATAGCCTGAGAAATTATTCAGTATCGATCAATGGCATCTTTGCTCTGGATCCCTACCTTCGGCGTCGTTTTCCATGGTGGATCGCAGAAACTGCCCGACCTCTTGGAGTTTGGGGTCCTTGGCCCATGAGCCGACTGGCACCTATCGCCGATGTCAGTCATGGCATGGATATCATCCTGCGTATAACGCACCTTGTAGTTGGCTTCTTGGATATCCACAAAGCCCGCTGATCGAATAGAGGGCACCTGCAGTCCCTCCTCGACAATACAAAAGCTTCGACCAAGTTTCTTGCCTCCTACTACCGCCAACCTGTTCCACGTCTGAAGCGCATAGTCATCATCAACGGTGCCATCATCGCTGTAGAACGTGGGATCAATTTCGCACGACTGAACCCAACCGCCTGGCTTGCACCGACTGTAAGCCTCCTCGAATAACTTGTTCCAATCGGCGACGGCGCCGACAAGATAGCGGATGTGAATAAAGTCAAAAGTGTCCTCGGGCCAGCTCCACGTGTCTGTTGCGTCTTCTAGTTCAAATTTGACGTTTGGAGGTATCCAGGTTGGTTGGATTGGAGACAAGTCGGTGCCTATGACTTCGGCGTTGGGATATTCGTCTGCGAAGTCACTGTGATGTATCAGTACAGGGCGCACCCGCTGTTGAGGCGTGTTTGACATACATTGCCCAAATTCCTATACGCTAGTCAGTGTACCATCCGTTGATCGATCAGGGAAACCCACCAGTCCCTGTCCCTACATCAAGGACTTTCTACCCAAGTTTAGTTAAGCCCAATAGACTCTACAAGAAGCTACTTGCCTGTATGTTCTGCTTCAAGGGTGCGAGGAACAGCTTGTTGTCAAGAAGAAGGCTGAGATAGTGGTGTCTTGCGGGTAGTTAGTGGTTTGACTCAATGGAAGAAAGACCTGTTTACGTGATGTCCATAGACGCGCTCTGCTGATCATCATTCGGAGCAAAGTACTCGGTGTTGTACTTTTCGCTGTGAAAAGTTCGGCCCTGTATGGTGCGATACTGGAGAATGCTTGACGCGATGGACGCAGTTGAGCTTTCACTAACAGAAACAAGTCAATATCGCTGCCATGGCAAACGTGGCGGGTACTTGCACGTCACTGCCAACAGCCGAGTCGCCATCATCACCTTGTTCTTCATCGTCCTGACTGGTTCAGCAATGTTCTGATCTGATTGGGGCATGTTTGAAGTCATTACCCGCACGGCTACGGGATCCACGGCTCCTCCGGGAGAAGATGGCGTCGATCTCGACCGAGGGCTTTTGCTCGGAGACTTCTGGCCTGTCGCGCCGAAGTCTGGCGGCGTAGTGGGTTGGCCAGCCATGGTCAAGATGTTTCTTGATTTGAGTGAACAAATACCTCAAAATTGGCAGGTGACGAAAGAAGTATCGGGTTGTGGGAGATTGGGACAGGCTGTTATTATACCCAAAAGCGGACATGGTCAGAGCGGACGCACTCGGCGAGCACAGCGCAAAAAGGTAGGTGCGGTTGGTTGTCTTTTCCTAAATCCCTGTCTTGCATACGTTTCTCGTGCCGTCACCGACATGTTTTGAGTTTGAGTGGTGGATTCCCCCCTGCTT
Source organism: Fusarium sp. JS1030 (assembly GCA_000966855.1). Taxonomy (NCBI): domain Eukaryota; kingdom Fungi; phylum Ascomycota; class Sordariomycetes; order Hypocreales; family Nectriaceae; genus Fusarium; species Fusarium sp. JS1030. The sequence continues at coordinate 462,890 of JWIW01000077.1, read as the reverse complement.
GCATATGTCGACAGAGATGCCGAGCTCCCCGGTCGTAATGAGGGGTAATCAACAGACAAGTTACTCGTACGAACCACGCAACCTCTATCTTTGGTTCCATCTGCAAAGACGGGCCGTCGGGTTAATCTGGCAGAAGATCTGGTTGATATACTCATGACCAATCAGGACAGGGTAACTCTGTTGCGACCTTGCTAAGCCAAGCTGGGAGACCACTCAACCGGCAGCTAAAGGACACAAAATATGTTGGAGAGAAGGTACTAGTTTTATCATTAAAGAGTGGGATAGAATAACCTAAGAGCAAATAAGCGCATATGTGGTCGGCAGGCCAAAGTTAAGAAAAGGTCCTAGAGCTGCCACAATGGCGAAATGGCCTGTTGATATCACACCAAGCGACATGCTAAAGGGAAAATAAGAGTTTGAACTATAACGATAATCGGGTAATATCTAGCCAACGCCCACTTCTATTCTATGTGGGACGCTTGTGCAATGGCCGTATCTCTCTGGTCCGCTCCCTTATGGTGTGCCCAAGTTGAAGTGAGATTGTATGAACCTCACAACTTGCTTGTTTCTGCCAATGGGTGGAAGCTGCTAATACGTTCGGTTAATATAGTTTACTTGGGATGGAGAGACAAGGAAAGTGGACGGGCTGAACATACCTTGGGGCTGAGAACTGGGATCCCACACCGAGGAGCAGGTTCTCTCTTGGCTGCCTGCTTTCACTCGGTAGAGCTTTTCGATAAGCCTGTCCTTGAGTTGAGGCGCTTGGAGAAGTGGGGAGTGTATTATCGGATGGGTAGGTCTGAGCCACGACGCTCCAAGACTCGGTGGTGCAACTAGTGGTCCCCGATTAGGATCCAGGAGAAACACTCTTTGGGTGATGGAATGGAGATGGTGAGTGAAGAAGGTGAGGGGAATGGGGACAGAGGCTGCCTCTGAGATGGGCATCAAATTAAAAGATGTTGAAATAGTGAGACTTTGGATGAGTGAAGTTTGTCTTACCTATTGTCCATGATTTTGCTCTGTTATAGCTATAGAGGCGACGACCGGACGAATCGACAGAAAGGTTAGAAAGACTTATTGATGCCATTCCGTAGACGCGTCATGTTTGCTCTATATACCTTTTTCCGTTCAAAAATGGGAGCCTGGTTTGGTCTCGCATGGTCTTGTCCGGGTGTGAGATATGCCCAGCGACTATAAACTTGGATTGCCTTATGTGAGAATAAATCAGGCTCTCGGAGGATTCGGATTCAAGTCTCCGCCGGTTGAGGGACGGAGTATTCATTTGTCTGAGCCAGCGGAGCGGTACATCTCTTTCAAAAAGGCGGGGCAACAGACCGTAAGCGATCGAAGCCGACCGTTGAACCGGGAATGCGAGATAATTAAGGTACCCATGTCGCGACGGGTGCAACGAGATGGTGGTATAAGAGTAGGCACCTAATGTCAGAAAGAAGCAAGGCATCCGTCATATCACATACACGTACTCCGTATAAGACCCACAAAAGCTGACATCTCCCATGCCTGGTTACTGTATATAGGCGAATGCTTCTCAAACCGGCGGCTGGAGAGAGACTGCATTAGTTAGCAAGCTCCGGAGATGTGAGCCTCGTACATGTATGTTGTTAGAGTTGCCAGCCTGCAGCATCGTAAAGATCTGTAAAGGGAAAGTGATGCGACTGTACACGAAATCTCAGCTCTCACGGATGGATCGGCTGACATGGGTTGTGGAGAAGTCCGAGGACTGGTTAGCGATTGGTCCAGCCAACATCATGAACTATAGGTCTACAGTGACCGTGTGAATTTGCGTTTACCTCAGACTTGAGGATAAGCTACTGAAGGAGCATGACGAGAGTAGCAGTGTATGCCCAGGTAGTCGCTAGATCACGGGCAATAGACTCATGTTTGTGACTTGTTCACATGACCATCGTTAGAGAAGCTATATAATGAGGGAAATCCCAGATCGAACCTGATCCGTTTACCAAGCCAAATAACCACGACTACCACTCAATCGGCTTCGACTCGATCGGCTTATCGAAGAAAGAAGTCAACTTTGTACCAGCTCCCATATCACTTGCAAACTCCGGGTGCTCATCGTACGCCAAGAAGCCGGTTCCATCATAGCACCCAACATATTCAGCATCAATCTCATTGCCCTTCAAGATGCCCAAATCCACCCAAAGCAGCAACTTTCCGCCTTCACAGTCCCCCCCAGGGCTATATGCCGTCATAAAGTTTCGCCGGAGCTTCACATGGACCTTGTCCCATCGCCCCAGGTACTCCATCTTGGATAGGTCAAGCCAGAAGAGTATCTGGGCTTGGCGTATGTAGTCGAGACCGGGGAAGAGGGCAGAGCCGTTGGCCGAGCTATGGGTATCTCCATTGGTGCCGTTCGTGCCGTTGGTCGTTCCATTCGTCCCGTTGACTTTGTTTGTTGCCCCAAGCCTCTTGCCACTCGAGAACCCATGGCAGGCCCTGGCAGACAGCATGCCCTTCTCGGCGCCTGCCGTGACAACATTCGTGACCCATTGTTTAGTAAGACCATCAAAGTTCTCATCCCAATATTCGCGTTCCTTATCGGGCATCTGACTATAGTCTTGGCCTTCAACTACCACGCAGATATTATCCGGAAATTTCGTCATCCTTGTCCGTCCGTATCGAATCGCGTTCGTAAGCGGTCGCGGTTTCGGTGCTGATGGTAGGGCAGTAGCAAACTTGTCATCGGGCGAGTCGGGCGTCATGCGTGATCGATATGCTCCCCAGTAGCCGGTCTTCTCGGTAAGTGGAATGGACTCTCCACAGTGCCCAAAGCCAGACGAGTTCTCTCCATTAGACTCATACATGGCTCTAGTTGCAGGCAAGCTGAATGTTTCTCTCCAGAAGCCGGCGTCGTTGGGAAGACTATTCCAGAATGACATGATGTCGTCGCTGTCCCACCATTCCTTGAATGCTTGTGGGGAGGGCCAGTAGGTCATCCAGACCTTGGACGGGAGGTCATTTTGCTCGAGTTCCTCGACATGGATGGCGGCACCTCTGATGAGGCCATCGAAGTTGTTAATGCGCCGCAGCTTGTCTGTACTGGGCGTATCTGCATGGTATTGACAGCCAAACACCGACACGGTGAAGTGATGAGCAGTAGGGAAGCGTGAGCGAAGCATAATGATAGAAATTGGAAAACTTGATACTTGACAAACCAATTTGAGACATGAACAGACCTTTTTATCATCCAGTATACAGCAATGCTCCAAATACAAGCTCGTGTACCAGCTCTCGGACCGTCTCATCTCTGACTGGTCCCTTACCCGACGTCTTGTCCTATCTCAAACATCGGACCGAGCCTATCCGGAATCGATGCCTCTGTGTCAGGTCACACGTAGTCATGGTCCTATCTGCAAGTCCCCGGAATTGCCAAGATCGATCGGAATCAAGTCTTTGGAATCAATTTCTAGCCAACCAGATGGCACCGAATTCCGAGACCAGCATATCCTAACCTTCTCGAGGCAAGTCGCGGAGCTAGACGACTAGCGCAGGAGTTTATCATCCTGAGACTAAAGTCGGTAGCGTCGGGTAGTGACGCAATGGCGAATCAAATGACAGCCCTTTGCAATTGGACCAAGTGGGATTTGCTTCAGATACTTGGACTAATGGATCGCCACGTTTCGTTCCACAAAGTGATCTGGGGTCTCGGTCCGCCGCGTCAAAGATAGTGCCTTGTTTTTTCCCTATCGTAGTATTAGTCCGCCATAACTGACGTAGTGAGAACCTTTCATCAGCCATTTAATTGGATCATAGATACACCGTTGCGCACGTGAGTAATGGTAGTGTCGTTCCGACGACCCGTTCTGCATCTTTCTCGATATCAATTCCATGCTGCCTTACCCACTCTCCCCGCGGCCGTTTTGCCGTTTTGGATGGGGTCGCCGGAGAAACGAATGGCTCGCTTGTGCGACTTGAGGGGTAAGGTACCTAATTACTAGACGATAGACGAGCCTGACTCGGACTACCTTGATTAACGGTCGTTGGCTGTCCTCTGCCAACATTGCCGCGTTTCTAAGTTTTCATCCCCCCCCCGCTTCACGCTACGACCTGGCCAATCATTGGCATTTCTCATGGCTCCTGCGTTGGAGGTACACTAAGTGACCATGACGAGGGCTTAAGTCGAACAGGTGGAGCGGGCAATCCATGGACCGCAGGCAGAATCAACACCGAGTCAAGTGTTGATACGACGAAAGGAAACAGTATGCTCTAGAGGAATGGGATACATGGACGAGGTAATTGTGAGAGGCACTTGGGAGATAATTGATTCTAAAGCTGCCGTCATGCACGTAGCGGTTGTACTACATCGAAATGTTAGGGGGGGGGGGGGGTTACAAAGAGTGACACATTTTTCATGACGCGAAGATTTCTATCTGAAGTTCTAAGAATGAATAAGAAAGAGAAGCGAAAGTTGGATTGAGCTGTTGATACAAGACTCAATGACGACTTATTTGGACCCCGGCCAGGAGCCGGCGCGCTGGACATCCTCTCCAGCCTTGAATCGCTTCCAGTACAACTCTTCGTAGGAGCCTCTGCAGCCAGCATGCTCGATACCGTACGGACCAGGCCACATATGGCAAGGATTATCGTCAGCCTTGAAAAAGGCCATACCAAAGTGGCAACGAGGGTATTCACCATCAAAGTTCAAGCTAGTGTCTGGCTTTCGGCCAAAGTCGTTGCCGCAATCCCGGATGTTCTCCATCATCCTGTCGACACTGATCTGATAGCCAAACTTGTCACTCTCAATCATCTCGACCTTTTGCCAGTCAATGTCCTGCGAGGATAGGACACCGTCGTTCTCGACCTTGACCTTGGCAAATCCATAGCATGAATTGTCCCACCATCGGTAACCGTAGTGCGAGGTGCACCACCCTTCGTCACCCTTTGTGTTTTGGAAGAGAACCACTTTCTGGGCGGCGAGCACTGCGCCGACCATCTGCGCCTTTGCCATCTTGTAGCCTCGGTTCAAGATAGCATCGAGCTTTCCGCTGCCACCGCTAGCAAAGTCCCCGCTGGCGAGAATCTGGGCCACGGGGTGCAGACTACTATCGATCGATGATCCAGCAGTAGCCAGGCCTTTTGCAAAAGCAGAAACATGGTCACTCTGGCCTTGTTGAATACCCTGGAAAAACTGTTCGTTGGTGGTTTTCAAGGCATCGCGCGTCGTGGTGAAGAAGTCGGTGTAAACTCCTTGAACGGCAATAGCCAAGTCTCGAGGAGACAAAGGCGTTTCTTTGCCTCTGCTCTTGAGGGTACCGTCCAAATTAAAGCCTCCTCCCACATTGGCTGCGACGTTGCTGGCGATGCCTGCAGCTTCGGAAGCTTTGGCAGCGCCCGCACCAACTGCCTTGAGAGCGATGCCGCCAAATCCGAGCAGGGGAGATATGACAAATGTAATTGCAGCGATCAAAGGGGAATTGTCTCGAGAGTCCATGTCGCCAAGGTCAAAATCCGAAGTCAACTTGTCGACATTCAATGCTTGCGTCAGAGTTTCTTCGACAAGGCTGTTGCGAGCGGCGTCGAAGAAGGTCTGGACATTCGGGGCCGTCAATCTGATCCAATACACTATATTGTATCAGTAAAGTCAATAGCTGCTCAGATAATGCCACACACCTTCAGGGGGAGTAAAGACACGGCACTGCACATCTTGGTCTAGGATCTGACAGTGGGCACGATCCTCCAGCTGAGTACAGTTCAAGGTACTCGTGTAGCTGCCGCCATCAGGGAGGTGAGTTGTCTTTTCGTCTAGCTTTGCCAACCAGTTTCCAGTAGCTAAGAGCTCTTAGCTATAATCACAAAACGACTGATGGTTGTACTTACACCATGCCTGATCTTCATCACTGGTTAGAAAGTCGCTCAGGTAGGTATCGGCACCCGAGTCGTGCATAGCCGAAGGATCTCCTCTGTCGAATCTACATTTGTCAGGGTCGTCCTGCCGCTGGACTAGTGTGTTTCTGGAAGAGGCACTTGGCAACGCATTGCCAGCGGCTATAAACCCAAGGACGGTAACATCGTGCCAACGCATTCTGTATGGCTAAAGGAGAAGAATTTCAATGATGAAAATTAGAAATATTGCAAGAGTCGGCAAAGGTAATGCTTGCGGAACGAATTCGAATGGACAAACCAGACTGTTGGCTAAAGAACTCTCGAGACTTGTGCCATTGCCACCTTATTATATAGTTCTATCCATGCGGTGTTCTCACTCAACAGTTTCCTGAGTTTCATGGAGAACCCAACCTCATTCAACTAGAGTTGCATGTTCTCCTTACGGAGCCATCTCGGCCCTTGCTTGGATGAAGGATGAAGCTGAACGTGTTGTGGGGGCGGTAAGCTTATCGCTGTCAGCATCAAGCCGTATCTGGCAGTTCATACGGAATGCGCAAAATCCATAATTAAACAGCAAGTCGGGCATGCAGAAAATGGCCTCACAACAGTTACCCATAATTCCTATTGCTACGTTGGTGCCTAGCATATAGGGAAATGTGTGGCACACAGGCCCTACTCGGTGGATTTGAATTGAGTCTTTGATGAGTAAAACAAGATACAAACTGCTCACTAAATTTAGGTAGCCGCTAAGCGTTGCCGTCTCACGCCCTACCGAGTACCGGGAACACTAGCTATATCTGGAAGGGATCACCATGACAGGTTATTAACAGCATCCGGATTTAACAAGATGCTACGGTACCCGGGCACTGGAGGAGGGGAGACGTGCAGAACGCTAACCTACTACGTAAGGTAGTATAGTGTATAAGCAGGCGGAATAGGATCTCGCAAGGTTTTGCTCCCAGCGGCCGACTCACAGGGCGATGCTGAACATGGTGCCTGTTGCTGACAGGAAGCTGAACTTGTATGGCACCCAAGAGATTTGTCTGATGGATTCTGTTAAAGTAGCACTGGGCTGTTTTTCTATCAACTGAGTCAAATATTGTATAAATGTCTTGATCATAGCCTCTTGTACCGTCCGATGGGCTGGATCATTACCGCTTCTTCACACCTACTGCCTCTCTATTGAACTATCTGAGTATATACTTAAAATGCTTACTGTTCGATCTTTCCTTCTCGGCCTTTTGGCTATCAATGGCACCCTTGCCGCTGAATGTTACAACAACAAGCGCGACCCCGATGTCGACTATCAGACATTAGCCTACCGGGTCTGCCACTACGGCCCCGATCAAACACAGCTTGTCAACGGGGTTTTCGCCGAGGCCCATTACGAGGGCAACATCAAACTGAATTGCGAGGTGAGTGTTGGCACTTCATTGTGAGAAATCATACACCAAATGCTCATATTCATTCTAGGAGGCATTTGCCAACATCTTTTATCAATGTATTCATGATGGTGGTACGAATGGTGGCGAGTGGACCTGGGAGTATGAGGGCAAGAAACAGAAGTATTGGATGCAGTCATTTTATGTCGGTTAATTCCATCTTATAGGCAATTCTGTCTAAAGGAATTTTGCAGCCTGGCCTCAGTTATTTACTCATAGAGGGATATTGACATGGACCATAATGCTGGTCTTCATTCGTAGTGGCACGTAGGAGCAGCTAGTACGTCGTTAATAGACCAATACCGGACCATGCTCGATTATAAAGTAACACAGGGGCAGCTCAACGATCTCTTGCCCATTTTAAACAGAGGCCAAACGGCACTTGGTGTCTCAAGGTTCTTCCTATCAAGGTTGGCGGAGAATTACGTGTCGAACGGCCCGCATGGCGTATCCCGAGCTGAGATTCCAAAACGCCACAGACCGTTTCATCACATTCCACGATGTCCAGATGTCGACCTCTCCTCTGCGGCGGAACAAGAAATAAACTACAGCTGAGAGACGCCACCGTTATTAGTTGGCATGCGGATGCTGCATCGTGAGAAGAGGCAATTATTGTGCGATTCGAGGCTTTTCCAATAATGCACAACCGACTCAGCCTTCAAAGGTGATATCCCGTGCATGTCGTATGAGCTGGTCGACTAGGAAATGTGACAAGCCAGATCACCAAAGCCAGTGTCGTATGACATGCTCGCAATGTCTAGGCATAGGACGACGTTGCAGGTCTTAGTGGACGAGATTACGTTTTTGCCTCCAAGAGGCGGAATTCTGGATAACGGCAGGCACTCTGGCCCATTCCTTGTAGTAGAACAAAAGGTTGATGCGATACTAGCATGTGGGCAACGATAAAATCCTCAAGTGTATAAGAAGCGCTCATACGGCCAGGCAATCATTTTTTCTCCTCATCATCATCACAACCAACACAGCAACATCCAAACAACCAACTCTCACACACATTTTGCAAACTATTCAAACTTCAACCTACTTCATCATGTCTTCTGAAACCCGTCACGGCCCTCTTAGCCACCTCCAGCTCATCTCAGCTGAGAGCATCACCGCGTTCTACGACAACGACAACAAGATACTCATTCTCAAGGCATCTGGAGTGCACGTCGACATCACCACTGACATTGCATTCCACCGCTTGCCGTTTGCTGGCGGACTTCTCTTTGAACTCCATGGCTGGGTTGGCCCTATTGTTCACGGCGAGTCGCCCTACACCATCACCGACAAGTTCAGCATTGAACTCCCCAGCCCCGCGCTCCCATCCAACACTGTCGTCATCAACACCGAAAACAAGCGCTGGGTCGTCCCCATCAAGCCACTCCTCAAGGATGGCCCCCAGGACACGCAGGCTGCTCCGGAGGCCAAGGCCCCAGCCAACTTGCCCGAGGTCAAGGTCATCCCTGGCAATGATGAGATCAACACGGGACTCGGTCTGCCCTTCACTATTAAGCAGTCGGACAAGTTCAAGGGTGAGGGAGGCACCGTCAACGTCGCCTTTGACCCTACCTACGTCACCCTGACCAATGCTGCCATCGACAACGGCAACATTGAGTGGACCTTCACCTCCCACCTGGTGGGCGGCACCGAGATCGCCGTCTACGTTGGACAGACCAACCCGCCCTTCGTGTATCGCGTCGTCTACGACGTCAGCATTGCGCCTCCCAACAGCGAAGCCAAGACCAAGCCCATTGTCTCATTCTCTGTCTCCCCCGCCAACGGTTCCTCCAACGGTAACGGCACAAAGGCTGCACCCAAGAAGAACATCGTCATCCCTGAGCCGTGGGACGCTGTCATCAACTCCGGCTACAACCTCATCAAGAAGCAGTTCCCAAATGCTGACTTGTACGTCGTCGAGGCCAGACCCGCGACTAAGAAGCCCGTCGAGAACGAATGGGGTCTTGTCCGCAACACAATCATTGCCAGGATTGATAATAACAGACACGCAATCATCAAGTCCATTGGTTGGGGCGAGTTCGGTCCCGTCATCGTTAAAGATTTCCCCATTCTCGGGGGTGATAACATTTCTTGGCCGGTGCGCCTGGACATCCACGATGCCTTTGGCATCCTCCGAAAGGGAGGGTATAAGGATCCTGTTAAGGACGTTACGCTGCGCAAGCCTCTGCTCCCAGAGATCGACCAGGCGTTCTACATCTTCCACATCGGTGACGAGTTCATTGCCGTTGGTGTTGATGACAGGAAGATCCAGCCATTTGGCCCTACCGGTCAGGAGGTTCAGCAAGCTTAGAGGTTGAATGTGCTTGGAGATGGGGCACAGCCAAAGAAATTCTTTTTGTATTCTTACTTTCGTTAATCCACTTGAATACCATTCGTCAGTGGATGGTCTAAAGCCTCGGGCTAAGAATAGTCTTAGGCTATAATCAACTGATCTTTTATCTCGGAGATCTTACTCTGCGTGAAATGCAGGTGTTAAAAGGCTGAAACTCCGCGCCGTGTGCATGTTTACCATTGATTATTTAGCTTCTGTGTTCTACTAACTATGCCCTGTCACATGTGGTGTATTCGTTAGGGTGATCATCCCGAAGTCCGGGGTTCACTAGTTTACGTATCAGTTGGGTATCAAGGCTAGCAAGGGTTTTCGTTGAGGTCAGACATCTTCAATACTAGCGCAGCGCACGCGAGGAAGATCATTCAAATTTGCGGTCAGCTTGCCGAGGACAAGAAAAAAGTACACGGCCCGGCCCGCTTACTCCATGGCCGTGTACGCATTTGGTAGGCAAGAAAGGAATCCAGCTCCGACCAACTCGTAATGGCATCTTATGCGGGGGGGTTGCCAACCAAGGAAGGTTTCTTCAATAGAAGCCGAGCCTATGCTTGCTATCTAGCCTTAGCAGATTTGATGAAGCCAACTAGGGTTGCATGTGGCCGAAATTGACACACCACCGCAGCCCTTTAAGTCGGAAAAAGGCCAATACGAAGTGTCATTTTAAGGGTTTGCTATTGCAAAAGGCCTAGTGTTCAATGGCGGGTAAAAACACTGGTTGCACTCAGAAAGATGAACGGGTTTTTCAATCTACCTAGAGAGAACAGACTTGAATCAAAAAGAACTAAATTTGGGCTTATGATAATGGCTCCCAACACCGCTCATTGGGAAACCGGTCCCGAATTATATGAGCTTTGATTCCTATTTTTGTTGTGTATGGACATTGTGGGCCGAAGTTAAGCGTGGATATCAATTAAGTGTCTGCCATTACCTCAACAGTGCTATACAGCCTAATCCGACCCATTTTCTGATTTAAACTGGGAACATAGGTAACAAGCACTGAAATGACAAAAGTTCAGACGGCCGCGTCAGACAGATGCGGCGGATTTTCGGTATGATGAACAGAAACAGAGATAAAACGATAGAATATAGGGTATCCGTACTAGGAACGAGGATTACGCTCTCGGCCGTTAGTTCCTGTTGGCTAGCGAGGTTTAGGGCTTTTGCGCCGGGACCAACCGGGGGAAGGGGCCGCTCATCCGGAAGCACGGGAATGCTCGTTCCAGGTAGTTGGGCACCGAATGCACCTTGGGAAAGCCCATGTGAAATTAATGTTTTGGATACATGCAATTTGTTTGGAGTTGTATTGCTCGATTATCACAAGGAAGCTAAACAGGGTTGGTGGCTGCAACATGGCGGGGTTGCAGTCCTCAACCAGTAAACATTTTTGGGCAATGTCCGGACAGTTTACTGGCGATAAACAAGAGAGATAGGCTAGAAGGGACATTCCAGTTCCAGAATGTGTGGCTGCGCGGAGTTGGCCGGCCGTTGTCTAGCGACGACGCCACAAGTTTCGTATCAGCTGCTAAATGTTTTGGCACCATCCGCTGAGTCACAAATAAAAACATTCTCGCTCCAGGAACGAGCCGAAGTGAAAATTTTCTAGAAAAAAAGAAAGAACCAAGCTTGTAACGGAGGATACCCCGGAGAGACGGAGGAGGACGGAACATGGAAAAGAAAAAAGAGGAACAAAAAAGAAACAAGCGACAACGTCCAGGGCCCTTCTCTGACACAATCGGAACCCCGGATGGAAAAATTGTTTGATTGGCCACCCTCCCTGCAATAGCACAGCCTGCAAGGTAATCTTATTCAGTGTCAGCTTTTCATTCCAACTATCGAGATGGGTTCCCGGTTTGCAGTGAGGAAATACGGGGAATAGGGCCAATGCGAGACAGCACGGGCTATGGAAATCCAAGGTTTTGGTTTCAAAGGTGCCCCGAAACATTACTCGAGCAGACAAAAAACGTCATCGGAGGAGCATTCCAGCCACGGCGGTGGGGATTGGATTGTTGGGTTTGCGTGTTGGAACCCAACGCGAGGGAAGAGGCCGAGAGGACCCCTCGGACCCTGAAAACAGCCGGGATGACCCTGAGATTTTTAAGATTGCGGCCAGGCACGCCGGGGTCGCTATTGGCAGCAGGACCCCGCCAAGGGTGCCAGAGCTCGCAGTTGGGCACGTTTAGGTAGCGTTCCGGCATTGTCAATGCACCCCGCGCGTCATGTTTTCTTGACAGGTAGCGTCTAGAGCTAGTGGGCTTGCTGCTATATAGGGGACAGCCTGCAGCGCCCAACAACAGGTGGCTCGACACAATTCTCTTGTCTATTATACTCAAGCGGGCGAAGTCTCTAGTAGTCTTTTTCAACTAGTGCAGTCATGGCGCCACTACTAAGCTTCGCCCAGCTGGAGCAGGCGGCTCTGTACATCATCCGCCTCGTCGCAGACATCCCCGGTCTCGAGAACACGCGCCTCGCCATCATCGGGGACCTGGCCGTGGCCAAATACCTGCCCGACCATGTGCGCGCAGCAGTATGTATCTCCCATCCATGTCTTCAGCCCTGAACATGTTCGCTAATCGCTTCCCGTGCAGAGCATCGACCTTGTCATCAGCAAGTCCTCGTCGCCCGGCCGCGTGAGGAAGGAGATCGTCGGCCACCCCATCACGCCCCTGATTGAGAAGTCCGGGGCCGTCTTCTACAAGCACACCAAGGGCTGGGAGATTGAGGTGAAAATCATCCCCGACTGGCTCTGCCCGTACCTCCCCGACTCTGCCATGCGGGTCAAGGACGTCAAGGGCGAAGCCTCGCTGCCCTACACGTCGCTCGAGGACATGATCATCTTCAAGATGGACGCCTGTGGTCTTCACGAGAACGACTCTAGCAAGCGCCGCGACGCATGCGACGCTGCTGCGCTCCTGGAGCGGGCCTCGGAGCACGGTGCGCTTAAGCTGGATGAGGATAAGACGGAGCGGGCCGAGGAGGCTCTCGCCGACATGGTTGAGTTTTCGGGCCCTGAGCACGACAAGAACTGGTGGCAGCGATGTCTGGGAATGGTGTCGGACAAGCCTCGCACCCCCCAGGAGATCCTCTCAGATCTTGCCGATCAGCGACAGCAGCAGCCTACTTCTCCTGTCTCTCCCACTTCTTCTCGCTCCTCTGTCTACTCTTCCATCTCTCGAGCGTCTTCGTACGCCAGCACCAGCTCTGCGCACTCGACCTCGTCCTCCATCTCGTCCATTGTGCCGGACGATAAGCCGAACCCGGCCGAGAAGAACGGTCGCACTCGCAAGATGAGCATCACCAAGAAGCCCAAGCATAAGCGACACACCTCCATTGGTACTCTCAATGTGCACATGGGACGTCTTGATCTCGACCGACCGGCCTCTCCCGGCGTCGCTCTCACGAACCGCATCTAAAACCACCACCACGCACACACACACGTACGCAGCAACAGGAGTTTGGGGAAGATGGGATGGTAATTTTTGTTTTTTGTCGGTAATATGGGAAACGCATATGGCGGGAAAGCTAACTTGTACTACATCATGGGATACCCAATTTTCTGGTCTTTAGCGTTTATTGTTATAATGTGTACCTATATACGGCAGAAAGGGAAAAGTTTTTTTTTTCGGGCAGGGAAAGACAAAAAGTTTGGAGTTGGGAAAGGGATATTAGACGATTTTCTCACGCAAGGATTATGTTTGGAGGATGTATTATGGGTTCTTGTTTTTTTTTTAGATCTACTTTCTCTCGAGAATTTCCTTTGTTGTTTGTTACTATAGCGATAGTTGTTTTTATTTAAATACATGCGTTGATATCCATTCCATTGTTCTGAGACTTGTCTTGTGATGCCCAACTGGTATGCGACCCTAACTTGGAGTGCCCGCACATGTTTTTTCGTTACTTCAAAATAAACAAACCTTGCCTCATCCTGGTTTCCCCAAGTCCCTTTTCCATGTGACAACTGAGACCCCTAAGTTCCCCGTGTTTGGTAAATGAGATGCGGCAAAGCCAGGCACACCTTCCGTAAAAGGGAGGAGGGCACATGTACGTGCGTCCTCCCTCCGAAACCTCGGCTCCGGCATTTTCTTTGGCTGGCCTCAGCTCCCGCCTCAACCAGTAGAGCGCAGATACCCCATCCACCCAAGTAAACACGAGCATTCTCATTTACAGAACCAGGCTGTGTGGTTTTCAAGGCCCAACCGCAATGAGGCCGTGCGTTTAATGCAAGCCCGACTGCTACGTTGGCCAGACATTCATTTCTTTTTGCAATATTCGCAACATGATTTGCCGCCCGGTTGCAATGGTTGGTGGTTTTTGCAGCGCCACCTTTGGGGTGATGCCCAATGTTCTGCATTTGTGCCCCTGTAATATATACCCTATCTTTTTATGTTACACAAAACGCTCAGCTCTGAGATTGCCATCATGCGGAAGCTATCTGCGAAAAATACTGGGACGGAGGTTGACTCATCGGACCCAAAGCTCTGGGCCCAGCCAGATGATCGAAGATAATTTCTAGAAGAACATGGCACGGCGTTAGGGGCACACGACATCGAAACAGAAGAATAGAAAAGGAGGGATTGTTGCTCAGCTGAGGCTCCTCATAGCACACATCCCTTAAAGAAGCATATCCATGATCTTCCTCAAGCCCTGCTTGTCCCCTTCCAACGTTCCAGCCTTGTCTGGATCAACCCACCCAGGGGTGTAACTCCCCCCAAAGTCAATAACCCACGCATCGTCATTCTTATCGATCAGGACATTGTCGGCCTTGACATCACCCCAGATGATGCCTTCCTGATGAAGCGCCTTGACCGATTCCTCAATCTGAGATGCCCAACGTCGTCGTATGTCAGGCGGGTTGGATTCGGCAAGCCCCCTCGACAACACGCCTCTCTTATCGATCCAAGGGAACAGCATGCCCAGTAATCCATTCTCATACCGAACGAGGCCGCAGATGCGACAAATCCGTACATGCGGAGGGACCAGCTGTGCTTTGGATATCTTTTTGTGGGCGCTGAGTTCGATATTTGTGTGTGCGTTGTAGGATAAAAATCTAAATGGTTTAAAGAAACAAGTAACTGGTTTGCCGTCAGGCTCGATAACTCTGACTCTTGTCGGCGGCTTGACGAGAACATAATGGGGGTCATCGTAGTAGACTTCGATGCTAGATGGATGGAAGGTCGGTATCCACTGATCAAGGTCGTTGGCGAAGTTGTCGTCCAGCTTGAGCGTCGTAGCCTGCCGGACGTACTGTTGGGAATCTTCCGACTGAATCGGCTGTAGTTGGTTGTCCTCGGCTTCAAGGATGCAGGCCACTAGTCTAGGGAAGAGATATTGAGACAGTGTCGGTCGGCCACTCGCCGTCAACGCTGGCAGCGGAACTGTAGCCGGTGCTAGCTGATTGATCAGGGACTCGAATGGTTGGAGCAACCAATCGCAGGCGTCTTCTAGATAGAAATCATCTATCTCTTCCTCGCCGGACCGAAGCATGTTGAGACATTTGAAATATTGCTCTGTTACTTCGGGTGATCGATAGAATCGACTTGGGTCGAAGTGGCAGTTGAAAAGCCAGCCGTTGTTGGTTCGGACGATGAGATCGCAGTCGTCGTCCGTTACATGCGTCCACCAATTGGCAACGTCATAATGTGGAGCTTTTTCCATGTCGTGTGAATATTGCATTGGTGGTGTCAATACTTGGACTTCCCTCCCCCAATCTTCAAGAGTGTGAATTTTGAAGGGGAAGAAGAGAGGTCCGCTGGAATGAGGGATGCTTCCAGCAGGCAACAGCCCCCCCTCATTGGCTCTAACCCTGCAAGATCCAACGGTTGATTGGGCTAACCATATGCCGGATCTATGGAACCTCTTTCCTCTTCCGCCACCTAGCTGAGAAGCCAGTCTCAGATCTACTATAATACATGTTTGGGGAGGACACTCTTTCTAGAAACATGCTATTCGCTTGTCAAATCCCGTGTCAGCATCATTTTAGGCTAAGCTTGCCATACGCGTATATATGCAGTCATTCTCACGAACCTCACCTACAACGGTTTAGTTCCTTGGCAACTACGCCTTTCAGCCCTTTCAGCCGCGACATGTCCGGGAATTGGCCGATTCAAGAAGAGTAACTCGCACTTCCACCAATCCCACTCCCATCAAAAAGCACCTTTCAGATCTAGTAACGCTCTAAAATCCTCTGATCGGAGGAGACTATTGAAGTTGCGAAGCAAGTAACGGCTCATAATGTCTTGGCTGTGCGTATAGCTTGAACTGGATGTCGGGACTAGCCGTAAAAGTTATAACCGCGCCGACGTGAGGCCGAGTTGCTTGCAGGAAGAGTCCAGTGCAGTGTCAATTCGTGGATAGTTGCCGGATCTAGTACCCGGGTTGCTGGGCTCTATGCAAGCGTTCAGGCACGTTCACCTAGATTCAAGGACCAGTGAACTTATTATCTAGTCTACCAGATGAAGCGATCTACAAACTTATTTCCAAAAGTACAACTGAAAAAGAGGCTACATGACTTGAGGGGCAGTCCTGATTACGGTTATTTGTAACCTTAACTAATCGCCCCATCACCCCATCGTCTTCTGCGGGGAAGTGGTGCTAAAAGTGAACCATGGGACCTCTCACCCTAGCAATGTGCGGGGGATAGTGCGGTCTTGGGGCCTTGAAAGGCGGAGGGCCTGAGAAACCACTCAGTCGGGCCGATTTGTCTGTCTAGATGCCCATTGAGTGGTATTGCTGGCCTCGGTTTCGCTTTCAGCCCAGATCATACTGAAAGGAGGGACTTATATGGACTATTTAAGGCGGACTGGTCGTCATGAATTTGGATTTGGAAATTACGATAACTCATAGAACGAGAACCCCAGAGTAATCAGCTTAAGATGACGAAGATAATCACACTGCTGTGCTTCTTGGCTTGGCCTGTCGCCCTTGTTGGTGGCTCTGTAACTGCACGCGCAAACAATGCCGGCAAGGTACCAAGCGAGAAAGGTATACAGTTCCTCCAACTTGATGACTGGGACGAGTAGAAATACTGATATGGGCGAACATATGGTAGATTGGGATACTGCCGAAAAGCAAGCTCGCTCTGTAATCTCTAAGCTTACACTGTCCGAAAAGATTGGCATCGTCACTGGTCACCCTGGCGAACTCGGAGACAATACGGCCTGTATCGGTACTATCAAGGCTATCGACAGGGTTGGCTTTGGGGGCCTCTGTTTGCAAGATGGGCCCACGGCTGTGAATCGCCATCAACTTGTCAGCATCTTCCCTGCCGGCGTTACGACTGCGGCAACCTGGGATAAGCATTTGATGTTTGAGAGGGCGGTTGCTCTTGGACAAGAGTTTCGGGATAAGGGCATCCATGTGTTGCTTGGGCAAGTCATTTCCCGTCGCTGTTGATATCATTCGCTAACACTTTCCTTTATTAGCCCGTCTACCGGACCTATGGGGCGTCACGCTCTGGGTGGCAGGAACTGGGAGAGTTTCTCACCGGACCCGTACCTTTCGGGCGAGGCCATGCGACAGTCTGTCATTGGTTCTCAATCTGTGGGAGTGCAGACATGCTCAAAGCATCTCATCGGCAACGAACAGGAAACGCAGAGAAACACCATGTCGTCTAACATCGACGACCGCACACTCCATGAGCTCTACCTCTGGCCCTTTGCCGACGCCGTCCAAGCTGGTACAACTTCCATCATGACTGGGCACAACCGTCTGAATGGAACATATAGCTCTTCAAACAAAAAGCTCCTTACGACGATTCTGCGAGAAGAGCTCGGTTTCCGCGGCTATGTCATGTCTGACTGGTGGGGAACACATTCGACAGAGGACTCTGCTAATGCGGGTCTTGACATGGAACAGCCTGGTGTAGCGACACCTCGCGACGATGTTTATTGGGGAGAACTCCTGGAGGCCGCAGTCAAGAAAGGCGACGTCTCAAAGGAACGCCTAGACACCATGGCACGCTCGATTTTAACTCCGTACTATCTTCTCCGTCAGAACTCGCGGGATTATCCTTCTGTCGACGATGCTGAAGGACAAGGGTACCCGGCGAATCGGGATGTCCGAAGAGATCATGCTAAGCTTATTCGACAAATGGGGTCCGCTGGCACTGTGCTGCTGAAGAATACCAACAGCTTCCTGCCCATGTCATCAAAGAGACTTAACATTGGAGTCTTTGGGAATGACGCTAGTGAGCCGGCCGATGGCCTCGCATTTTCTGGCTGGTCACCAGCTCCAGGCCCTGAATACGGCACCCTTGATATCGGAGGCGGAGCTGGGGCAGGCCGACATTCAAATCTGGTGACACCCCTTGAGGCTATCAAGAAGCGTGCTCGAGAGTCCGGATCATTGGTCCAGTACATCCTGAACAACGACCTGTTGGCGGCCAATACACTTTCCGCGATACATCCCGTTCCGGATGTTTGTCTAGTCTTTCTGAAAACTTTCATGGCTGAGGGTTGGGACCGTGAAGAGTTTGAGAATGACTGGAACTCTACTCGTGTTGTCAACAACGTGGCCAGCCTGTGTCCCGGCAAGACTGTCGTTGTCACTCACTCTGGTGGAGTGAACACATACCCTTGGGCGAACAACCCGAATGTGACGGCGATACTCGCTGCTCATTATCCGGGAGAAGAAACTGGCAATGCCATTGCCGACGTGTTGTGGGGAGATACCGAACCAAGCGGCCGTTTGCCTTACACGATTCCCAAATCAGCAACAGACTTCAACATCCCTATCGTCGAGGAAAAAGACGGGGAGTCAGACTTTACCGAAGGCCTTTTTATTGACTATCGTCATTTTGATGCCAATGATATCGAACCTCTCTATGAGTTTGGATTTGGACTTGGGTATACAACGTTTGAGTTGGTCGGCCGTCCAGTTGTTGAAAAGCTGAAAGCAGGCAAGGGCAAAGTGAACCCCACTCCCGACCACAAAGCCAAGATCATTCCAGGCGGCAATCCAGACTTATGGGCAGAGATGGTTCGAGTCACAACTACGGTTAAGAACACGGGTGGTCGCAAGGGCTCGGCGGTTCCACAGCTCTACCTTTCATACCCAAAGGATGGTGTTCCAGATGGCACACCAGTCAGGGTACTTCGGGGGTTTGAGAAAGCAGACATTGGCCCAGGGCAGAGCAAGGGCTTTACTTTTGTATTGGCCCGCAGGGACCTGAGTTACTGGGATGTGGCCGCTCAGGCATGGAGGATACCGGCGGGAGAGTTTGAGCTAGCTGTTGGGTTCAGTTCGCGGGACTTACGAGTAAAGTCTAGGCTGAAGATTCTATAGACTCCGAGATTACCCAAGAACGCAGGACATTGCTTGATAGTCCATATAACAATCTGTTTATTGGCCTTCCTTCTATACTGTTGTAAATACACCATCGCTACCAGAAATGCAACCCGAGACTCATTAGATCGGTGGTGTAACAAGGCCAGATGTTCCACTCCGCCCTGCAGACCCTTCGAGTAAGAATCTAACCACTAATTCCGCCGCCTCTAAGGAATCATCATCTGCGTCGATAGCAGCCAGATACCCGCTCACAAGCACTGGATCCCACTTGGCGCCAAACGCCTTGATAGTCTCGCTGTTGACAAAGCGGTCAAACTCGAAATGGCCCTGATACGTCAAGACCCGACCAGGCTGATAGACACCCTGGGCAGCGCACTGGGCCGACTTGCCGATGTTGAACCAACCGGTAGGGAGTCCGGACGGAGGAATTTGGACCGAGTCGGCGTGGACGAACTGGAGCATGAGCTTCTCTGGCGTTGGCTTAGCTAATAGCCCTAGAGGGGTGCTCTGATCGTCTTCTGGTTCAGGCGTGGGAGGTGCCCGTCCATGAGGTGAAGCGTCCTCCAACAGCCCAAGGTTCCCAAAGACTTCGCGGAACTCGTCGTCTATGGCGACCTCGTGAACACCAATTTCCCATCCGTTTGGGTCTTTGCCAACCTTCACCCCATACGGCTTCAGAAGGCTCTGGCAAATCATCTGGTGGCCGTAGCAGCTACCAAACATCTTCACACCGGGATGCTCGTGGTAGACTTGCTGGACATAGGCGTCCAGTCTCTTTCCCCATGCGATATCATCGTAGGACGAAGATGCAGATCCGGTAATAAGAAGAGCATCAAATGTGGTGATGTCCTCGGGGTATTCGCCCTGGACGATGTCGAAATCTTGGGATGTGATGGTGTAGGAGGGGGCTATGCGGGCCGCGGCAGCCGACAGGAGCTGATGAAAGATAGCGCCATAGGTGGGATATTTCTCTCTAACGACAGGCACCGGTATATCGGCGTTGAGCATTGCTATCCGAACAGTTCGTGCCATCTTGATGCAGTATTCCTTGTAACTGGTAATGATAAAAGAAAAGGTCAGCCGCGTCTCAAAGAATTCTTATCAGGGAGTTGTCGGCTAGAGTCTCTATCTCGAGGCAAAAGAGGGGTGGGCCACCCGGGTATCATTTCCCAAAGAGGCAAAAATGAGGCCAGCTACTCGGTTGAATAGGTGGTTAGGTTATCGTCGGCATTCGCTCGGCCATTTTTCATAGGCCGGGCGGCAGTAGTTTCACATACAATCTGGATATGCAGTCGTAGATGGCTTGAGAACGTCGCTAAGCGGGGTCTTTATGCTCCCAAGCAACTTGAGTTATTGCTGTCTCGATGCTTCTTTTCAGAGAAACCGGGGTCACTCTGTGAATAAGAATGACCGGATTTTGCCACGTGTAAGTGCAACCATACGACAGCTTTC
The DNA here is from genome assembly GCA_000966855.1 of Fusarium sp. JS1030. Taxonomy (NCBI): domain Eukaryota; kingdom Fungi; phylum Ascomycota; class Sordariomycetes; order Hypocreales; family Nectriaceae; genus Fusarium; species Fusarium sp. JS1030. The sequence goes on along the minus strand of JWIW01000077.1, from coordinate 442,511 downwards.
ATTAAAAGAACAATGATCTAGATTTAATATAAAGTCTCGTGCACGGGATGTAATTCTTTGGGTACCTAGGTAATGAAATGTGTAGTGGGAGAGGTTAGGCATTTTCAACTGTGGCGGCAGAGGAGATCTGGTGTGGCTGATGTGGCTGTACCTTCGAAACAAACCGCCAAACAATCTTCCCTCAAACAAGTCTCACACGTAAATAACTACGGTGCTTCTGATAGCGCTGCCTCGCGACAAACCATACCTTATCGTCGACTTTGCGGCTGGACCAGCCTCTGACGTTACATTTCGTTCACCCGCTACACACCATGCCTTCGGGCAGACGGCGGACCGGGGCGCGTCGGAAATCGTGACACTTTAAGTTCTGCGTTTGCATCGGGTGAAGCTTGGACTTCGCCATGTGCAAGAATGAAAGCCAAATGGATGCAGGGCCAGAGAGCCTTGCCATCAATAACACTCCATTCCGCCGCCTCCTAACTCTTGTCGCTCTCAAAACCACCGCGCGCATCTTCAATCGCCAAGGCGCTTGTGTCCCCATCTCGAAACATCTAATCGTCAAATCCGATGGCTTTGTCGACTTGACAGAAGCGGTAACTATGAAATTTGTCGCCGAAAACACCTCTATCCCTGTACCTAAGGTCTGGTGCTCCTTTGTGAGCAATGGCCGCACATACATTGTCATGGAGAGGATACAGGGCGATCCTATCGCAAAGGGCTGGGACGAGCGATCTCAAGAGTCCAAAGATAAACTCTTTGCGCAGCTGAAGGTGAATATTCAGGATCTGCGCTCCCTCCAGCCTCCCGGCGTAGGAGTGGAGAGTTGTATTGGCGGGTCGTTGTTTGATAGCCGCATACCACGTCCGGATCGCCGCTTCGGTCCTTTCAAAACCATACAAGAATTTCACCTGTGGTTAAGGGGGAGCCTGAAAGCCTCGGAAGTCAAGAAGACCGAGCAGGTGACAGAAGAAGAATGGAATGATATTAAGGACATGGCGACCAGACAAGATGAACCTTGGCCCCCGCCGGTATTCACACACGGCGATTTAAACCCAGCTAATATAATAGTCCGAGGTGATGAGATCGTTGGCATCATTGACTGGGAGTTTTCTGGTTGGTATCCGCATTATTGGGAATATACGTCTGCATGGTGCTCTGGCATCACGAGGACAGAGTGGCAGGATCTACTTGGCAGCTTTCTGGAGCCATTCCCCGAGGAGTTGAAAATGGAAAGGACCAGGCAGAGATGGTGGGGAGAGGTCTGAGTAGGCCAAACCCGACCAAGAACGCCATTCTACTCTTCTCTAGCTTCTAGCATGGTCGGCAGTCCCTTATTCGATGGGACGTTGTAGTACTGGCCAAAGAATGCCTCGGATCGATGCTAAATCAGCCTTGTGTGGCTGGCGAGGCGACCAGGCACTCTTAGGTAATACTGCGGCTGAATGAGGCCAAAAAGTCCATCAGGCTGCGGAACAGGCTTGGGTTGGACCAAAACACTCGCGTCCAGCAGCACAGGATGGAGGCTCTTGCCGTCGCCAGTCTAACGGGAAATATTTTACAGTTTATTGAATTTACAAGCAAACTGATCTCTTCAGCCCGTCAAGTCTTATCGGATGGCTCGAAAACCGAATACCTGGAACTCGCAACCATCACTCAAGAGCTGCGGCGCCTAGCGGAAGCGATTAGGCCTCGACAGCCTACTAGCACCGACAACGCGAAAAGCCACGAGCAAGATACTCTGCAGCAAATCAGTGCTCAATGCATCGACATCACCGACCAGCTGCTCGCTGTTTTGGACTCTGTCAAGCTCAAAGATGGAAGCAGCAAGTTGAAGAGCTTCTATCAAGTTCTCAAGACCGAGTGGAAGGCGAGTGAGATAGTAGCTCTCCAAAAGAGAGTGAAAAGACTTGGGCAAGCTTTGAAAGATCATCTCGTGGCCGCCGAGCAGCAACATATCTCTCGAAAGCTTGACGAACTAGCCGTCGCAAACCACCGCCTCGAGGCTGAGCGAACCAAAGATATAAATGATTTGCGAGATCAACTGGGGCGCATTTTTGAGAACCTACGCAGCAACAAGCATATCCAGGATGATCTGGCTGACGGACCGCCATCTGCAATCTTTCTCCGAGTCGCTGAGAAAGGAGCCCAGTACTCTACGGAGCTGATGGTCCTGGAAGGGTTCCGGTTCAATACAATGGATGACCGGTTCGAGGGCATACAGCCCGCGCACCGTGACACGTTTTCCTGGATATTTGCCCCTAGCGATGATGAAGCTGCGCCAGTCTCTTCCTTTGTCCAGTGGCTCACCTCAGCTGATGATATGTACTGGATATCCGGGAAGCCAGGCTCTGGAAAGTCGACATTGATGAAATACCTGAGTACCCACGAAGATACCAAGAAGCTTCTCTCGGACTGGGCCGGAGAGAATTTTCTCGTTGTGGCAGACTTCTTCTTCTGGAATGCTGGTAAGAATTCTCTGCAGCGGTCGCAGCAGGGGCTTCTCAGGTCCCTCATTTACCAAATCCTCCGTCGGTGTCCCGAGCTAGTGCATCGAACCTACCCTGAGACCGACTACTTACAAGCACTCGATCGCTCCCGGGACCGAAATGGAGGAACTATGCAAGTCTTTGTGCCGGGCCCACCAACGACTGTGCCAGGATTATTATCCATACTTCGCGACATTTGTGATCTGCTTGCGTCTACCAACATGCGACTCTGCTTCTTCATCGACGGATTGGACGAATACGAAGGCCAGCCAAATGATATAGTCCAACTAATAGAGACTCTCAGATCTCTTTCTAATGTCAAGATATGCGCATCTAGCCGTCCATGGAACGAGTTCGAACAACAGTTCGGCCAAGACGATGCTCCAAAGCTGTACATGCAGGATCTCACAGAGTGGGACATCCACAATTATGTCTACGACATTTTGGAGAATGATGCCAACTATCAAAACCTTGAGGAGAAAGACGACCAAGGGGCTGAGCTGATACAAGAAATTATCGAGGCAGCCCAAGGTGTGTTTCTTTGGGTTGTTCTCGTCGTCCGTTCGTTCCAGGAGGGACTCACCAATGGAGATCGAATCGTGGATTTACAAAGGCGACTCCGGGAGTTACCCAGAGATTTGAACGAATACTTTGACAAAATTCTGCTCGCAGACGTGTCCGAATTTTACAGGGAGCAGTCGGCTCGCATGTTTACCGCGACTCTGAAGGCCCGAAGGGTTTTGCCCTTGATGGTCTATTGGCATATGGATCAAGAAGGGCCAAATTATGCGTATGAGCTTGAAATCAGTCCTGTGAGCATGGTCGGAACACACTTGCGACACAACCAAATGCGCCGTAGGCTCAATGCCTGTTGCAAGGGCCTTCTGGAAGTACGCTTCTCGTCCAATGAGATAGGCAAAGACATATCAGCATCAAGCAATTCTTTCGTGTGGAGGGTAGAGTTCCTTCACAGAACAGCCAGGGACTTTCTAATGAGGCCCGAAACCGAGATGCTGTTGTCCAGGTGGAGCCAGCATCAGGAACTGGACATTTTCGTGAGCATCTGCAACGCTCTTCTATCTCAGCTCAAGACAGTACCGCAGAAGCCCGATGTTTTTAGGTCTAGAGAGAGTGTTCCACAATTGCTGGCTCTCCTGCTGAGACACGCCAAGGCTCTCAACGACATGCTTGACTATGACACTCAATCCCTACTACGGCTTCTGGATCATGTCCATGAAACTCTTCTCACCTATGACCAAAAGATAGGGCACGGTGCATGCAGAAGAGCGCTATGGCTTGCCATGGACGGTTATTATGGAAACGAAGAAGAAATTACATTTTTTCACGCCTGCGTGAGATATCGCCTTAACCGCTATGTCGCCAAGAAGTTCGAGAGTACCGTTGTATCGTGCGATGGAAGAACGGTCAAGCTCGAAACACTTTTACCCATAGCTTTGGAGTTCGGAGACTCTGTCATGGTCAGGATGCTACTGCAAAAGGGTGCTAATCCAAATGGTGAACGGGGAGACGGATCGATTTGGACGAGGTTTCTCTTTGTCATCTATGTGAACCATAAATATATAGGTCGTTCCACACCTGGCATTATTCAAGATCTTCTCGAGCACGGCGCGGATGTCAAAGCCGATGTTATTTTCGACCGACAAACACTCACAGCACACGAGGTTTTGGAGGTCGTTCTCTCATCGGAGCACTTTGCTATGCTCAAGCCCCTGATTTCGGACACTCTGGAAGCTTCTTACATGACTCCGGCGACTGAGATTCAGGGGAAGGGAGGTGAAGAGAAACAGGGACAGCGGGTCAGCCGACGGAAATTCATCACGGAAAGGTTTCGGAAATTTGGTAGTCGATTTACGTAGTTGGAAGAGCGAACATCGGCTCAGATGGGAGAGAGGTTATTGTGCAGCTATGCGTGACTCTTTGCTGCTACGGAGCTGAAAAGTCAAAAATTAGCCAACTGTGTTGGCACTGGTTATGATGCCATAATGTGTCAGGAAACTGTATTCTTTGTTGTTGTAGAAGCTGGATACCAAGCATGATGGATCTATGGGAGAGAGGAGCTGTCGCCACTAACTCATTTGTCTTTTATGGAAAGAAAGCAGTTACGAGTTCGAGTAATCTAAGAAGTTTGGGAGTTGACGGGGTCATAGAGACAACTTTAACCAGCCTGAGGCGAGAACACGGATCAACTAGGCGTGATTTAGCTACGAATCACAGGTGATTGGCTGTGCTTGCTTCACGTGACTGGCGAGGTACAAAGCTTCTACCTGCACAGGTGGTCAACATGAATAGAAACTGGGTGTAAACTAGCCAACAACACGCATCACTAAACGCCATGGCCTTTGACGGGCTAGAAGACGCCCTTCGACCTACCGATGACACGTACAAGGCATTCTACGAACGAGGGTACCAGAGGTGGTACAAATTATTGGTTAGTGCTGCGGGCGATTGCACGCTCCCACCAACCTGCCTGGAATGGGAGCACCTTTATCCGCGGCATCCTATTCTCCCTGATAACGTGCAGCCCGACGCATCCAGCCTCGTGGTTGCAAAATCTACCTGGATTTCGTCGGAAGGACATTGCGATATTCCTGCATTCGAGCAGACCTTCCGGTTGGTGGTGACAACCTGGAAACCAACGTCAATCATTCTTGAGAATAACGTCGACCTTTCGCTCCACCAGTGGTTAGGAAAGGATGACGGCCATGTTGTGGTCTTGATGCTCGCTTGGGCATACGCCTTATCTGCCCGGTGGACGGAGATGATTCCCCGAGCAACTCCGATGGAATACACGACGAGCCAGGCGACATGGGTATCACATTCGCTCTCCCACGAAGCTACCAAAAATGAAGAATCTATGGTGGTCGATCTGGGAAACGTGACAGGCGAGGCAGCGCGGTGGTGGGCAGCCGTCCTTGCTCCGGAGGAGGGTTGGAAAGCGACCATACCTCATGAGCGACGGAAACTCCTCCCACCGTGGAGTGTTACAAAAGAGTTTAAGAACACAAGTATTCTCATTACCAGTTCTTCGAGCCCCCTGAACTGTCATTCTTCGATCCCGGCATCCTTCGAAACAGCGTTAAGGTACATTGAGGATTATACCAGATTCCATGGCGCCGACACACAAAATCGGGCTGCACTAGCCGCCGCACTCCTTTTACCACAAGCCCGGTTCGACAACAGAAAGATACGACTTCACGCGCCTCAAGGGATCTGCAGGAGACTGTCGAAATCAACCAAAGAATTGCCTAAAACTTCACTTCTTGACGAACCTTGCCTACGACAGCTCGATAAACTCTTGACCCTAAGCGCCAATGTTCACGGCACAAAGACTGTTTTGGGCAGCATCTTCTACGAGACTGGCATACCAGCCAATGCCTGTGGTGCATGGTCGCAAGGCACAATGGCTGTGCTCAAATCGAAAGCCGCCGGGAACCTGCATCTTTTGGCTCACATGTTCTTTCATCGGAGTCATCATATCTCGTTTCTCTGGCTTGGCGGGATCATCACAGGTGCACACGAAGTCTTCCTACAGGTCAGTTACGCACTATATGGTGTTAGTAAAATTGACCTTCATGAGGCCACCTGGACAGATACTCTCATATCCTTCATTCAGGAGTCGGTGTCAACGGTACCCGACGACACAGCTTCGATGTCGCGAGCTGATGAGTGTCGACTGATGTTTCTGACCCAGGAGCCCCAGGGGCATCCTCCTATAAACTCATATCCCCCTTTGGGATATACGGAGATCAAAGATACCACTCTTGGTGTTCAACTTCATGCACATTGTCCAGGAAACCACGGCCTTCGGTTCCTGTCCATCACATGGCCCTGCGCTGGGGCCAGCAAGGGCATCCAGACAACAGGACCCATATCTGTACTGCCTAGGGATCACATTACCAACAATTCGCAGGCGGAAGATGAGGCAATTGAAGTGGACTATAGCTGGCTGGACCGAGAGAAAGAGCCTTCTGACTGTATCACACGGAATATGTTCTGCTGGATGCGAGATATGGATGGCTACACAGTTGCGGAGCGAGATATCTATCGTCACGAGTGGATTGATGCTTTTGATTCATCAGACGACGAGAGCCTTCATCCCGAAGGAGACGGAGCTTCGACGAGATGTATGGATATTGATACTCGGATGGGATCTTGGGTGGCCAGTACCGTGACTAGACGGTGTAACTCATTGTAGATAGAGAAGGGTTGGGCTAGTAAAGATAGCAGTCCTGTAAAAAGAGAAACCGAAGTGAGAAAGACCACTGCATGGGTTCCAAGTCTTACCATAGTTGATACTAGAAGAGGACAAATGTCCTGATTACATTTTTCTACAGTGGATAAAGGTATGCACTAAGGCACAGAGTCGTTCAAAATCACCGATATTTAAATCTATGTCGCGAGTTTGCTTTGACCCTATCTTAATACCGAAAGGTAGATCAAGGCAGCCCAATATCAAAACAACATGGTGGCTAACACCATCAGACGCATCTTTGTCAATGCTGTACCTCACAACGATACAGACCAGAGTGCCCTCTAGCTACGTTGCGATACATGTAATCATATTAAGTCCAAGTATAGTTTTCAAAATTGACGAGAGTCCCTGACCAAGAGGATAGAAAGGTGCCGTCTTTGATGACTATGATCCGTCTTCTTCTGCTGTCATCGTGTCGATAGGTGGGTCATATAATCGACTTGGTTCGCCCGGCTTGAACTGTGCAAAGATCATTGTGACAGTTTCTTGACTAGATTCTTTGGACCTGACTCTCATTGTATTTTGCTTGGATCCAAAGTCGAAGTCAACATGGACATTGCCATAGGACAACAGAGCTTGCATTTTGTCCCTCAGCGCGCCTTGTGAGAGTAATAGAAGCAATTCGTCTGCTTCTAGTTGGCCTTGGTTAAGGCGATCGGCGAGGAGTACAGCCGCTCTTTTGGCTGACGAACCACGACCTCCTGGCTGACTAAACTGTTGATGAAGAGCCCATCTGAGTGTTCTTTCAACCTTCCAGGGTATTGGTAGATTCAGCGCCCATTCTGAGAAATCTGGCAAGGACTGACTGAAGTCGAGGATCTCGCCAAACATAAGGAAGCATGTCGTATCTTGGCACACCTGGCGTATGGTTTTCTCATATGAGGGGAAGAACTGTGCGGGGTTGTGCGCGTCTTCTGACATTGAAAGTAAAGCGTAAATTTTGTCTCTGGGATCGGTGGCCTCACTTCTTGCAAATTTCGTGAGGAGATGGTGCAGATCGCGTCGTGATGACCACCATGTGTTTTTACGGACTCGTGGCATGATGTCGAGAACTGCCTGAGTGTTTAGGTCGACACACAGCCCCATGAGGGAGGGCACGAGACCGAAGGTACGTGCTGGACATGAAGAAGAAGCGCATAGAATTCTGGCTGACCTTGCCATGGCAACCTCCTGAAGAATCCAAATTCTCTTGAACCATGTATTATTCAAAAGCTCCTCGAGGGCTTCGCGTTGGCTCAAATAGGGTTGTGACTTTGGATTCCCCAGTCGTTTAAACATAAAATATTTGCACAGACTGGTCCAATCTTTACAATTTCGACCGGTCTGAGCTTGGCTGGCGTTGGTGTCGATCCAGTCAATCGACTGAATCAGCTCTTCTGTGTCCTCATCGCGCGGAGTGCCCAACCAGACGAGCACTTGTTCAGCAGCACCATAGATACGTCCCATTTGATTGACTTGGTGGCCTTTTTCCCGATCGTTCTTCTGGTTGATGCAGATGGCATCGACCCATAGAAGTACGTCTTCATCGCTACGTCGTATGTGCCACAGGGCCGAGCACAAGTTCGCTGTTATCTCAAACCCATGGTTATTGACTAGAATTCGGCGTGAGTTCTCACCCCTGCCCCAGGTGTATGACAAGGCTTTATATGTCGGGCATTGGTCTGGGTCTAGGAAGGCTTCGAAGAGCGAGCAGGATATTCTATCGACTCGTGATCCTTGTTCGATTCGGAGAAGACGAATAGAGTCTTTGGCGAGGTCTATTTCTTGGAAAGGGAATTCTGACATGGCGAAACGGATGGTGAGATTAATAGCCGAGCCAACCTTGGAAGTGGGATGTTTATGTGCATAAATAAGCTAGAAACCGGTGGGAGCCTGACAGTCTGCCATGCTGATTCAGATAACTTGGCAAAAGCCCCGCGGTTCGCCTGGCTGGCTGCGCGCTCAACTGCGGCCCTATTAAAACCCGAGCACGAGGCGTCTGCATGTCAGGGTCATTGGAAGGTCTCGACATTTTGCACATACTAATTCAGAATCACCAAAGTATGTTGTTGAAGAGATTTATTGCTAAACTGGCCCTTTTAGCTACGCAACAACAGGCTTGACCTTGGCTCTCATCATAACTCTAGTAGCTTAAGCTAACCATTGTGACCTAGGTACTTCGCCTTGAGCATCCCACCAGACATCAAAAATAGCTAGGGCAGATCCCTTTGGGGAAATAATGTCCCCAAGGACGAATTTAGGACTTGCTTCTTTCAGCAAAGTCTCCCATTCGCCAGCACTTCTCTCACGCGCATTGAACAAAGCGCCCATGTTCAGGTCTGCCACTCTGTTCCACAAACTTCGGTTAGCATGCCCTGGCAAACACGAGCTTGAATATTGACTGACCTCAACTGTCTCTCCCTCCAGAGAGGAATGGTACCCGGCTCAGGCATGCATGTATCCTGTATCACGATCCTGGTTCCGGGTCTCAAAGCAGGTATCAGTGCTCTTAGAATCATGACACAATACTTGTCCGACCAGTTATGCAACACCCACCGCAAGTAATAAACGTCGGCTGTGGTTGTCTGAGGGCTGAAGAAATCATGGGGTTCGAATCGCACTCTTTGCTTCAAGTTCTCGGGTACCCCATCCTCGGCACCTGTGATTGCTTTCTCGTTGTCCTGGACAACTACCTGGATGTTGTGGAAGCGCTCTGCAAGTTTTATTGCGACGTGTCCCCCAGCACCGCCGATGTCGATGACTAGAGCATGGCCTAAAGAGGCCCAGTCATAATTATCTAGCACGTATGAAACGTCATAGCCCGGCCTTGATGTGAAAGCTTTCATGGTGTTGGAGAATCGCGTCGCCCTTTTTGGGTCACTGCTGAGAACCTCGTAGAGGGATCGTCCCTGAGGGTCGGAAAGAGCATAGCCCTAGGTAGATCAGTCTTGTGATCTAGAGATCGACTGATGACGCTCACCGTTTCATTTTGCTCCTGAGAGTTGGGCCACTTCTTGACTGCGTCGAGCATCTAGGAAGTAAGGCATTAACACTGTATCCTGCGTATCAACGATGTCATGCGGAAGCTTACGTGAAATGTGGCAGGCCATATCTCTCCCGAGCCAACTTTGAGCAAATCGTTCATATGCGGGCTGGTGAGTGCCTTGGAAGCCTTTGTATGTGCAATCTGGCCTGGTACTGGCTCTCGAAAAATGCGCATCGTCGCGGCATGGAGAAGCAGGCGTCGGACGATCTGTAGCTCAATGCCTGTCCGGTCCGAGATCTCTTCAAAAGAAACCTGTCCATCAACAGGAACAACTGCGGCGATGTTGAAGTGGCTGATTGCTTTGAGACAGACCATGTTGCTATGCTGCAGCCGCGTCAGCGTGCTAGTATCCAAGGTGCTCTCCACGCTACATACTGCGCCTTTCTCATGAATCAACGTCAAGGGGTCGAGAAGCAAGTCATAAAGCTCCGAAGTAGCATCAAGAATAATGTCACTGATGCCGCTGCTCTCTTGGGGGAGCGAGGTAGGGGCATCCGCGTCGAACGATAGGGGAGCCATGCCGTTGGACGAGAGAATTGTTTGCAACTGGGACACAGACGTCATGATTGTTGTCGCCAGCTCAATGATGCGGGAAGAGGTCGTATCTGAAGCCATGGTAGCTAGAAAAGATCGAAGCTTGTTTGCGAGGGCGTAATGAAACTGTGGCTTGTAAGTAAAAAGGGCAAAGTTGATCGTAGCTACAACTTCCAGAAAAGTATCATGGCCGATTTATCGTTGTATATGCTACGAGATGACTGTGGCTATCTATGCTAATCCATCTTGACATTTGCCGACGTTGCAGAGAGACAAAGCTGTTACGAAACCTAGGACTGGGGTCCGAGCAAAACAACAAGAATAAACATCGGAAGCACCGGGATCCCGGACGGAGTAGATGCGGTGAAAGATGACAGTAGCATTGAAAGACCCGCTGACTACGAAACCTGGGGCAAGAATTAGGGCAAAGATATGCGCCTTGGCGAGAATTTTGAACATAATTAGCTTCAGTCACACTGAGCAACGTAACCATGCCGGCTATCCTTTTCTCCAGTATTTTCCTGCTGCTTTTGTCTGATGCCAGGGGTGGTCCTTGTAGCCGGTAGTTGACTGCAACTCATATGTCGGCACATAACTGCATTCGATGTCGAGACATGTGCACTGGCAGTTGAAAGCAGACAATCCATTGACGGGACGACGCCACGATTGTCGTCGACGAGAGTTTAGTAAAGTTATATATCAATCCACTCCAGTTATTACTCTGTGCAAAAAATAGCAATTTATCTCAGCTGAAAAACTTCTCAACGTATTTCATCCATTTTGCGAAAACAAACATGCAGTCTGCTTTATCCCAGCTCAAACAACTGTCCTCGGACATGGATGACGCATCTAGACGACAGCTCATGACGTCTTTGCACGAGTTGGCCTACTCAATGGAGAGTGTTGACGATACCATGTATCGCTTCTCATATCTTGTAAGTCACATTCTGAGGTTCAGATTGGCCCCAGCCACGATAACAAGATTCTTAGTATATCCAAACAGCAGTTGTCAGGGTAGCCCACGACTTGAACATCTTTGAGCTACTTGTGAGAGCAACAAAGCCTGTCTCTTTAAAAGAGATTTGTGAAAAGACCAACGGAGAAGCTGCACTCCTGAGTAAGACCCCCGGTGGCGGAATTTCTCAGCGCCAGACAGTCGCTCACAAGGCGATCAGACCGATGCCTCAGCTACCTGGCTTCCATCGGAGCCATCAAGCAGGTAACCAAGGACGAATACGCTGCCAATCGTGTTACCGAGAATCTTGCCGAAAAGGTCGCAGCGGCTACCATCTGCCACACGTACGTTGACGCGCCCGCACTTTGATGAGCATGATGCTGACGACCGCCTAAATAGGTTTGGAACACTTGGGCCACAGTACCAAGCCCTACCTGCTTTTCTCAAGAAGACAGGATATAGGAACCCCGCCGATGAGCTGCATACCGTATTCCAGGATGCATGGGGCACGTCCAAGCACGCATTCGCCTGGATCAAGGAACATCAAGAGAATCTCATGTTCTTCCAGGATTACATGGCCTTGCGTCGCGAGCCCGAACACACATGGCTGTCTGTGTATCCCATAGAGGATGAGACTAGAGACTGGGATCCCAAAAAGCCAGTATACGTCAATATGGGCGGCGGCATTGGTCATCAATGCGCGCAGTTCAAGGCCTGCTTCCCTCATGTGCCTGGGCGAGTGATACTGCAAGACCTCTCATACAACATGGACAGGGCACTGGTTACTCCGGGGGTTGAGAATATGGCACACAACTTCTTTCAGCCGCAACCCGTACTTGGTGAGTGTCTGCCGCATCTCATGCGCGACTCGCTAACTGTTATGGCCATACAGGAGCCAAGTTCTACTATCTACGCGAGTGCCTGCATAACCACCCGGATCACAAGGTGCGCCAGATCTTCAGACACATCAAGACAGCCATGACTTCGGATTCGGTGTTGCTGCTGGATGAGCTTGTGCTCCCAGAGAGCGGGGCGAATTCTATCGCGACCTCGTTGGACATGACCATGATGGTGGCATTCGCGGCAATGGAACGCACCGAGGCTCAGTGGAGGAAGCTCTTGGAGGATGTGGGCCTCCGGTTCATGCACATGTACACTTACAACCCTGGCGGCTACGAGAGGGTCATGGATGCACGCTTGCCATGAAGCTCAGTTCAAGATTGGTGACTGACATGGGTGGGGTTGAGATGCCCATGAAAACATAAAGTTTTGCCCCTGTGGCTTGTGTTGCCCTCTATGTTGTAATGGCAGGTCGGCAATCTTGACCTACCTTGTAATATCTGGAAAGACTTTGTTTCCAAAAAGGTGCTCGGTTTGGAGATGTCACAATGGACTACCCCTCGGAGTCTATAGCAGTCTATGGTGTGATCACGTTGTGTATGCATGAATACGGCAGTTGATATCAACGCAGTAACGTAACATCCCCAGCAGAACCGTCATCTGAGATATTGCATTAAGACATGTTGATAGCAGAGGCATTAGCAACTACCTTACTTTTGTGGATGATATGGTAGCGTAGCTAAGAACTCTGATCTGCGAACGGACCATCTTCCGACCGTCCGCGTGGAAGAGGGGCGATACTCTTGTCACGGCACATCGAGATGGATCCAGAGTTGCGAGTACCCAAGGGTAGTGATTTTGACCATGCCGTCAGCTTACCCCGACTTTATTGTATTCGGCTGATACTTTAACAACTGGCTTAGCGCTCTTACTGAAATGAGTTTGCCTATCATGTTTTGTAAGCACTTCGGCAATTACAGCATCTTATATGCATGTACGTGCTCGGTTTCGTATCTGCGTAAAGTCTATGAGTGATGGTAAATCTATACCGCTCTTTAGGCAATGATTAGCTGGCTATAGTTCGTTATCAGTAGCATTGAGTGCCTAGTCTTGCCTACTCGGGCCGCGCGGGCCGCGCGGGCCTCAGTCTAGGCCGTTACCAAATGCTACCCTTAACTTGGGTACTGTATCCGTAATGATTATTTTAATGGTTCTTCTGATTGGGCGCAAGTCTAGCAAGTGAAGATCTAACATGGCAATTATATGACGTGCTCTGAGAAGCAGGGGAAACTCGGCAACCATTCCTCAGGACAACGATACATGTTTTTGAGACTTGAAGTATCCCTGTTTTTTAAGTAAGAAGAAGGCATTAGAAATCCTTTTACATCCAAAATGATCCTGATTTTGCGTGGAATAAATCATGTAACATGGTTTCCTCCACTCCTTTTGCCGGGCTGAACGTATCAAGCCGCTCTAGCCCCTAACCATCTTGACCGTCAACGATACCTAGTGTGTGGCCCATGTGTGGCAATCAGGCAATGCTCCTGAAAAGCAGTGTTTTGTTAGGATCAGGGAAGGACTGCGATTGAAAGCAGCGTTAGCAACCAATGAGCCCAAGTGCATCACCCTTGCTTACCAGTCCTGCAAAGTCTATATTCTGATACCGTTCCGTGGCCCCGCCTGCCAATCTGATGTCGTATCCTAACAAGGCAGTCGATAGAATCATCTTCAACTCACTGGCGGCAAAGAACCGACCAGGGCAAGCATGACGACCATAGCCAAAGTTCATGTTGGTCGGGCTTACTGAAACAAGGTCGTTGGTTGTCTGAGGCCCAGCATGGTAGAACCGGAATGCGTCAAACTTGTCGGGGTCTGGAATCACACTGGGGTCGTGGCTCAGAGCATATGCAGGGATTTCTATGTTGTATCCTGCAGGGATGACCTGGCCATCGGAGAGGGCGAAGGTTGTCTTGACCCTTCGGGGCAATGCCGCTGCAAAAGAATGAATGCGATTAGCCACCGAACACGAGAGGTCGCCCGTCACCAAACCTACTCCAACCGAGAGAGTTGCATCTCATATTCTCTCTCAGGAAAGAATCCAGTTTTCTCAACTTGGCCAACGCCCGCGTAGTGAACGTCCCATGCTCGGCGAGGACGTCTCGAATCTCGGCACGTAGCTCAGGCACAATGTCGGGCATCGAGGCAATGCTGTAAAAGGCGTTGGTTGCAACCATGGTGGTAGTGTGAATGGCAGCCGACGTAAGAGCAAGCTGTATAGACGTAAGCTCCTCGGTGTCTTGGCGCCCGAACCTTTTTTGCCCATCGTCGATGATCCACTGGAGCAAGTCGTCTGGCTTCTGGTATCCGGGATGTTTTGAAGCCTCCCTTCTCGCAACGACAACCGGCCGCAAGAAGTCGTGGGCTTCTTGGGTGAGCAGGGTGAGCCGCTTGACTTCGGGCAGAGACATTGCCCTGAAGACGCGTTGCCAAGGTGGTATTGCGGCAATGGCTCGCTGAGCTGATGTGCGGACAACGGTGTAGTTGACTGCTATGTTGACGTATTTTTCAGTGCGGCAGATATCAGGGCCAACAAAGACATGGCCAGACACTTTGGAGATTGTTCGATAAAGTTTGGAAGAGATTTTCACCTCTGTGAAATCCTTGCACACTGGGAACTCGTCAAGGAAAGCAAGGGCGACTTCGTCGGCGATCAGCGGGGCCAATCGGTCTGATACGAAGATTAGCAGTTTAATTACCACCGTTGCAGGACTTAAACAAACGTATAGCTGGTGTTAGATCGGCCTTTATCACATGAGGAACGATGGGTCGATCTGCTCTGAACTTGGTGTATCGTGTGAACAACGACTGCATGCTGTCAGCGGCATCCATGGAACCTTCGCTTTCGGGTTGAAGCAAGTACCTCGCCAATGGCAGTGTAATAGTCCAATACACCCTCAGGTAGGTCCTTGAGCTCGGGCAAGTACCGCGGGTGAACGACAATGTTGGTGGACTCTTCAAGTCAAGTCAGTTCAGGAAAGGTGAAGGGCAGCAGGTTAACCCACTATTTGTTCCAGAGACCCTAAAGACTCTGTTTTTGAACTTCGTGTAGCCTTCCTCGTAGATTGTCCTGGCTGTTTTCATATAGACTAACCTCCTTTTTTCTTCACCGCCCACTTCCAGAGCAGCGATAGGTATTTTGGATAAATGGTAACGTCTGGAGAGAAGTGGGACAAACCATGCCACTGCAAATGCTATAACGATGCCGATAAGAAATTGCAGTCTGGTGGCAGTCAAGGCACTAGCCATGGTTGGAACCGAGATAGACGTGGCCATTTTGGTAAAGAGACAAGATAAAGATAAAAGGCGATTCACGAATGATCTGTGTGGTTTGGAGTGAGACGAGGAAGACAGCGGCAACAATGTCATCGCCAATTCAATTTTATAATCACCATCCAAGGGTTTGGGCCAATGAGCTGGGCGACATTTACCATTCTATGCAGATATCAGTCGCAAGCCAGTACATATGGTACTAATCGAAGGTCCCACCATCCTCAAAATACGGATAGCGAGATGATAACCAATGCGCGATGAAAACCATGCCAGTGAATGGAACAATAGACGGCAGTTTCTTTGTACAACCCACATAGTCCGGCAATTGTAATTTGAAACAGTAACGCTGGGATGAACTGTCTTGAAGACGACATGTAAAATCATGCTAGGAACTGTTTTTTTAGAGTTCTTGCCCAGGTGGTGGATGGAGGGGCGTAAATGCTACACAGCACAACGGTTCGGACTCTTTATCCATCTAAGCTTTCCGCTTACTACAGCAGGTAGATCTAGCCCATAGGAGTCTAGAATAGTATATACTCACTGACTAATAGTTACGTACCTATACTTCTCTCGCCTCTGGCTTTTCTAGAGTAGGTAGTAGAGATAAGAAGACACGGCAAATATTACTGATTGACGACTTCCCAATTAACTTTTGGTTAAACCAGCTTACACAAAAAGGATACGTGTATAGCGCCTAGTCTATCGGACTATGATGAATGAGTGGTGGCAGATAGTTCCCATCTTCGGCAATTACAGACCATTGAGAACTGTAGGGTTGTATTTGAGGCAGGTTGCTGTTTCGGTCCGAATACCGCGCCGCTCAGGCAAAGATAAGCCATCATGATATGGACAGAAAACGGCAGATCGTTTTAGGTGTGGACTTGCTACGGCTTGGGATCAACTGCCGGGTCGTTTAAGAGGGGATATCTCAAGAATGCAATACATCAGAAGAATTAAACTACGAAATTCGAAAGCACGAGTTTAGATGGTGATAGAACTCGATGCCCCTCTTGCATCAGCCGGGAGGTTCCCTTGAGGAACTGCAGTGGAGGACTGGTATAGAAGCCTTTCGTAGATTGATTCGTACAACCTCGCTGTGATATCATTCTCAATGTAGGAAAGCTCATCCACATATATCAGCCCACCTCCCACTGCGAAGAAGTATTTACCGTGTTGTGAAGAGTCCTTTTTCAACTTTACACTCAGCATTGGCCGTTAAAATCGTTGATCTAGATCACTACACAGGCCCAACCCCATAGCACATATCGTCCTTAGTCCTTACAAAGCTTGCAAAATGTCAACTTTGCAATTTACAACGACCACAAAAACTCCGGTCGGCCGCTTTACAGAGGACACACATATTCCCAAACTGTCCAGTTTGGACGAGCAGCCAAGCAACTGTCTCCAAAGCATCCTCGCGGCAAGAGCAGCATCTTTTCCTTCGCATTGCATGTATTTCTACCCCCTCGGAAGTACAGCATCAACTCCACACCCAATCTCGTATAGCTTTCTGTATGACAAGGCTACGAGTATCAGTCGCAAACTGGCGTCCCTGAGCAAATTCCGTGATGGCAGTCCGGTGTTGATTCATCTGGATGACCATTGGGACACAATTCTGTTGTTTTGGGCTGTCCTCCTTGGAAATGGCATTCCTGTCCCTTCGACCCCTTTGAGCAATATCGAGGACCACCGGAATCAGCACTTGCGACATCTCTCACACCTGCTCGAGTCACCCCTCTGCATCACCGAAGCCGAGTCTCTGCATCTTTTTGCGGATGGTGGTCATGCATTTGAGCTCTACACCATCGAGTCTTTAATGTCGGTCGAGATAAACTATCCAAGTCTACCCATATCCGACCCCATCTGGCCACCATGGCGTGCAGCCAATGGCGAGGCATACAACAGCAAGCAACGCTTACCGTCACCGGCCATCCTGATGCTGACTTCAGGCAGCACAGGAAACGCAAAACTTGTGCCTCTGACGCATAAGCAGATCATCGCTGCCGTGTCTGGTAAAGCGTCGGTCCGTCAACTACCAGCCAGCGGCTCTTTTTTCAACTGGATTGGACTCGATCACGTTGCGAGCCTCGTTGAGATTCACATTCAGGCGCTGTGGATGGGCGCTGACCAAGTACACGCCCAGGCCGCCGATGTCGTCGCGTCACCCCGGCTGTTCCTTGACTTGCTCAGCCGTCACAGCGTTTGCCGCTCGTTTGCGCCCAATTTCTTCCTAGCCAAGCTGGTTGCAGCGGTTTCTGATGACGATTCAACATGGGATCTATCGAAGCTAACTGTGCTTGCTTCTGGTGGTGAACCAAATGAGGTTGCAACGTGCGTTGCGGCATCTGAACTTCTCGCGCGATATGGCGCTAGACGCGACTGTATCACGCCCGGGTTTGGCATGACTGAGACGTGTGCTGGCGCCATCTTCAATCTTGAGTGCCCGGAACATGACACTTCCGAGGGACTCACGATTGCGTCCTTGGGTCAGTGCATGCCGGGCATTGAGATGCGTGTTACGAGTAACGTGGTGGGAAAGAAGAGCGTCCCGGGTACCCCGGGACACCTCGAGCTTCATGGTGATGTCGTCTTCGGAGGCTACTACCGCAACTCCGCTGCAACGGCCGAGGCGTTTACCTCTGACGGCTGGTTCCGTACGGGTGATCTAGCAGTGATCGATGGCAGAGGGAATCTGAACTTGACCGGTCGGTCCAAGGATGTTATTAATATTAACGGCGTCAAGATCGTTACGGCTGATATCCAGGCATCACTCGAGACCGCACTCAGAGATACCTGTGCATCTCGCGTCGTGAGCTTCCCGTCCAGACCGCCTGGAGCATCCACCGAGCAGATCACGGTGGCCTACATTCCCAGAAAATGGCCTCCAACCGCCGAGGACATGGCCGAGGTCAATAGCCGGGCTGTTCAGGCATGCATGATGGTAAGCACGGCATGCATGCCTTTCATATTCCCCGTGGGGTCGCAGTCGCTGCCCTTCCTACCTGTCACGACGCTAGGAAAGGTCTCGGGAGCCAAGATGAGGGTCTTGTTTGAGTCGGGCGTGTTCGATCAAGATGCTGCGTACCACCATAACGCCGTCTCCGAATTTAAGCAACTACAGCAGCACATGTCAGTAGACGCGGCGTTGACTGAGGCCGAAGGACGTCTCCGAAGGGACCTTGCAGAGACCATGGGGGTCAAAAGCCCTGAGGTTGTAGACGTCAACACGTCCGTTTTTGAGTTGGGCCTTACATCCATGGACTTGATACGACTCAAACACCGCATCGATGCCCGCTTGGGCTTTGCAATGGCGACTAGCATGATCTTGAGGCATCCTAACGTCCGCTCGCTGGCGGCTGCCCTGACGAAGTTTGAGAGAGAGTACGCACTCTTACGCGCTTCGGATACTGCGGCCCAGCCTGCCTCCGTCGACAATCCACCAGTGGCATCAGAGGTTGAGTATGACCCAGTCGTCACCCTGCGGTCTTCAGGCTCCAAAACACCCCTGTGGCTCGTCCATCCAGGCGTCGGTGAAGTCTTTGTCTTTGTTGGCCTGGCCCAGCACATGCAGGTAGACGATCGCCCCATGTATGCCTTCCGTGCTCGAGGATTCGAACCTGGCCAAGAAACTTTTGGATCCATCAACGAAGCTGTTGTCACATATGTCTCCGAGATACGCCGCCGACAGCCAAAAGGACCATACGCACTCGCGGGATACAGCTACGGCACCATGCTAGCGTTCGAAATGGCCAAGAGGCTGGAGAGCGGTGGAGAGGAAGTGGGATTCCTCGGAAGCTTCAACCTCCCGCCACACATCAAGACACGGATGCGCCAGTTGGGTTGGAATATGTGCGTTTTGCATTTGGCACAGTTCCTAGGTCTCATAGCTGAGTCTCGTGTTGAAGATGTCTTGGCGGGCGATTTAGCGTATCTCGACGCTTCAACCGCCGACGCCCTGGCTCATGTGTTGGATATTGCTGATAAGGCGAGGATGCGTGAGTTAGGCTTGGGCTCACGGGAGTTGGCTCGGTGGACTGACGTCGCACATGGCTTGCAGAGCATGGCTGTCGACTATGAGCCTTCGGGAAGCGTGGCGGTTATCGACGTCTTCCATGCTGAACCGCTCAAAGTGGCAGCATCGTCGCGCGAGGAGTGGGTGACGGACCAGCTGGGCAAGTGTCGGGACTTTTGCCGTACAAAACCTCGATTCCACGAGGTGGGTGGCGCCCATTACACCATGATTGACCAAGACCATGTCGGTCCCTTCTCTGATACACTGCGAGAAGCTCTCCGTGCCAGGGGAATATAAAACTTGAGTAGAAACGGCTATCCAACTGACACTATCACTATGGTTGAAAGACCTCCTCTGCAGTGATCCTCAAGTCGTACCCACTAACCTCGGCGTTACCCATGTCCCATTTCATGACAGCCATAAGATCGTCAAAGAGTTCATTGCCAAACTGGCCCATCATGGCTGCGTAGCGCCAGGACCAACCCTGGCTCTTGTCTCCCTTGAGCCTGCAGTAGAACGCATAACAATAAGACTCATTCCCATGATCACTGCACTCCCAGCCTCCAGCTACGTCATATTCCTCGAGCTCAGGTACCCAATCAGTGATGGCCTGCCCCGTCCTGACCTTCTTCTGAATCCACTCTTTTGTGTGGTGTGGGTTGCCATGTATCCCCCAGCCCGGCCAGAAGACGATCCTCTCCCCGTGATCGCGAAGTCTGTACCAGCCAGGTCCGTCGAGACTGTCGACGTGCTGCATCAGGACCTCGAGGTCGGAAGGCAAAGCCCAGTCTCCAGTTGGACATTGGAGGTGGCTTAGGCCCTCGAGGATAGCCGAGCGATACTTTTCACGCTGAGTTGCCCGCCATTCAGGGTCCGAATTCACCGTGACGCCGTCGAGGCTGAGCTGGCTCACGAGCGAGTCCCAGTTGTCAAGGACGTCGGATGTGCGCTTGATGGGCGGGTCGGTGTTTCCTACTCCGAGGAAGTGGTGAACAAATTCTAGGCGCATTTCCTCTTCCTCCTCGGGCGATTCGAAAAGCTCTGGGTCTTCCATGTCTGCTGCCTCAATTTTCGGTATAAGTATTGACATGGCGCGACGATTAGCCTCACCAATGCGTGCGCGGTATTCGCTAAGCGCGGCCAAGACGGCTGATTCAGCGGGATGAGCCATGGTGAGATGAGTATAGTTGATCGATGAGATTAAAAGAGTTCTATGAATGAAGGTGAAGATGAAAGAAGAAAAGGAAGAGGCTTAAGTAGTAATGTTAATGCCAGCACAGCCCCTCCATGATGCCTTGATTGGCAACAGACCCCTGTACCAACCCAACAACTCTATCACGATGAATACGGACGAAATTTGCAAGCCACACGGGCATGAGAAGTACAAGGCTTTGTATAATCTAGTTTATCATTCTGCTGGCCTCTCTTGTCTTTGCTATGACTGGTTCTACGTGCTCTTCGGTTTTTGACCGTAGACCAAATGCCTGCCATACGTTATTACTCACAAACCTGTCTCGATCACGGACTTGATGGGGGTACTCACATATCACCAGCTGTCAGATTCTTGGGATCGTGAACCGCAGAACGCATCTGAGCCACGAGAACCTGCACCTCCTCCAGAGTCCAGCCAAGAACCTGGCCAATTGGGTACACAGCAAACCCATCCAAGCTCAGATCCAGGTAATAACCCGTGTAGTTGCCTAGGGCCTTGAGGTGGTCATCTTTTGACCAGCCACCGTATGGAATGCTGAAATTTTTGTGGGTGACCTGGGTGAACCCTGCATCGCTTGCCCACTTATCCATGCTCCCATCGGCGAATTTGAAGGTGCGGCCTAGCTTATCGCCGGCGTCGTAAAAGAGCTGGGCCCATCGCTGAAAAATGCTGGAGTCAGATACATGTCAGCGTTACCCACTTGCATTTAAGCAACAACATGCACCAATATCTTGATAGAAAGAGGTAGATTAAGACGTAGTTGTGGACGTACTGCTTGTCGTCAACTTTGACGTCTGGATTATCACAGCGCAACTCGATATCAGGCTCCATATGCTGGAACCAACCGCCTGGCTTGAGAAACTTGAACACCTGGCTGTAGAATTTGGGCCAGTCATCTATAGCGCCTTGCATGTATCGAACGTGGATAAAATCAAACGATTCGGGCTCGAAAGTCCAATCTAGCTGAGCATCATCAATATGGAAGACCAGGTTTGGTGGTACCCAGCTAGGTTGGGTGGGTGAGATGTCGGTTCCGATAACCTCGGCGCCGGGAAACTTGTCCGCCACGTCTCTGGAGATTGTTAGAAGAAGTTCAATGAAAGGGCTTCAATAGATGATGCTGACATGGCCCAGATACCGGTGCCGGTGCCGACATCAAGGATGCGCTACTGCAGGATTTAGCCTGGCTCCATGTTGATAGCAGGGCACGTGGGTGTCGGACCTCTGGATTTTCTCCAATCGGGGCGAGATATAATCTATCGTCCAACATCATTGTCATCCAATGGTGTCTGTAGAAGTGCGCTGGTGAGTATGTGACCTGCTTTTGTCATTGGACGAACTCACGCCACATCAAACCCCTCTATGTGGTTATCATCGTTTGGGGCCCTTGAGTGAATGTCAGAAAACCACATTCCCAGGGTGAAGAAACTTGCATACCAGTACTCGGTGGTTTTGGATGTTTGGTAAGTTCGGCCCCGGATGGTTCGGTACTCTAGAATGCTGGAGGTGATGGAGGCGGTTGATTCAGCGCGGCTACGAAACCCCGGGTGAGTCCCATCCTTGTCAATACCATTAAATACCTAGATATCCAGTAATTACCTTTCCGCGTCAAAGGCAGAGTCTTCATCGCCGGCTTCAGAAACGTTGGCATCCTAAGTATGCAATCAGCGTCCGCAATCCCTGTTGTATGTTGATACGGATGATTCGGTAGAGAGAGTAGACCTACGACTTCTGGCTGATTCTGGGTTTCCTGGGGAGTTGACATCTTGACAGTACTACGAATCAAGTCGAATAGGCTGCTGAAAACGGTCAATCCGAGAAAAAAGATGGTCGCGACTCTCGGATATCGTGGAACTGTGGAGAGAGGGGTAAAGTGCCAAGAAGAAGAATCACGCCACTTGTAACCAGGGTACGATTATCGGCTTGTCAGTTGACATATTGAGGGTCTCTTATCATATCAGTATCTCTTATACGACACGAATATAGGCAGTCTCTATATACGACTTGTCGCCGCTTCTAGGGTCGCTCTAAGCAGGCTCAGGATGGACTTGGGTAGGCTTAGTCTCCGCTCTACTGGCTGTTCGCATCGATGACCGGCTGTAGGTCATCTTCGCTCCACCCAGCTGCTCGTAGAATTTTGACCAAAACTTCTGACTTACAACGTACGTATTCGCCAATATCATTGAACTCCTTGCCTATAAGCCCTGCCTTCAACCGCCCATACTCTTCTCGTAGCTGAGCATTCTCCAACAAGACCCTTCGCACATCCAAATGATTTCTCAACGACGCATAACCTTCCACCATGATATAAGTATTGCGTCGCATCTCTCCATCATGGCCTCGCCCATGAGCGGCGTCGTGTTGCCCGTACCCGGGTTGGCGCATGACGTAGCGTCCCGGGACGTTCATTTCTCCACAGTCGGTATACCCTGCCTTCACCATGGCGTTACGCACGGCTTGTACATAAGAGGCCGTGACGATAACGTCGATATCCAGAACTGGCTTGGCTTTGAGTCCCGGGATTGCCGTGCTTCCCACATGCTCGATTGAGACGATAGACACATCTTGTAGGTCTCGTTGCAATTGCTCCTTTATGTCGAGAAATTGGGCTCGCCAAGTCGGGTCGTGGTCCTCGATTGCAACCCGCATCGCGATGGAAGTTTGACGTAAGCTTGGTCGGAAAATCGCATGCCAGAAGTTGCATCGAATGTTAGCACCGGAAAGGAAAAGAGGTTCAATTACTGGTTGCGGACCTTGAGCCTTGGGGCGTTACTCCTCTTGCAACAACAAGAGGTTGGCTGGTTTCCCCGGTTTTAGCCATTCTTTAACTGCAGCTATGCCCGGCTAGTGGGGTTTGGCCGACAGCCGAGAAACCCGCAAATGTGGACCCGCATTTCTTGGAGCTGCCTGGGGCTTAGTTTAGCCTCAGTAGGCTCAGGATGAGCTCAGACGGACTTAGGATTATGGGCGAGAAGGGAAATTGGAGATATCTAGACCCGTCTCCTAGTATGACTGTTAATCATGCAAGGTTACTCTTCAAATGTGAACTCACAAGTTAGTTGAACTATGTGAGCCACGAGGGCGCGGAACCCAAATGACTAATATTTGATTCGGGCAGCAGTTGTTCAAGTCAAGAGGCTACTACGCCGGTTTATTGACGCTTCACAATCTATTGGTTGTTGAGTTCATCTGCTCTTGTAGCAATAGCGCGACAGTTCTAATCTGATGCTGTATCGATATCGCTAGGAGTTATTTATCGATTACGAATCACTTGTTCTTTGTGATGAACAGTGCTGTTATAGTAACATCCTATCTATTTTTTGATGCCCCTATTCGAGGCGACCTTATGCTCATGTTGAGTAGTGACTCACATCTCGAGATACTACGTTTCACTTCTCCTCGGTTTCATTTCGTCTAAGCAGAAGGCTGTCGTAGTTCGATATCAAGTTTTAAGAAGTTGGGCTTTCCTTAGTGAGGATAAATTTTGGCCATGCCTGGCTGTCGAAGGTCAGTGTTATAAGCCTCGAGAATAGCCCTGCGGCTCTGCTAAGCGGGGTCGTATGAGGCAGCCTGGAAGACACACACTGGGGCTGAGATACTACTGGCTACAGCTGAAAGCCTCACTCACCAAAAAGTTTTTCATGATACGTGGCACGCATGTGGGAGTACAGGGTGATCATGCGCATCCGAAGCCCCACGCCAATGGGAATCGCAGCATGACGACCCCTCATGATACGGTGGTTTGAAGTGCAGCCTTGATACTAGCTGAAGGCGGCTGTGGAAGGCCTCAAAATTGCCTCTTTCCGGAGAATGCGGGCGGTCATTTATCACGATCAACAATGGGTATCCATTTCGTGGTTGGAAGTGTCTAAAATAGTGACCACTGGGTTGAAGGAAAGTTACTAGTTACTGCAGTACAAACGCATATTGGCGTTAAGTCAGCGGTCTATGCATTTGTTTTGGATTCGCGTGCGGGACGACCGGCGGCGAACATTTCGCAGGTGCAGATAAGGCGCCCACGACTACCTGAAAAGCTGCCGCTAAGGCCAACATGCCGCTTGAAGCAATTGATCAAATTAGCGGTGACGCTTTGGGGCTCTGAAGAGCGGTCAGGTACTTTTGGCTAAGTCAGAAAATATATAAATCATTTTATTGCATAAGAGGAAACGGGTCGATTTCTCTCCTGACTCTACAAACTCACTGGCATATGGATGACTCCACGTCACGCAACTTCTCTACCACTCTTCAATACACAATGTCTTTTTTCGGTCTTTCATTCAAGGAGGCACACCGTGGAGCAAAAGATGCTACATCAGTAGCATTCAGGAATGAAATAACGAGAGAGCTAGCGCGGAGTGCCTTTAATGACGCTGAGTTCCTCCCCGTCGGTCAACTCTCCAGACTGGTGACGAGCTCAAATGTCAGAAGCCTGTTGCCGGAAGCCTCGTCTTCGTTGGTTGATTTTATTTGTCGCGATGCCAGTAAGGTCTTTTTGACGGTTTTCTGGTACCCTCGCCATGGACTGCAAAGCATCATGGAGGCCTTCCAACAATCTGGCATGACGGACAGTCATTTGCCAATTGATAACCCCAAGGCTAGAGACGGGTCGTGTAAGGCACATACCCGGGGTGTTTGCAGCCACGACAAGGTTCTCGATGTCTTTCATTCCTGGAGCCACCAGGACATTTCTTTCTTCTACCGCGACCAGTGGACTTTTTGCCCACCGGCATTTGAAATGGGCATCTATGGTCAGATATTCGATGCGAAATGCATTTTACCTTTCATAAGCATTGGTCCGAACCGAGGGGATGACCGCTTTTCTACGGTCACTGAGGCCACACTGCACGTTGATCACATCCGAGATGTCCCAAGTTCCAGAATGGTAGGCCGATAATGTTACTTTAAGAGAAGGATATAACGGCTAATTAATGGATAGAGATCAAAGAAAACGGCCCGGGTTGGATTGATGAAATATAAGAATTTATACACCGAATCCAATTACGACGTCAAGATTGCCTGGGGCCGTGAGACTCTGGCAATACAGGAACTTACCGAGGCGCGACACGAACATTTAATTAGCTACCTTGGGGCATTCAAACACGGTGTCGATTATTACATCATGATTGAGTGGCCCGATGGCGGTAGTCTTCGACACTTCTGGGAAAGCGAAGCCAGCAAGCCCGCGGAATTAGATGCTGAGCGAACCATAACTGTCTTAGATCAGTTGGTTGGTCTAACTGGTGCCCTTCAAGCGTTTCACAGCCGTAATACTCACATACGAGTCCCCAAAACCTACCCAGCGAACGATCAGATCTGGTTACCCAGAGTCTTGAGGCCAGACGGTATTCTCCGATTTGAAGACCGCGCCCCTGCCTGGCTGGGGACTCTTAAAATCGCCAATCATCGTTTGACTGTGATGCAGAGCCCATTCATCGCCGCCTGCAACAATGCGAACGTGGAATGGCATGCCTTACCATCTCCCTATGGGGCACCGGAGTTCGTGACCAACCGGAATCTACGCTTTTCCAATTTTCAGGACTCTGACGTCTGGTCTATGGGTTGTATCATCCTCGAATTCCTCATTTGGCTGCTCTATGGTCCCGATGGATTACATGAATTTCACTGCGAAGAAACCAACCTCAACTTTGACCGAGAAAATGCGTACTTTACAGTCGAATCAAATGAGGAAACAGCCCATGTTAGCAGTATTGTGAAGAAGTGGATGGAGAAGATGCTACAAACAGACCCCGGATGCAGCTTCCAAACGACCAAGGTAATCGGAGACCTCGTTGTCTTGGTCAAGGACAGACTTCTTGTCGTCGAGTTATTCGGACAAGAGAAGAGGAACATACCACGGGAAAGTTGCCGTGCAGACCTGAATGAGTTAATGCACAGCCTTCAACGTATCAAGCAGACGGCCATGAACTGGGTGGATGGTGAATGCTTTGCAACGAGCGGACATCGGCCCGATGACGACGAAACAAGTTCACACTCCGACACAGACCTTAGAAGTGTTTTCTCCGAAATACTCTCTACAACATCACAAACCGCCAGCTCCTTCAGCCAAGGACAGCGCGATGCAGTTGGTCTATTAGCAAATCTTCTTTTTCACAACGAAGATCTTGGTCCGCTGTATGCCACGGCTATCACAAAGGTTACCCTGAAAAAGTTGGAAAGACACCTTGCTGGCTTTTTTCGCCAGTATGGAGATGGATTGATCAGGGAAGCAGAGAATGGGCCTGAGATGCGTGTTGCGGAGTTTGTGCGCCGTAGCGCCCGATATGTCGCAAGGGAGATCATTCTACGTTTGCCGGAAAAGTCTCGATTGGATTTGCCCATCGAGCCCACAGAGTCCTCAAAGCAGATGATTGAAAGCTGGCTCACTTCAACTAACGATGAAATACCAAGGGAAAGAATGCTTCTGCGACCCGACAGCAAGAAATTGAGCGCAGAAAAAGACGATGCTGAGGAGGTGGAGAGCGACCATGGTTCGACGGCAGGCACTTCGAAGGAAGACTATGAGGTGCTAGAGGCAACCAAACAATTTATTCTCTCCGCAGAGGCTTTTTGGGCCTTACAGAGAAGTCTAAAGAGGTGGCTGGGGCAGGATGAGGCTGGAGATGCCAGAAGACCCTCTACACCAACGGAAACGGATCTGGTAACGACCACAGATGATAACGAGGGAGACCGAAAACAAGAATCACGTATGTTTGGGGCCATCAAGGATTATGAGTACATGGGCCTAGCCATACCAGATTGGGAAAAAATAGCTACTGCCGGCTCAACTTGGCTCCTTTTGGTCGGCCTGTTTTGGTACTGGCTCATGCGTCTTCTCGACCCTCCTCCCAAAGGTGCCCAGAGGGTTTCATATACCTGTGTACGTATCAATTGCCCTGACTTGTTCAAGCAAGGCTTCTGACAAAGTACTTGTAGAGTTGTGGTCATCTTCAATACTTGGACGTCGAAGAACTAGCTCCTGGCGGAGCTGCCGAGTTCCAGCAAGCAATAAGGGAAGATGCCGCAGCTGTACGCCAGCATGCTCCCGGTGGAAGTAGTCCGAAATTTATCGCTCCTCCGCCCTCCGTTCACCTGAATGCATCAAGATCTGGCCGAAGCCAGAACCAGTCATATCCACGTTTGCCGTCCATCGGGCCTGGCATACCTCTCCACACCAACTCTCCCGGCGACGCCTCTTCACGCCGAGCTACCACCATTGAACGCAAATATTTGCTCGTATGCGTGAACACAAAGCGATACTTGACGAAACTGGAGAATATCGACGTCTCATCAGTGACGAATGACCAGTTCCTTTTTGACGAAATACGAAGAGCCTATTGTAGTATTCGACGGGACCATGAATGGGATATTACCCAGCTACTACCAAGTAGAATCACTATTCCATGCTGGTTGACAAATGCTCTATCAATTTCAACCTCGACATACCTAATACTTCCATGTCTATCAAGATATCTGGGAGATGGTAGATTGTTCATCCCTAGAAAGATAAAATTTGTGCAGGTCAGTCTACTGGGAGTGAATATCTTTGGCCACTAACGATCAAGAATAGTTCCAATTGATGCCAGTCCGTACGGAAATCTGTGTAGGCAGCATGACCAGTCCAGAAATCCCAGGCGAGGAAGAGGTGATGTATAAGAAGACGTATGAATATCGGCCAGTTCCGTTGAATGTCCGTGTCCTTCAGATCCCCGCCCACGAGCTTCTCAAGCCGGGTCCACACCTCAACTCTTTTTGGAGTAACAGGTTTCCCAAGAAGCGAAAGAGTATGCTTTTGTGGGACGAAGAGTCTGAGTGTCTTGGCTGGGGAATACATATTGTTGAGGGCTGGAACAAGCCTATCGTTACCGTCCTGGCTTTACTGGTCATGTTGTTATTTGGCCTCTTTGTCGTCATCTACAGCCTTTTGACCAAGGATTGGGCAACGGGCGCCACAATTGGGTCTTTCCTAGTGGCCATTTTGGTACTGTGTTGCTCATTACGGTATCAATGGTGGGTAGAGGCATGAAAGGCATTTGTGTTTTACAATGGTAGTCGCTGTTATCTATCGAGCTAAGCTTAGAGGTAGTCACCACACAACGTAAAGATTTGTCACCATGTACTCTAATGGCCTATTTTTGTACACGAACGGCTGCAAGAGTCAGCTCACATGAGCCTTTGGAACTGAGCGACAATTGACTACGCCTGGTGGAACATCATTACTTTCGTTTAACTTTTTTTACCGCAGGCAGAGACGTCAGCAGCCACACCAAAGAACACAGTTTTACACAACAACAGCATCTCAACAGACCCAATGCTGCAAACGTCAATCTGGCGGTATCCGGACGGTTTATGTGGGATCTTCAAGGCAAAGGCCATGCAGCGATTGGCCTTCGACTCCGAGTCGTCGAGGGCTTCTGAGACAGTTAGCCGTCTTGCTCTCCATCGTTTCGGGTCTGTTCTCCAAGGTTGTTCCTTCTCATGGGGCTGGGTGATTCGGTTTGGGTTTGGGCAAACTCCTGGCGCCTCACATCGTTCGGGCTCCCTCCCTTCGTATTTGCCAGAGGGATGCCGGGTGAACCACCTGGAGAGGCAAGTTCAAATAATGGATGGCATCGCCGTGAGACTTGATATTGTCCCAAATCAGCTCGGTTTTGACCCGGATCTGGCGCGAATGAATCTCGGAAGTAAGGCGCTGCCACACCTCGACAATACCTGGGCTCAGCTCCAGGTTCCACGTCCCGCGCCAGGTAATTTCTGGGTTTTCCCCATCGTTTTGGTATACAAACGCACAAGCATTTCCCTTCGTGCCATTCCAGAGCACAAAAGTATGCAGTCTGGGCATCTGTAACGCAACTTTGCCTGCCCGATGTAGCAGGTCACTAATACCCTTGTCGTTTGGCGGCTCCCTGAGGTGCTGCGTTGTCAAGGCCAACGACTGCAAGTATTGCCACGTCCAGGTTGGCATACAGGCGTGGAAGAAATCTTCCGCGTTGACCATGTATGAGACGGAAAGCTGCTCAAGATCGAGACTCTTATGGGCAAGGGCTGCGCCGACTGCTGGACTGGGCACGCGAACCACCTGGACCCTGGACCAAGGAGGATTGTTAAATAGGTGACTGATTTTCTCGTTGAAATCTTCAAACAGAGAAAGGGTCTTGAGTGATTTAGGGAGACCACTTGAGACCAAGACTTGGAATTCTGTACGGCATTGGTCAGACATTTAACGTCTACTGAGTCGACACGTACCCTTATCAGCGCTTGGTGCAGAGTTCATACTCCATACACGCCAGGGCTCGTAGATGATTTCTTCCAGACGGGGCAGCCTGCTCCAGATTGGCTGTAAGCTTTTTGGGCGAATACAACGACGCAGCTGTCGCCGTATGACGAGGCGGTTAACAGCCCCAACCAGAGGAAGACTTTCCCGGATGATTATATCGAAGGTGTGAAAGAGCTTTTCGATTTCTAATCCGACAGGATGACGGTGATCCGGTTCCTTGGGCCAGACATGTAGCTCATCATCCCACCTGGGTTCAACTTGCTCTTGATATTCGCCTTCGTGATCAGTAGAGACATACCAATCCTTGAACCAGTGTTCCGAGTCGGTTGGAGAATACGCGTTCAACTCCAGCGTCAGGTTGTGCTTTGTCTTCCAGGCCCTGAGGGCGCCAAACAGCTTACAGATGGCGTTGCCGATGACGACCGCATCCTTGCGGCTCCAGACGCCCTGGGGGTTCAAGGAGCGTGAGGATTTCCGGTTGCACGTCCCGCACGGATATTTCGGCAGCTCAATATCGAGCCAGATGTGATGAACGAGCTCCCTCTGCCGAACAACCATGCGTTCAAAGTCCTCGAGGCAAGGGGCCCCGAGCTTCAGCCGACGAAAGTTGTGTTTTTCGATGACGAACTGCCATTCTTTGCAGACGGATGCACAAGATGCCCAGCCGGGATGCTTCCGTTCTGCTATTGCCTCAATAATCATGAGGCGGACCTCGCAGGGCAGAATCGTCCAGCTTGACGTCGCTCGGGTCGCCGCGTTGCGTTGTATCGTCTCGCGGCTGAGCAACCTTCGCTGCCCGGGTAGTCTCGCCATGGTGATAGTTGTCAGTGGAATAAGAAAGAGGAGAAGGAGGTGGAAAGCTGTGGTCAGCCGAAAATGAGGGAATGTGTGGTATTTATACGTCTTGATTATGTTATCAGGGTCATCGTGGGCGGCTTAGATTGCTGTCATTCGGGGAGTTTGCTTTTAGGCAGCCTTACACCATGCCTCAGGATTAAAGGTCTCATGCCCCACCCCGCTTACCCTCTGACCTCAAATCACGTGGCTTTAGACATGAGGTTGCTATAATCTCATTCCTTAAGGCTCTTTTAGGTAATATACTTACAGGTTATATCTTTTATACCTTGAAGAATAAAATAAGAAATAAATAAAGAAATCAAAAGCATTCTTCGTCATAATTGTATGTGAGTGGCTCCTTGGCAGCAAAGCCGACGACTGTTCACAGAACGCATCTACCACATCTGATTTGATGCGATATTAGCTATCTATTGATTTCCTCTGCTATACGTAGTATAGATTCATTTGCGAACAGCGTTATCATTAGATACCTATAGTGTTTACATGCGGCAAGAGCAGGCTTTTTGACAAATGATTGACGCCTTCAAATCGTCACATAGAAAGAAATCGGCTGAATTAGAGGGGAAAACCGGCTAACGAATCAAAACCCCTCTTCTTTTAGATGCACATGCACCTACTTGGGGCAACCGATTCCAAAACCCTTCTGACCATTGGCTGCCACGTCCGTGGAACAACAATCGGCGTTCTGATGAAAGCCCATTAGGACAAATTACAACATCTAAATCGACCATGACTCGTGTTCAACTTACACACTGTGCCTTGGTGACACCATTGTTGGAGCAATAGTTCTGCTCCTCGACTCCGTTACAGTCGCCTATCCCTCCTTGGCGCTGGCGAATGCAAGAAGCCGCGCCATCCCCTCCCCAGCAACAGTTGGACTGGACACGCGAGGCAATCCGGCACTACGGAAGAAATGAGCTCGTTGTAGGAGGCGGAGGGCGAACGGAGAGATTTCACAAAACATACCTCTGAGGCTTCGACGGAAGCAAACACAGCCATGGCACACATGAGAGCTTGAACGACCTTCATGATTAGAATTGTAAATGGAAGTAGTGGATCTTGAGGTGAGATAAAAACTAAGCAGATTTGTAGCTTGAGAGGTTCTGAAGGAGAAAAGCATCGGTTTAAATACTTTCCTGTCGCCCCAGCTTGTGAAGAGACAAGGGTAACGTAATAAAATCATTGCTTAGAGTGCTCCGGGTTCGTGACTAGTAAGTCGAAACTTTAACTTGTATCATGTGCTACAGAGCGCTACAAGCAATATTGAAGCCTAAGAATAGGTAATCGAAAGAGTCTTGTTTTCCCGCAAAGGAAGGTTTCGTTTGCTGGATCAGCTCCCAACTAATCACAGCTCAGCACGTCACTTCAATTGATATATGGACTTAGGTTTGCATGGCTACACGACAGTTGCAGGCATTCTGTATCCACTCAGGCAGCGTTCCTATCTAGGCCATACCGTCAAATCCCAGGAGGGGGGGCAATGTCCCCGCAAGTAATGCCAAAAGCAATGCCGATATTCCGAGAAAACCCTGCATACTACTTGGATGCTTGATCGGAGTGAACGGAGGCAAGCACGGCCGGATCCTCGGCTTGCTGACCGCATGGGTCTCTGAAGAAGGAGAACAACAAAGCCGTTTCTTGCCGCGATGACTCTTTTGAGTACACCTAGCTAGCTTAGACCAATTTGTCTCGCAGAACATCGTCAGATTATAGGCCCAGAGATAGAATATTAATTTATCTACAATGGCTCATCATCTCGGTCCCGTTGACTCTGCTTTTGCGGCTTACTTTTCGGGTTTCCAATCCTTTCAAAGCAGGGTAAATCAGTGAACGGCAAGATATGGGGCACATGGCTCCTCATACGATGATAAACGTTAAATTGAGAGGAAATAAGAGGCTGCGCATAATTGAGCAAGTAACACGAATGACAATGACGTGAAACCCTTCAACTCTAAGGCAACACAATGCACTATCATTCATCCCTATACCAAGCAAGGCTTACGTGGCCTATCTAAAGTTACTGCACGGTCTTCTTGGCTCATGATACAGCAATTGCTTTACCAAGCCTTGTTAAACACGCATTCAATCATTACTTGTTGGATGACAGAAAGTTAGTGCCGATGCGTCGGTTGGATGCGTAGTCTCGATGGGTCAGGGGTCTTCCGGATCCAGGCATGGTTCGCCGAAAGCTGTTAAAGGGTGGAGTCAAGGGCGTCTCCCTTGCAGGCCTTCCATAGTTTCTCAGCCACTAAATATATGAGCCACCCCATATAAACGGCGCAGGGCACCTTTGGATTGGCCAAGGCTGACACCACATAAACAGCCTCTATTCAGTCCGACTTGACGGAATCGTACATTATTTACAGTTTTCTCCCTGGAATGCGATATGCCCGCTTCAGAAAATGTCTACAATCCCTACTGCTTGGTTCTCATTCTGACCAAAAGTGATAAAAAAGCGATCATCACGAGTGATGGCGCCCATACGATATCATTATCCACGTTTATTGTAACCAAACGTAGAAAAAAGTTAAGCCAAGTGTTTGGATGAACATGTTATCGTATTTAGCTCAG
Organism: Fusarium sp. JS1030; assembly: GCA_000966855.1. NCBI lineage: Eukaryota > Fungi > Ascomycota > Sordariomycetes > Hypocreales > Nectriaceae > Fusarium > Fusarium sp. JS1030. The sequence continues at coordinate 409,140 of JWIW01000077.1, read as the reverse complement.
TTCAAACAAATAAGAGTTGATGATACCTTCCTAAAGCAAAACAAGCGAGTTTTACTTGACACTGTGTTCCCAGTCTTTGAAAAGTGGTAGCTAGTGCGAGACCGAAAACGAAAGCGATAGGACAGCTTTCGTCAGTGAGATCATCGGTAGTATTAGCGAGCAAATAGGACAAGCCTTCTATAATAGGGACAAGATTTCCTAAATCATTATATGACGTGTGCTTGCAGTTACTTTAAGAAATTAGTAAAGCTTAATCCCTAGCTAGCGTTTAGATGCCGCCCAGGCCGACAACTGGTTTGATACTTTTTCTAGAGCGTAGGACACATTGAACAAGCCACAGGGACTATTTCCGCACTGACAGCTATAAAGGCTTTATAAATAGAGGCTTGCTAGCCCAGCGATATTGTTAGGTAGTGGATTAAGTCTGCAGGGCGCTGCTTGGGAGGCTAAATGGGAGGCGAATAAGACTCGGATCGATAAATCATACGAGGTCTCAAAGGCGATTCAGAGTACTCCAGCTCCTGTTGGTAGTGCAGTACCGGGGTTAACTTGCGGCTCCTCGGGTGGCTGTACTAACAGGTAACCCATTATTGCTAAAGTACACATTTTCTGTCTGTCGTATTAACTACGAGGTCACCAATGCTAACAGTTGCAAGTTTTGAAAGGAGTAGTGCTTTTGATTTATCAGAAGGGAGGCTTTCCTGGGCCAACCAGAGCGAAGGGCCCAAGTTCGTGGGTAGAGGCAGAACAACCTCCGTCTCTTCGTTCCTCAAGGCACATGCTTTGGTTATTTTTCTTTCAATACAAACATCCCCCCAAACCATCCGTACGCCCTATTAAGCCTCCGTCCATAGCGTCTTGCTACCTCAAAGGCCAGCTTCCCTTTAGGATGAGGCTCATGGAAGTGAATACTTCGCTCGACATCCAACTTGGTCGGGGAGAACTGCCAGACCGACCCATAGAGCTTCTCAGCCATGAATCCGGTTGAGGTCATGGCATGGAGAAAATCATTCCATGGGACTTCACCGGGTGTCGATGTGACTGTCGGGTTGAAAAAGAGGACACGGAAAACTTTCAGCGCACGAGAGTCAACCGAGAAGCGGGATTGGATGTCTCCAGGGCCTGGTCCATTCACTATCGGATCCTGGGTGGAATTGATATCCGGTTTGGATGTCGTTCCTCTTGTTTTGACTTTGACTTTGGGCTGGATCGGGGGGATGGGCTCGTTTTTGATCTTAATCGAAGAAAAAATAGCAGAAAACGGCTCATAGAGCGTGTCTGGATCGGGATCCGGAATATCGTGTTCCTTGCCCTTCATCACTGTTGGTTCAACCCACTCTGGGGTTCTCTGCAGCATGCGTTGTTGTGAAAGGAGGCGTTGGATGGATGTGCCATCCAAGTCAACTTTAGCGGCATGCATGACCACATCGACCTGGCTCCAGACCTTGTCTAGATTCAGCTCGGCTCGTCGCAGAGCCTCCACATTTTCCCTCGTTCGTCGCTTGTTGATCGGATAAGTGAACTTTCCGGCAGAAGGCTCAGCCAATCTGGCGACGTTGATCAGCTTCTGATCCCTTAGCGCAGTAAGAATCTGTCCCCATGGCTTGGTTCGTTGGGCAAAGTCGTTCTTGATATCATCGTCCCACTCTACGGCGGCGTTCTCAAAGTTTTGAGCCCACGGTTGATAGAGTTGTAGTTGCTGCGAACATTGAGAGATGATGGAGATGTCACCAATCACCTGCATGACATAGCCAGACACGAGTTCCTGCGCTGATGGCTCTGCTTGAAGTAGTCGCTCTAGTTCGTCTACAACCAGCGGCAGGCCAGCTAAGAAGAGATTTTTGTCATCTTCCCATAATGTACGAAGGAGCCAGGTAAGGCGACTCTCAACTTTGTTCATCGTTGGCCCCGCCTTGGATCTGACTACTATTCTTGTCGAGTTAATGTCATCGTTGGGCTCACGTTGATAGAATTTGCGCATCGGTGGTGAGGCTACGACGGCGATTTTCAGGCGATTGAGTGGTCCCTTTGCAGCCTGGTCCAGGTAGTGGCGGAACTTGAGAAGGGCCAATAGATACTCTTCTGGCAAGTCTTTGGAGGCAGATATTGCCGCCGCATGCCGTTTCTGAAGCAGCTGTAGTTCTTGGGCCTGTCGATGCAGTTCGGAGAAGACCTCCAGTGCCAACTGAGCATCTGAGAGAACATTTCCGACGACGCGTGCCCAAAGGGTGGTCTCACGACCTCTTCGGGTAGCAGGGTGCGGGTTGCCAAGGGTATCCTTGATCATTTCTTGTCGATGCTCCCTTGTCTCTAGAAGCTCCTGAGCAAAGTAGGACGGATTTTCCCGGAGAGCCCATAGATGATCCTCTGCAGCCGACGCTCTAGCCCCAAGAAGCGATTCAATCCGGCCAAGGTCGAGCTGTGCCGGGAGCCGGTATGGTCCTTCTGCCGCCATGACAGCGAGGGACTCGAAGCCAAGGGAGTCACTTTCTGACTTTACTGGCGGTGCTGGTTGAATGGGAAATGCGTCGCTGATCAAGTCATCAGCCGCAATGTCGTGGAGAAGCTGCCAGCAGCATTCAACAAGGAAAGTCAAGAGCCGTTCTTGGGCCTGTAGAACCACGAGACCCTCCCCCGGAAGGTATTGCTTCCGGGTATGCATCCATTCGAAGGCATCTTCATGATCGTCCCAAGACAATAGCTTGCCGTATTCCTCTGCCGAGTCGGCATTGTTGAGGATCATGGTGTGTAGGTTGAGAAATATCGGAAGTATAGCCTTGGTCACCTTGCCGAGGTGCATCGAGTGGTTGTCAGCGCCAGCGAAAGCGGAAGGGGGGTTGTGACCTCTGGCGTTGAGCAACAACAGCAGTGGTTTCGTCTGTGAAAGATCTTCCTGGTTGATATAGGGCCACATGAAGCTATCCGTATGCCGAGTGCCTGCTTCTCGCTGCTGTGGTGACTCTTTGACGAAAGCCTCGAAATCAGGGCGGTGCGGGGATGGCATGTCTGGCCAGGCTTTGAGGAGGATCTGAAGCCTCTGCTTTCGGGTTTTCTTGGTCCATCTTTTCCGAATGGTCTCTTCGTGACGCTCGAGTATCTTGTTCAGGGTTTCGTAACTAGCAAAGATGTTTCTTGACCTTTGTGTTGCCTCCTGGCGGACCTCAGCAGGAGAGGGACATGCTGGCATGGGTCCGCCGGCTCCGCCCATGGCAGCCAGGAAACTGGTTGGATCAGACCAATCAATGCTGTTGAAGACGTCATCGTCAGTGTCACCCAGATACTTGTCGTTCTTTGGATCAAAGGGATCGAATTGATGATTCGTTCGAGGCTCCATCTTTTCTCTGTGGGCTGGCGCGTCCACAACAATGTCAATTGATGAAGTTGATGTGTTGATATCAGGCTCAGTAACAGCGATGTCGGGCCAAAAGGGTTGGGGACGTCCAAATCGTCCAATTAGCAGCTAGAAGAAACCCCACTTACGGTAGCTGCCACCTCGGCGTAATGTTACGCCGCTCCTTTCGTACTGCTGAGGTCTGAAGCCAAGTCACATACCTCAGATGTTGCACGCAATAAAAGGCCTAATTGCCACGGTACCTAATGTAGGGTACCTTACGGTTTTGCCGTTGGTTTAGTGGTCATTTTAGTGCGACATCAGACAATGGCCGATCCGCACCGCAATATACAGTGCCGTCTCGCCCACCTAGTTCCGCGCGTTGATGTCAGCACCACCTTCTACTAATTTTCAGATGATCTCGCATAGTAGTTTGAAGAAGTTGTGCTGCAAAGACCATGAGGACAGTGTTTTCAGTTGATGTAGCGGTTCGGTTTCACGTCAGCTAGTAGATCATAGACGAGGCCTTTGCCTAGGGACAGCTTCTCACGCGAACTATCGGCTAGAGGACGAGCATACCTAATATCCCGTGTGACTCTCATTTATTAGCTCCACTACAAATCAGTAGTCCGCCATAGGTCCGCCAAGTCCACCAAGTCCACCATCTCCGCCATCTCCGCCATTTGATTAGCTCTCAATTAGTCTCGGGCTTCCAGGTAGCTGACGCAATCTAGGATGACTAGCAATGCATTACATTAAAGCTAACCAAGGTGTAGGCCAACAAATGGTCATATTTCTGGTATCCATTCATGTGCGTTTTTACGACACCCAAGATGGAGCTCAAAGTAACCCAATATTCACGCCTATCTGTTTGGCCGGCATTGCAACAGCCCCCAAGTCCACCAAGTCCGCCAAGTCCGCTACACGCTCACCATTGGCCCATTCATTTATCTTTCAGTTAGTTCCGGGCTTTTAGAGAGTTCATGCTTTCTTAGATGATTAGCGGCAATGCCGACACAAGGTTTCTGGCGTGATACGGACGTTGCGGCGCATGATTTCTGCCAGCGTTAGTGGATATGAAAGAAGTCTCATATGACGTACATCTGCGGAGCAAAGACGCAAAGTGTCCTCCGCAATTTCTCGGAAGGGACGGATGCAGGTTCGAGAATCGCAGGGTCAATAGACATAAAAGAGCACTTTCGTGTCTTACAATTATAGATTTCAATCGCACCCATCAACTATCTCTTCTAGATTGTCCAGCAACCAGCAACCAGCAACGCAAGATGTCCACTAAAGAACAGTCTCTCCTTCAGTGGGTTACAGAGCTCAACGATACTCTGTTCATCCAGCCGGACGACGAAATCACTTTAAAGGCCCTGAATGAGCAGGTTGATACAAGCTTGGTAACCAAGTACGCTACCCTGACTCAATAAATTCTGGCCAATGCATCTGACCTAGTGCCACACCAGGATCAACCACGCCGTATACACCTACGACCAAGTCAAAGCAGGCCTCCTGCACGTCCGTAATTCTCAAACATCGACCCAGGACAAGTTCTCTGAGATTCTTACGTGGGAGAATCCAGAGAAGAGGGACGGTGTAGTGGCGGTTCTGAGCGAATGGAGAACCAAGGATAAGGCAACGGGCGAGGAGACTAAGAAGTCTAACGTGATTCTTTGGGAGGTCAAATGGATCGATGGGAAGCGGAAGCTTACAGGGCAGACTGAAGTGGAGGCTCAGTGAGAACGAGCCGGATGTTTGCTATGTCAGCTTCGAGGCACAATCAATCGTCTTTTCCTTGGGCGAGCTATCATTTTGCGCATTTTGCATCGTGAGATTTGATCGAAGAAGCGTTGCAAAACTACCCCAAAAGAAACATTATCAAGCTAGGCAAGCTCAACAGCGTAAGGAGATTTCTGCAAAGCCGCCGAGGCGTCCCCAAGAATAGTTGCTATTATTGGTGGCTGTGCCGATGAAGGCGGCCTCGCAACAACCAATCGGACTTGGGCACTCACCTTTTCCTTGTCCCTCTATTCCTTACTCGCTGTATTAGAACATCATTGATTTACATTCCTTTACCTTATCCCCTTCGAGATATATGTAGTGAGGATCTTAGGTCCTTGCGAAATCCTTCTGGAACTGGCACTTCTGCGAGCCTTGCCGATCTCAGGTATGGGTTGCAGCAGTGGCAGCATCCAGTTAGTACCTGATTGAGTATGCCATCTAGAGCTTTTAACATTAGATGTCCTTTCACAACTAGACTGCGCAAACTATTACTGCAAGCTTGTGCCGGACCCGGAACGGGAGAGACCTAGATCCAGGGCGGAGCGGAGCGGACTCAGGCTTAGAGCGCGCGGCGGATTGATCGATTACACGACGAACCGATTTCAACAATAATTTCAAGTCGACGTCTTATATATATCGGAGGCTCCTCTCAAAGATTGACCTTGACGGCGATAATGCTCTGCGAGTAGAACCCAGTAGCGAAAAGCCAAGCCTTCTTCTTCCCTTCTTCCAGCTCTGGACTGATACCAATCAAGATACCTGTAGTGCCCGACCTCAGCCGTTGCCCATCATCCTCAAACAGAAGCGTCTTCTCCCACGCGGGCCCTCGTGGTTTAACCATCGATATCATAACAGGCTCAGTTGCCAAAGTGTCGCCGGTGGTTTTTTCGATGTCCACACCTCTGCTCAGCCCAGCCATAACATACCCACTACTGTCTCCATTCAGATCAGGAAAGGGGTCTCTGTAGAAGGTGGGATTGTCGACGCAATGGTCTAGTTGAACGGTCTTGACAACTTGGACGCTAGAATTTTGACCAATTTGAGCAAGATGAAGTGCTCCACTAGAAGCGCTCGCAATGAACATCTCATCTGGGGTTTTCCCACGTCCCAACCCATTGTTATTGTGTAGGCCCGTGATTGCTACTGTAACTTGGACTGCGGAGGTAGGCTCTTTGGCAGACAAGTCGGCGACCTGCACAAGAACTGTAGTGGACCATTTGGCGCCCCAATATGCAGTTTCCAGAAAGCGAAGGTGACCTTCTGTATAGTAATGGTCGTTTGTGACGTAGAAGGTGGAAGGCGAGACAATGAGGATGTCATTTGGTGTTTTGATCAAAGGATGGCTGACTGATCTGATGTGCTCGACAGTAGCAGTTCCCAACACGTGGTGGAATATCTCTATCCGGGATGCAGCCTTGGGGAGACTCTTAGGATATGATTCCGGTTTATTCCCGTCCTTGATGTACTTGAAGTACTCCGGGTGCGGGGGATGGTTGACGGCAAGAATGTAGACGCTGTTGGGAGCATCCGGGTCTGATATGATATCGATACCGTGGGCGACGAATGGCCCATCAAAGTTGTCAAATTCCAACCTTTTCGACGTAAAACCCTGGCTGGGTTAGAATCGGGTCACACAACAACAAGGGGGACCAAATACCTTGGGATCTATGACGTGGATAGACCCACGCGATTGACCGGCAGACACGGGGTCATCAAAGGTGACTAGAGGGGGATACCAAGTAAAATGATCGTTGGAGTCTTGACATGCGGCAAATATCAATCCACTGGGTAGGTGGTGATGCATGTCTTCGCAATGTATCGTGTCTGGGATAGTGAGGAAATCATGTTTAGCAACCTCGGTGTTAGATGGTTGGCGGAAGACTCCCACAACGGTAGTCCAGAGACGGATTGACGGCGCAATGAATATAGCAATGCCGACCACCAGGATTGATAGGGCCGTGAACTTTGGAAATGCCATTTTGAACTGTAATTGGGAAATCAGGGTTAGGGAATCCGTGAAGCTCGGTTACCTAGGTGTTTTATAGAGACTACCTATGCATGGGGAGCGGGGTTTGGCGGACTAACATATTTGTCCGCGGGTCCCGTTTCACCCGCTGCCAAACAGCATTGATCAGCTGTCGCCCAACCTCGGCTCGACTGAAAACAGAGACATCCCCGTCCATGGCGACCCTCTCTGTCTCCTAGTGGCTGTCTGCAGTTTACCTCAGATTTCATGATATTGGCTGGACCAATCACTAACCAGCCCTCAGACTTCTCCATAACTCATGTCAGCCGATCCATCCATAACTATGTATGGTCGCATCACTTTTCCCTTTACAGATCCTTACGATACTACAGGCTAGCAACTCTAATAATATACATATACGAGGTATAGGTCTTATTCGCATATGTAATATGACAGATGCCTTACTTCTTTCCTATATTAGGTTCCTATTCTTACACCACCATCTCGTTGCACCTGTCGCGACATAGGCACCTTAACTGTCTCGTTGCACCCGTCGCGACATGGGCACCTTAACTGTCCCACATCCCTGGTTCAACGGTCGGCTTCGATCGCTTACGGTCTGTTGCCCCGCCTTTTTGAAAGAGATATATGTACCGCTCGGCTAGCTCAGACAAAAGAATACTCTGACCCCCAACCGGCGGAGACTTCAATCCAGAAACCTCCGAGACCCTGATATATTCTCACATAAGGTAATCCAAGTTCTTAGCTGCCGAAGCTATGACGAAACGTGTATGGGGCCTGCGCGTCGAATTGTGGTGTGTCGAGAAACTCCACATCAACTATGGCCTGACCCGGCATTCGGTGAAGAATAAGGTATTCATGTTTTGGGAAACTATAGGTAAATCGAATCTCCAACATGAGGTGCGCCATACTGAATAGATATCTTTCAGTCGATAGTTGGGGGACGTCTATTTCAAGAATGTAGAAACACGTGTGACGTTGTTTGCGTTGCTGAGCCCAATTCCGAGCATGCCAGTGATCACTGAACACTGACATGAAACAACTACTTCGCCAACTGTACCAGTTGCTGTGTTCACGAACTGCGTCTTTGAACTCGGAACTACCCTTGAAGGTTCGCTTATCGTTCGATGCGACCATGTCTCCCTTGACCCAAGATGATCTGGATCCTGAATGAGTGACCCTCCAAAGAAATGGCGGGGGCTCCGTGCATCGGTAGCTATCGAGGTCGAATTCTGTCATTTTGATCAGCTCAAGTCTCAAAGAAAATCTTTATAGACAACTGTAAGAGAGTGTATTTGGGTGTCTGGTGTTTGATAAATTTTCTCTTATATACATCAGCTGATGGTCCAACCCACGTCATCCCCACGTCACCCTGAAGTACAATATCAGTTCCGAGTCGACTGAGACCCCGTTGACTGAGGCTGGTCAGCCATCACGAATCCAGGATGTTGATATGTGTTGCTGTGTCTTTGTCAGGAAGGTGGTCGACGTTTTCATGATGGCCCGTAGGCGTGAGCTGGGAAAGCTGATAGAGAAAATACCGACGCATCCCCATCCACCGTGAACTCTTGATGCACAGTTCCCAGCCTCATCATCAGTAATGGCTTGGGGGCATGTAGACTTAGGACGGTACTGAGACTGCAGTGAGTCTCAATACTAGAGAGCGGGGCTGAGCACACATATTCGCTGGATTAACGAAACTCAGGTTATGGTTGCAATCGATGGAAGCCGAGGTGGTCTTGGGGTTGCCACAAACTGTCCCGAGCCCGGAATCTACATGCGTGGGGCAAGGTCCGGGGCTGAGCGGAGCGGGAGTCGGGTTTGGCGGGGGACAGAGGAGGCGGACAAGTCGGCATGAAGCTGACGGCATCCCAGTGTCATACCTAAGCTAATGAGCCGAGCCAAAAGCTATTGTCGAATTAGTCAATTATAGGAAGCGAAGTGGAATCAATTCTCTCGTTTCTCTAGCATACTGAGCAAGGGCCTTCCAAATCATGAGCAGCCTCGAAACACGCCTCTGCGGAACTGCACGCCTAGGACGCTTTGGAGGTTGGCAAGAACCTTGGACCACACCACTTCTTTCTGGCTTATACGATGGATAAAATGAAATAATAATCTTATGATGGTGCAGGAATAGGATAACTAATCAAGCGACAATGTGGAAACAGACGCCACATTTTAAGTCCTTGCCACTACGGCATCGTGACAAATATTCTTGTGTATACTGCTGGACCGAAACTTATAAAAGACCAGTGAGCGACATTTAATTTGAACGGTATCGGCGTCTCAGTCTACCAAATACATCCAATTACTTGTTCCCAGCGACGCAACATCATGGCGACCACCCAGGAGACCGCGAAGACCCTCTACCTGACGGCCAACAACATCAAATTTGCTTATCGGATCATCGGCCCTGAGAACCCTTCAAAGCCGCCAATTCTATTTTTGAATCACTACCGCTCCAACATTGACCTGTGGGATCCTCTGGTGGTCAACGGCATTGCTGCTGGTGGCCGACAAGGTATGTTATTGCTCAAATCAGTATTGCACGCAGGGACTAACAATAGGTGCTACAGTCATGACTTACGACTATGCGGGAGTTGGCCACAGCGGCGGCGACTGCGAGTTGTCAGTCAAGGCCTTCTCGGCCAATGCCATCGCCTTCCTGAAGGAGCTTCTCCCGACCCTCGCCGGCAGCCCCAAGCAGGTTGATCTTCTGGGCTTTTCTCTTGGTGGCTACGTGGTTCAGCAGTTGACAATTGACATGCCCGAAATTGTCAACAGGATCGTTATTTCCGGCTCTGGCCTGAGTGGCACAGCTTCGTCTTGGACCGCGGTCAGACCCATGGCCGAAGTGCAGAGCGCCATTAGCGCCGAGCCGGCAGATGGACAGCCCATTGCTGACGCCTTCTTCCCCAGCTTCATCAACACCAAGGAAGCGGCTCAAGGTTGGCTCGGCCGCATCTTCTCGGGACGGGCCCAGGTCGCTGGCAAGGATGGCGAACCTGAGTTTATAAACTTTCTCCACGGGCCCCAGTTGCAACGACTCACCGAAGCGTACCTCAAATGGGACGCTGATACGACGACTAATGCTCTCCTTCAGACGATTCAGAAAGATGCCTTGGTCACGGCTGGGTCCAACGATCTCATCGTGCCTAGCCAGAATGCATATGCGCTGTCTCGGCAGATACCGCGAGCTAATTTTGTCGTGTATCCTGGCTCTGGACACGGTCACTTATTCCAATACTCTGAATTTTACGTAAAGCAAGTCAACTCTTTCTTGGATGGGGAATGGCCTTCGCCTCCGTCTTACGGAACTATTCGGGGGCAGCTCGGTGTTCTAAACTAGGTAGTCAACGACAAGATTGCCATTGCAGATAGGCTCACTGGAGTTGTCATGGACTTATCAGAGAGTACTGTTAGTACGCCAAGACATAGCTTCGAGAATCGATAGTCTACGAGAATTGAGTAGTTTCATTCATGTCTACAGAACTTTGTGGTCAATGTTTTCTTTACTAGAGTCATTATCTTCTATCCTTTAAAATTCTACCAAAGTCTCAATCGTAAGCACTCTACTTGATCCGAATTTCATCACCTAGTCTAGGTACCACAAGCTTAGTCCAATCCAACACCTCACAAAGCTTCAAGGAGCTGCTGCATAAGACGCTCCGGCTCATCCCAGTGCGCCTTAACTTGTCAGATGTAGTATCGAGTAGGCTTTCCAGATAACTTACGAAGTGGTTTGCTCCCTTCATAGTGACGATAGAGATGTTCCGCATTTTACGGCCAAGTTGCTCGGCTTCCTTGAGCTGATTTTGGATGCTCAGCGCCGCCCATGGCATCTCATAAACTGAACGATCGCAACACAGATAAACAATTTGTAAAGTCTCCCAAAAACCTCGAGTAGAGTCTTGGGGGAGATAGAAAACTCGATCGCGAAGCTCTGCATTTAGTCCCGTAGACAGACCAAGTCCAGCATGTAGTATATCGCTGCCCTCGAACCCTGCCACTGTACTATCGAAGAAGCCTTCAATCTGCTCTTTTGTGGCTGTATCAATTGTGGAAGGTCGATCCTGCGCTGGGATGCGTCTCTCGAGTCCGTCGTCGTGCTCGGTTGGTGGTCCATGGGTGTAGTATCCAGAGACCCAGCGAGAGAATGCCTCCGCTCGGTCCTCGGGCAGAATCGATTCGTCGCGTAATGGTAGGTAAGCATCCTCTGGTGGCGGGTAGGCAAAACAGGTATACGGAGAATCTGGTAAATCATCCCCTCGGTGAGATCGGGACGAAGTATGGAGGGAAAGGAAACGCCTTACCATAGATAATTGCGTGACGGACATATTTGCTAATTTCAACATCCCCAGTGAGGAATGACGGTGCATGAAGCAGTAACGGCATCAACCAGATGGCTCCCAAAGACCATGCCACGAGTATGATGCCGCCGCCTTGGTTCCCGCCGGGGAGAGGTATCTTCTCTTGTTGTACAAACTCAGTGATAAATTCGAAGATTTCACGAGCACGGTTACGCATGAACTCATCCAACAAAGCCTTCCCGTCTCCCGCCTCCTGTACTGCTTCTAGCTGATGACCTTCCTCAGTGGTATACGGCTCCGATCCTGGATACTCGCGACGGTTTGGTATGACTAGACGAGAATTGTGGGTTGCAGCAAAGGGTATCATCGGGATAAAATTGGCTAGGTTATTTAATTAGTTGAGTTCTAGCCATCGGCAGTCAGTCATCGGGGACCTCACCACTGTGAAAGCCGAGTTCATGTATAATCACTACAGTAGTGTAGTCGGAACTATCAGCGACAGGACCAGTGTCTCTGTACGCCAGCTTTCCAAGTTTGCGTAGCTCAACTGCCATTATGAAAAGGTATTTTGAAAGGCTGTTGAATGAGGTTGGATGGTGAAACATTTGCAGGATATAATGACGCTTATATGTGGCGAGCGGTTACACAGCAAATCGAACCATGCTTTTAATAGATTACTAGTTATGCCTGATCTTATAGCACATCTAATTCTGACTCTAATAGGATCACTTAGTTGAAAAGAAGCTCACATTCTCACGTCTATAGAGGCTTGTCGAGCATGTTGCCACATTCCCAGCACACAACATTTCCATACCTGTCCTGCATAATTCACCGCCCAAAGACGTTTAAGGTGCATATTAGACGAGAGTAGTGCTTACTCTTGCAAGGGTGGCCAACCGAGACATGGTGCCATATGAAACCCCAATTTGGATGACATGCTGACTATGTTTGTTGACGTAGACTGGGGTCCGGGACGGTCGGAACAGGTCGGAGAAGCGGACGATTTGTCAGAGATGTCACCAAAGACTGGATCCGGTCTTCTAATGCGCCCGCTAAAGGATTATTTAGCCTTCCCGTGGAAAGCCGTGGCGGCGGTCTGGGTCGCATAGCTTCTCTTTGTTGTTAGTGCGATTTGTGACGCCTCATCCCCTGTCCCCTGGCTATCTGCGATTAAGATTGTTAAAATAGCCAGTGTGATCCGCTTGGTCAAACATTATTTCTGCTTTTGCCTTGCACTTGAAGTTTTTCTACTCTCTTGGCTCCAAATATCGTTTCACCGGGTAGGTTGATCGCCGTGAGCGGCGACCTTTGCATTGTTCGAGGCAACAGACTAACGGCGCCACATGTCAGCTGGAGGCCCCCCTACGTAGCTTTCTTTGATGATTCCAGGCAGTGCAAATCCTATTTCTTGACCTTGGCCCCCTTTGTTCTCTCTCATCTACGATAATTCTTTGCGGGGCAAAATGGCCAACTTCAGGGCTATCATCATCGGCGCTGGCCCGAACGGCCTTCTGGCCGCCCTTACGCTGCAGAAAGCCGGCGTCGACTTCATCATCCTCGAAAAGCGCAAGGTGGCGGATTTGAACTGGGGATCTTCCGTCTGCTTGTGGCCTCACAGCGTTCGAGTGCTTGATCAGCTGGGTCTGCTCAAGGAGGCAAAGAAGTTGTACATGCCCATCAAGCGGAAATGCAACCTAAGGCGCGACGGCTCTGTTATTTCTTGGAGCAGAATGATTGAGGATATCAAGGATTTGTGAGTGATAAGTAATCAAAGTATTCACATCGAGGCTTACCAAGACAGCCATGGCCACGACTGGATGCTCTTTGAGAGGGGAAATCTAGTCAGCATGCTCATGAAACATCTTCCGGATAAATCTACACAACTGATGCTGGATAAAACCGTCACGGATATCAACTCAGGGCCCGACTCAGTCCAAGTTACTTGCTCAGACGGAAGCTCGTACTCCGGATCTATCCTCATCGGTGCTGATGGCATCAACAGCACTGCCCGCTCATTCATCGACGGCGCCGATACTGATAGCGCTGATGAAAAAGACTCTTACGCCAAGGACACTTTTCTGACCACGTTCTACGGTGTGTACGGCCATGGCGGTGCTCTATCCCCCACACTAGAAGATCGAGCTGTGTATGAGACGCATTCGGATGGTTTCAGCACTCAACTGATTGTCGCCTCGCCCGAAAGATACTACTTCCTCATCTATCAAAAGCTACCGACTCCAACTCGGAAAGCTCATTGGCTCGCCGCCGAGAAAGCAGAGGAGTTGGCTACGCAGAATGCAGATACATATCTGGCCCCAGGCGTTACCTACAAGCAAGTATGGGAAGGCAAGTCGTGGACTCACATGGCGCCACTCGAAGAGGGCGTCACCAAGACCTGGTTTAAGGACCGCGTGGTGCTACTAGGCGACTCGGCGCACAAGATGACACCGAATTTGGGTTTCAGCCTTAACACTGGCTGGCAATCTGCCGTTACCTTGACGAACCTCTTGAGAGCTCTTTTGGCGGAGAAACCAAGCCCTACCAACAACGATCTGACGGAGTTGTTCACGAAGTATGACAATCTCCGCCGTGGTGTTGTGAAGAAAGATCTTGAGTTGTCAGCAACGGCCACTCGCGTCCAAGCGTGGGACACGCTGCCCTGGAAAGTCATCGATCAATACATCCTCCCATATGTAGGCGGCGACCGGGCCCTCCTCAAGTACCTCTGCTCCCCACTGGTCAAGAAATCGATCACTCTGGATTTCTTGCCAGAGCACAATTTTACACAGGGAAAAATAAGATGGGTCAACAAGCCTGCTGATCATGAAGAGGCCGACATGGACGTTTTGTAGAATTTCGTGTCGGGAGTATAGGAACTCGGTGTCGGGAGTATGACCGATAAACCTGGTCAGATTTCACATGTATGCGACTTTAGGGGTTTATACCACCAAATGATGCAGATTTCTAGCAAGCAGCCGCTTGATATCATTGTACGCGCTAGAACGAACCCGGAGAACGGAATCGACATCTCCCCAAGGCGAAGCTGACCGGTTTCGCCCTAAACTTGAAACGGCTGCCTGATCAAAAAATGTGTCGAGACCTCATTGGATAAAATCACCGCTAGCATTATCGTGGCTATTTTCTACATTTGTATAGAAGGTAGGACTAATTCGATTCGGCCCTCTCACAGTCAAACCACAGCCATGCCAGAGCTCAACAAGCTATGCACTGAGTGCCAGCAATTTGTCCATTCCTTTGAGCGAGATCACCAGACAATCGTGGGGACGAATTTTGACAGTAACACATGGGGTTTCATGGATGGCGCCTTAGAGTCGCTTCACAACAGTATTCATCACTCCAATACCCTCAAGATAGCAGATTCAGCCGCACAGGGTTGCCACCTATGCAGCATCTTGAGAGAACACATACGAGCAATTGCCCTCGAGAAACAGGCGCCGCCGGTGTATATCAAACCAAACACAAGTAGCAACACTAGCCACTTAAAAGCTTCAATCTCCCCATATCGGATTGAGGTCTCCCTACCTATGAGTGAGTCCCATGCCACAAGATGTCACCCGACAGCAGCTCATCACCTTTACTAGACTCCGTGCCACTAGTAGAAAACACATTCGACGAAAATGGCTTAGCTATTCCTATGGCACATTATAATGATGATGGATCAAAACCTGATGCCATGCTCGGCATGATGAGAGATTGGTTGAACCAATGCTATATGTATCATCCGAGGTGCCGCCAAGTAGCAGCGTCCCACTTGCCGACGAGAGTCATCGATGTTGGAAATGAAGAGGCGGGGAATAAAGTATCCCTGGTTCACACAAATCAAGCCTGCGGAACGTATCTCACCTTGAGTCACTGCTGGGGACAGTCCGTTTCTCCTCGCACAACAACTACGAACCTTGAGTTACACTGCAGGGGCATCACACTTGATTCGCTCCCAAGAGCCTTCCAAGACGCCACATGGGTTACCCGCGGTCTGGGAATACAGTACCTATGGATTTACTCGCTGTGCGTTATTCAAGACGACAAGAATGACCGAGACCGAGAGAGTACGGCAATGGCAGACATTTATCGAGGGTCGCTTTGCAACCTTGCTACGGATGGAGCTTATGATGGTAATATCGGTCTTTTCCTCGAGCGCAACCAACTCCAAGTCACAACCTGCAAGATACCAACCTCTATTCCGGAATCTTGGTCTAAAGCGTGGTACGTTTACCCACAGCGGGAACTAGGGAAGAACGCGCTTTCTGGTCCTGTTTCTTCTAGTAGCTGGGCTCTTCGGGAGAGACTGCCTTGCAGGACGATTCACTTTCTTCCGAACCAAATCGTTTGGGAATGTCGTGAAATAGTCATAACTGAGCATCAGTACATGGGCGAGAAACGGCCGATACCGGAACTGACCAGACAGCATGGCTAGAGTCAGGGGTGAGACGGCGGCACACCAATTAAGCATTGTTGGGGAAACTGAAGCATCATACAAAACATGTTATCGAATATTCGCCAATCTAGCCAGCCTCCTATGCCAGTCAAGGCTTTATTTAACCTCTGTCGGCCTATCTATACGATAAATCATCTTTGCAGTGTTAAAGTACGCCTCATACTCTATCTCCTCATCGACGTCATAGTGATAATGGCCACCGGAGTCTTTTCCCTCTGGTGAAAAGCTATGAGTATGCTCTATCCGTAATCCCATGGCACCATCCGGATCCGCCGAGTGTAGAACAGACAAACAAACAACAGGCCCATCAAAGTCGTGGTACGTCAACCAATCATCGAGTTGCTTCCAGTCTTTGAACGGCAGGTCTTTCTCAGGTGGAAAGTCGGGCATGACGTGATATTTTGCCTTTCCTGACTTGACGAGAAATGCACCGCCGAGGCTTACAGTCTGGGCGTCACCATAGGCAGCGTTGAGTGCCTTTTGGATGCATTGTGAGAAACTCCTTTCAGCCCCCTTTCGCTTGCGTGCCGTGATTTTGAGAACAGGGCCTGGGTCACCAGAAGAGCCGTAAAGGTTGATCATTAGGGCGCAATCCAAAGACGGGCACTTTTCAACACTGACTGAGCCCGTATCGCGGCTTATCAGGGCGAACCGCGACCCGTTCGTAACGTTATCAAGACCGCCCCGCCAACTAAAATTTGGCGCAAGCTCACAGTTCTGGCCAACAACGTGAAAAGGGCCGGCTCCGGCGCCGAGCACACTTCCCTTCTCGGGGTCCATCTCCATGGCCTTGGCGAGGTCAGGCATTGACCATATCGTGTTGTCCAGTCGAGGACGGGGGAAGAGGTTGGGCTTGCCGCCAACATCTGCAATCTTCTCATCGCCTGAGAGACCCTGGACAGCAAGATTGAAAGGAGCCTCGCGTAGATCGGGACATGTCACGACGCTGACGGAAGAGTGCTCAAAGTTTGCGGCAAGGGGTCCTCTGAGCTTATCAGCCAGCTCTTCAAGACTGGGCGGCGAGAGGGGAAACTTTTGGGTCCGCATTATGGTGACGTCTGAAGAGAAGACTGATGATATTCAATAACAACAAACAAATGAATCGCACCGCTGAACGCGAAACATGAAGCGGGTTGTCTCCGTCTTATGGCGTGCTTCTCCGCATCTTCCCCGGCAACTCGGCGTCGGCTTTCGGCCGCCAGCCCCGTCTTTAAGCCGAAGCTAATCTTGAGCGTGTGAGCAACGCCATCCTATCAATCTTGGATACCCGGTGAACCATCCGAAATACACACAAACGCCAGCCCTCAAAAACTCACTACTTTAACCCTCTGAAATCCAGGCATCAAATTCACAATCCGTACCGTCGGTCTTTCTACCAGAGTTGTCTCACGACCAATGAGATGAACGAATGATTGAACTCGCCATTCTCGGCCGTCAGACTCTGGAATTCTGAATCGCTCCAGAGCATCTTGGCTTCGTGGGCAGCGTACATGTTGATCAGACATCTCATTTCGTCAATATCTGTCGGTGGGTTGGTCGTGTGGGCGTAGGTGAATCGGATGAGCTGGATGATTTCGTGAACGCCCTCCTCTTCCAGCTTCAGGTTCATCAGGTCGGTCCATAACTTGCGTAGGGCAGCTGACTTGAGCCCATCTATTTGGTGTCGCCCAGCAAGGACGTACACCCGGACATGTAGGAGAAGGGCGTCAAGACACGTGAAGTCTCGACTGCGGACTTGGTGACTTTCACCCCACGATAGCATCGGATACAGACGGGAAAAGTCGCTCCCCGACGTAGGTCTCAAATCAGATGGCTTCTTTGTCGGCTTTTTGTGCCCGTTCGAATTTGCAAACCTGGAAGAAACAGGCGCAACGGGTGTGGGAGGCGTCTGATACTTGGGAGGCGGTGTTTGATACCAGGTCATGGCCTGGCTGGTAGCTCGTGCCGAGCTAGCCTTTGGCGTGGCAGGGTCGACTGTCTGGGGGAAACTGAAGGGATTGATGCCAGGTTTGGGGGTTTGAGACGTCAGCATACGAGGAGAGGGCATTTTGCCCTTGTAGTTGCCCTCGACTGAGTAGGCGAACTGGAAGAAACAGGCAAATGTCTCGGTGTCTGTATCCAGCCAATAAGCGCACCTCTCTCTAGCTTCCCTTGTATTTCCGTGGACGAGATCATTCAGGGAAGGCGACAGCGAGGCAACGACTTCGCTGTGCATATGGAGCACCTGCTGGCCAGCGCCCACGACGAATTTGAACATGCCGGATGTAAGAATACTGCTATTGTGAGTGGCGTGTTTGGGCAACAAGGGAGATAGCTCTTACTCGCAGTATCGTTCCGGGCTCATGACAACTGTCTTGGCAGGGTAAACGGTAGCCATCGAGATCCAATGGTGGTGTTGGGTGGATGATGAGTTCCGAGGGCCATTTATTTACTTACCTCTCCAAGAATCTTTGGAAACGAGAGACGGCCAGCTGATCGTCTAAGACGCGTCTTTTTATGTAAAATTTGTCCCCAGATTATGCAAAGCTGGCAGCATCCAAACATGTTGGAACTGCATGAACTTTGTTAGAAAACAGACTGCCTTTTTCGTCAACCGCTGCATCTCTCAGATAGTCGGTAACCACACATTGATGAGGAGATTCTGATGACCAGATCCACCAGATGGCATGAACCAAAACCCCGCAGAGAAGAAACCTTCCCTTCCGTGTGAAACACCAACATCAATGACTGGGGATCAACTGTTCCCTTGGTAACCGTAGACTACAGCCGCGCAGGAAAGTCAAGTAAACATGCACTTTTCGATGTTTTGTTGATGTTATTTTAGTATTTGAATTTCGTTTTGGTCACTGTTGTTTTCACCATACATTCCCAACAGGCAACCCTGCCGTTGATGAGTGTTTCTTCAGTCCATCGTGACGGGTCTAGGAGCAGCAGTGTTGCATGAGTCCATGGCTATTTCTACAACTTAAACAAGAAGTTTTTGGTCGTCATCTATGATGCTGGGCGACCTAGATATCTGAGAGGTACTCATTCTAACTTACTGTCCCATCACTCCTCACAAGACACCAGATGATGTCACGTCCAAATATTTCACATATTGTCACAGTAGATCCCTGAGAACTGAACCTCGGGAAATAACTCAGAAGTGCAAAAATACCAGTTATCTTCCGTTGCTTACATATGGATAAAACGATATGCAAGGATGGGAATGGTCTAGAGCGCTCTATCCAGAATGTTTCACAGACCTTCCTAATCTATCCAGATAAGAGAATCCCCTCCTCTCACCTAAACAACACTCTCCATTGTAAACAGCGACATTTAATCCCCAGCCATGATCACCGACGGCCTCTCAACCGCATTTCAGTCCCAGCGGCTCGTCTACCGCGCAGTGGAGAATAACGAAGCCGATAAGAGCTTTCTCCTCACCGAGATTGTCAATAATCCCGTCAACACAGCCCTCTCCGACCCGTCGTTGATCCTACCAAAGGGCGAAAAGGATGCTGAAAAGCTCATCGAGGGGCTTCACAAGGCTACTCTAGCTGTCATGGTCTGCTTGCCAAAAGAGAATGAAGCCGATGCCCCGACTCCGATTGGCTTCGTCATTCTTGGATGGGGCGGTGGCATCCCCGCACACGCACATCACCGCACCACCACCATCGGTATTTCTATCGCGGCGCCTTTTCAAGGAAAGGGATACGGTGGGGAAATTATCAACTGGGCGCTTGACTGGGCATTTCGGTTTGGTGGTTATCACCGCGTCGCTATCGGAACTGTAGCCTACAACGAGCGCGCGCAGCATTTGTACAAGAAGTTGGGCTTCATTGAGGAGGGTCGCAATCGAGAGGCGCACTTGCACGACCGCAAGTGGTACGACACGATCAATTATGGCATGCTTGAGAATGAGTGGGAGGCCCTAAGAGGGCTCCGAAGTTGATGCGGTTTCATAGAAAAACAATCTCGGCTTGGGCATCAATAACACGAGAAGTCATCGATGCATTCGCTTCGTTGCTCAACGAATTGTGTCTATTTCCAAAGACATGTCCCAGCTTCAGATCATCAAAAACTGCTCAATTTCTCTCTTTTTTCATTTCTGCGGTCTTGTAAATGGAAGAGGAATATGTCATCGCGTTGACTACCTGCAAAATAGGCATTGAAAATCGGTCTCATAACATATAACACAGTAGCCTCGCACGTCCCTTGACGCTATATTGCCAACTTACTCATTCTATCTCTTTCAGCCAATGCTTCGTGCAAGTTCGATTCCATAACCGTAGCCAACCTCGACTTATGTATACCGGCTGCTTGCTCCCAAATACATCGCTCTTTGGTATCTGCACATCGTCACGATCAAAGTCATGCAGAAACTTGAGCTCGCCCTGAGCCTAGGCAGAGGCCTGGCTGGGCTTCAGGGAGCTTCCGAGGAATGTAGATCCACCGTAGTTAGTTTCGGCCCCAGGGAGGTAGAGAAAATAAAACAGCCTCACAATAAGTGACCATGATAGTAGGACAATTATTCATTCCTTTTGGATGCGCTTGGTCGTCTCACGCTTGTACTGCTACCGTGCATCTTGGGTGATACCGTGTGCCAATCGGAGAGACCCAAACAGACTCAAGCGTGATAACGCCCGGAACACCGAAAGATAAAGTAGATACTTCTACGAAACGTAAAAGTGAGAAAACAAAATTTTAGGAAGGATCGATACATACGCCACATACTTTAGTATCTCATTCCAAAAAGCTGGGAGCTAACGAAGGTTTAAGAGTGGTCTTGTATGCTAAGATTTCGACATGCCACGCTTTCAAATCACATGAGGGAGAAGAAGGGTATATTTGACATAAGAAGAAAGAGTACTCATTTGAAGACTGTTCTGGGTAATTGAAACTATTTAGAAACAGCAAAACCACAAAACTCATCGGTTTTAATATCCGTGACATATGAGTCCTCATCTATGACCTGGGGCGGAGGATACATGTGATGCTGGGGAAGAGGGGTTCTACTATCTGCTCCCTCTCGACTACTCGACGGCCAGTTTCGTGAGTCCGTGCGGGAATCATTCCTCTTCCACTGAGGAAACTTCCTTTGCAAAATCTTCAACGTGTCCTCCTGCATGTGCCCTAGGATGTCATCCATCAATTCCTCACGGCGTTCAATGCTTGCTTCATCGTTTGGATCTTCCACATTAGGGAGACGCCATTTGGGATAAAGATTCATGTGCGGCGGCTGCACTTCAAAGTCGTTGTCGTCGTCTCGGAAATAGTAATAGCAAAGCCTACAAGTAGGCTTGCTAGTAGCTATGAACATAACATCATTCCAGAAGTCGCAAGGTCGAGTTTTGTCATTTTTGATAAGGTGATCGTGCAAATTGATTTCACAATGAACCTGAGTCTTTGATGGCATTTCCTGCTCCTGCTTCTGGATTTGTTTATCCAAGCCGTGGTCGCGAAGTTCTGCGATGTCACTTTCGTAATGTGACAAGTCGTACTCTGGAAATGCAGCCTCAATAATTTCATCTGTCGAAGAGTATCGCTCTTGAGGGCGGCTGAGTTTCTGGAGGCGAGATGAGGGAACATAGTCGACACTGAAGTTTCTGAATAAAGAGCTCCCTTCTTTCGAAGCATTGACTATGATCTCAGAGGCTTGACGAAAAGAATGGAGGCGACCAAGGTAATGGCGTAACTGAAACCAGTGAAAAGAGCTTTCTGGTTCGTCGTCACTGATGTGTTTGTGGATGATGTTATCGATCTCGCTAGCCTGACTGTGCTGTATGGCCTTGATGAGATCCTCACAGTTGCGTAAAACTATTTCCAAAGGTCCACTTAGTACGGGGCATGTATTTTCATCTCACAGATGAGGTGACGGGTTAGCTTCTTACATCTTTGTTTAGCGTTAGAAGAAGAGGTCATATCGCGAGGAAATTGAGCTCGGTCCTGGAGAGTCTGCAATTGACCGATCGCATCACGACCTATTATGGTTAGATGATGACGGGTCCGGCATTGGTTACGTTTCTGGCTGTGCTCACTTTCAGAGTCCTGAGAATTTTGGCAGCAATCGATGCAAGCCTCCAAGGCGGTACTTAGTTCGTTCAAGTATACCTCCAACCTAGGAAGATTGAATTCAAAAATCCGTACCAAAACTTGCTTTTGCAATGCTTTGGGGGCAAGTTCTTCCGGGTTGCCACCCACATACTCAAGCAGTTGGGAGAAAAACAATTTGGTTCTCTCCAATTCAGGTATCTTCCTCGCGTTCGAAACAAAAAGGTAATCTGGTCCGCGGGATCCTTTGAGAGCAACGAGAGCTGTTATGGAATCACCCCCCTTCTCATTGTCGAGAAGCTGGGCCAGCTTACAGAGCAGCTTCTGGTAACCTGTAAGAAAGGCGTCACTACAAGTACTACTAGAAGCGTATCTGATGTCGCTTCTAGTCTTGCAAGTCTCGTTAACAGCTTGGAGGACAATGCAAAGACACCGATACTGTTTCTGTTGCTCATTGTTGACGGCCATGGCTGTTCGGTTGATGGAAGAATTCGTCTTGGTGATGTGAGAAAAGTCACAAGAAATTAGGTGAATGAGGGGAAGATATAAAGAGTAGAGCATATCAATTCCACTGGTTCGTTATGTGTCTCACTGTTTTCGCATCTGTCACTCTTGGTTCGCGTGTCCCCTTTATATGCTGGATCTCAACTGGGAAGAAGATCCTTTTTCCTACTCATGACTAAGATCTCAAGTCCCAATTCCGACCCAATACATTTCTTCAGAGGTTCATCCTTGTAGTTTACGTCTTCAAACTGCATGCGCGTTATCTATGACGTGTTCCGAGCAACGCAAGAGGTTGTCATGCAGATACGGCGAGATATCTTAGCTGACAAACGCATATTGCGCAATTCAGTCCAGCCGCAGCTCCAGTACCATACAACGTTATTTTCTACGAATCGATCGTGTCCACGACTCATCTCATCTTACCCTGGTGGGATAGGAGCCTGAATGATGTGCTGGGATATGCGACTGCAATGATGTCATCTATACACGCCATATCCTTTTGCTTGGATTCCGGGTGCGCCAGAAGCTCAGAACAGCCGCATACAATATTCGTTTGCAATGACTCTCTGGCGTCTAGGGCTTCAATGATTCGTTTTCAAAGCGCCTGCACAGGTCTCTAGTCAGCAAGCTTACATGCAGGACCAGATCAAACACACGGCAAACCGGAAAATTTGACGGCATGTTGTATGTTTTTTCTGGATTACGCCTAGTTGACTTTTTGATGGCTTGGCTTGGCGTCCACACTTGTGGCGGGCGATTGGCCAATTGATAGAGCTGATCGCATAACTGTTGAACATGTGCGACAGGACTCGCCAATCGTGATGTTCCACGTCCAACTAAAAAGAAGCTGAACCTCCTAATTGAGGCTAGTTGGCCGCCCGCAGTAGTTGGCCTCCCGCAGTAGTTGGCCTCCCGCATGCATGTAAATCGACAAATCATTCTTGATATGGGTGACGTTCTGAGAGACCCTTTACGGCGCTCGAAACTGACCTGCCCCGCCTTTATCAAAACCTCAGTCGTAGGACAATGCAATCTGCGCTGCATTTAATTCACATGTAGCGCTACACCTTTGAAGATCCTACTTGTGGGACAAACCTTCCCAACTCTTACTTGCTCGATAATCAAAAATCTCATTAGCTCGCTTTGTTGGCCGGTTTTCACCGAGTTCCCTAACTCAATGGATCTAACTTGCGAGATCTGGAAGTAAGCATCAGTTATTTCGGAATTCTCATAAAACTTCAGCATTCATTTTTCGGAGAAGATCGTTTAATCCACATTCAAGGATCGCATTGGGAAAGATTCCAATGTTTCGGCAGATTTTCTGACAGCTTTGTTTTCCTCTAGTCACTACCAGTCCCCATGGCCTTTGAACAGCAAGGTGTACCATCGTTTTCTGCTCTTGAACATCCCCACGTATGGGTAGAGGAAGCATATAACGACTCGACAGATACCAACCTCGCCCATTTTGATGTTGGGCCTATTGATCTTGATCTGACTCCTAGCGAATTGGAAGCGCTACAAGCTTGCAACAACGTGCCTGCAATCACTGGGAACATCGCTGATGACGACCTCCTCGATACTACCCTTGGCGACAGCTCTGTCCCAGCCTCCTATGGGGGTAGCTCTAGTAGAGACGCGTATGGTCAAGAGCATTCATCGTTCTCAGTTGGCGGGCTTGGTGGAGATCATTTGGCTGGTTAGAGCCATCAAATCTCGACTAGTTCTTCTGATGAGACAGGACAACATCCCCTGTTCTTTTTACAGTCTGACCAGCACAGCAACATGATTTCATATCATAATGTGCCAACCATGCATCAAGCTTATACGGAGAGTCAACAACAACCGACAATACATCCACCATCTCAAACTTTCACTATTTCAAGGAGTGAGGCAGTAAGTACTCGAGTGGGATTTCAATCTCGAGACCAGACGAACGACCCCAAGGGAGGACTATACAGCACAGAGTAAGAAAGCGATTCTAAAGGTACTTTACCATAATCTCTAATATGAACTTTTAGTTCTCAACTACATGCCTCAGGAACTCTTATTTCCTGTTGTTTCTGCGGCCACATGGCCCTAGATAGAGATTTAAAGAGGCATTTGGAAACACACCGGTCAGAAGAGCACAGGCCGCGGTACAAATGTTGCGAATGCTCCAAGTACTTTGCTAGACACGATCTTTTACAAAGACACCAGACTAAATACCATGGACGTGTACCGAAGTCTTCATTGAGAAGGTAGTTATGTATCATATTTGAATAGTATGCTTGGCATGGTTTTTCTCATCTCAGAAAAACTGTGCTTTCGGTTATGGTCACCAAATCACATATTTTGTTGAACAAGAATTACAAGACCACTAGTCCTTTTTGCGATAGTAAAAGCAGATGAAGTTAGAATTGCAGACAGATATAAACAATTGCAACTTTCATATCTGAGGATTTCGTCTTGGTCTTGGTGAAAATACTCCTAATTTGCTTTTACGTTGTAATTACACTCCTACTTTCTCTGCTACGTTCATCCCAGTTAAGTCCAGATCGGATTGTCAAGAACAGCTTCAGCACGGCCCGTCGTCATTGCTTATACTACCCTCTTATCGATTGTCTCC
Organism: Fusarium sp. JS1030; assembly: GCA_000966855.1. Classification (NCBI taxonomy): domain Eukaryota; kingdom Fungi; phylum Ascomycota; class Sordariomycetes; order Hypocreales; family Nectriaceae; genus Fusarium; species Fusarium sp. JS1030. Next base: position 384,129 of record JWIW01000077.1, on the reverse strand, counting down.
ATATGCACCTCGTCCCTACAAAATCTCTGCAACACTCGAAATGTAGGTTCAGTAACGAAAATTAAACCTTTGACATTAGACATATTTAACGTAGTTACTCAGAACTAAGACCTCGGAACCAAGACGCCGTATAGTTATTCGCTCTGTAACGCGCTTCTTTGCCCTTGGAAGATGCAAGCTTAAAGCCGACCTAAGCGTATTTCGTTTTAGACTGGACTGGCCATTAGGAAAGGTTTAGATAACTTCAATATGGCACTAATTGCCGATTACCTAAATTGTCTATCCACTGTCTTGGTCTTGGCATGGTGCCGAGGTAGAAGAGGAGGGTTGGCTTGTCACCCCCATTCCTCTTGCGACGTGCCGTGGTGGTGAAAGTCATGTGGAAAGTGTAGGTCGCTTCTGCCGATGCGAGATTGATTGCAACTAAGCCTTTGCGCGTTTAATAATACTGTATAATATACCACTCGGGGCTAAGGGAAATTCTGGTATAAATACTTGCCCCTGGAGTGAACGATGGCCTAACAGACGAAACAGCGAGACACATCTGTCACCCAGCTTCGCATGGTCTTTATCACAGCGCTTTGTCTGATTTAGTCCTACTTTTGGTGCTTTCAGCCCTTTTAAAAACATTCCTAAAACTCATAAGTTTTGAGATAGAAATGTGGCAAGTCAAGGGGAAGCGAAACGTGCATTTAAACGGGTGGACAAAGGGCTGTACATAGGCCCACAGAAGTAAGCCCGCATAGGATGGCGAAGACAGTCAGCCCATTGCATACAGCCATAAATGAAGGACCTCAGTTGGAAATGTATGAGTTGTGAATAACATCTACAGGAATAATAATGACTGGGGTCTGGACAACATTGGATCCATTTCTCGCACGAGGCCCTTCAAGGAGCGCATCTTTTGTCATATCTTGTGCCCAGAGCCGCAGCAATAAAGAACGGCCATTTTTAGTAGTCTAGTGATATATTGTGATAATAGGCAAGGCCACTAGATATGGCTACTCGCTCCTGTTGCGTGAGATGTGGTGCTCCCAAGGCAAGCACGGTAAGCCCTAGATGCAACTAGCGTGTCCAGGACTCAGTCTCAAGCTTTAGATTACTATTTCAAACTCACAACTCATAAATAGAGACGAAAGATCGGAACTAGAAGGCTCCATGTTCTTGTAGTTAGGAGATCCCAGTCTATTCTTTTGTTAAATTCAGAACGCCAACGCCATACCAGATCTAAGATGCCCAAGCCAAAACCCGTCCCAATCTATCGTCTATCTACCGTTCCTGTATTCCTTGCTCCTTCGATCTTTCCCTGTTTCCGTTCAGCGACATGCGTGCTGCGTGCTCATCACCACAAACCCCAAACTCCAACCAGCACGATTATCAAAAACGCCTCAAAAAGGCGTCGTCCGACCAACACCCCCAAAGACCTCATCGAGGATATCAGCAGCCGAGACTCTTTTATGAGGATTGGTATGTGCCATCTTTTCAACAATACCGCCCACCATCTTGGCATCGTGAATAACCGCTCGCATAATATCCCAATCCTCATAGCACTTGGAGTAATGGAACTTGTCAATTCTAAAGACGTCGACGATAGTCGCACAAAGGGACCAGATATCCAATTTGGGTGTGTGCTCATTCTGCACCTCCAAGTCTTCGAACATGACCTCAGGAGCTTTATATGGTCTCGTGCCAAGGAAGCTGGGCTCGTCATCGACGAAGGTAGAGATGCCGAAGTCGGCAAGACGGTAGTGGTAGGCGTCGCCTGTCCAATGGTACAGGATGTTTCCTGGCTTGACATCATGGTGAATTATTCCCTTGAAGTCCAGATAATCCAGCGCTTTCGCCATGTGGTGTAGGATAGGAAGGCCAATCTCGTCGCCAGGCTCCATCAACCCGTCCACGAAAAAGAAATCCTCATCAGTTTCAACGAGACTCTCGAGGTCACCGTCCTCGAGGGGCATGATCATTCTGACTTCGGATGAGGCAATGATGACCTGGAAAATCTCCATAATGTTGGGCTAAGAATATTAGTAAAAGACACTAGGAACTTCACATTCAGGGTTCTCACATGGGAAAGTTTGGCAAAGTCTGTCGCCTCAATGGGAATCGTGTTATCGAAGCGCACAATGCTCTTTATGGCAACACACTGACCAGAGTACACGTCCACAGCCTTTGAAACACTATTTTCATAGGTGAAGGACAGGTTCGTCCTGGTCAAGTACCTCTCGATAGCTTGCTTGTTGCGTGTACACGTCTCTGGCGGGATATCCATCACCGTCCCATCGTGGCCGAGTCGCCTGTCTCCCCAGGTATCGACCCATTTCGCAAAGTCAGGAAGAGAGTCTTCGTGCCATTCGATCCTCCAACGGTACTTGGTAGCACGTCTGCCACCGACCCCGAATTCGAGGTTGATGTCTGGATCGATGACCGTGCCTTCAAGATGAGAATCGGATGGGACTGGCACCCTCGAGTCGCCGTAGAACTTGCATGGTTGCGCTTCAGACTCGTTTATGAGCAGAATCTCTCCGGTCTCTCTGTGGATTTGAAAGGAGAACATAAGATCTTCGTACCCTTCGTCATCAAGGGTGACCTCGTTGGTTTCGCTCACGATCGAGTGGATCAAGCCCCATTGGCAGCCAGGGTCAAATTGTATGTCAATGTGATCGAACTCGAATCCTATTTGGTTGTGTGAACATAAGTCGTTATCAAGACTTTTGGCAAGCTCGTCCAGCAGCTCCTGTGCTGCTGGGTTCGTAGGCCAGATGGAAAAGATGGCGTCGGCGTTTGGCCCGCTTGTGTAGTTTGACATGGCCGGAAGACGACAAGATGGTTTCAGATAATGAGTGTTGCTATGGTGGACTCAAGATAGTAGATGATTGAGGTGAGGGATGAGTTTGTGTAATGTACAACCGCGAGATGCCCAGTATATATAACTTCGTGGACCCTTCATTCACCTGCCTCTTGCAGGGCCTGCATGGCTTTACCCCCTTGTCGCCTAACAGAGAGACGTTGCCTGGAACGTTTGACACATAATTTACTATTGTGAGTGGCTTCTTGGATCACTTTTCTTTGACCTTTTCTTTCAAAAGGTTGAATCCATGCTGGCTCATTTCACTTTGGCGCATTTACCGACAGAAAAATGACAACTCATAGGCGAGATGATGCCCTGCACCGATAACAAAGAACACCGTGGAGTAACATGCCTCTTTTTCAGTCTTGCCTGAAATCCGGCGTAAATTTATTGATTGGCAATCTGACTTGTGATGCAGTGACGACAAAGAAATTCCCTCCTCTGTCTGTTGCTGACAGTCGTCTCAACCGCCCTCTCTTGTTATCTCAGTTCTATGGTCCCCCAATTCGAGCATTTGCTAGACTTGGCACTCCGGTATCAGTCACTCTTTTTCCTTCATGTCCCGCCATTATTTTGACAGTGAATATGGTTGTAAGCTGTCTCCTCCGCCCGACTCGGCGCTGGCTGCTTGGGCTATGGAGATTGATCCTGCTGCGAGACGCCAGTACATCCGTCACCGACGTATTGAGAGGCTTGGGCCCGTCTAAGGCTATCAAACAAGAAATCCTTGACCATCAAGTTTACTGCTGAAACTTTTGGGGCGTTTCTCGTAGCCCAGAGGCGAAGTATCATGGCCGCGTCTGGATCGATGGCCATCACTCGTGTCGGGTGACAATCTTACATCAACCCCTCGCCCAGCATTTATGAAGACGATGTGTTTACAAGCACATTATGTCGCACGCTCGTTCATTCTCTGGACCAGATTAATACTTTTCTGATCAACTGGCTACTTCATCACAGAGACCCTCCCCCCAGTTGGGCAGCTTTGAACCTCACGCGCTCCGGAATGCCTCTTTCACTCCGCCGTCAAACGACACAATCAAGCAGCACGGTCAGTACTCAATGCGAGTGTCGTCTCCTCAAAAGTCATGGGCTGCTGTTCTTCTCCATCAACCTGCCTTTGAGAGACCAACACGCCATATTCTGCGCGTCTGGGTATGGGCTTGGATGAGTGCGCATGACGGAACGTGATGATGATGCGCCAAGTTTTGCGGGGGAGCTCATCAGATATGCCGCGAACGCATCCTTTCAATGCAGCGAGCGTAAATAGGACTCTTTGGGCTGACCATCTGATCGGTCAGGCCCAGTGTCAGAGTAGACAGACTCCGTATAGGGATACAACATTGTCACCAAAGTGTCTGTCCACAGGTCCTGGGAGAGCCGTTCTCTCAATTAGACGCATGGCTTGGTATCGCCATGTAGTATCGTGGTGGTGTTGATACCTGGTCATGGACACGGCCCCAAAAAACAAGTCAATCTTCTTTCCAAGAATCTACTACCGCCTTATAGAACGATTGCATCACAGGGCGGTCTTCAAGTCACTGAGTCTGGCTCTAGCATCGGCTGGTGTTGGTGTTGTTGTTGGTGTTGGTGGTGCTGGTGCTGCTGTTTCTGTTCTGCCCATAGCAACTTAATTGCTCCGCATTCAGGTGCCTTCCACGATGGTTCCTTGATGCCCTGTGGAACGATCGCCTAAACACAATCATCTTTGAGCCTCGTATAGGTCGCCAGAGTCTCATCCCAGCTCCAATCCTGCTTCTTTCCACCAGCATTTCTTTACGACACTGTTTAGACTCGTTCGTCCCAGTCGAGGTGTCGCTTGATGGTCGTGAACATCTCAACGAAGATGGCTAGGCTCATTAGAATCACCCATGAGTCCGAGATGAGATACGTACTGTTGGCCCAGAGCTCTCATCAGAGGCTTGAGAAGGAGCTGATCCATGCAAGCCGAGATCTTTCGGGCGCGTCATCTGGAGATATCTCCCTGACCGGCTCGGCAGGCTCTTCATCCTGTACATCTGGCTTGTACGCCCATTTGCGGCGTCTATCGACATGCTAGTGACTAGCGATATCTCGCGGGAGAAGACATTACTACTCTTTACGACTGAGTTCTTTCATCGCTATTCCAACGCCGCGCGCCGATCGGAACATGGCATGGCCTAGTGTCACTACTAGTGATCGCGTGTTGGAGACACAGGGGGTCCCAGTGAAGATCATTCTTGGTCGGCCAGGGGGTCTAAGAAAACATGAGAATTATAGATATGTCCTTAGGTTATGTAGGGCTAAGCGTAGGTATGTCTTATAAAGTATTAATGATATGTAGTAGCTAAGACTTGGGCTTCTTTTATGATAGTATCTTTAAGCCCTTGGCCAAATAGTAGAGAGGAAGGGTCGGAAAGATAAAGGTTCCTGTATTTTTGGACCCATAGGATCGGATGAGTTGAGATGGCGAGCTGTCATGGCAAAGGGCGTCGTCAAGTGACGATGGGGGCAGCGTTGTGGTGCTGGTGACGACAAGTGCGAACCCTGGGCGTCAGTCAAATACAGCAAACAACAAGGTGAACAATGCAAACAGCCCCACATTTGGAGAAATTATTCCGAACTGCATGCCATTGTTCAATGTGAGTCTTGGCTCACTTTATTGTCACCAAAAAACAATCGCCAGTGTCACCCCCCTCCCCACTTATCCGCCCGTTTGCACTGCAAAGCAGCCGCTGCCTTGATACCAAATTCCAATGCCTTCATTTCAATTTTTTCGATCTTCTCCCTTTTCTCTTCTTTCTCCTCTTTCATCCCTTCTTCAAGCATCGTCGCTCAACCCCTTGTTGCCTGCTCCTCCAACCTCTCACCACACCCACCATCTTCGAGGCCATGTAAGTACCAGAGCCAGCGATCCAAAGTACTTGTTACTAACCCATCTGCCATCAGGAACCCCAAGATGAGATCCTCTCGCCGCGCCAAGAGAAATTCGCCCCGTCGCAGCTCGCGCCGCAAGATCAAGGCCCATCGGCGCCGCACCACGAACTACTCCCGCTACTCTCACGAGATGTCTGCTGAGGTCCGCCAGTCCACGGAGACTACACCCCCCGTCGACGTCCTCCAAGTCAGCGACGACCAAATCCTCCTCATCGAACGACTCATCCAAGACGTATTCGGTGACAAAGTCCATGACACGCTCAACCAAGTCGTCTACAGAATCTGGGGCCGCTATCTCTGGACTCCCGACAACGATGAATTCGCCGACGAAGCCGCCCAGGCAGCCCTCGATGTTACATCCACCATCGGACCTAGGCAGCAGTTGTCGCCCGCATCGTCGTCAGACGATATGCCTTCCAGCGATAACCGCAACGAGTGGGAGCTCGGATTCGAACTCTCCAACCAAGACTCGGTGATTGAGTTTCTCCGCATGGAGAATCGGCAGCTGCAAGAGCGCGTCGACTTTCTCAAGGACCGCCTGGACGATTTGATCTCTATTTACAACAAAGCCTTGTCCCAGTAAAAAAGCGTTGGTCAATTATAGATAGTGGTCCTAAACAATACACACAAAGCCATTATTCTCCCTTGTGGTTCCTTGCATTCGAAACCCTCACAACCGTCTCGTTCTTGACCATGATTCCGCCGCCATAAGCATTGTTGCTGATGTCATCATTCGAATTCGCCGAGCCAGTCGGTCCTGTAACAGTTGCAATGTTGCCGTGGTACCTGTCCAGCGCGTGGCTCTCAAAGTCGGACGAGATGGAGCCGCTGCCGGCCTCTTCGTGGGCGAGCTGGTGCGTCGAGCTCGAGTCTTCCTTGGGCAGTGTTGAGAGGCGGATCGTGTTCTTTGCCTGGCTGCGGCCGTAGCTCTGGCCGTAGCTGTGGGATCCTGAGCCGAGGCTCGAGGTTGGGTTGTGGCAGGTGAAGAGGTAGATGATTGCTGGCCGGATCGTCGGAAGACATGCTACAGAGTGTCAGCAAGTTCAGGGGATTAGCTCAGGGGTGATATACCTGATATGGTGACCAGGTTCACTTCGACCGAAGCCCAGATGATGATGGGCGCCAGGTTATACGTCATGTCGGTCGACTTGTTGTCAAATGTGGTCGACACACTAACAATGACCAAGCCAGCAACACAGACCCTGTCCAGTCAGCACAGTTCCCCCTGTCAACTCCCTCAATACTTACAAGATACCAAACATGAACATGAGAATGATTCCTATTTTCTGGCCCGTGGGCAACTGCAACTTTTGAATCTGCACAACCGGCAAGATCAAGATGGCAGTGTCGATGATGACGTGCGCCAGCACAGTTCCAAAGAAGAACTTGGAGCTCTCAATGGCACATTTAGCATCTTTGATATTAAAGTCCCAAAAGGCCTGGACAGGGATACAATGGAAGGTGGTAAGGAACGTCTGCCCTTGTCAGTATGTATATATGCCCTTGGTAGTTACGACATGACCTACTCGGCAGATGATCCAGATGACGGAGGCTCCATACAAGATCTGGATGGCGAGCTTGATGTTTGTGACGCGGAACATGCGCCAGTAGAAGCTCAAGATGGAAACCTTGGCAAAGAAGAGGGTGAAGGCGTATAGGTGCTCGATGAAGAAGAGGAACTCCTTGGTTGTCGAGTTGGCTTGCTCGTATGAGACGCCCTTGACGTCCGCGGCATGCATTCCAAACCCGTTATGTATCCCTAGCCGTTGTCAGCATTCGACGTTCGCCATTCCGTGCCATACGGACAGCATACAGATGGGAATCATGATAGCCCATGCCACCGCCGTAACCTAAATCCAATTGTCAGAACAACGTCGCTCGTCTCGGGTGGTGTGTGTGTGTCGTACGTAGCTGGCAATGGCAAAGTAGTCATCCCACCAAAAGTTGACGTGCGTGATCTTCCTGCTGGCGATGCGCATAAGAATAAAGATTGTTGCGGCGGGAAACGTGGCGAACTCGGCCGCCCACAGGTCAGGCGCTCGTGACGTCGGCATATTGTAGGGACCAAAAACTACTATCGCATATAGAAAAGACCGATCCCCTATGGCGCGTAGATATATATGTGATATATCCCAAAAAAAGAATGAAGAGAAAAAGCAATGCGAGGGATAGCCACCGATTAGCGAGCTGGGGCTGTGGGGAACTTGATATACAGTATGGGCTCTTGGTGTGCAGGGCAATGTCAAAAACTCTTCAGGTAGATCAATGCCCTACCCCGGTTTCAGACGGCTTCATTTTCAGGGGGTAGCATGACGCGACGTAACGAGAACAGGGCGATAAACTTTAAAATGGCTTACTAGCCTCGGGAAAGGAAAGTAATATGGGCTCGCTGGACTGCGCGTTGGGTTGGGCCCCGGCTTGCGAGACGTGCGTGCCCTCAAGAGTCTAGAGCTGAAGGATCGACCGATACGGCGGCCGTTTGATTAACCCAGTCCGAGGATCACAGAAGTGACGGACGCCAAATGTTTCTACTCGATACAGCTGCTAGCAGGGGATAGGGCCAAAAGGTCCGGCCGAGTGTTAGGCCTGCTAACGCCTCGTTCTTGGCGTATACTTGACAAGGCGTGGCTTGCTCGGTTTCGTATGCATGGATGTTCCCAAGTCAAGAGCCATAGAAACAAGGAAGCCCCCTGCCAAATTCTCCGATCTACACGCTTCAGATGCAACACAGCAAAACAGCTCTCGGGCCGCCTGGTGCAGGGTGAGGGAGGTCGAGAAACCAACTGCCGCGTGCGGGCCACGAGTCATGGCTAAACTCAAGCTGGCCTCATTCGGTGCCACAAAGCCCTCTCCTCATCGCTTGACAAGTAGCAGGTTCTCTAGCACCCTCTAGAATTCAGCCTCCAGCCCTGTCTCCTGATGTGGCTTGAACCTGTAACGTCCAGACCACTGGTCAAGGCCCAAACGGGCATCGGCGCTAGGAGATCACGCCAGGAACTGAAGCCCGGCAGATTGATTTTCAAGTTATTTACGGGTATAGGCAACGCCCCAGCTCAAACTAGAGGTCAAAGCGCAACGACGACGAGAAAGAGGAGAAGGGTCAGCACGCTAGTGACCAACACATCAAGATCCTGCAGCAGGGGTTCGCCAGCAGCCATTCGGAACATGGCACATTCTGCCCGGCACTTGTTTTGCAGCAGGATACTGTGGGGTATGCAGACGCAGGAGGAGTCGTTTCAAGGGTTCCCTCCTCTGTCAACCAAACTGTAAAGCACATCTAATAAAACACAACCAAGGGAGACCCGGAAACAGTTTGACTCTGACCTGAATGTGGGGTACGTCGTCATCAATTCTGTGTCCTCTTAATTAGCCCAAGCCCCAGCTGTCCTGTCGCCAAAAGAACAAACGCCAGTCAGACTCTAAAGTCCAACAGTTCGGCCTAATTAGGTAGTCCCCCTCCCCTCCCACTCACGTCGGCAGCGCTTCTGCAAGGGCCCTTTTCCTCGGGCTACGTAATTCGATAAGAGACTCTTCCCCAATCTCTTGAGTTCAGTCCCCCGGGGCTGGTACCCGGGTCTGCTAGTCGGATCCCTCCGGACCTGCTTCCTAGGCCCAGGCCGAAGGAGCCGAAGTAACCCTGCACGGCGGAGACTTCGGGTTATGGAACCCCGAAGGCACGCTGACGCCGCCAGAGAGGGCCCGGGTCTATCAAAAAGGAACCGATTTCTGGACAAAACGCTATGTCCCCCGTTTGTCGATCAGAATGGCAGGTCCATCAAGGCATAAACGGGCCCGATCCAGACTTGGCAGGGCTGCTTGGCCTCTGGCTTATCACGTCGTCCTCTGCCACACCAACCGTCCATCTTTGTGGCGCATTTCGATGTGCCGACGTGTTGGTGCTTACACTCTTGCTCGCTTTCGGCCTCTTGATCCCTTTTCAGAGAACACGTCTGTTCGCCGGATATTATCGCTCAGCACTAAACTCGTCAATGGCCGATCAGTTGGTTCTCGCCGTGTCGAGGCCAAGGTGACATTTTCAAACAAAGCGACCAGCCACGGGGAGTTCGCATGCATCTGCCGCTGCGGGGACAACGCCGCGATGCAAACTTCCGTGTGATATCTCGCCTGCATGTTGGTTGTGTTTGATATTCTCGTAATCTTCAGGTCAGCGTCTCATATTTCGGTCGTGTCTTGTCACTCGGAATTGTCATCCCGAGATATGCTCCCCTTGATGTCGTTGATACCGTCACACAGGATGTTCGGTGTTATCGGACAATGTCAAACAATTTGCCACAGGACATAGAGTTGACTGATACAACCCAGTTCTGCATGTCCCTGTTGATCATGTGTCCTGTGACATGTCTTGTAAGACAGCTGAACTCAACATGGCCCAGGGGTAACTGTCAATCCAAACCAACAGTGTCGCGGATGCTGCACGTCCAACATTGCATATTAGAAATTGTTGTTTTTGTTTTCACTCTGCCGTTTGCACTGATTCATTGTCATAGATCACAATAGAATTTCATCGAACAGCTTAGGCTCTCTGCATCCTAAGGATGCTGCCTAGGTACTCCTTTGCACCCGCAAGGCTCCACGAGCAGTACTCTCTTCACTTCCTTCACACATCAGCAGGCTCTTAACCCAACGAAGCCTCAATCACAACCGCAAGAGGCTTTGGGGGTACCAGAACGCCTCTGCGGTGCTACTGCTCGCAGCTTTCTATCGTCTGCCGATTCCCAGCGTCCTCCTATCGCTCTCCAACCATTTCCCATGACCTCCCTCAGATCCCAGCAGGGTGCGCTTCTCCCTTTTGCCCCCGAGCGCCTCATCAGGTGCGCTTTCATCCCGGTTTATTGCATAACAGTGTCTGACCTATCCTAGATTACCAACAGTCGTCATGCCTAGCACTCAGAACCCCAGCTCGGGGTTTGATTTGGAGTCCATGATTGTGGACGAAATCGATGCTGCTAATCGTAACAGCGACTCCTCGTTTGTGATCAGATACGATACTGACACTCAGGACTCTGGCTACCATTCTTCTGACGGCAAGAGGTTTTTCCTTGAGTCTAAACCTGTCGCGGAAATCGAGGGTGAAGACAACGTCTCCGAGCCTGCTAACTTGGAGTCTGTTGACACTCTCGTAGAAGATGGGGATGCTGCCAAGCTCTCCCTGTCCGACTTTAATTTCCAAGGCGCAGACGGCTACATGAAGAAAGAGGCCAAAAAGCTGATCACCAGCTTCAACGAGATCAAGCCGTACATGGCCCCCATCCTTACCTTTCATCTAACCAGAGTCATCGTCAACCTCTGGAATAAATGCAACGCCGAAGGTATTCAGGAAGTTCTCGACGACATATGCGTCAGACTAGAAGGCGCTAGCACCGGAAACCAGGAGCTCTTCTACCCGTACTGGTTCTTCATCGCTACCCATTATGACAGCGCTGTCGTCGTCTCCGAAGATGTCCGCCAAAACATGGCCCACCTATGGGGTCAGGAGTCCCCGTGCTGCGACATCATCTACCCAAAAGGCATACCCATTCACTACCAGATCCCCATGTACTTTGGAATCAGCCCCGACGCCGACGACCCCGAGACCACGGCTAAGCTGGCCCAACACCTAAATACCCTCATCGAGACTTCCCCAGTCACCCTACTCGCCGACATGATCGCTTCTCAGCTCCCAGCCTCCAACAACCGAGACCAGGACATCGAAGAAGTTCGCAACATGGCCCAGGAAGCCATGGACTCACTCCGAAGCACTCAGGCCCAAGGCCGAAACAACCGTGAGCAGCTCCAGGAGACCCGCAAGGAGCTGAAGAAGAGTCGCGAGGAACACAAACAAACCCGCGAGGAGCTGGAGCGGACTCAGCAAGCACTCAAGCAAACCCGCATCGAGCTGGACGCCCTGACTCGAGCCCATGCTGAGACAAAGGGCAAGGCAGAGAGGGCTTTACGTGTCTCTGCCATGCTGCTGGGCAGCCATTTGACTCCCAACAGTAACAAGCGTAAGCGGGGATCTGATGATAATGAGCTTTAAGCTTGGATATGGAGTCTGGGGTCATGGATTAATCGGGTGTTGATACCACATGTTACGATTTTAATGATTGGCATCTGGGATTTGGGGGTATTGCATCAGCGTCTTTTTACAGGAGCATAAGATGGCGTTGACTTTTATTTGCACTTTGCTATTTGCACTTGCTGCCGTAGATCACAATGGAATTTCATCAAAGATCCATCCTTAGGGTTGCTGAATCCTGAGGCTGCTGCCTGCGTTTGCACTGGCAGAGCTGCATCACAATTGCGATCTAAACACTCTCTCCAACCTCGCCCGCACAACCACCGGCAGACTCTGGGCCTCTTAGAACCGCAAGCGTAATCGCGTAAGGTTTTGGTGGTGCCAGAAGATCATCGCGAAAACTACTGCGTGCGGGTTTCTCTCCTCCGCTCATTCCCAGTGTCATCGCCTCGCTCTCCAGTCGCCTCCTCCAAGTTCCACGAGCATTCAGGCTGTGGGTGCGCTTCTCTTTTCTTTTGATCAAGTACCTCATCGACCTCCTTCTACCGATATCTTACTGACCGTGCAAGCCCAGGACTCGCTTGAGCATACTGAGCTACACTCCTCGTACCCATCGCCCACATCCCACAGTCTTGCTTTTCAAGCAATCCTCTGCTTAGCAGGTAAGCTTTGATTTCATCCCACTCTGTATTGTCCATCATCTGACTCCTTTGTACCAGGCGTCGCCGTCATGTCGGACATGAACAATACCAAAAACGACGATTCGGAATCCCGTTGGTGGGAGCCCAGCGATGAACCCCCCGCGCCCGAGGACTAGGAGTCCTTACGCGTAGACTGGTCGTCGTCCAAGGCTGACCCTCCTGAGCCCCCTCCTGTTGGAGGTGGCGATGCAGTTGAGCTTTGTTTGTCCGACTTTGACCTTGCAGACGTGGATGGGGATCTGGAACGCTTGGCTGTTCGCCTGATTGCCCACTTCGACTGCTTGAAGCCCTACATGGCCCCGATTCTTTCCCACAACCTGGCCAGGTCCCTGGTAAACAACTGGGACCATTACAGAACTGATGTCATGGCGATGCGATATGCGGGTGAGGGCAGCCCTAGCCCCTTTCGAACAGTGGCTGAGACAGCTGTCGAGAGCCTCTACTACCCGGACTGGTTCTTCGCAGCTGTTTTACTGGGGCCCAGCGACTCGGAACTCAGACCAGCTCTTGGGAAAATGTCGTATGTCTGGGGCTTCGAGTATCCATACGACAAGATCGTCTACCCACGTGGTATGCCGTTCGATCTCCAGCTCAGAAAATTCCTTGGAATCCCCGGCGACATCGACAATTCCAGGCAGGCAAGACTAGCCACCAGGGCAGCCCATGGTCTCCAAAACCTAGTTCAGCATGCTCCGTCGGATATTTTCACCAAGACCATTACAGAGCAGCCCACGACCCTTCCCACCGACAACGACAACATCGAAAACAATGAATATGAGCGCGAAGAGGCTCGTCAGCTCGCCCACGACTCCTTAGAAGACGTCCAGCAAGCCCTTCAAAAGGCCGAGGACATGGCTCAGCAGCTCCGCAAGACTGAAGAGGAGCTAAAGCAGGCACATCAGAAACAACAGGAAACGGACAAGGGTCTCAAGAAAGCTCTTCAAGGCCTCGACAAAATCCGCAATGAGTTGAGGGAGTTGAGTCTGGCCCATGACGAGGCACGGGAGGCTTCTGAGAGAGCTATCCAGGTCTCTGGCAGGTTTCTAAGCCTGTCGTTTGAGTCTGGTAGCTACAAGGGCGAGCGTGAAGACGACGGTACGTGGTGAAAGACTCGGGAGGTTGTGGACCAGTCAAGTGTTCTCACCACACATCACGATATGATGATTGGCATTTGGGGATCAGGGATACTGCATCAGCGTCTTTCACGCGAACATAAAACGGCGAACGGTACAAAGGATAGGGAAAGCATAGACGAACCAGGAAAAGGCTCATCATAAATCACTTCTAAAAATCACTAAGCCTCGCATTCTGAGTGTCAACATCCTTGCCAAGTGTCACAAATCATCAATCACCGTCATTTGCGAAACATGACATTGTCAGAACCAGTTCAAGAGTATCATTGCGTTCGTAGCTCGTGACATTGACATCCATCCAGATGTGGTGTATGTTAATACAATCCAAATCCCAACAAAGATCTTGCACATCCAAGCCGTCCCAACCATGTACTCTATGCAAATGCACCGAGCCCGAGAACCCAATGAACAAAAAAACGCTAAAACGCCCTCCTAAATCATTTATCCAAAATGCTAACTAAGCCTCAGGATGCTTGTCGTCAATGACCAGCACGCCCGCGTCGATGCCGGCTCGGGCGAACCGGTCACCCAGCACACCAACGGTGCGCTGGAACTCCCTCTCGACGCCAAAGTCGTCGACGAGAAGGTTATCAAAGAATGGGTGGCTGCGGCCAACCACGACCAGGTCCCCAACGTTCAGTCTGGACTTACCAACGACTTCACGGGCTTGGGCGACGGCGCGGTCGGGCAGGCTGCGGATGGATTCGACGGGGACCTCGATGAAAGTGACGCGGCCTTCAAGGGCTTTGGAAGCGTTCTTCTTTGCCGTGTTTAAGAGATCCATGTCGGTTGCAGAAGGAATGCCGACAACAGTCTTGCCGAGACCGGTGCTAGCTGAGGGATCGCTTTCGGGAGTAACGTGTGTCTCAATTTCGGGATCATCATCGCTGAAGGTGAGGTGGACAACGGTGATGGACACGTTGGGGTTGTGGGCCAGCTGGAGAACAAAGAGGAGTGCAGCACGGTCATCCTTGCCGCCGATAAATGGCACACAGATGCGTTGAGCTTGGTCAATCGGGGTCCGCAGCAGATTCGACTCGTTTGCGCTGTGCACCGACAAACCAGTATGCGCGCTACGCTTAAGGCTTGGTCTCTTGGACAGGGCACGGTCGTCAGGGTTACGGCTGATGTAGATACCGGTGGTGCAGGTAGACTTAGCAAGGGCACCCTGGACATAGTCGACGTACGTCCTGCTAAAGAAGCGGTCGTTGGGGTTGCCAGCGTCGGACCAGGTCGCAGCTGAGTTCTCTTCGGAAAGACCTCCATAGGTACTCCAGGGGATGAGCATAAAGTCTGACCTGACCTCCTCGGCACACTTGATGAGAGTCTCGGCGTAGGCTGAGGTAGGGATGATGGAGACTTGGCCAGCAACAGCAACACCGTTGAGTCGTGAAAAGGTCTGGAAAGCAGAAAAGACGGCGTCGCGAGAGGTGAATTCGTCTGCCTCGGCAGATTGCATGACGGACGAGGTACGATCGGTCAGCTCCATAAGCCGAAGACCGTGGACCTCGAGTGGGCGAGCAATCGGTGGGCGACTCTTTTCCTCTGCAGAATCAGAAACATGTCCAGCTGGGGTACCTTCCTCGCCCTTTTCTGTAATGGCCGAGTTGGTAGCCTTCCTGGCGTCACCGAGGAGAGCGACCAAGTTGAAGAGACCAGACAAAGCATCAAGACGGAGGTGGAGAATGAGGCGACGGGTCTGGGACTTGTCAAGAGCCTCTTCCATCCGGTGTTCAGATGCTTGGGCTTCGGAGACAATGGGGCTTCCATCCCAGTCAATCTCTCCGCGGCGCCACTTCTCAACCTTTTGGCGATACCAAACGGGGTAAAGCCATCTTGTCAGAGGCGCGGTGGTGACCGTGGTGACCTATTCCTGGTTAGTGGCGTGAGATTGAAGGATGGATGAGGAGACGTACCAAAGCCATGACAACGAACATGGTGAAGGTGCGGCGTGACAAAATACCGGCCTGAAGACCAATGTTCTGGTACGGTCAGTATGGGGCCGACAATCCGGGATGGGCATGCTCACCAAAACGATAAGTTCGACAAGACCCTTGCAACTCATAAGCACACCGATCGTGAAGCTCTCTCGCCAAAGGCATTGGCAGAACCTCGCAGCGACGGTGCCACCAATGATCTTGCCGAAAAAGGCGCAGGCGATGACGGCAATAACGTAACCCCAAGTCTTTCCATCGTTGAGCAGACCGAGATCAGTGTTGAGACCAGAGAGGGCAAAGTAAAGCGGCAACAGAAGTGACGCCACCAGATCCTCGATCTTCTCCGTCAATTTGATTGCAAAACCGCCATCGTGGGGGCAGATGACTCCTATCAGGAAGGCGCCAAAGATGGCGTGGACGCCGATGGCGGCTGTCAAAGTCAGTCGTGACTCGCTGGCTTGGGCAATTGAGTTTGAACTTACCAGTGAACCATGCCGATACCAACACAAGAAGCAGGGTCAAAGCGGTGATTCCTTGAGAGGGGCCGTTCTGGATACTGTCGGTGCGACGCAGAATCCAGAGAAAGGCGGGTCGGATCGCAAAGACCAGGAAGAGCACCCATGCGACAGCCGTCAAGAAGACGTAGAGCGCCGTAAGGCCAGAAGCGTTGTTGACGAGGGCGACGCTCAGCGCCAGCAGAACCCAGCCAGTGACATCATTGCCGATACCAGCCGCAATGACAGTGACACCCACAGAGGTTCCAAGAAGCTGAAGCTCGGAAAGAATACGGCAGAGCACAGGGAACGCAGTGATGGCGAGGGCGGTTCCGATGAAGAGTGCAAAGGTACCAAACTCCATGTTCTTCATGGTGCCCTCGTTACCAAACTCCTTGTACAGACCCCAGGCGACAGCGACACCAAGGCCGAACGGGATGATCATACTGGCGAGGCCGACACTAAGGGCCACACGCCAATTGGACTTGAACATCCGCGTGTCGACTTCGAGGCCGACGAGGAAGAGGAACAGCAGCAATCCCAGGTTGGCGACGTTTGTGAGCACAGGCATCGACTCGGTGGGAAAGATGTTCTCTTGGAAGCCGGGAATGCGCATCATGACCGAAGGCCCCAATATGATGCCTCCGATGACTTCTGCAATGACGCGCGGCTCGCCCAGCTTGGACAGCGGGTAGTGCAGCAGACGGCAGAAGATGATGATGATGAAGGCCTGGATGATGAACAGGGCGATGGGGTCCTTGGGGTTGTAGTGGATGGGGTTGAGGCCCTCGATGATGCCGCCCTGGGGATGGGCCCCCGTGGCAGCCGCAACGGCCGACGATACCGTGCTTGACATGGTGGGCGGTTGTAGCTCTGTATGATGCGATGGGGATCGCGGTCGGCGACGAGCTCAGCTCGCGTCGGTGTTTTGGGTCGGTCGATCGGCGATGGAGCAGTCGAGGGGAAGAGTGCTCGGTGGTCGCAGGCGACTGGGACGCCCAAAGAGACAAGGGCTCGACCGAGAGAAAAGGATACAGAGAAGGACAGAAGTCGGTGAGGTGAGGTGCAAGTACGGGCGACGGTTTTAACTCTTTTCTCTGTCGCAGAACCCAAGAGATAAGGTTGAACTAGACAGGCGGGGATCGTTGAAGGGTCATCTGCTAGGGCGTTTGGCGTGCCCACAGGCTCACCTCCAACTTGCTCGTATCTGGAGGTGTGTCCCGTTAGTTGTGGAGTCAACAAAGCCAGGGTTCGTTTCTTGCTTTTGGGATACATGTTTCTGCCAGCAGAGGCTGAGGACGCCATCTGCTGCACCTTGTTGGCTCGCGTACAGCGGGCAGGCGAAAAAGACAAGAGTCGATGTCTTCACGTGCGACACGAGAGTTCCAGACTCTTTGCCCACAGAATGGACGGACCCTGGATCTGGGGATGGTTTTTTTGGAGAAGCCGTGCGAAAAGTTGGGGGCTGCCCAAAGCTTGGCGTCGATAGGGTTGTTTGCTGGAGCCCGTGCAGCAGGCCATGTGGTATGCTGTCTGAGGCAGATGAGGCGCTAGCAGGGCCCGTGAAACATGGCAGAGAGGGCCATTCGCCCGGCGAGGGCTTCACAGCTCGGGGAGTTGGAGTACAGGCCTGCCTGCGCCTCCTTGTCTGGCACGAGGTCATTTTGCAGCGATTGGCATGCTTGGCAGAGACGGCGCGGGCGGTAAGCGCAAAGAGCGGCAATGATCGGTGCAGTTTAATCACAACGTTGTTTCGACGGTTGGGCTGTCAAGCGTGGTTTGCATGGTCTGCATGCTTGATTCCGTCATAATCCATAACTGCTGCAACTCTTTGTTCGCCGAAACCTAAGCGAGGTTATCGTGAGCTTCTCTTTGTTCTCTGTCTATCTGTCCCTTCACCCTCCCTTTCTGGGTTGTCGTCAGCTCCTAGACTCAGACAGCCTAGGCTGCAGCGCAACAAGACACCATCCCTGCAAGAGATCCCATCCCCATCCATGCAGCGCTTATCCCCCACCCAGCACATTCATGTGATGCCGCCTATGCCATCATCGCCAAGTCTTTCAACCGTCCACGCGCCGTCGCGCACCGCGGCATGTGTCTCACCGCCCTGTGTGCCAAACGCGGGGAAATGGCCCCACTGGATTGGTGATGTTGTCTCTGGTGGTGTTGACCTTTGGACCGGTCTGGGCTGACGTCGCGCAATCACGTTACCCTCTTCCTCGACGACGCCGTCTGCCCATAGACGTCGAGTGCCGCAGCTTCCGAGTGCGACCGGACCCCAAACCCGAGAGGTTGGGTTGACGCTTCACAAGACTCTGCGGGGAGTTGATAGTTCTAACTGAGTAGAAGAAAAATACAACCCTCCCCGTTCAACCTCAACTCCCCGCAGAGGCCTAGCTTTAGGTCCAATCCAGCCTAGTTACACCATCACGACGTAAGCATAGTCGTCCTATGGCAATGTCTCACCGCGACACCATCCCGGCTACCAATTCATCGGGTCCGATAAACTCTGTCGCCGGCCACTCGTTCTCGGCACCGTCATGTAGGATCAGCAGGGGCCGTCTGGTGATGGCGCTACTGTAGCGATGGACGCGGCTCTTGTTACATCGCCTTGGGCTTTATCTGGTGTCTTGGACCTCGAGC
Organism: Fusarium sp. JS1030; assembly: GCA_000966855.1. Taxonomy (NCBI): domain Eukaryota; kingdom Fungi; phylum Ascomycota; class Sordariomycetes; order Hypocreales; family Nectriaceae; genus Fusarium; species Fusarium sp. JS1030. Next base: position 365,438 of record JWIW01000077.1, on the reverse strand, counting down.
GTCGAGGCCTCTTGTGTCTCACTCGCACAGCAGCTCTCAAAGTCTGTGCGGCTGGATGTGTTGTTCAACCCAAAGCTAGCTCGATCATTGACCAATCGATAGCCCACGCGGTCATGAAGCTATTCAGCTTGATGCGAGCTGCAAGCCACAGTAATCACTCTCCCAACATCCCCATCCGGAGCCTCGCATTGTTGTATCACCGCTCCAAATGTGCCATCTTTTCGATTATTCTTCTGGTCATCTCAGTGTCATTCCATCAGAACTCCCCATCATGCTCAAATCTCAACCACCAGCAGAATGTCATTATGGCTGCGCTAAGCCCACGCTTCGGACCAAAAGTGCCGGGCTAGAACCTGGGTCTGGTCAATTTGTCCCATTCCAGCCATTCAGCATTACCCATGAGGACGAGTCCCAGAGTAAATGGCCCGAAAAGAAGCAATAGATTGCTTCCAGATGTTATCCTAGACTCGAGCGGCTGAGGAGCAGCCACCAACTGCGAAAGCTCGTTTGAGCGCTATCAACAGGAGGTGGCTTGACCTCTTGACCGTATTCTCACCATGTCTTAAATGCAACTTTTCAGGGTCTCTGTGTATCCTCGGCGACTTTTTGACGGCTGCAGCTGCAGTGAAGCGCAGCAGCCGCCAAGATGGTGATGCTTCAATTCGTCCTACTCGCCCTCTCCGTATCAGCCACTCTAGGCCTCGAACAGCGCAACGTCAAATGCGCCAATCCCAAGGTCAAGGCGTTTGCCAGCTCGGCACGAAAGGTCGCCAGTAAAGAAGTCGATGGCTTTTGCTCGTCGTACCTGCACTACAAGACCAGGACCACGACCGTCACCTCGAGCTCCACGACGTGGTCGTATCAGCTACTCACTATCAGCGGTGGCACAAATATAGAGGTCAGCACGGTAAGCGTGTCCGCGACCGGGACAGAGACGGTTACCCAGACCATCGGTGTGTTTCCCGATCTCAGGAAGCGCGAGGCGGCCTACGGACCTCCGCCGCCGGCGCCGACGAGACACATCACGGCCGACAGCCACGGCAAGGCTTTGGGGTTCTCTTCTGGGGTTGTGAGCGATGCGTGCTCGTGTCTCGTTACGTCGCCGACGCCGGTGACCAAAACGAGGACCGAGGTCGCAACTTCGACATTCGTATTTACGGATCGAGAATATGCAACAACGACAACCACCACGGTAAGCCCTATACTTCCGTCCCATTCCTCTCCTAACATTCGTCTAGACCACCAGCACGGAAACGTACTTCTCTACTGCCACCCAATTCAGCACAGTAACATATGCCAATCCGACCAGCTGCGGCACACCCGCAAAACCAACCTTCTTCATCCAACTACGCGACGCCAACGCGTCCGATACAGATGCCTTCAACAACTACTGGCTCGCGACAAGCCTTATGGACGGTTGGCGTCAGCCCGGTCTGATCGAGGACGCCATCACGCCCTACAAGGAGAAGAAGCGCGCGGTTCTGCTCACCCTCGAGCCCAAGACGGGCTACCTACGCACCGTGCACGGCGGGCGGTATCTCAACAACGACTACTTTTCGTATTTGACATTACCGTCTTTCATGTCAAAGAAGGATGTAGACGTTAATGGCTTCCAGTACAATGCCTGCAAGATCGTACGGAGCGGCAAGGTTAGGGAGCTCGTGTGCCATGCCGAGGGGGCGGCGTGGGATATGAGGTTCTATCAGACGTGTCAGTTATACCAGGATTGGTACTCGAGGCCGTTTGCGATTGGGAATGCCTGGTTCCCGGAAATTGGGTGCTCGCTGAAGAAGCTTGTCATTGTTGATGCGTGTGCATAGCACTAGGTTGATGGGACTTATGGAGACATGGAGTAGAGTTAATGATACCAATGGTGGAGTTGTGGAGCGAAGATCCTGTCATAATATATGTTATCATAACTTGAGATCCAGACACAGACAACCGATTGAGTGCATGCATGAACTCCATCAAGTGCAGCCCTACAGGATTGCTCAAGGATCGGCGCGCGCCAAATCTCTTTTAGGAAATCCACCTCGATGAGCCATAATGATCCTCATAAACCGCCACAATACCGATCTTAAGCCAGTATATATATATCCTCAGCGCCTTTACTAAACAAATACAATCATTTACCTAAACTTTAACAATGTCAGATTCACAAAACCACGCCCTCGTCTTTGGCGCGACTGGCCTCGTTGGCTGGGCCGTTGTCGACCAGCTCTTGTCCAGCTACCCTACGCCCACGGCGTTCGCGAGCGTCATGGGCGTGAGCAACCGGCCGGTCGACGCATCCAGGACTTTCTGGCCTGAGGAATCAGATACGAGACCTGATCTGCAACTCGTGTCGGGGGTGAATTTACAGAGCGATGATGTTACAGGCCAGTTGAAGGAAAAGGTGCCTGGCATTGAGAAGACGACACACGTATTTTACTTTGGTTGGTGATGGCACGGGCAAGAAGGGACACAAAGTTAACGACGGGCAGTCTTTGCGCCGCACAACGAAAGCCATGAAAAGGAATGCCAGCTCAACAGCAACATGATGCGAAACCTCGCGTCTGCACTCAACACCTTGGCTCCTCACCTCAAGTCATTCGTCTACTCAGGCGGCACAAGAGTCAGTCATTCACAGCCTTACCTTGATGGTTACTAACATCCCCAGGGCTACGGCATTTACATCCCTGACGGCATCTTCACGCCTCCTCTCAAAGAGTCCATGGCCGATGACTTGCCCGCCGACTACGCCAAGACAGTTGCTTACCCTTGGTTCCGCGAGATCCTTACCGAAGCCTCAAAAGGCCGTGGCTGGGCTTGGACAGAGGTCTGTCCCGACGTGGTCGTAGGCTTCAGCCCCATCGGGTCCAACTTTTCGCTGGCTCTACACTGGGCGCAGTACCTTTCCTTGTACGCACACAACCACGGCGTCGGTAACACGATGGATGAGGATAAGAAAAAGGTCGAGATCCCGTTCCCGGGGAACAGCACAGCCTATCATGCGCGCTTCACGGGAGTGTCGTCTCACATCCTCGGTCGTATCGCTATCCATGCAGCCCTCAACCCATCATCTTGCGGTTCTAAGATCATCAACATGCTCGACAGCACCGAGCCCACCACCTTTGCCCAGCTCTGGCCATCAATCGCGTCATACTTCGGTCTCAGCGGTGTCGCGCCCGTGGAAGACGGCAAAGCGCAGCCGCCGAGTGAGTATATCGATGCGAATCGGCACCTCTTCAAGGAGAACGGAAAGCCGGACGCGATCAAGGCGGGTGTAGGCGCAGGGAGTAAGCAGCTCGACAGCGTGGGCTGGTGGTTGACGTTTGATCGGCAATTGAGCGCGGAGCGACTGCGGGAGGTAGGATTCGCGGAGGAAAGGGAGCCTATTGAGGGATGGATCGAGGCGTTTCGCAAATTCCGAGCGGCAGGAATCATATTTTGATCCATAGGATGAGAATGAGCCATATCCGAGGAGAAGGCAAATCGTTTGGAATCACATCGCAGGCGCCGCCAGACCGATCTTCGCTCTTGTTCGGATGTTAGTTGCCGTGTAGTAGTCAGAACACCGCCGGTTGGCTGGGTATTGTTTAATAAAAGAGGAAGCTCTTTGTCATGGTTTGTTTGCGACCCTGGTCGGGGACTCAATGCCGAGCAAACCCCGGCGATCCATTTTTCCGACCGCCGAAATGGGGAAGCTAGCCCAAGAGTGAAAAGCGGGGGAGAGCGGAATCATAGCACGTATTGCCTTAGTGCAGCCACTTAGCCTACCCTATACCGCACAAACACTATCACGTGACCTTGCAATGTTGTTTCCTTTAACTCTCAACAGGAATGCTTTAGTTACTAAAGATATCTATAAACGAGAAGTTAGGCCCTTAATTAAGCAAAATGATTACACTAGGTACTTGGAACGAATTGTCTTAATCTGTGAGTGCATATGTGAATGTTTACAACCTGGAACCAGTGAACCATTGTGAAGGTGAATTATCCCGACTGATCCTCATTATCCTCGGAGAAGAATTTGGGGTCTAGTTACTCGATGCTTGAATACAACAAGTATCACCCTCGAAATGTCACAAGAATAACCACCCCAAATAGTCGACAGCCTTCTCCGTGTGCCAAGAAGCCTCCCGCGCGTCAAGGCGGACGGGTTTACGACGGGTAGACAGAATCGAAGCCTCCTCTGCTAAGGCTGCTCCCCAGATTATGTCAGCTTCCCCACATCCAGATTCCGTGCTTTCACGCTCCATCCGTTCTGGGGAAAGACGGCACTGCGCCCCACAGTTACCCGTGCCTGGCGTAACCCGAGCAGGCACCTCAATGAGTTTTTGTTACGAAATCGTTCAGCGCGTGATGCCAATAGAAAAGCAGAAGGCGTTGCCAGGCCTGGCTCTGCCTTTGCAGAGTCTCTGGCACCTCGGGATTGCTCTCTTTTCTCGGGAATTGGCAGTTTGATGATCTCCGCGGGAGAGGGGGTGTTTATTAGGGCAGGAACGGCGCCGTTTTGACGGGATGGGCTGATCTCTCTTTTAATGTGTGCTTTACTTGTAAGAGAAAAACGAAAAGACTTAATTGCGACCGGAACAAAGGCTCAATTGACGCGCTTCTTGGCAAAAGGCTAGGGCCGTTCAGTCATTCTGCTAAAATTGACGTCAGCTGCCGGGTTTTCTGTCACGCTTCATTCCAATCCCGAGATTGAGACTCGTCTCTCTGCTCTGCTGTCTGCTCTTTGGTCTGAGCATCACCAAAACGCCTGACAGTGTCGTCACCGACAGGCACAGGTCTCTTATCAGATCTCTGGATCTCATCACCTTATCAACATCACACCACTCATACGGGACGAACCACACATCATCCATGTCGCGCATGAACCCCACGACATGGAAGTTCGACATTGATCGGCTCCTCAATCCCATCATTCCATCACCACCATGGCGTCACATTCCTTATCCCGTCGCCTACTTTTTGGGATACCGTCGCGACAAGCCTCGTGATATTGGAACCATCGTGCCTGTGTTTTGGGCATTTATTGGTATCTTCTGCGGCATCTCCATCATCGAGGTCGTGTCGGAGCGCATACCATCGTTTATAGACCGAGGCGCTCCCATCATCGTCGGCTCCTTTGTACGTCCTCGCAAATCCACTACCAAAATTGATGCTGACTATTTTAGGGTGCGGGCGCTGTTCTAGAGTTTTATGCTATTGAGTCACCTCTTGCGCAGCCGCGAAACTTTCTGTTCGGTCAACTGATTGCCGCGGTCCTCGGTTGTGGCATCGGCAAACTCTTCCAGCTCAGCAATGACTTTGAGTCAATCCGATGGCTCGGCGGCGCCATCTCCTGCGCCTTTGTCACGTCGGTCATGGCTCTGACCAAGACAATCCATCCTCCCGCCGGCGCGACCGCTCTGCTGGCCGTCGTCGACGACAGGCTCCTCGCGCTGGGCTGGTTCTTTGTCCCCGTCGTGCTCTTCAACTGCACAATCATGCTCGTCGTCGCGCTGCTGGTCAACAACATTCAGCGCAGATTCCCGTCGTACTGGTGGACGCCCGAGGATCTGAGGGGCATCCGGACAGAGGGCGAGAAGCCCAAGCCGATCGACATTGAGAGCAAGGGCGACGCGGCGGAGGAGAGGCCCGAGAACGGGAGCGACACCGAGGGACATGAGAGACACGATGGGCACGAGATCATCATCAAGCCCGGAGGTGTGCTGGTGCTGCCGAATCATGTGTATCTCATGCAAGAAGAGATTCAGCTGTTGGAGGAGATTGGCAATAGATTATAGAGGCCCGTCGAGGCTTGTGCATGTTGTACATATCTAGCACTACATCCATAGAGAAACGAAAAGCGATGATTTCTTCTGACGTTTGAGTTTGCCAATTGTCGCTATCGCTCCGCATGGTATTGCGAGACGAAACGCAAGCGACACGTGAGTCGGCACTGGGCCGCTTCTATGGCCTCTTTGTTCGCCGGCTCAGCTTCGGCTCAGTTGTTCATCAGCTCCCCTCAGCTCCTCCTCATCAACTCTCATCGGTCCTGCCCACTCCCCTTGGCTGAGCAGCAGCTCGGTGACCTCTCTTGTTCCTGTGGGGAAGGCGGGCGATTAGGCTAGCGGGAAACATCATCATCATCATCATCATCAACACAAGCAAGAAGCAACAGATGTGTGGATAGCCGCAATAGAGCCCATTTCATCGTCAAAAGCTGTGTTCCATCAATATCACTATTTTCCACACTTTCTGTATCAAATACTAACTCAGGCCGTTAAATATTCAAAGTCTGATATTTTACGCATCCCCTACATGAACATTCGTATGCTAGACTGCGGTGACATGTTCATCAACCCCTGCCAAAGAATTGAATACCACAATGCATACGCAGTACGAGAGAAGCAAACGTAGCTATTTCGTCTCGACGATGAAGCATGGGAAAATCCAGCACGGATAAGCGGCGCATGAGTCGTAGTAAGACTTCCGGCCCTATGACTCAGCGAACATCCACCGAATGAATTTGTAGTGCGTGTCCTTTAAGACATCTCTGCTTGCATCGTTAACTGCGTCTATGTTGTCTTCAAAGTTACGCCTCAGTTCTTGCGCCCTGCCCTGGGCGACATCGAGGCGGTAGTCCTGATACAGGTGCCAGGCTGGCGGCGCTGCCAAAGCAACGGCTCCGGCAACGGCTCCAGCGGCGGAGATGCTGGCGCCAACCTTGACGGGGATGATTAAGGCGGAGAAGGAGCATGCGGCAGTCCTGGTAGTGTTTAGCGAGCAACATACAGTATAATCTGAATGGAACTTACCAGATGGCCGCCACGGGTGAATAGGTGGGCTTCTGGGGCTTTCGGAGGTTCTTTGCGTAAGCGAGAACAGTCTCCATGGCGAGGAGGTCGCGGATAGCAGTATCGCGGGAGATTTTGATCTGGATTAGGATTATATTCCGAGGTCGTCGGGTCCTGGTTGAGAGCTCTGTTGGCACTCGTCTTGTGAGCAGGAGACAACTGGAAAAAGAGACGGCTGAGAGGGGGCGACTGATGGGGACAGTACCTTGAGATGCTACGGGAATATCGTCAAGCACCTCGCGGGATTGAGCGAGATAGTTGAGGTAACCGTTCAGGTGGTATTCTGCAGAGCTTCTATGCACCTCGAACTGGTACCATATCTCGCCAGGTTCCAGAAAAGCCGCCAGATGCTCGGGGTGACTGGACGAACCCTGGGTGGGATGAGACGCTAGAGCATCTTCGCTGCTATCTGTTCGTGCCTGAAGAGCGTTGTCTTCGTTGTCGCTGGAGTGAGGCTGTAAGCGGCCGTGTTGATCCATGTTCGGCTGGTTGTGCTTTTGACGGGACAAAGGTGAGGGAGAGAGGCTGTTTCGGTGCCGCCAGCGAGAAGTTTGGGGATGCGGAAGGAAATAAGGTAGAGGATCTTCCTTTGGCACCGAGCTTGTGTTGGGTCGTTGGGCCACCTGGAAAGAGGGCTTTGTGAACAAAGAGAATCTGTCAGCCGCCACGAAGCCTGTTTCTTTGACACGATTGAATGGCTGATTGGATGCCTGATTGCCAAGCCGCACGTCCCAGCTCGATTGCAGCACCAACAGCCGTAATTGTACTCCGTAATTTGCGGCAGATGGATACGTACCATTCTCATGATTATTCTAAAGCAACACCGCGTTACCGGTCGGGTGTAGGGCAAACAACTAAGCTTGAGTTGCGACGCAACTTACATCGTAATTGGTTTGCCGTAGCCCCCACCTTCGACAAACGGATATATTTACTTTGCCGCAGCTGGACGAGGCCGTTCTTGTTGAACGCCAATCTATTTCTGAGGGACAGACAGGCAGGCTCTCCTCAGTTTACATTGTCTGTTTGTCTCCACAAGTGCAGGGGGTAGAGATGTGACAGCCATAGCGCCTGGAGCACAGGATGACAGCCACGCCGTCTGTTAGCACCTCAGAGAGCATAGGTATAACAGCCACACCATCTGACCCTTGTCTCAAAGGCCTTATTTGTCCGTCTCTCTCTAACGGGCCTAACCGCACTGTCCTAGGGGTTCCAATTACTTCCTCTCTACAAATACCCCAAAGCGTTCGCTCCAAAGAGTTTGCTCACTCGCCTTCCCAAAATCTCACCAAGTCTCGTCTCGGTGTTCTGGAGAGCTATGGCATTAACGCCGGCCAGTTCCTCTCGGCATGGGGTCCATGTCCAGCACGATCCTCCTCTCATTCGACTACAAGTCTGGTGCTACACCGAGCTAGGACGAGACTCAAGCGTCAATCGCGCCTTAGCTGCGTCCCTCTCTGGAGCCGAGGTCGACAACTGGCTCATCACGCCGGCCAGACCTAGCGAGAGTGCTGAGAGCTCAAGAGACAGATATGCCCCCATCGAGGCAAGTCACGATCACCTCGGAAACCTCCAAGACCCCAAACGCATCACCCGTCCGAGACCTCTCACTGTCCATCCTAGACTGTGACAGGTGGACAATTCGCTAACACGATTCTTTGGCGTGCACTTAGGTCGAGTTACAGTTCCAACCTTCGACTGATTGCGAGGCCCAGGGCAGCCTGCGCAAGCTCTTCCGACAGACCCTGCCGCCACTCGTCGACAACTTCTCCAAAGGCAGAGGCCTCAAACCGCTACAGATAACCATGTTCCCAGTTGGCGACAAACTGCCCGACGATGCCGTACAGAGATATTCCCATGCACAAGTTCTACACTCCCTGGCAATGGACCATACTAGGGTTGCTCATGCTAGCAATGTCCGAGGAAATCAGGTGGAAGGCATTGCGTAAGTACTTGCCCCTTGACATCTCTCCTCTTGTTAATTGAGATTGTGATCAGACGAACTCTTGCCGCCGTGACACCAGAGGCCATTGTAGCCGGTCTCGATTATTCCGTCCAGATTAAAAACATGATAATAAATTCCATGCGTGGGGAATCTCCAACGGATAACTGGATCCGCATCAAGGCGATGTTCTCGGAGATCAAAATGCCAGATGATGTGAGCAATGTACCTTGCCTTTTGAGCGAAAGCTCATCGTCGTACTGACTCTTAGATCAAGACAACCGAGGCGTTGGAGCAAGCTGTTAAACATGAGTCAGGTGTTGACCTGCGCGCAACTTCCGAGATAAAAGCATCATGGAATATGGTCCGTGCCTCCTCGTATTGCTTTCGCAAGCTTGTTGGTGACCTGCAGGAGTGCACCAGCAAGATCTCTAAAGGATCTGGTGAGTTTATGTACCATCCCGCACTTTGTTCAGGACAGCCCGCTCACTAGTGCAGCGGTCGGGAATGAAGACCTCTATTGCATCGTCATTGGGATGACGGTTGCCATGAACTCCTTATCGTGGCATCGGAAGGAGGTGAAGACGTTCGGTGATCTCGTTTGCAAGGAATACGGCGAAACAAAAGCTGCCCTTTGGAACAGATTTCTGAAGACATCCATTTGGTTCGTTGCTGGCGTGGTTCTCGCATCGGCAACACCTGTCGTTGGCGGCGTTACAACTGTCACGGCGAGTACGGTTGGCATGACCACCACAGCTGCTGGCGTTGTTGTAGCTGCTGGCGCGGCCGGCCTTGCTTCTTCTGATATTGTCAAGAAGTGGAAACTGGGGACCAAAATGAATGAGGTTGGAGATCGTACGTCGCCCTTTAGCTATTATGACAAAAACCCGACTGGATCTGAGCTAATATTTCCTTGTCAAACCTCTAGTCGAGAAGTTACGCTGGCAACTTGAATCTGAATTAGGAGGGGCGCAGATTGCCGTCGCGGCCATATTCTGCGGCCAGGTGTTGAGCATGCGGCTGGACCTAATGTCGAGAACTGACCGCAAATGTGTCCTAAAAGCGTTGGGGATTGACGTTGATGAATTGAAAGAAGAGGATTACCGCCAGGGGTTGGCTCTCAACCGGATCAGACGGTTTTGCTCCTCGTTCGAGGCGTTCGACAGGAAGCGGCAAGAGGTGGGCGACGAGTTCGGTATAAAAGACGTCAAGCAGGCGAAGCATAAAGATGGTGGCGAATAAGCCAAGCAACCCAAGGCTGCTTTGTGGGTATCGTTTAATTGACAGGGCGTTTCGGGCTTTTGCGTGTGATATTTTACTCTGAAACTAGGCAAAGCCTATTGCTTTTTGTGTGTTTATTTATTTATTTTTCTTTCTCCAGCCCCGACAGAGACGGAGATGGCACATGAACTTGTCAACTCAGCTGAGGGGTCGAAGGTCGGTCTCGAGGAGGTGAATAAGGGGGAGGTGTCCCCTCGAGCGGGGAGAAGCCTCCAGAGTCGTCACTGCTTGGCTCCGACTTGATCGTGATTGAGGCGTTGATGTTGCTCCCCATGGGCATTCGATGATGGACATGCAGCCCGTCGACATGGGGAAGAAAAGGCATCCCAGTAGCAGATTCGTAGACCACAGCACTGAGGAGCGGGAATGGGACCGGTAATTGGGAAAGTGAGAGCTGAGAATATTGAATGATGACGAAGCAACTCCGAGGTCAACGACGAAATGGAATGGGAGGCTTGGATGCGAGTTGGAGCTTGCGTGGTTGATCTTGCTTGTACCGCGCGTCGAGAGAAGCCAAGATCAAGACAGATGAGAAAGAGAAACTCTCTGTAGGCTGCCATAAATAGTCCCAGAACTCGAGGAAAATTCTGCGGACGGTAGCAAGGGGATGCCTAAAACGCAGGCGAAATGTGGTGTGAATGTGAGGCAAACATGAGTCTCATCTGCGAGGACGATGGGTGCTGCCAGTTGTCGGCCACTGCAAACACTCGGGTCGCAAACGCCACAACTTGCCATTGTTCGATTCAGGCGCCGTTCACAAACATGAAAACGCGCTGAATTTATGAATACCCTCACCTCTCCAGGGGTCAGCGGCAGCGAGCCAGGAGCCACATTTGGGCTCGGCGCAGGGGCAGTGCGAGCAGGCGGCGTGGTGGCAGATGTGGTGGTGGCAGTGGCGGGAGCAGGCACATTATGAAGCGGGAGGCGTTGGCCGGTGGAGGAGGAGGACGTTTGATTGCGACGGCGGCGATTGGGTGGCATTATTGCGAATGGAAACCTTGAATTGTGAGAGGGTGGTATTGTATTGTATCGTATTGTTTAACGCCGGGACGTCCCTAGAAGAGGGCAAAGCGAAATCTTGAATATTGGTCTGTCAGAGTCATTTCTTTCTCTGTTTGGCAACTCTGTTAACGACATCTGTCTAGTCGTTGCAACATCGTGCCAGTGCTCCCCTTCCAAAGACTTCGCCAAACAGCGTACACGGGTCAGATAAGATCGCCCAAGTTAACCTTCTAGAAAAGCTAGATTGCTTCGGGGTATATATGTGTCAGGATCCGGCCCTTGATGCCGTCCCAGAACTTGGATCATCGCTCGACACAATCCTCCAGCCATCTTCCACTTCAACATTATTCGCAACCTAGAATGCACTTCTTTCCTATCTCGCTGCTCACAGCAGCCCTAGTAGGGCAGGCTCTTGCCAGCCCATGCCGCCCCTCTCTGAGCAAGAGCAATAACAAGGGAGTCCCTCCCAGTGTTGAGTAGGGTCACGGAAAGATCGAGGGTAGTCAAGGTGGCAGTCCACGACGTAATCGCGACGGGGATCCGGGCAACATTGTCGCGGGATATGGCAAGGCCTGAAGTCTCATGGCCTGCATGGATCTGCAGCAATTCTTCTTGTGTTTTGGTATCGTCATGGGGTCCAAAGTAGGCGTCGACTAGCGTCCTGAAGGTCATAGTCTTCTCTGACTTTTCCTCTGTCGAATTCCATTTGAGTGGAATGATATGATAGTTATGCGGATAAAGGGTGTGAGCGACTAGGCGTGGTAATCGGGCCTGATGTGAAGGATAGAAGAACAGCCACTCTAGCCGCAACCGCATCGCTCGTCAGAGAACATAGGGAGCCCTTATGATGACGATGAAGATTAAGAAGCGGACGGATTGAGGGGCATGGAAAGAAGGAAGACAAATAAAGTCTAGCGGCATGCAATGCTGCATAAATTGCAGCCCTGGCGGCCAATTGGTGAGCATTCATGGGGAGTTGCGTGGGTGGATAGTTGAGCATATAGTGTGGGAAAGGTGTCCATGTGGTGCCGTAGGTCTTCATCTGCATGACCCTCAACCATGGCAATTGTTGAGCACGCGGCTAGGCTGTGAGCGTGAAGATGTCGGGTGTTGCGGTCGGAATCTTGGGAGGGGTGTGGGGGAGGGCACGGAATGTTTGCATCATGCCAAACGACAGTGCGATTGTCTCCCATGATACCAGCAAACAATCGCCTGCCTTTGAGGGGGCAGAGAAGAAGGGATTGTCAAGTTGTGAAGTGGCAGTGGGTAGTGGTAGCTAGGTGGGAGCAGAAGACAGGCTTTTTATACTTGATCTAGGAGGCATTTCGCCCGCTTCTCTATATAACTAACTAACGCTGACACCGATGTATCGATTGAATGAGGCATAGCCCTCATACCGCCGGGCCCATCCTACTCGGCCTCAAGGAGAGAAGTAATTTGTTCCGAGGGGTGGCTACTCTCTTTGAGGCCGAGTAGGATGGGCCCGGCGGTATGAGGGCTATGCCTCATTCAATCGATACATCGGTGTCAGCGTTGATTAGCTATATAGAGAAGCGGACGAAAGATATTGATGAGGTTGATGTGTGTGTGTGCTGGGCAGCTAGATTGGAGCATACGGCAGTCTATTTATATTTGATCTAGAGGCCAAAGTGTTATGTTGGATAAGGTTGAAGATGTAAGATGACGACTCTTCCGGCGATGCAGCCAGAAAGGCAATTTGTTAAGGCTACTGTGTTGCATAGCATTGGGCCGATTTAAAATGCCATTTTGTATTTTAAAGTGCTCCTTTGCTGATGTGTTATTCTCTTATCTAAGGGTGTAGGAAGAGATAAAAATTAAAACTAATCCAGGAGGCAAGGTGGCATCTTGGATCAGGTTGATTGTGGCAAAATGACTCAAGGCTTCTAGCATCATGTTGAACTCAAACTGGGATTTGGCAATTTTACCTTTAGGCAATTTTCATGAGAATGATAGGCTTTTCCAAGGATGAAGTCAATAGACGCAAGGGAGGTAGGATGACTCTTGTCATGCAGATATAAGGATTATATTGATAAGGCTATTGCTGCACGGCATCAGGCCTACGCAAAGTGTCGTGTTTGTATGTCGCCGACCACTGGGAAGATGGGCCTAAGGGATGGGCCTAGATTCGACTCAACCCTAATCGACCCAACCTCATGGAGTATGCTATGTTATGCGTCGCCAGTACTGTCCTCATTCTCACGAGTATCGGCATCTTGCTTGGCATAACGGGCTTGGTTATCGCTAAACAAGCGTTGGACATCGGCATCAAGTCATACGATCTGGCATTGGCCGAGGTTGGGCAGAAGCAAATACCACCGACACTCTGCCTGGATTCTGCACGGAAAAAGCCACGATGACAACTTGGACCTATCGTTGACGGGATTCAATATCTTCTGATTTACACCCCAATGCCACTTCTTTACCAAAAATCATTTAGCTCTTCTCAGCTAGCTTCACGATCACAAAAGCCGGCGGTCGCGAGAACCAGGTGTTGTATAGATGTTTGCGGTCTAACGAGGTAAATTTCTCCTGTTTCGGGCTCAATGATATGTCCCGAGAAATGGCTTGGTTCTATTTGAAGAAAATAGCTGCCATCACCAATCCTTCCCCTAAAATCCATGCCTTTCAATCACCAATTTTGTCCCTAAACGAAACTCCATCTCCAACCACCAAACCATGATCCCACTGGTCAGTAGTGCTGTCAAGATAGTCGGAAAATGGTGTAAAAACGCTGGCCATTCGTGCATGGTTGTTGGTGTAGGTAGGTAGGCGCTTATGGCTCATCCTCGTCAAACTCTTCTTGGACGTCGCTAAATGCACACCCAAGCATCTCGCCCTGAGCCTCGAAGAGTTGGTAAAGTTTGTTGAACTTCGCTTCCAGAGTCTCTTTCTTGTCTTTCAGAGCCTTGTTCTCCTCGATAATCTTCTCCACGAGACCCTGCATCACCAGGTTGATAGACATAGTGTCCTGGCGAAATTTTTCGAACTCTCCTTGATACCTGATCATGGCAGATAGACTTTCAAGTCGATCGCATATGATTTTCTCGATTGTGGATGAATGCTTCTGTGAAGTCTCATAATGCCGGCGAGCCTTCATTTCCCAATATTTCTTCTCCTTGCGGGCCTTTTCAAGTTCTTGGCGGAGCTGGGTGATGATGGCTGCCTTGTCCTCGTGGTCATCGTTGGAGGGTCCAGTCTTGTCCGCTCCCTGGCTGTCACTGGGCTCCTGGTGATTCATGTTAGATTTGGAGCACAAGTTGGGCAAGACTGCGTGCTAAGTGGACTTACGCGTGCCGCGCCAGTCTCCTGCTTATGAGATTCTCCAACGTGCAGACCACCCTGGGCGTCTTGCTGCTCGACAGTTGCAGCGGAGGGGCTCGACATGATGGCTTGGTAGAGGGGAGACTTGGGCGTCTGGTGTTGGGGTCGAGTATTGGGCGTGATAGGAGGTAGTAAGCAGGGCTTGGAAGTGTTGAGTTGGGTTCTTCAACTGTGGAATGAAGATGAAGGTGAAGAAAGGAGGAGAAGGGATCAAGATCGTGGTTTCGCAGAGAAGGAGCAGGAAGAGCGAAAGTGGGGCAAAGAGGCCAGGAGAGTGCCAGGAGAATCTCAAAAACCCTCGCAAGCAAATCAGTATCAGGGGGATTTCATGCATTCACTGGCCCTACTCGGCTGTAGCCTAAGGGCTCTAGAAACTGCCGTGCACGAGCGAGATCACGTTACTCTCTGCCCTGGTCTGCCGGAGATCTCAGCAAGTGGCCTTGATAGTTCCTTTGTGCGCAGGGCATTTTCCTGGGCTTTTAGCTAAGTGTGCGTAGCGTCGAGCTTTCCAAGCTTGACAAACATTGACAAGAGGCTGACTGCATCCTTGGGTATCCGGGCTAGTGTCAAAATTGATAGTTTTAAAAGATTGGTCTTTAATAATATCACCTGTTTTATTCACTGGTTCACACATGGTAAGCCGTGATCTAGATCCAACATAAGCAAGTCGCTCCTCATGGACTATTTGCTCCAGGCTCGTTGGAGAAACTCCTGGAGTTTGAGGACTGGCACACCTGAGTGAAGATCATTCACTACCTGGTCACTTTCCACGTGCTTGGTCAAGTCAAACCAACCCTCCACAAACCCCAAGCTCCAGAGCGACAGAATCCCATCCAAGACCGGCTTTGGAGCAATCGAATACCTTGGGATATTGCCTGGCAGCTCCGTGATTTCTGAGCGGCGCAAAGACTCTACCGAGTCATATGCTACATCGAACTTCTGGCCTGGGGCCAAGTTAGGTAGTAGTCTCGTGAGATGTGGTGTTTAGCTTACCTCGCACTTGTTCCGCCAACTTGAGCGCCTCGTTCCATTTGACGGTATCGCCGATGATCCATGACTTCTCGGGCCATTCAGATGCATTGAGGCTAGCAGCAACAAATCTGCCGATCGTCTCGGAGTGAGTTAGAGTAACAGTCTCCTCACCAGTGCCCGGGATGCCAGCCTTGAGGTTCTCTACGTCGAGGACCACTGCAAGTGGCACAACGGGAACAGGCTCTGCTGGAAAGCCATAGTAATCCATGAGAAACCCGATGATGAATCTGGTGTACTCCATCTTGGTCGTCTTCAACAACTCAACAGCTTCAATCTTGTACTGACTGACTGTGTATGTCTGCAGCCCTGGAAGTGGATAGGGAAATCCATTACGCCAGGTAAGCACATGACAACGTTTGTATGGGACACCACTCACTGATCTCGAGCTTTGATATAGTCGATGCCGAACTCGCTTGGCGCGAATCGAGCAACAGTGCCTGCCTCTGCGGCTCCCTTGATAAGATTGATCTGTGCTCGGTGTGTGTCCTCAAACAAGACGCCAATGGCCGAGATGACGACCTGAACGTTGTTTGACTTTAAGACTTCGGCGATGGCAGACACATCGGAGTAGTCAACTGCGAGTGACGTAATATCATGAACGCCGATGGTGTGTGTTTTGGCCTACAGAAATCAGACAAAGAAGTACACCAGAATAAGATTTCTGAATGAACTTACCTCTCTCGAAAGGAGAATTACCTCGTGTTCACCAGCATCAGCGATGGCTTTGGTAATGACGCGGCCGAGGCCGCCAGATCCACCAGCGACAGCGACCCTGACCATTTTGAAGCTATCGAGAAAGGCGTAGGCGTATTCTGAGTATTGAGCACAACCTTTCCATCTTGAAAGACAGGAAACTCTCAAGATTATTCAGCCGAAGGCTGACTCTACATTAGTTCATAAGTTTTCCCGAATAATGAGGGTTTGGTGCAGACAGGGATAAATAAGTTTCTCGGAATCTGATTGGTCCAGATTTTGTATGGCCAGCCGCGAAAGAACGCGCAACTGGCTGATGGCACCAAAAGAGTGGGGCCAATCGGTCCATTTGGAATTGTTTGTTTACTCAGTATTGTGCCAGTACCACGCGTTCAATTCATCTCCCCAATTCGACAGGTCCCGACATGGCCTCGTTGATTAAGTAATGGATTTCGGTCTCAACCCCGAAGAGCTCTCTACTGATTTACTCTTCGTTGTTTGTGCTCGTTGTGGGGAGGAGAGACCGGAGAGTGCCTTCAGAGCAAAGAGGCAGTCTGCTAGGCAAACTAAGCAATGCATAGACTGCCGTAACCAGCGCGTTTCTCATGTAAGTTCTGCCTTCCTCGTCTATAAGTCTCTTAACCCTCATCAAATGAAGCATTCTAGATCCAAAGTCGTGCTCCAGACGCTGCGGAACATTGCACTTCGTCCATCCTCACCTGGCAGACCTGCCACGAAGAGAACCGAAGGAGATGCTGGCCTATCGCCCCCCAACGAGAGATCCGGAACCCAGCCTACATCGCCAGAGAAGCTACGGCAACTTCATACAGCTAGGAGTTTATTCGGAGAGTCAATTAGCCAGTCGCATGTAGTGCTAGGGACGCCAATTCCACCAACCCAACAAAGTTCGCGGCTCTTCCGGGCTCTAGCTCCGTCACCGCCTGTGCAGCCAACGACCCATCCACTCGTCTCACATTCTGATCCATCTACTCTTCGAAGCAGCACACCTGGTGTGGATCACTCTTACTTGGCCACCAGGTTCCACAAGGGGGGGAAGGACTCGCAAGATGATTCCTTGAAGGCTGGGGCGAGGGCCAAGCTGGCTGCTATCCAGCGCGACCATCGTTCACGACGCCGTGCAGGGGAGACTGTGTCACTGACTCCCGCAATATCTCAACTTCGCTTCTTGGAAGATTTTGAGGGTCCTGGAGAAGGTATCCTTGTTCTGTGGCCCCAGTAGTTTGTTCAGGCTAACCACGGAACGTAGATGAGAGTCAAGATCAACTACGACCGAGTGGGTTTCTAGATGGGGATGGGATAATCAAGGAAGGGTATGACAGGGGACAGTTCTCTGAATCTGATATTGACGCCGATGACTATTTCAACTTGCTGCTTTCACCTGCTCGACCACGGAGGTACCTCAAACAATTAGGGGTAGAGTCTGATTCTGATCTAGGGGACGAAGACGAGAACGACGATGATGATTGCGTGGATGGAAGCCCTCTTCGCCATCGCTTGCGGCAGCCTTCCGCACAGCCAAGACGTGGTCGCCGTGGTCCTGCCCCTGGTACAGGAGGGCGACCAAGAAAATCTCGAACACAAACTCGATCATCGATGCCGCCACGACGTATTCGGAGTCCAGTGATAATTCCACCTGAAGAATCGGCGGTCTTTCATGCGCAAGATCCGGTGTGGAATGGCGACCTTGAGGCTTGCGCCTTGACTGGTCGCGATAAGGCAATCCTCCGCGAGTTCTGGACAAAGCTGGATAATGACCAAATGCAGTTTTGCAGTCGATGCCAGGAGTGTTGGTTCCAGATGAAGATCGATTGCGATGGCATTTGTGCGCGTTGTTATCGAAAAGATGAGAAACGCCGCCCCGGCGAGCCGTATTTCTTCTCTGCAGATAATCAGCTCGACTTTGGCCCTGTACCGGCCCGGTTGCCCCAGCTTACGCCTACCGAAGAGTCTTTGATTGCTCGTGTTCACGTCCACGTGAACATTATGCTTGTGCGAGGGCAGCAGTACAAGTATCGGGGGCACGTAGTTCACTTTCTCCGTGAGGTTGGCTTAGTGTACCACCAGCTCCCGCTTCTGCCGCAGGAGTTGAACATTGTATTACTACGTCCTGCCAATACGTCGTCCCACGCAAATCTCAGTCGGCAATTCACCCGCCAGTTCCGTGTCCGCCGCCAGCCGGTTGTCATATGGCTAGACTACCTCCGGCGCCATCATCCTGGGTATCGATGCATCGTCATCGACGAAGAGAGGCTAAATCAATTGCCCCAAGATGGCAATGTCCTGGATGCCATCCCCCAGAGTCAGGTGGAGGCTGCGGATGTTGGACCCGAGGAAGATCAGGAGGCAGAGCCTGACCTGGAGGACGAGGCTGCAGTGCCAGACCTGTTGGCAAAGGAGACGGAGCTCGATGCTCTGCGGTCTATTCTCGCCGGAGAGTCGGAAGCTGATCCAGAGCTTTCCACAAGCTTCCAGGCGCAGGCGCAACACGAGCTGCAGCTCCCGAATATACGACACACACCCATTAATGAGTTCAATCGCTCTCATGCCCTGCTCTCCTTGGCGTTTCCCTGCCTCTTTCCTGACGGTAGAGCCGACTTTGTTGAACCTCGATTGCGCTCCATTGATTACAAGGACTACGTCGAGCACGCGATGCGCTGGCACGACGGGCGTTTTGCACGCCACCCGACCTTCCGCTTCGTCGCCTTCAACACGCTAATGCGGTCACAAGCACGTTCGCGGTCCAGATTCTTCGTGAAGCAACATGATGGGAGACAGCAGCCGCTGACGCGAGAGCAACTTATTCAGGCGCTGGAACACAGCGAGGACCCCGAGGCGCAGGCGCTGATCAACTCGATCGCAAGGCATGCGGTGTCTATTCGCGGTACGCGTCCATTCTGGAACAAAAAGAGGCAGGACCTCGAGGCCTATGCCTATAACCTTGGTTGTCCTGGTGCATTCATCACGTTTAGCCCGGCAGATTTACACTGGCGTAGTCTCTACCAGCACATGCCCCAGTATGACGACTGGTTAGCCGCCACCGAGCCGGAGAGGATGGCTCTATCGCGCCGCCTATTGCGGCAGAACCCTCACATTGCTGCTTTCCACTTCTACCGCCGATACACCCTCTTTCGGGATATCGTGCTGAGTAAGAAGTTCAGCATCACAGATTACTGGGATCGGTACGAATGGCAAGGCCGTGGTAGCCCACACAACCACGGCCTGTACTGGATGGATAATTGTCCAGGGGCCGACATGGAGGACGAAGCCGCTCGCGATGTATTTGCACGCACGTGGGGGTTCCACATCACTGCCATTAACCCCGAGCCGAGTAGGACTATGCCTCAGGGTGAGGGTAATCCCCTGAGCGTGGATCCCCTGAGCATAGAGATGACATTCCTGCGGCTCTCACAAATCGTCAACCGTTGCCAGCGCCACAAGTGCAATACCACGTACTGCTTGCGCGTGAGGAAGAGAACCGGTGATCTGGCGAGGGACATGGAGGGTGCCGCTGCGGATATCGAGGCGGCAAACGTTGCCAATCCAGAGAAAGTGTGTCGTTTTGACTTCCCTCGTGCCTTGCGGGAGCTGGCCGCAGTGATCAGGAAGGAAGGCAGGTCGTACCATGTCTTTGAGGCGGCCCGGAATGACAGCCTCATGAATAACTTCAATCCTGCGATTATCCTAGGCTGGCTAGCCAATATCGACATATCTCCCTGCACCAGCTTACAGGCGGTTATTACGTACGCTGCGAAGTATTGCAGTAAATCTGAGAAGAAGACGGAGTCTTTCGCCAGGCTTGCAGACCAGGTCTTGCCGCACACATCGCACGTTCAGCCCTTGTTGTCCTTCTCCTCTCGCCTGATGAACAAGTTGATTGCCGAGAGAGATTACTCGGCGCAGGAGATTTCCCATCTGCTGCTTAACATTCCGCTGCAAGAAGGTACCCGTATGGTTGTCACCGTGGACTGCCGTCCGTTAGAGCGACAGGCACGTTCGTATCGTGTGGACGGAGATGTCAACGAGGCCATCGGCAGCTATAGGAAATATCTAGAGAGAAAGGACCAGCATGAGGATATAACCTATCTCGAATACCTGCAATCGTACAATCTCAACACGTGGAGGAGACTCGCTGCTCAAGCGAAGAAGAGAGTCCTGTCTTACTTCCCTCGATACAAGTCTATGGAGGCCTCTTCGCAGTTTAGCGACTTCTGCCGTGTTAAATTGATGATGGCTCATCCACATCGCTCTCCAGAAGAGTTGCTCGTTGTGGGCGGGCAGCGGTTCGATTCCTTCACGGCTGCGTACGTGCACTGCAGACAGCACCATGATACCCATGCGGACGATCATTATGGGGAACCAGATACAGATGAATTGACAGCAGAGGAGGATGAATTTGAGCTTGAGATCCACGAGGAGCCCATCGCGGAGGAGGACTGGCATGAACTCGCCCGCATGCTACCTGACCGCCCACTGGAGGAGGAGGACATCGACATCCTCGGCCGCCGAGACATTGATATCAATTACGATTGGACCCCTCATGTTGGGCGGTATGTCGATGATGGCATTCTCAACAGCGACTACTGGAAGCAACGCAAAGCGGAAAACACCCTTGATCTTGATGTGGATGATCAGCCCTTGGAGGCTCGCGATTCCCTAAATCCAGAGCAGCGCATAGTATACGATACGGTGATGGGCCACTTCCTGACCCAGGATCCCCCTCAGTTGCTACTCCATGTGGATGGCGGAGGCGGCACTGGCAAGTCATACCTCATTAACCTGCTCTCCGCGCACCTCCAATCCGCGACAGGGGGGAGGGGGACACCTGTTTGGCGTGCTGCGCCAACGGGCGTCGCAGGAAACCAGATATCGGGCACTACCTTGCACTCCCTGTTACACCTCCCAATCAATAAGGACTTCAAGCCTCTATCCCCCGTTGATAAGACCCAGCTCCAGAAGAAGCTGAAGGATATCAAGTACCTCATCATAGATGAGAAGAGCATGCTAGGACTGCGTCAGCTATCGTGGATTGATGACCGTCTCCGCGAGGCGTTCCCGAATAGGAATGAGGAGTTCTTTGGCGGTCTGAACATCCTCTTGGTTGGTGACTTCTTCCAGCTTCCCCCTGTGCTACAGAAGCCGCTTTATTACGACAAAGAGGTGCAGGGAGTAGAGATCAAGGGCAGGAACGCATACAGACGCTTCGATAAATCAGTATTCTTGAAGGTTGTTCAGAGGCAGCGCGGCGACGACCAGGAGGCGTTTCGCACAGCTCTTGGGGAACTGCGGCTGCTCCAACTATCTATGGAGTCCTGGAAGCTCCTGTCCACCCGCGTGCAGGCAAAGCTAGACGATCGAGAGGTCGCGAGGTTTTCCAGCGCCCTGCGAGTATACGCTACCAAAGATAGGGTGAACGAGTATAACCACTATCACCTCGACCGCCTCGGCCGGCCAGTCGTCCAGGTCAAAGCTAAGAACGTCGGCCCTGGTGCGGCTGCTGCCCCTGATGACAAGGCGGGCAACCTTGCGAAGCAGATCCCTATATGCATTGGCGCTCGTCTGATGCTGACGTCTAACCTTTGGCAGCCCGTTGGCCTCTGCAACGGCGCTCGCGGTACGGTTTACGACATCGGCTGGGCACCCGGGGCTGACCCCATCCAAGATCCTCCTTGTGTTATCATGATGGAGTTTGACAAGTACAACGGACCGGTGTTCCTGACCACCCCCGATGGCAAAAAGATTGTTCCAATTCTCCCAGTTGAGAGAGACTTTCTCATCGGAGCCACTCTCTGCGCTCGCACGCAGTTTCCCCTGATCGTATGCTACGCTATTACCGTGCACAAGTCACAAAGCATCACAGAAGATATGATCGTGACGGATCTCTCCTGCCGGGACTTTCAGACCGGTTTAAGCTACGTGGCTGTCTCTCGTGTAAAAACGCTTGAGGGTTTGATGTTGGATGCGCCATTTGATCGTAATCACCTGGTCTACGGGTCTCCCCCGGATGGCATGAAGATGAAGATGAGGGATCAGGAGCTTAGGAAACGACAGGTTCTTACACGGAGTCCTTACATGATATATAATACCAAGTATGGCCATGGCACTGGATCAGTACGTAGATAATGCGGTAGTAGTAATAGCTTCCCGGCCCGCGGACACACGGCCTTCGGCTGAGGATACCCCATGCGCCCCATCGCCGCTCCAATGTGCATGGGGTGGCGTAGTATTTTATATTTGTACCAAGTGGTATGATGAGGCCATCCTTGACAAGTTTCGTGATGGTTGGGGACGCATAATACCCACTTCTAGCCGAACCGAGGTTCTTGGCTGGATTTAACAACTTCATTCTGTGTTTCTTCGGCGATCTAGAGCTGTCAAAAAGGAACTTCGCGTTTCCGCCTGTGAAGCGAGTGGGATGACCGACCTCTGGGTCGGGGTTGTGAGGATCGAGGTTCGGGTGTAAGTGGAGCGAGCATGAAACTAAGCAAGGTGAAGACGAGAAACTGATCCGACATTTGTGTATTTTGAGGCTTGGAGGCAGTTTTACCGAGCCTCTGAGCCCGCCTTTTTGAATTAACCTGGTTTATCATTCATGGAAATAATTAGACTAGCTACTGGCCTTTTGCGTACACAGCCGTTGTCCCAGAGCTTGCATCAGCGATGCTAAGATTGACGTACATCGTCAACCTGCTGGACTTATGGTAAGCTTCTTGATGATTTTTAGTAACTTTTTATGAAGAGCTCTTCATATGGCTTTGCAAATAGTTGCTAGACTTTATGACAAGTTTGTTAATGATTTAGGTAATCCTTATGAAGAATTCTTTTCGTCACTTTGCAAATAATCTTGAAAGGCTCATGAAATGCTTCGTTATTAACTAGAGCAATCTTCACTCATTATAGTGACGTGGTATCTTGAGACATGGTATCTTAAAACTAAATCCCAGCAAATTAAGCATCCTTCTCGATATCCCGAGGAGCATTGGTAGGCTCATCATCGTGCTCGTGGGCAAGCTTGTTCTCCAGAGCAGTGGGCTGGTTAGTGCCCTTGTACTCGGAAGCCTTGAGCATGTTCCACTTATCCTCCTCAGCATCAAGATGGTTGAAGCAGAACCAGAAAGCGATACCGCCGACGAAGGCAATACAGGCGACGGAGGTGTAGTTCCAGACCAGGAGGGGGTCGAGGGAGAGAGGAGTAAAGGCCTGGCCGATGGCGGCGGAGATGGCGCTCATGAACAGGTTCACACTCATGACGAGGGACTTCATGTTCTCGGGGGCCTTGGAGTAGGCGTACTCGTAGGATGTGACGTTGGTGAAGATCTCGGCGATACCGATGAAGATGTAGGGGAGACACTGGGCCCAGACGTTGATGGGGGCGGGCTCGCAATCTTCGCCGTTCGCATACCACCCACAAGGGCTCATCTCATAGATATAGTACTGCATAACAGCTGACGCAACCATTGAGATGGCAGAGATGATGAAACCAGCCGTCATACGCTTGATGGGGGTGAAGGAGATGCCCAACTTGCGGAGACCGGGGTACAGGAGATGATCAATCAGAGGAACCATGATGACAATGGAAATAGGGTTCAGGTTCTGAATGACATCGTTGGGCACACCGTGGAGCTCCATGGTGGCGGCCTGGGTGGTCAGGTTACCGGTCATCTGGTTGTAAGCCAGGAAGAAGACGGGAAGGAAGAGGAAGACCTTGCAGGCCATGAGACCACGGCGGACTTCATCAACCCAGGCGTCATCGTAGGTCATCCAGGCGGGTCGCTCGTCGGCAGGTACATTGGAGGGCTTGGCGAGCTCCCAGTTGAGCTTGAAGGGCTTGCACCGCTTCTGCACATACACAAACATGCGCATGAACTTGGACAGAACGGAGCCGGTGGGAGGCGAGAGCTTGTAGTGCTTCTTGTTCAGGGCCAGGACAATGGGGGCAGTGAGGAACAGGATGGTGGGGATGAAGAAAGCCAGCCAGAAGGAGTGGTACTTCTCAACGTAGACCATGCTGATCTGACCAGCGACAGAGCCAAGGTTGATGGCAAAGTAAAAGTACAAGAAGATTCGCGTGTTGGTCAAGGCGGGGTCGACGATGACACGCTCGCCGTTGCGGACCTCAATGCGCATCTTGTTGTCCTCGTTCTGCTCAGCGAGCAGGGGCGAGACGTTGGCCTTGAAGAAACCGGTACCGACGCAGAGAGTGATGAGACCAATGATGAAGGCGGCAAAGGCCGGGTCGGCCTTGACAATGACACCGGGGGAAGAAGCAGCGACGAGGATGACGTGGGCGATGGTGGAGATACCGATGGCGAGGTGAAGAGTCCAGAAACGACCCATGCGGGCATCAGCAATCCAGGCACTGGGTTTGTTAGCAATGGATCAATTGAGTGTGTAATTGTCGACTTACCCAACAAGAGGCATCAGATAGGCAAAGAACTGGTTGAACAGGGAGATACCCTGACCAGCTTGGGTGCCCATTCCAAGAGCACCGGCCTGGCCATCACTGTCGAGAGGAGCACCGGTGGTCGAGCCGTCGGGCAGCTTCTGGGTGACAAAGTTGGTGTACAGGACCGAGGAGCCATAGTAGGAGAATCGCTCGCACAGCTCGACAAAGGCGATGGTGTACATGCTCCACTTGATGTTTCCAGAGACGCGGCGCAGAGTGCGCAGCTCCTCGTCGGTGGGCAGCTCATCGTCGGACGACGACGACACGGACTGCACCTCGCGGCGGATGTCGATGGAGCCCTTTGCGGCGATCTGGGGGATGCCACGGTTCTCGGGGTCGACCAGCCCGGACTGGGCGATCACGTCGGTGTCGAGGTTGCCGGCGGTTGTCATCTTGAAGGGACCTGACTGGAGAAGGTCTGGGGTTAAGAGACGGTGGAAGAGGAATGCCTGGGGAGAGAAAGTCAAATGCAACAGGGCAGACGAGACAGTTTTATATCAGTCCACGTCTAGAGTTACAGTACGACACTCCAACGGTTCCAATATCCGACAGAACGGCTTGGCCGTTGCCACCGTCGTGGACCCGAGTTCAGCATCCATGGGTTGATACTGCACGCAACCATCCAGAGATAGATGACCTTATCGGGACCCGACCAACCACAGCGCAGCCGACAAAAGTCCCCCGAAAGGTCGAGGTCCCAGCAAACTGGGGATCTCGGCCGGGGGTGCTTCCCTTTGCGGGGGTAGGGCCTCCCGGGGGATAGTTTAACGGGACAAGAACTTTCGGGCCTATTCGGTGCGTGACAGGGTTAGGCCGAACAGGGCAGGTCGAGTGTTTGCGGTCCCCGTCGATCGATGCAGAGCGCGCGGGAAGGGGAGATTGGGGCTTCTCGAAAGCCGATGGATCTTTTGAGGCTCCGAAGGGGGCAACGACGTGCTTCATCTTGACTCGACAACGCGTGATGGGGGATCTGTCACTATCATTTGGGGTCGGCCAATGTCGTGTCGGGAAGTGGGATGGCGCAGGGATGCCACACTCGGGGTTTATTCAGCTATGCGCTGCAACCTTGTTGTGTAATCGCTTTGTTGCTGTTTGCTGGAAGTGCGTTGAATCCTCCGCAACTCAATTGTGATCAAGAATTGCACGGATGACAGCGTGGCGCCAGCGATGCCGAGGCACTGAACCAGGCCTCCCGTCCTGGGCAGCCGCATTTAGGAGCATTGGCGACGCTAAAAAAACGGACCCCGATGGTCTCGGCTCCGAACGATATAACGGCTGTTGATTGGTTCCAGCCACAAGGGGTGGAGCGGGAATGCCGGCATTCCTGTGGCGATCCCCTCGGGACTGTGGCGTCGCGGCGCAGTTATCTTTTTCAGCTTTAGCAACATGCTGGTTTTCACTGGTGTGCTCACGCTCAAAGCTGAAGCAGATCAGACGTCCAAGTGGCAGTCGCCGTCGTCGCATGTTCCATCCGCGATTCATGCTTGGCGATGGCCTGTGGCTTGAATCTGCTAGACTTGGCGATGCTTGGCCGATCTGCTAAAAGTTGGCCGTGTGTCCGAAGTAGAGCTAGAATCAGCTGTTGCAACTGAAGGAAGCCATCGCATCCCCCGACGAATTATCCATAAGCCCTTAATTTTGGCGCCATTGCTTTCAATAGTCTAGATGCCTCCATCACCAACAGTGCTGGACACGAAAAAACACCCAACTGGTTCGCATGTTGCGTGACACCTGCGCACGTCATTCCCTTTCGTGGTACTTTTTGCACCACCAGCGCCCCCATGTAACGGTAACCTTCCTAAACGGGGTTGGAGGAGACGGCCTCCACCGGGAATAGCGGCCTTGGCCGCCCTCGGGAGCATGAGAAACCGGTCGCTATCTCCGTTGCATTTTTGAATGCTGACACTCAAAAGCGTTTTCTCGACAGCAAATGCATTTAGGCAAAATGATCACCGCTGCCAAACTTGCCTTGTTATCTTTAGATGGGTTACAGTTTTGGTTCGGCTCCATCGTCTCCACCAAATAAACCATAATCACCAGATGCGATGGCACATTGACCAACTTCTAAACTCTGCATCTCTTTTGCCTCTTGATCTTTTGTCTCTAACTGCCTGTTTGGGGACCTGGACAAGTTCCACGGTCGCGTGCCTTTGTGTCTGGGGTTGCGGGGAATGCCCGACGGTTCTCTATTCATTAGGTAATTGACAATGTCTGTATACGGAGAGCTCTCATCAGACCCTCTGCCTTCCTGTTTCAACAGCGGCGCGTTTAACTCTACGCGCGCGTGGTGCTGGAACTTTTGGAGGCGCTTGATACCAGGGGCCCCACGAACTTTTGCAGCCAAGCCAAGTAGCTGTCAATTCCCTATCAAGGGCACTCTCAAATCATGTAACCCAGACCCCTGCGCTCAAAATCCGAGGGACCCTTTGTCTAGCGCGGCGGGACATTGAAACACCCCTGGCATCTCCGTGTCTCAGCGGGTGGAGCATGACCGATCCACTGTAAGTAACGGATCACTCAGTTTTTCTGCTTGCATCTCGCGTGGCAATAGGGTAATGGAAACCTTCCCCAGATTCGCCATTGGTCTTTTTGCGACATCTCGCAAGATGCGCCCGCGATATCGTCACCGATTCCTAGCTAATCTTGACTACTGATTGTTCGAGAGAAGCGGTTTCTTGGCCCGCGGCAACGCGGCACAACCGCAGAGCCGCACCGATGCAACATACGACGGGCGGACTGTGATAGGGCGCTTTTCGGCCGCCCGCTTGGCTTGGCTTGGGGACTATTCTTGGTGGTATCGATCAGCGCACAAAAGGGCAGGTGTTCGGAATCCGGCAGCTTGCGGTTGATTGGCGACGGCGTCCGCTTGCCACCTAGCCTTCTCATCCCCATTGCCAAGACACCGGTATCGTATCACTAAACAGGCAGGTCTCGGTTCCGTAAGTAAGCTTACTGAGCTAAAGCAAGTTATCGCGATCCAACACAGGCAAGTCATCTTACTAACACAACGATTAGCTGCACTTTTTTCAACTTCCCAAGAGAGCAAATCCTCCAGATAACCAACATCCATCACCTTTTGTTTCCTACGGACATGATATGGTAGCACTCGGCTCCCCTTTTCTACAGGGGTACCCCCTCCCCCATGCATCTCCGTTGTCCTCATGTGGGCCAACACACCACCAAAGGTGCCAGACGGTGGGTGGCAGGTGGTTCGAAATGCTAAACCTGATTCCTGGGTCAGACCCGTTGAATAAACAATATCTTTACCTAATCTGCAGAGATTGAGTTGAAGTGGAGTTTTTTCGTGTTCCTCGGGCATTGCCAGTTTGCAACGGTCGGCCGCTCTCGCCACACCTTGAACCAACCCGTGTCGATGTGTGTGTCTGGAACCTTAAACGCGGACCACGCGAGGACTCTGGAACATGGGATCGACACGTCGACTCCGTTTTCATCGAGCCATGTAACGCTCGACGTTGGCGTCTCCATCCGTGTCCCTTCCGTCTTTTCCCTTTGTCATCCCATGTCTTCGCTTTCGGTTTTCAGTGTGTCGAGAGCTTCGTAAACTTCCTCATGTTTCTTACCCACGGCCGTCCTGAATGTTGTCAGTATCGTGGTTTCACACCGATACCATGGTACAGCACTTTCGAGGCACGCACCCGTCGGATCTGATGGTTTATTTGCTTCCTATGGCTCCTTTGGCTCCTTTAACCCTCATCCATTTCTAGTCGATATCTCATCCTTTGTCGAGCTTTTCTGACCTTCTTATAATAATAAAAGGTAGGATATTTAGGATGGATTTTGCAGCAAGAGAATGCCCAAGTGGGTGTTCTGAATCCTAAGCAGCATAGCAGCCTCATAATAATACTTTCTCTGTATCTCAGAGGAGCTGCCAGTACGACCTTAACAGTCCGCAGGAATCGTCTCGATCCATTTCCCATCCCTTCGACCGTTCGACAAAATCGCCAGACCGGTTCTCAAGCCCATATTGTCACAATACTTGTCAACAAACATGGCATAGTTGATCCAGTGGTCACAAATTATGTCGCTTGAGCGTGTTGAGACGAACTGTCTACGAGACGCTGCACCGAACCAAGAAAGCGGGCCAATTAGCCGGCCGAATATCTCTTGAAGATTCATGGACCGTCAGCACTAGTTCAGTCGTCAAAAGGAGATTCTTGGTGCTAAAGCATTGTGTCTGCTTATCCTGTCGGCAATTGCCTGTTCTATCTGACCGTTCATGCTTGGAGTCGGCATTCCTTATCGCGCTTGGCCGAGCTTGATTCCTACCTTGGCTACAGTGATGCTTGGAGGGGCAAACGCTTACATGCGAACATCAGATCCCATGGACAGGCTGAGAATAGCAACGGGAATCTAAGCCATATCACCAAATTTCTTTTGTCGCTTGATATACGAGAAATGAACGCACCAAGCGGGCATGTTGCCATGTACCACGACATACCACAGCTACCTAACAATGGATGTCTGGTCAGTGATGCGGCCTGTGAGTGGGATCGGGTTTTGCTGACGAGAAACAACCCACGTGGGATGAAGCATATCCAGCTTCACCCCAATCGATGCTGTTCTCAAAATCACGAAAACCGTTAACCACCCATTGTTCCAACGATCCTCATTTCGACTTCCGTGGAGGGCATCCAGAGACAAGCCAGTCTGCGCAGTCGGGACAAATTTCCACTCTCCATTGGTTTGTATCTACCGAGTCTTGCACCAACACCGTCATGAGTTCATCCTCCGGCTCCGAGCTCTAACAAAACGGAGAAACCCATACCGAATCCATCCCGGTAAGGTTCTGTTGCCCGCCTATCTTGACGCACATGGCAAGTGGCATATCCTCAACATCCCATCCATCTGTCCGGCCCAAATCACCGAGTCCCAGTACCGACATTGTGGGTAGGGTCTTGTTCCAAGTACACATGTAGCCGTTGTGCGGCGAGGTCGTATCCAGTCGAGAGGCTCATTCCTTATCGGAGGTTCTCTCGGCAGCGGCAGATTCATCGGTGCTCTCATCCGCAGGCGTGGCGGGAACGTTGGTATGAAGTCGAACTCCGAGAGGTTGACGCTTAGGCTCGAGACCCTTCTTGACCCAGAAAAGAGGCTTCTTGACGCGGCCGTTCTGGAGAAAAACCTGTGGCATACCTTCAAAGGTGCCCTTGCCTGCGAGGGGGCCGGTGATGAAGGCGCCGCCGGAGAATCGGTGCTTGGCGGGGGTTGACATGTACATGTCGCGAGCGAGGTTGACGTCGAAACCTGGGTCTTTGAGGCGGGAGGGATCGATCTCGTTGTTTGCGGCCTTGATCATTAGCCAATGAGGCCAGTCAAAGGGGGAGGATTGGCCTACTTGGATCTCCTTCAGCTTGGCGTGTCGGTCGATGTGCCTCTGCAGGGCGCCTCGACGGTCGACGATTCTGGCGCTGCAGATGGGGCACTTCTTTCCGTATCGCACGCGGTGACGATCAATCTCGGGCGAGCTGTTAAGCTTGGAAGGAGAGGAAGGCATCTTGACGTGGAAAGGAGGTGTCGTAGATTGAGTCGGTTGTGCGAGGATGTGAGATGCGAGATGAATGAGGAA
Organism: Fusarium sp. JS1030; assembly: GCA_000966855.1. Classification (NCBI taxonomy): domain Eukaryota; kingdom Fungi; phylum Ascomycota; class Sordariomycetes; order Hypocreales; family Nectriaceae; genus Fusarium; species Fusarium sp. JS1030. Next base: position 335,271 of record JWIW01000077.1, on the reverse strand, counting down.
GAGATAAGGGACGAAGAAGCCGTGCACCAAGTGAATACACAGATTGAAGAAATTTTGTTTACCATGCGACAGTGAATGGCCAAGGTCTGGACATCGAGTCGAAGGGAGTGGCAGCTGGCAGCGGCTGGCAAGCCTGTCTGTCCGTGAACTACCTAACGCGACACTTTTAGAGCCCTGCTTTTATTTGCTGAGCGAGGTATCAGATGATAAGGAGTCACGTCGAATTTTCCCTGTTGAACACTTTACAGTAGAGTTAAACACCCCTTTAAGCACATGCGCATCCAAGCCGGCGAGTACAAAGGTCGAAGAGGGCAAGCCCAGACATGAAAAGCGACCACGGTGGTTCCCACTATGGAACTGCTTTGAGGATGACCAAGGCCTTCACATAGCTTCATGCCTGCGCAAAGATGATCCCAGCCCCATCGAGGCGCTCTGAATCGACCCGATGACATGGCCCGGAGAGCCCATAATGTTGGTAAGTGTGAGTACTCAACAGGGGTTTCACCTTTGCCGCCACAAACGTTCATGCCTAAGGGTCCTCCAATTGGAGCAGAGTTAGGTAAATCTTTATTCACCACAATCATAAGCTATGATGAAAGCCACCTACCTAGGGTTCAGGATATAACATCAAGGTCCATTTCAGCTACGCCCACTGGTCGATTCGTGATGCCATTTATTTACTCAAAGTGGTTGATGTGTTACTCTCTTATATCTAAGGTTGGAAGGAGAGACAAAAAGGAATTCGCCCACTCTGGAGGAACACTCTAACCAGTCCATCAAATTCTCCCTCCCCCGCGTGGGTTGTCCTCTCTCTTCACGTCACTGAACCACAGATAGCCTGCACAGAATCATAGAGCCTCTGATTATTCTATTCACAGTTTGTTCTCTTTAGTGGCCCTCTTATTGTCTTTGGGTCGAAGCCATGTCATACTAAACATTGCCTATACTGTATGGCAAACAGGGATATTTGCATGGTTCCTGATAATACCATCACATTAATATAGGCCTTCATGTACGACATGGCTCCAGGTCTAGTCTCAGCAAGTATCTCCCGCGTCTGAGTTGTTATCTACAGTAAGCCCATGGACTCTGTGGCCAATTCATGAAAGAGAATATCCGGGCGTCAAAGCCAAAGCCCATCTCGAGGGCGAGAAATCCATACACACCCCCAACATTCCATCCCAGCTTTCCCCAAACTTGCCATTCAAGTTTTGCGGAGGCGCTTGCTGGATGAAGCGCCATCAGGGGAGACCAAATCTATGAGCTGTAGGGAAATATCGACAGACTTCTCGCATCTGCTGTCGATGTCCGTAAGCTTGGCCTGGGTCTCTTTCACCGTTTCTGTCAAAGCATCCATGCGAAGGCGACAATCCCCAACTCTGTCATCAATCACCTCGCAATGGTTGGTGAGGGCAGCCATGTCTGTGTCGTGCTTTTCGACTTTGGCTTGAAGGTCCCGGAGTTTGACCCACGCCATCCCGGTGGTGGTTTTTGCCTGTTCCACTGCGGTATTGATCTCCCGGTTCTGGGCTCGCAGCATGGTGACCTCCTTCTCGAGGGCCCGGAGTCGATTAGTCAGGGCTGTAATCATCTGAGACTGAACTTCGGATGCTCGAGTAGTTGCATCAGGAGTTTTGAAGGACTCTATGAGGTTGCCAGGGTTCTCAATCTCGTCAAGACGCCGAATCGCTTCACGAGGGTCAGTTTGGTGCCGATGGAAGGTCTTTGTGGGGTGGATGGTACCTTTGGAGGCTACAACGGCCGGATCTGTGTTGAGAGTATCCGTGTTGGCGGTGTCAACGTTATCCACAGTAGGCTTGAGCACTGAGGTCGTGGCAGCGCTCTCGGGTTTATCGTAGGTGATGAAGCCATCGAAGCACTTCTTCTGCATTTCATCGCTCACGTCAGGGTAAAAGATGCTGTCGGATGGGAAGTGAACACCCCAAAGTTCTGACATGTCCCTACGGATCGGCTCCAACATAGGGTGGGCAGGGCCAAACATGACGGCCATGAAAAACCACGCAGAGTATGAAAGCCGCTTTCGTCCGTTTTCATTCTTGCCTCGCAACAGGCTCCAGAGAGGATGGTGCTGCGGCGCCGAGAGCTGCTGGATGTTGTACAAGCTAGATGCCAAGACCTTGGGGAGCCACTGTGCTAGGATGTCGGCCAAGACGGGGGACATTTTGGGCCTGATGCTGTGGAAGGCATCCACGAGCTCGTTGGCTAAGATGGCGTGATGTCCGGGGTTGCCTGTCAAGTCGAAGGAGCTCAGACTAAATCTAAGGCTGATACGGCCCTCCAGCTGTGGCTCTTCCGAAGCTGACATGATGAGTCCCGTCGCTAGTAACAAGTCAGATATCGATTGTTGAGAGGGGATGGCCTGGCTTTGATAGGCTGGACGACGTTGGGACTCGTCCCCAACCGTCATGCCGGCCAAGGACAGAAGAATAGTGTGAAGGATGCACTTACTGATTCATTAGAATGGGGATCTAGACTCGATGTGAAAGGAGTGCAGGCGAGTGCAGGCGAACAAAGAGGTTCGCGATGACCAGGGAACGAGCAAGCAAATTACTCCGGGGTTTTGCAGTGTGGTACTTTTGGAGACTGCAGTGCTAAAGGTGAAAGAGGAAGAAAAAATGAAAGAGAAAGGAAACGGAATGTGGATGCCTGATTTGGGATGGTTGTGTTAATTTCCAGTTCGGTTTGTGGGTGTTTGTTTGTTTGCTTTCTTTCCCCTCGCCGTGGGGTGCAACTGGCAGTGCCAAGCATCCTCTGCCCTCCCAGGTATCTGTGCATTGCTGCAAACTACTGGAGAATTCCAAGTAGCCTCCTCAAGTCCAAATCCTCTGTTTTAATTCTCACTACTCCTTCATTCGACGCAGATGAACGCTACTACACACTCAGATTTCAGCTACTTCTCTATCACACTCGATTCCAACCGCCAACCAACCGCCAAAGCCTACCGTCATTCCAATCGACTGCACACGTTCAAGTCCCCCCGTCGCAAAAGCAGAACAGAAACACATCGAAAATCTGGTCTCCAACTACACTAGCCACCATGACCGACGAGTTGGCGATCCCAGAGGGATTCCCCGAGTACGCAGGGAACAACGCAACGGAGGCATCATGGCACCGCCGATTCATCCAGGCATGGAACGTCTGGGGTTACAGAGATCTGCCCCATGAGAGAGATACCTGGATTAAGATCGCCTCCCAGCTCAAGTTTGGCGGCCCCAAGACCAAACGCTTATGCGCGCACGTCGTTGGAAGGGTCAGCCAGGATGAGCTCGCATGGGGCCATATCACGGCTGCACTATTGCAATGGGGAAAGCACCAGGTAGCCCCGTCCAATTTCGCCAAGAAAGCACAAGCGAAGTTTCCGAGGTCCGATGTTCTCAAGGTAGAATGGAATGAGGATGGTCCCGTCATCACGAACTTGACTCTCAAGGACACGGGCCGCCGACCTCGTCAGAAGGGGCCCGACCAGCAGCCTCTACAGACAACAGAGGACGTGAAGGAGCATCCCACAGCTGATGGGGAGGGAAATGCGTCGCTGCAAACAAATGCGGAACGCCTGCTTGACACCGTTGTCGCACGCTTCACGCCTGTGGTGATAGACTCGCATGCGTCGAACACCAATAGCCAATCTACACTTTCAAGCGTGATGCTGGATTCTGTTTATCAGCCTTCAGAGGAACCAACAAAAGAGCGAGTGACGACCGCCGAAAACGAACCCGGAGAGCCGGCGACAATCGCCGGCCTCCGGGAAGCTCTTCACCAGTCTTATGAAGATGTCGACAATGCCAATGACAAGATCAAGAGGCTCGAAGAAGAAGCTATTAGCGCCAATGAAAGGATAAATGAACTCGAACAAGATCTTTTCCACCTTCAGGGAACCGAGACGAGAATGTCCAAGTACCAAAGGATGTGCGGGACTTTGGCCACCCTGCTTCTTCACCACCGCATCAGAACCCCCCAGGAAATTCAGAGGCTCATGTGGGAGCAGCGGTTATTCATGCCGGAGGGATATGCGTATAATGATGATTGATGATAATGCCGTCGTGTGGTCCGATCGGTAATTGGAAGAATTGTCTCTGCCACTGAGCGATCGTTACGTACAGCCTGGGATTTCCTTTCAACGTCTCCGTACAAGGAGCATGAGACTGTATAAAGTTATAATTAGGGAACGATTAGAGTAATAGTTTAATATTGTACGTCAATTATAGGGCCAGCTATGCGACAGACATAGCTCAATTGAAGTCGGAGATTCTTGCAACGTGGGCTGGATTAAATTTGATTGCGAGGATTCGGCAACTATTGATGAGCTTAGATGTGTTGTCATTGCGACTGCTGTAGGTGATAATGGCGAAGCACTAGCTAAGATTGGATGCACGGAAAATAGTTTGGTTATTACCAAAATTGATGCAGGAGAGATACCTGGTAGGGAATCTTACTGCAGGGTTGGAATTGCATATGCGAAAGAGTTTTGATGGACCCTGAGGATGACAACCTTGGAAATATTCGGTAACTCATATTAAGAAATTAATCACCTTTATTAGTTACTTGAGCAAGAGCCTTACGCATGACTGAAAGTCGTGATGCCATCAAGAGTTTGCCGTGGTGCATGTTGCTTCCTCAGGCACAAAATTGTATTCATGCCAGGTCCGTCCAACGACCCCCACCCCCACTGAAACAACCGTCCTCATGCATCTACACAGACACACAGCAATATCGCCAAACGTTGGTACATTGCTGCGATAAGCTTGAACCCTGTCGGACCAACACTGTGACGACATGTCAGACATGCCAAAGAAGCTGCCAGCCTGCGATCCATGCAGGGCTTCCAAGCTGGCCTGCGACCACGCAAAGCCGGTATGCATCCGATGTCGGGATGCCAACCGGTCGAGTCGCTGCAGGTACCGGGACTCTCCATTCAAAAAGAGGAAGAGGACCGCCACTGTCGACTCTACAATTAGCGTTGAAAGGTAAGGAATTATCTGCTTCTAGGATTTTTACTAACATGACCAGTCCCCCAAGGCCCTCTGTACCGTCCTCTGTGCAGCCCTCAGTGCGGGCGTCTGAGCCAGACATGAACGTCGAGGGCATGGTAACAAAGCCTCACAAGTACCCAAACCCTGGGTGGCTCGGCACTTTCAGCTATACTACTCTATTCGACAATCTCCCTGGCATGGAAGATGGGTCATCGGCTGGAATTACCCCCGACGGCAATCAAGATAGAAATGTTCGCTCCGAGAACAAAGCTTCCAAGGCAAACGTTGCTCATGGGGCCAAGCTGGTCGAGCAAATACGCCGTCTCCTCCCGCCGTCGTCTTGCTACGCCATTATCCAGTCATGGACGGCCAAAGACACCAATCTCGCCATAGCAAACATGTTTGTTGAGCGCTGTGCCCGAACAGTCCAAATACTACTCTCGGATGGGAGCGAAAGCTCCGTGAATGCAGTTGAAATATCGAGGAGACTCTTTGCTAACAGCTGCTACCCTCTGTTTGCGGATTCTCACCACACTATTGACGACTACTCTGCCCAGTTTTGTGGTCAGAACCCAAGATGGGAAACACTGGGCCTGTTCTGCACAGCAGTATCAAGGGCTGTGACTGACTTGACATATCCCGAGGCTTTTTGCGACTCTGATGAGGACCGTCGCCACCTACAGAGACTTGCCATGCATTTCTCAGATGTGTGTCTTGACGTTGCTGTTTCTCTCGACTGCTTAAACGACTTGCAGCTTTTTCTACAATACGAGAACTTTATTCTTCACTCAATGGTGGACGGGGATCAGAGTAAGCCATAGACAACCTTTGGTCGTGCTCGCTAATTCTTTGTCTAGGCTATCATTCATGGAAGCGGCTTGGAGACATGAGTAGCTCACTGTTTGCCCTGGGCCATCATCAACAATCGGAACACAACCTTGCCTCACCCGCCTTTTTAGTTGACCTGAGACGGGCCGTCTTCGCTCGTGCCTATTCTGCCGACAAGAATGTCTCCATCTTCCTCGGGCGACCCCACCGGATACACCGGAAGCACTGTCGGTTTTATCTCCCAGGCCATAGCTTGGAGATCACAGGACGCGCGCCTCTTCAACTACACCAGTGGGAGCAGGATACTGCATACGGCTACATGTTTGAGACCCAGTGGACTGCGCTGTGTGCTATTCTTAAAGAGGAGGTGCTCGATATTTTCGATGCGGAAGAGTCCGAAGAGCGGACTCAGAAAGCAGAGTTAGTAACTCGACCCTCGATTCCTATGCGGCGCTGACGATAGGTCCAGGGCTGTACAGAGACACGCACATGCGCAGTGGGATGCTTTGCCTTCCAAGTTCCGGCTTGAGGGACCTCTCAAGATAACCAGTTCGCAACCCGTCATGCGAGACTTTCTCGTCAGCGCTCGGCTCAACCATTTACATATCCTGTTCCTCCTCCGCCTGGCTCTCGTCCGAAGCCAACCCCAGTTTGATCCCGAACTAGCCGCGGTATCGGCAGAGATGCTCGGTATCGTCATTGAATCGATTATGCTCAAGGACCAACTGGCCAACTCTGGAACGTCTCTAGTCTGGAAGGTTGGTGAGATGTGCAGCTCAGCTGGATAATGCTAACAGAGTCTAGGTGGCGTATTACGGCTTAGCAGCAGCAGGAGTCATGTGTCTCTGGCTGCTCAGCCCGTGGCCAGATATCCATGTCTCTGGAATCAACAGATCAAAGATTGTCCGGAATCTGAGCGTCTTGGTTGCGGAGATGGAAACTGGGACACTGGTTCAGACCGATGATTCCAATTACAAGGTGTTGACAGGTGCCTCACAAACTATTGGGAATCTCCTTGATCGGCTCCTGCATGGCGGCACTGCGTACCAACCTTCGGGGCCATACCAGAGCTCTTCCCTTCTGGATGTGCAGAGTAAAGAAGGATGGAATCCCTGGGATGGTGCCACTCTGCAGGACTTTGAGACCGACTTCTGGCTCAATCTCGCGGAGCATCCATTTTTGTTGGGGAACGAGAACGAGAATCAGTCGCCCGCTCAGCCTCAAGAATAATGGCATGCGTCATGAAGAACGTTGAGTCCAGTCTTGCTTTATTCTACTCCCCGACTTCTCTGTTAAACGCCCCCTGTCTACTTTTGCTTGTCCATGAACCACGAAAGAGGCCCCTTGGGACAATCCTCCCTCTCTAAAAAGATCTCCACCATTCTTAGTTCCGTATCATTATTCAGTCCCTCATGCTCTAGTACCTCCTTCAGCTCTTGCCAGGTCTTGGCAGAGCCGGTATAAGTGCCTTTCTTGGCCCCAAAGAAACTCGGTGCCTCAAGATACCGCCAGGGAGTCACGTCGTTGTACTCTTGATTCTTTCCGTGGAGGGCGCGTTCAATGGTGTATCCATCATTGTTGATAAGGAATATGACCACATTGAGTTTGTGACGGACCATTGTTGCAATCTCTTGGGCTGTCATTTGGAAGCTTCCATCACCGATAAAGAGGATGGTCTTGGCAGTCGATAGGCCATGATAATTCGAAGATTTGAGGAGTTCTTGTTGAGCTAGAGCTGCACCTTGGGCGCCAGGGAGCATGTAGCCGATCGAGAGCCAGGTGACGGGCGTGAAGAGTCTGGTATGAAGAGGTAGCGGCATCTCTTTCACGCCATAACCAGAAGTGCCCGTTTCACCGAGAACAATGTCTCCGGGCTGGATAAGGTTCGCTAGAATACGCCACAGTCCATCTTGCGTGAGCTTCTCGCTCGGAGGTTTCTCTGAGATCTGAAGTAGGGAATCTCGAGGCAGCTGCGGATAAGGGTCGTATGAAGCGATGCGCGCACTGTCTAGATCGCTGACAAGTCGAGACGTGACATATTTGCAAGATACATCGTGATATGTCTGCTTTCCAATCTGGATGCCTTTAGGCGTAAAAAGAATGGAAGCACCCTCTTTTGGAATGGCGGAGTCGCCATAGGTATTGGTGAAGCTCAAGTGTGGCCCAAAGAAGAGGACTAGGTCTGCTTCCTGAATGAAGGTATGCGTCTTGGGATCGTCAAAGTTTCCTTTGTATATGCCATGAAAGTTGGGCAAATTCTCTTCAGTAAGGCTTTTGCCGAAACCTGCCGTCCACGTGGGCCACTTGGTCGACTTGATGAGGGCCTGGACACTATCCCGAATACCAAGCGGTCTGGTTTCGCCATCGACGATGATGACTGGCTGTTTGGCGCTGTAGATTCTATCCAAGATCTTGCTCAAGACCTCGTCTTGTGCCTCATCGGGCTCTCCTTCGGGCAATGAAATGGGGGTTTGGAGCCTGTCTGCCGGCAGTGGTTTGGCAACCATGTCGACGGGGACTTCGAGATAGACAGGGCGGCTGTACAATAGACACTGCCTCAAGACCTCATCGATCTGGTCTGCGCTCGTCTTTGGATCTCTGAGACATTCCTGGGCCACCGTCACATGCGCATGCATGGCTGCAAAGCGGCGGTATTCCCCATCGTTGAAAGTATGATGGATCAAGAGACGTTTTTCTTCGGATGCACGGGATGGGATGCCCACGATGTGAACAACTGGGGCGTATTCGGTGTATGCGCCAGCTATGGCGTTGACGGCAGAGAGCTCGCCAACTCCGAATGTCGTGACGACAGCCCCGATGCCCTTGATTCTGGCATATCCATCGGCTGCATACGCAGCATTGAGCTCATTTGCGTTCCCGACCCATCGTAGACCTGCAGGTTGAACGTAATCTAGCAGGGACAGGTTGTAATCTCCGGGGACGCCGTGGATGGATTCAACGCCTAGTTGACGTAGGCGGGTGAAGAGGTACTCGGCTAATTTGACAGATGAAGGCATTGTGATTGAGACTGGCCAAACAGATTATAGATGATGGGAATTGCCAGCTCTGAAGGATGATGTTAAATAATGGCACACGACTTGGAGCTCAGCTGGAGAGGGGGCGATCTGGTATGGGGCAGATCTACGCTCGGCAATTGGTTATCCGAAGAGGAGCGCCGAGGTTGGCGTCTGTCGCACAGGATTACGCCGCACTCCGAAAACGCACTCGGAGTGTCGCTACTCCGAAAGCTCGGAGTATCACGACAGCTAGGTATTAGTGATCAGAAGCACGTCAGTTTCGTGATATTGATCCAACTAACAGTATTTATTTTCTTCTCGTGAAACGGAACATGTCATTTTCATAATATCGTTTTCATCATATCCCCAATTAGATTTGGGAACATTTCGTCTTCAGCCATGCTTCAGAGCAAGCTTGCACAGATTGACAAGAACCGGGCGACGTCCCAGCCTCTACCTACAGGCAGTGCTCCGTATACAAGTTCAAGTTTCTTCAAGGTCCAAAAGCCAGGAGACAAGCCAAATGCCAAGAACTTGAAACATCAGTTCAGCAGGGACAGCTACAACCTGCAAGTCTCACCTCTCAAGGCGGCGTCTAGGGGCTACAAGCATAATGACATGATAAGCCTGGGAACTGCCCGACCCTCGCCGCAATACTTTCCGTGGGAGGCCATGCATCTGGAGTGTCCGCACAGCGACTCACCAGGGGTCCAAAATCCCCTAGGTTCCGGCCTGACTATGGATTGCCTTAGAGGCGAACCTGATTACGACCTTGCCATTGCCATGAATTATGGCTTCACCACGGGATCCCCTCAGCTTCTGCGCTACGTCACGGAACATACTGAGCTGATTCATAACCCTCCATACGCCGACTGGGCGAGCTGTCTTACGTGTGGCACAACCTCTGCGCTGGAGATTGCGTTCCGTATCTTCTCCAACCCAGGTGATACGATTCTCATGGAGGGCTACACCTACTCAGGCACCATCGCCGCAGCTCGTGCGCAAGGCTTGAAGTTCCAAGGCGTGGATATGGATGATCAAGGCCTTGTACCATCAGACTTGGACCACAAGTTGACCACTTGGGATCCAGCCAAGGGTCCGAAGCCGTTTGTCTTCTACATGATTCCCACCGGACAGAACCCCACTGGCACAACTCAGAGTCTGAAGCGTCGCAAAGACATCTATGAGCTGGCAGAGAAACACGACCTCTATATCTTGGAAGATGATCCTTACTATTTTATTCATCTGGGTGCAGGCTCTTGCTCCTTACACTCAGATCTGGATGATTATCTGAGTCGCTTGCCAGCGTCCTACCTCTCCCTTGATGTTTCTGGTCGTGTTCTACGTATGGACACAACCTCCAAGATCCTTGCACCTGGTCTACGCCTTGGCTGGGTGACGGCAAGTGCATCAGTTATCGACAAGTTCATATCCTACTCCGAGGTCGGCGTGCTCTGTCCGAGCGGACCATCACAGGCGATGGCCTACAAGTTGCTGGATAAAACCTGGAGACACGAGGGGTTCATCCGCTGGCTTATGAACCTGTCAGCCGAATATCGCCGCCGCCGAGACGTTCTCGTTGCAGCGTGCGACAAGCACCTCCCCTCGGACTTTTGCGTCTACAGAGTCCCAGAAGTCGGCATGTTCTTGTGGGTTAACTTGGACTTGTCAAGGCTAGGACAGCTCACGCGGGATGTCAATGGTGACTCTTTGTGGAAGACGTATCTCGACATTGAAGGAGAGATATTTTCACAAGCTCAGCAAAACGGAGTTCTCGTCAGTAGAGGCAGCTGGTTCATGAATGATGTGAAGGAAATGCGCGGTGTGAGTTTTCGGATGACGTTTGCTGCGGCAGAGGAGGATTCACTTGATAGGGCTGTTGAGAGGTTTGGTCATGCCCTACGATCGCAGCTTGGGAAGAGACAGCAGGACTGGGCAGCCAGAGAGATCTCAAGGCACGGGTGGGATTATGTTGAGGTATGATACCGTATCAAGTCAGCAAGTTAGGTAGAGCCCATAGGTCATTATAATCTTAGCCTAATGCTTAAGATTGGTTAGATAGAAACTATTAAGATCCTTAGCTGTGAGTGAGCCTATTCAATGCCATAAGATAGGTAGGTAAAGATAACTAGACCCATAGGCTCTACTTAGCTTACTGAGTTAATACGGTATACAAGACTTTGAAACATGGTTATCTCGGTATCTAGAGTTTCGCGACAGTTTTCTGTTCTACTGGGACAGCTTTAGTCCTCAACAGTCGCCTTAGAATCTTGCCACTTGGAGACTTGGGAATCGTTTCCAAGAACCTTATGCCTCCCTTCAACCACTTGTGCCTCGCTTTATGCTCCTCCACGTGTTTGCGAATCGCTGTTTCGACCTCATCGCTGGATAAACCTGCTGCTGCCTTGCTCTTGACTACAAATGCGAGAGGCACTTCTCCAGAGCGTTCGTCGGCAACTCCGATTACTGCACAGTCGGATACATACGGGTGGTCGAGGAGATGAGCCTCGAGCTCGGCTGGAGCAACTTGGTGGCCCTGGGCCGAGTTAGCAAGTGGTGATAGTGTGGAGTCTTCGGACCCTTACCTTGACTTTGATCAATTCCTTGATGCGGTCGACTACTACAAAGTGTTCCCAACCGAGAGGAGACTTGCGGACGAGCACCTCATCGCCAGTTCTAAGCCAGCGCCCATCTGAATGCCACACGAATGTCTCTGCGCTGGCTCTCTCATTGTTCAGGTATCCTAAGGTAACACATGGAGCCTGGACATAGAGTTCGCCCCTGGTTTCGTGCTTGGTGACCTCTTTTCCGTGCTGATCAATGATCTTGGCCTTAACGCCTGGCAATAGAGAACCTGACGAGCCTACAAGAGCGTCTGCCTCGCTGGTGTGAAAGACAGAGGGTGAAGCTTCAGTCAATCCTAGTTTCTACTATAAGTGATATCCGAAATGATGCTTCGTAGAGACGTACCGTAGCCTTGGCTAATCCTCCATCGTGGGTATAGTTCTAGCAATTTGTGCACGGTCTCACTACCCAGAGGAGCGGCACCAGAGAAGATGAGACGGACGCTACTGAGGTCATATTTTTGACATTTGTCGTAGTTACTGAGAAGCTGGACAATTATGGGCGGCACAACGCAGAGCTGTTCAATCTTGAACTTCTGGACAGCTTCTAAGAGTTGATCCAGTTGGAAGCGTTGAAGAACAATGACCTCGTCTCCGCGGTATTGTGCGAGGTGCGCTATGACGACGAGCCCATAGATGTGGCTGAATGGAAGCACTCCAAGGGCGACCTGGGTTTCTATACCTTCGTTTCGACGGGTAACGCTTTCGAATGTTTGAAGCTGGAGGGTGCAGGCGATCACATTGTAGTGGGAAATCATGACGGCTTTCTGCTGCCTGTTAGGCTGGTCGTCTTCAGCACCGGAGAATACGTACTGGCAGTCCAGATGTGCCGCTCGAGTAACACAAGTAGGCGACTTGTCTCTTTCCCTGCCCAGGGGTCCATTCCAGAGTAGAGATGGGGGGCAACGACTGGCCCTCTGATATCAGATCCTCAATGTTCTTGAAGCGGTTGTTTGAGGGAGAGCCTGGGATAGGGAGGAGAAAGATATTCTTCTCCGGGATCCCCACCGCCTGAGCTGCCTTCAAAGCCGCATCCAGCAAGGGAACACAGGTGAATAATGCCTTTGCCCCAGAAGATCGGAGCTGGTGCTCCAACTCGGAGCTAGAATGTGCTGCGCTTGCGGGAGTGACGATACCGGAAGCACGGTGGACAGCATGAGTGAGAGGGAGGTAGTCGATCTGGGTTTAGCTGTTAGCAAAGAGGACATCAGGTTCACGACCTAGGACTTGCCGTATTCAAAGAATAGACGGCCACAACTCTATCCCATTCCGTGCCGTCAAGGGTGTCAAAGCCGGCATTCTTGACAATCGCCCGTGCGAGATGGTCAACTCGTTGAGCAACGTCGGCGACAGTCCGCGATTGACCAGTGATGCCGCATGTGTATGGATTTCTTGATTTAGCAAACGGCTGCCTCCCGTGTGCCTCAGTGTTGACAAATTCTTCCACGGTGATAGAGTCCGGAACGTCTGTCCATCATTAGTACTTGCTTAGCATGGGTCGGAGAGCAACCTACGTGGAAGAGGGGGAACCCATGATGGGGGATGAAAGACCATTATGTCTGACTGTAGTTATTATCTATCGCGTAATGATGCAGCTCTAGAAGATGGCGGTATTCTTAGTCTTGTTTTAAACGCTGCTTTGAAAGGTCAAAAATTGAAGCCAAAGAGTTGGGGGTTGGTGCGGAATTGCGGCGCTGCCTCGGCTTGCCTCTTCAGATCCTCGGATGAACCGCAACGAGCCAATCGGACCTCAATGTTTAAATAGACGGAAACATTCACCGAAATCTGGGGTTAGTTTAGATGCGGGGGTTGTGACGTAATCTTGAATGGTTGATGAGATTCCGAGGAGAGAAGTGGGGGGTCTCCGAGGAAGACGTTCTCGGCGCTAAACTACGGGATGCAGGGCTGGATATAACAACCCACTGTATCGTTCTAACAAGCTGTAAATCACTGTTCAAGTTCGTGATACCCTTCCTCAGATCCTTCGCAGGCAGATGCGGCTCGAATGCGTTTCAAAGATAGTTATCAAACACCGTCCCTGTTTTTAACCTCACCAATTCTTCAACCAAAATTAGCCTAACAGAGCTAATCTCTCCATGTCGACTCGAGCAGTCCTTTAGCTCAACATGCGACTTGAACCTGGACTTTGAGTCTGAAGGACACTCAAGAACTGCTTAGGCAACATTTCAGAAGCGGGCATGAACAGAAACGACTCTCATTGTACCGTGGAGAATGGTCCCAAGTTAACGTTCTACTTCAAGCTCCGAAACTAAAAGGATGATATGCTCATGACTCTAGTGGCCAGAACGAAAACTTGCGGCAGGGAGTTCTGTCATTAGTTCCGCTAAGTATGATTCTGGGCTATTGGAGAGGCTCATCATAACCCTAAGCCGCGAGTGCCATTGGTTCGGCAGAATCGGAGTGTCGGCCTCTCGAGCGGAGCGGCTAGTCCGAGTGCTAGGGACTACACCGAGCTTTCATTTCGTCACAACACAGCCTAGAAATAAAGAAGCTTGAATATGAGCTCATGATCTTAATGCCCAGCTCTCGATAAAATGGCATGAATTATGCCTTATCTGAGATATTCATACGCTGATAGGGATGTCCCAGCATATCTATAAATGCTCCATGTACTCACCCGCAGCTAAGGATCTTAACAGTCTCTGACTAACTAATCTTAAGCATTAGGAGAGGGGTATGGTGACCCATATGCTCTACACAACTTGCTGAGTTGATATGGTACATCGGTAACTTGGCGCACAGGCATGATGAAATAATGAATCTAATTCTCATTCTTGAATGTCTTCTCACATTCTTCCTCTAGTTCTGTAAAACTATCGCTTAGCCCCTCTCAACACCCATAACAGCATCCGCGTAATGGAGACTACTAATGCAGGCGTCCTACATAGTTACTGGCCTTTACCCCTCGGGGTTAAAAACGTTGGAGCACTCCGCCCCTCGATCTGCTGCGGAGTTAAGATATCTCCGCCGTTAAAGCGCTCCGGTGCCCGCTCTGGATACACGGTAGGGTTTATTAGAGTTGGTGTATTGAATCGCCTCGCAATATTTTCCGTAAAGGCATTGGATGAAGGTACATGGCTACTTGCGTATGTCGGACAAGAGGGTCGACGCGTTGCACCCCGGCGTCTTCCAAGGACCACGACTGGGCGTTGAAACACCCACGATCTCTGGGGTTGATCATTAGCATCGCTTTGACTGCCATGGTAACATTCTTGTTAATTGAATCATAGTGTGGGAAGTATGGCAGACTGTAAGACCGGGCCTGGCACTGAGGAGAGGCGCTTGACCTGATGACGGCGCATGAAGCCTTGGCATCTGTCGGCCCAATAATAACAAAGTTAGGACCAGGCCACTTAAGTTAAGCCGTGAGTGTCTAAAGAGAAATCCATTAGAGCAATTGCAACATAGCTTTGGTCCTTAATCAACCAGAGATCTGTTCATGGCCGTAGACGACACCGAGAAAGCAATATCTTCTCCTATTCCGGTCGTTGGCTTCTTATAGGCCCAGAGTTGCGATGCGGGCCCGTCTTTCCCTCCGTCTGGGCATAAGCCGCGTCTAGAAATCACCAACGAGAAAATACGGCCATGAATCGAGCCTTGGGTGCCCAAGTCCGTCGGGATGGCTGTTGGGTGTATGGGGTAGTTGAATGCAAGTCAACTCGTTGAAGTTTCTCTTTGACAAGAAAATGCTTTAGGTAGCTGATATCTTTCCGCCAATTTTTAACTATTCGAAATCTGTTATATATAGAGCTTGAATACCAGCAGTGAGATCACGAGATTGCAGATCCAAGTACATGACACCGGGGTGTAAGTCGCAAAAACGCCGCTTAGTAATACAGGTCGCACACGTTCCTCCGCGGTGGAGATACGCCGGAGTCAACCGCCATCCCGAGGACCCGAACGTCGCCTCTGCAAGCCTCAACTCTGGGCAAGTATATCATGCAGAAGCGCAACTGCCATATAACAAGCATCGCCAACCATGGACTTCAACTCGCCTGATGCCCAGCAGCAGGGCCAACCTCACACGCCACAGCAGAACAGCAGCAACCCCACCGCCGCCTCCAGGAGCCCCCGCGTCTTGGCCTGCGTCTTGTGCCAGCAGCGCAAGATCAAGTGCGATCGCAACTTTCCCTGCTCCAACTGCATCAAGGTGCGCGACCCTTGTATGGCTTCTCGTTCTGTCAACTGTCTGGCCTTTTTGCGCTTATTGTTGTGTAAGAGCTCACTCGTCGTAGGCTAGCGTGGTTTGCACGCCATCTACGCCTGCGCCTGCTCGCAAGAGGAGACGGCCGAACCAGGTCCTCCAGGAGAGGCTTACCAAGCTTGAAGCCCTACTCGATCAGTATTCCGCAGCTGGTCCTCCGCCTCAGACAGATGAAACTCCTCAAGAAGCATCGGGTGCGTCGTCCGCCCCATCGCCTATGCCACCTTCCGCGACATCCGACAGCCCTCTGCCAGCTGGAAAGATCGTCGTTGAAGATGGCAGCGTAAAATTCATGGACAGTTACTTATGGGGTATCATCCATGAGAATGTAAAAACATGATTCCTCCCAGGCTACTCTTGCAAAAGCTAACAGTCTTCAGCTCAAGGAAATGCGGCAGGTCATAGAGGCGGAAACTCCGGAAGACTCACAGGACCTGCTCTCGCCCGACACCACTAGGATAGACGACGAACATGTGGACCTGCTTCTCAACGGCATCTCTTCTATGCAGCTCGATGACTTGGTGCCCTTACCAGTTCACGTCTTCCGTCTCTGGCAAATCTTTGTCGAGAGGGTCAATCCTCTGACCAAGCTGGTTCACGTGCCAACGTTACAACCTGTCGTCATAGAGGCTGTGACAAATCATATGAATGTATCCAAAAACTCTCAGGCGCTCTTATTCGCCATCTACCTCTCCTCCGTTGTGAGCATGACAGACAAGGAGTGCAGGACAATGCTTGACATGCCAAGGGACGAGGCCCTCGGGAGGTTCACGAAGGGTGTCAAGGCAGCGCTCACAAAGTCCAACTTTTTAGTCAACTACGACATGGTTACACTGCAAGCCTTGGTGCTTTACCTGGTAGGCACATCCGACTAAAACCCTTCAGCTGCCTGGGCTAAAAATCATCTAGATCTGCCTGCAAGGGCGAAGCAACCACGACGCTGTGTGGGTTCTCAGCGGCGTCGTCATCCGCATAGCCCACAAAATGGGCCTGCACCGTGACGGGGATACCCTAGGCTTGTCCCCCTTCGAGGCAGAGATGCGCCGTCGTGTGTGGTGGCAGATCATCACGCTCGACTCGACGTATGCGAGCACCTCTGGCCTTAGGGACACGACGCTGCTTCCTTCGAGCTGGGATACCAAAGCCCCCCACAACATAGACGATGCCGACTTTTCCCCCAGGTCAAGCGAAATTCAGTCCCACGACGGCCCTACCGAGATGGCTTTCTGCTTGATCCTGTACGAGCTCATCAGATTCATCAAGGATAACCCCGCGCACGACCTGGAGCATGTCGTTCTCGGTGGCCAGGGCGCCGAGCCCGGTACTGCCGAGTACAACGCCTGCATCGCCTCGCTGAATGGGTTCCGGGCTGTGATGGACGATCTTGAGGTCAAGTTGGCCAACATCGAGGAACAGTTCTGCGACCCAACGGCCGGGCCAGTGCACACCATGGCCTGCGGAATCCGCCCCTCCATCACCACCGAAGTCCGCCACATGCTCACACCCATGCGCGAGACACCTGAATGGGGCACCGAAGTCAACAATGTCCAGGACAACTTGTTCCGCATCTGGCTCTCTCACCACGAGGCCATGATGACATGCTACGACCGATGCTGCAATGGGCCCTTTCTCTGGTTCAACAAGTGTCATTTCCAGCTTGATGCTATCATGTTCCTCGTCAACCTGCTCATCAACCGCAGCCAGGTCGGAACTCTTGCCGATCGCTGTTGGCTCCTAATCGACCGCGTCTACTACTACCACGACGAGCTGTGGAACATGAACAAGAAACAGCACACGCAGCTGGGATGCTTCGTTCTCAAAGCATGGAAGATCCGCGAGGAAACGCTGACCCACCTGAAAGCTTCGTTTGATATCCCTGCATGTGTTCTGAAGCTCAAGACGCGTATAGTGCAGTCTGGTATGGGGTCAACGAGCCGCGAGTGGTCGCCGCCAATTCCCCCTGAGATGGAACCCCACAGACACAGTACTGCGCCAGACATGCAGCTTGATCTTGGGGGACCGTTGCAGGATCCGCTGCCCACAGACTGGGAGCTGCTGGGTGACCCAAACAATACCAATAACCAGAATCTGCCCGTTTTTGGGTTTCTGGGAAACTATGGTCAGTGGGCACCCGGTCCTAACTGGTAAATCATGCGGAAAAGAAATAGAATTGGGAATGAATAACCTGGATGTCATGTATGAGGCGATGAGATAGACCATGAATCAGGTCAGTATAGTCCAAGACGGTCATGGTAGCGGCAGTCTGAGAGATCCCCTGTGGAGGACATTGAAAAGCTCGTCTGTTGAGCAGCGAGTGAAGCCACAGGGCAAAGTTTAGAGGTTTGGGCCAAAGCAAACGGAGAGGCCTATTTGAAATAGTCACCGTCTCTTACCGGGACAAGGCGTTTAGGATTTGAAATGGCAAACTATTATCAACCGACGTGACATGGAACCTAACAGCCCACGAGCACAACTTTTCACAGTCTATAGATTCGCTTTTATCCGCCAAACCAACCTCACCAGGCTTTCGATCCGCCTTGGCAAATCCAAACATTTTCAAGGCTCTCGCAAGCCAGTTGCCCGTTTGCCCGTCAGCAACTCGGCCTCTCCATCTTCCTTGACCAAGTAGATATCCTCGTGACGCACGCCAAACTTGCCCTCGAGGTAGATACCCGGCTCATTGGTAAAGGTCATGCCCGGTGCCAGCAGCGCCTCCTTGTTGAACTTGTTCAAGTAAGGCGACTCGTGGGCCTTGATGCCGATGCCGTGACCCAGACGGTGGGTGAAGCCATATCCATAACCCGCATCCTCGATGACAGTTCGGGCTGCAATATCAACGCTGGCAGCCGTGTTGTTGGGTCGGAAAGCCTCTGCGGCGGCTGTCTGCGCCTCGAGTACGATCTGCCAGACCTTTTCTTTCTCTTCACGCAGAGGATCCTGGGCAAGATTGTCGCTGTTTTTTGGGGGGTCGATGAGGAAGCTGCGGCAGATATCAGACGAGTAGCCCAAGTAATGGGCGCCCACGTCAATGACAATCATGGTGTGATATGTGAGCTTCTTGCCACCTGTGACAAAGCCTCCGTGAGGCAGAGCACCGTGTTCTTCAAAGAGAACAATGTTGAAGAAAAGGCTGAACCCGATAGAGAGCATGGCGTTGTCTAGAATCGTGGTCACTTCGTCCTCAGTCAAGCCAGGAACCAGGCAAGGACGCATCGCCCTCACAGCCACCACAGTACCCGTGTTGACGGCTCGGAGCAATTCCACCTCGGCCGCACTCTTCTGCTGCCTGACAAGCTCAGCCTCAGGGGTGAGCCCGACAGTCTCGAAACCGACGGACTCCAGCCCGCGGGTAATGTAGTCGCGAATCTCCTCATCCATCATGAGCTTGATGGCTCCTTTCCTGGCTGCGAATAGCCTTGAGTTAAGAAGAGTCTTGTAAGGGTTCCAATGCTCCTCCCAGATGACAATATCGAGCTCCTCATCGCGAGAGGGAATGCCTAGCATGCGGACACGGCCAGCCTCGAAGCTGGGCGACAGGAAAGCAGTCTTGGCCGTGATCTGACCATCGGGATTAAGCTGGGGCATAATGAGCATCAAGAAGGGGCGCTCTTCGGGCTCCCAGGGTTCCCAGTCGACCTGGGAGATGTTGCCGTAGTACTGGAACGTGTAGCCAGGCTCCAAAACAAAGGCATTGACGCCGTTTGCGTGCAGTGCCCTCGCCAATTTGTCCCGACGCTCCAGGAACTCTTCGGCCTCAATTGGCTTGGCATTGTCGAGGAATGAGAGGTCGGCTTTGAGGTTGTCGATAGCACATTGTTGCACCTTGTTGACGTCAAGAGTGCTGGGCGCGTGATGGTTCTTGTGCTGGCAAGGGAGGCTGTTGGTGAAGAGGAGAGTCGTGCAAATCAGGGCGCCTGCGGCCAAACACCACGATAGCCTAGACCTCAGGCTTGTCTTGCGGTGGTGATTGCGGTGCAGCAACACCGCCGCTGCATCGTCGTATGTTTCTGGAGAGCCCATCTTTGCGTATGGATGACAATGGAAAGCTTCTCCGAGAGTCGGGCTAAGAGAGGTATCGTGTGTCGGAATCAGTTCATGACGCCGGGCCCACTGATAGGCCGACCAGAGATACGGACCCGCCCAACGTATTGAACTGAGCGGACCGTTGTAACTCTCCCCACTCTTGGTTTTGACTCTAATTGGTGCCCCCAGTGCCGGATATAATTCCGGAATCCTTTCCCCACCCCCATTCGGGGAACGCTGCCCGTAACAAGGAAGGTCGAAGCGCGCGATCATCAGAGTCGGCCAACAGTTAGCCGATGGCCCGGCAAACATTGATAACGAATCTGTTAAGAAGTAGACTCCGCGCTGATGGGGAGGATCCTCTCTGGTTCCTACTGTAACCTTGTCCCGAAAATGACTGCTCAACTGCAGACTCTGGCCGTTGAGCCGCATCCAGACACCATCGACAACACGACCCACGACAAGAAACATGCCGCCTCTGAAAAAGGAGCCGAGGTCGAGGCCGGCATCGTCGTAGACGGCCCTGAAAAGACCTACTACAGCAGACTCTCGGTCTGGCTGATGGTGCTCTTTTCGGGTCTGGCAATTGGCTCTGATGGATAGTAAGGAGCTCTCGCTCACTCCATTATGCTCTCGCTTGCTTTGTCCCCTGCTGTGGTTCTAGGCTTACATGTGTGCTCGTGCTAGTAATGCTGCCGTGATTGGAAATGTCCAGCTCATCATGACCGTCCTGTATCCGGACTCTTTAACGAGTTCCATCTCGACGCGTCTCAGCAACGCCTTTCTTATTGGGATGATCATTGGCATGCTCTTCTTTGGTCTCATCGTGGATCAATTTGGTCGTAAGACTGGTGCCGTCGCTACTACTACCCTCCTCGTCGTGGGAATTGCCCTCTCTGCTGCTGCGAGTGGAAGTACCGAGTTGGGTATGTTCTGGATGCTCATCATTGCCCGTGGTGTCGCCGGTGTTGGTGCTGGCGGCGAGTACCCCGTGTCTGGAGCTGGTGCTGCAGAGGCGACCGATGAGAGTGCCAAGTACCGCAAGCACCGAGGCTTCATGTTTGCCATGCTCGCTGATCTGTCGGCGTCTCTGGGCTATGTCTGGGCTGGTCTGACACCTCTTCTCTTGCTCCTCTGCGTGCATCAAAAGGAGAGCAAATACGCCATCGTTTGGCGTACCACGTTTGCCCTTGGCGCATTCCCTCCTCTCGTCATCTTCTGGTTCCGTATGCGCATGGCAGTTGCCACAGCGTACCGAAAGTCATCCATGCGCAAGCAGCGTGTACCATATTGGCTTGCCCTGAAGAGATATTACCGCCCCTTGATCGGTGTTGCGACCTGTTGGTTCCTGTACAACTGGATCTCGATCCCCTTTGGCATTTTCAGCTCCACCATCATGTCTCGAGCCAACGTTGGTGATAGTATCGTCAAGAATCTGGGGTGGGGCGTTGTCATCAACTGCTTCTATATCCCCGGCCCCTTTATTGGAGGTTACCTGTCTGATAAGATCGGCCGTCGCAAGACCATGGCACTGGGATTCACCCTTCAAGCCTGTCTTGGCTTTGTCCTTGGTGGCGCCGAGAAGCAAATCCAAAGCATCTTTCCCCTCTTTGTCGTTCTATATGGCATCTTCTTGACTCTGGGCGAGGTTGGCCCCGGCAGGTAAGACAAACCACAACCTCATATTCCCTTTTTTAAGCTAACTCGAAGCCAGTACCGTCGTCCTGGCCGCCTCCGAATGTTTCCCGACTTCCATCCGCGGCCAAATGCTCGGCTTCATTGCCGCTTGGTCCAAGGCTGGCGCTGCTATCGGAACCCAAGTCTTCACAGCCATCCTCAACTCGTACGCCGACGACCCTTCCAAGGGCAACCAAGTCGCCTTCTTGATTGGCTCGGCCTTTGCTGTTCTAGGTGCCATCGTTGCCTACTTTGTCATTCCTGATGTGTCGCGACGTCTTGAGGACGATGACGAAGCGTGGAAGGCTTACTTGGTAGCCAACGGATGGAATGCCACCTGGGGTGATACCGAGACCAAGGATCCTGACGGTGTCATTATGAACAGAGCTGCTACATAATGGCAACGGCTGTGATCCCTGCTTTGCCATAGTATGCCACGATCTTTTTGCGGTTCTTCAATATGGTGGCTTCTTAGTTTCTAGTATCCTGAGTAGACAGCACTGACTAAATTACCGTCCTTCGTCCACATACCAAGTCTACTACCTTCAGATCAGAGAACGCATTTTAATCCATCAAATTACAGAGCCTCCAGAATACTTCAGAATGCAAATGACAAATTCCCCGCCGGTTCTAACTCAGTCTCATGCAACTGGTGCTCCTCGGACCATAGTAAACGCGAGAATTCACCATCTGCCAGGGGTCCAAGAGTGTCAGGTCCAGAATGCTCCGGATACCAAGCCTCAGTTGTGTTCGAGGGCTCCCAGTTGGCAATGCCTTCAATGCTCGGCTGCGCCTCAAGTTCTCCTGTTATCGATGCAGAGGGTCCCGTCAGCATCGGAACGTGCTCTGCCTGGGCCGTCGTGGTTAGATCGAGCGGTTGTTGCAAGCCGTAACAGTCCGTATCCTCCGGGCTCATCGTACCGATTACGTTGGGATCCACCGTTTCGCTAGGGTAAGGATGCTCAACCGCTCGATCCCCGTCATGAGCCAGTTCGACCGACTCTTCATCAGAAGAGTAATCGCCGTTGGGATCATAGTCTATCAACAGCGCTGGCAATAACTGTTTAGATACCACTTTCTTGACCTTAGCTAGGCTCTGCCCCCCAAAGTCCATTTTCGGCGCATTTTTGTCGAAAATCATCTTCGCCCGCTTGGAGCGCGAGTATGTCTCTGCGTGACGCAGTTTTCGCTCTTGAAGGCTGTCCAAGTACGGGCTGCAAGGTAGTTTTACCTTTGGGAAAAGTACTCTGAAAAATCGATACCACTGTTCCTCGGGTTTCATACCCAGTCTGTTGGCATGTATTTTGATTTGTTCAAGCTGATCGTCTGTGATGAGCGATATTGGGGGTTTGGTGGGCTTGGTGGACTTGACGCAGGGGTGATTTCGCTTTTTGCCCTTTCCGAACCTCTCGAAGCACAGAGAACAGTACGCCCGTTTGTGCGTGTCTATGAGGTGCTGCTTCACGTGGCTAACTGTCGTAAGCCTCGAGGAGCACGTTTGTCTAAACCTGATCTCCTTCCACTTTAGAAATGGGCAAGCCCAGGTCGGGGAGCTCTTGGGGTTTTTAGCACTGGATGTGCCTTGTCCGTCACCTCGGGATTCTTCGTCGTCGCTCTCTCCCGAGCCATCTATGGCCTTACGCCTTCGCGGGTCGGCCTTTCTCCTGATCGGCGTGCTGGTTGTTCCAGCTACGGTGCCAGGATCGCCAACCGTACGTTGCGCGGCCTGTTTCCCCGCCGTCTTGTTCCGTTTCTCAGACCTCTGCGGTGCGTAGGACCTGCAGAAATCCTCAACAAGCAATTCGACTAAAGAGTCAATGTTCTGTTGAATTCCCAGTATCCGCTGTAGATCTAAACCCAGTGCGTCGAGGTCTCCTTCCGAAATAGTGTCGGAACTAGTCTCCAAATCCTGGGGATATTCACTCGCGACCCAGGACTTGTCTGTATCATCGAAACTACCGATGCCAGCAAGGTGCGCAAACTCATCACCATCAGGCAGACGGGTCCCATCACTTTCAGCCAATTGGGTCCTGTCGCCGGATGCCAAAGATGCCGTTTTTGAATCCGGGTCGACTTTAGAATACTGATCCTCGGTCGCTCTCACGACATTAAGCGGCTCGCCAGCGAAACACAGACGAGAATTCTCCCATGAGAATTCGTACGCTCGTACAAACAGACCAGCGGCTCTGTCATCAGAGGCTGGCTGCATCATAGGCGCCTCAGGGCGCGAAACGTGCTCCGAGGACTGTATGTCAGTGGGCACAGACATTGATGGACCACTAGTCGACGACTCGGACGCCTGCAAGGTCGATGCAGTCGGCAATCCTGAGGGAATCTCCGGCGGCATCCTCGTCACTGGATAGTGATGGTGATGGCCCAAGCCCCCGAAATCAGACTCTAAGCCTAGATGCGAGGCAGAATAGATCGTGGCATGTTCGTGTTCACCCAAACCTAGGAGTAAAGGGCCACTGGCTAGGTCCCCCTCACGCGTGGTCGAGGCTTCAGGGAATTGATCCAACACCTAACATTGATTGATTCGTTAGTTGACTTTTTCGTATAGTATTGGGCAAAGGTAAGTCAGGTCCGACTCACTCTAATGGAGGGCTTCTTGGGCGCCGAGGCGCTTGATGAACTAGCATTGTCGGTCGGTGGCTCAGTATCCATTGGGTTGGACATGGTATTGATGGCGCAGAGTGGTGGTGATGGCTAGATAAAGTAGAAACGAAGACAGACAAATAAATTAAGAAGTTAAAAAAAATAAATTCAATTGTGTGGGTGGTCATTTCTTAAATACGAAGCGAATCGCAGAATCTACCGATTTTCTGCGAATCTCTGGGGTCTCGTCTGCGTTTGCCAATCCCTGCCACTGCGGTTGGTGGCTTGAGTGGGTGGAGCAGGAGAGAAAGAAAAACAGCGGAATGATTGGATCTGGCCGTGTTTTGGGGGCCAAGATTGAGCCTACTACCAATATAAGAGAAATGATTGGATGGGTTTGGCATTGTTGCTGCTGCGAAAGTGAGACACTTGGCAGCCATGGATGTTGAGAAACTCTGAAGAAGCGCTTGGGTCAGTGAAGAGAACCATAGACAGAGGAACGAAATCGCTCAGACGAATAATGTTTTAATCGGCCTCGTATTAATTATCGCTACAACATACACGGCAAGCAATTCGAATGGCAGATCCATCAGCAGGCCAACGTCGCCTCCACGGACATGCCCTAACGGTGCCTAGGCCAACGAGGCCTCGAGAGTGCAGTATTTTTTAGTTTCTTATTTTTATCTACACATGTATCGAGTATTCTTTCAGCCCTGTTCTAACACCCGTATGAATGCATGTCTTTGAGCTATTCTGCCGTCACAACCGTAACATCCAATATATTGATGTGTCAAGAAGAGCTCGAGAAGCTACTTACTCAGCGTTAAGCCCGAGTTCGACAACTCATCGGCTGTAAATAGCGCTACATGGGGTATTGTATGTTCTGCATGATTATTGCAACTTTATCTTCATTCTTCAGGTATACCTTATATTAAGATGTGGCTCGAGAAAAAGGTTCTAGTTAAGATGCTACGCTGTCAAACGTCGCTGTACACCTCTCAGCAATCAACCTCGTTGCCTCCAGTTTTGATCATATGTACGCATGTTTTCCCTCCCAATATTTCCTCAGAATTTGCCTCGTGTCGTCGGCCAAGATAGAATATCGCTAACGAACGACATGTCCAGGCGTCTACC
Source organism: Fusarium sp. JS1030 (assembly GCA_000966855.1). NCBI lineage: Eukaryota > Fungi > Ascomycota > Sordariomycetes > Hypocreales > Nectriaceae > Fusarium > Fusarium sp. JS1030. The sequence continues at coordinate 310,157 of JWIW01000077.1, read as the reverse complement.
GAGGCATCATACTATCCCATGTTCCATATGATTTAGGCATCCTGCTAAACGCTTGGTGCTGGACTGTGACTTATCCCTCCCCTGAATCCAACAATTACTTCAATATTAATACCAGACTCTTCTATATAATTTAAACCCGAATTATTGACAGTAGTTATTTCCCAACAATGTTGAGTCCACTAATACCCCGTTTCTCACATCAAACAATAAGCGCCTAAACGATTAACCGTACATTAAGTAATAAGAGCCCTTAGCATCATCATTTTTATCCTCTGCCAGGCTACCAAGTTATGCAGGACAGTTGTAGATGCTGCGAATATCCCGAAATCCTTATTAATCTATCTCAGAGACTCCTGGGAGTGTAGCCTACCTATTTCCCTCTTGTTGCCTCATAAGTCTGAAGTTGAAGCACTAGTTAAAGACGTTTTCTGTTCCATTTGTGTTATCATCTGCTAAATTCACTCCCCTCATTACACGATCAATTGCCTATCCAAGAACTAACGATTCGGTGTGAAGTACTGCTACTTCCTCTCCCCTCACCCTGTTGTCTTCTATTTTGTATTCACTGGCACTACGGAGATAATGCGCCTTAAAATTCATATCATTCATTCTCTGTAGCTTCTCTCTGAGTCGGTTCCTTGGCATCCCCAGTCGGTGCAGGCGTCTCACCCGTCCAAGTATCGGGATGCTCCCATGTCTCGTCACTACCAGCTGCAGTATGGCCCACTGCCGTCTTAGAAGGCCCTTTAAGGATAGTGTCAACCTCTGAATAGCCACAGGTCGGCCCAAACTGACCCTCTATTCCACTAGTTTCGAGCCAACTACCCACTCGTGATGGCGGTGCACGGCGCCGGACTGAGGCTTGACTGTTGCTTAGTACAATGGATGCCGCTTTTGGCGAAGCTGGCGAATCTGGGACTACGTCAAGGGACGAATAGTCGTCCCAATCTCTAAGTCTTCGACCGCGTAGATGGGCCGGCTTAGGTGGCCGAATGAATCGCCTAGATGACTCGCCTGGATATTGATTTTTGCGAAAGCGACTTGCAGCGTGTTCGGAACTAATCTCTCCATCCTTTCGGTAATGATACAACGTCGGATCAAAGCGATTCTTCATTGGGCGAAGATGTTTGCGATGGTACTGTCCACTATATGGAGGGTGGCACATCAGGACGTCGATAACGGCATCTCCTATCTGGTCAACCAACGAGTACATTTTCCCGTGCCAGTGTCTGTTATAGATGCCCTGTTGTTGGTGGCGTGCTTCTTCTCTGCACCCAGACTCGGAAGGATCCAAAATACCCGTGCCGGCTTTACCCAGAGTCCCTTTATCATCGCTCTCATAAGTTAATTCTGAAAGATAGGAAGAAGGAGGCGGAGCTACCCAAACACCGGCTGGTGAGACGTCTGGACGCTGGACGGATGCACTCGAGGCTGAACGAACGGTTGAGGCTGTGGCGTGGTGTAGCGGAATGTTTGATCGAGTAATCGATGTGCGACTCTTCTCTCCAAAGTGTGCAGTTGATGATAAGTTATTTTCTCCTTCTGTTTCGCCTCGTACCTCAATTAACGAGTCAGGCTCCATCGTGGCTGTCACCGACGACTCTTTCTGTGCGGCCACCTCCTGGAGGATTCTCTTCTTGGCCAAGACAACGATCTCATCCACACTCTTTAGCATCTTCAATTTGACGAGCCTTTCAATATCCGCACTTTGGTTCGCCTTCGCGTCTCGTTCCGCCATTTCAACTAATTTCTCCAACTCAAATTTGACTCCAGCGTCTCGTTCAAGCTTCTCCGCAATTTCTTTGAAACGTCTCGATTTTTCTTCTTTGGAGTTCTGCTCAGCCCTCAGTTTTTCTTTTACTGCCTTTTCGGCGTTGAACCTGACCTTCTCGATTTCTTTTTTGGCCCTCTCTTGGGTCTTGCGCATATTTTCCATACAGCGATGGAATACCTCCTCAACATCCCTGCGAATCTGTGCCTCATGTTCTATTTGCTTCTCAGCATCCTTTCTCTTTTGCTCCATAGCCTTAAAGGCTGCGATCTCAGCTTCCATCCGAATCTTTTCAGGGTCCTCTCTTGAAGGACGAGGGATTTTAGAACGAGGGAGAGGACCAGTTGGAGGAGGTGGTAGTGTTGGCATATGCATCTGAGCCGTGTCCGTTGCAGTCGGATTTCCCACCGTTGCCCAAGGATAGTATGGACTAGAGTGAGGATGCTGGTGCGGGTAGTATCCGTTTGGGTTGGCAGGCTGAGATGGAGGGAGCTGTGCGTCACTAGAAGCCCCAGGCGGTTCCATGCCCTGTGGGTCTACCATGTCACCCATGCCTGAGTTTATGTTCCGTAGGTATGGGCCCGTTGGGTACTGTACGTTGTTGGATGGATATCCCATGTAGGGATGAGTTTTTTCTGAGCGGCGTGGCATCGGCGGCGCCGTCGTCGGTGTGTGTCGTTGATGCCGAGCCGGGCCCGACAGAGAATGCTTGAACATCAAAGGTTCGCCACTGTCCGTCCAGCCGGGTGTCTGGGAAGCTCTCCTGGTGCGTTCTTGTGATTTGGCTTTTCTAGAGACCTGGGGCACTGAGGCCTGATTGTTAGACAATCCCGAGCTTGAAGCACTATCGGATGCAACATCGTCGTGGTCGTGGTCGTGGTCGTCGGTGGTTCCAGCATGGCCTTCCGCAGATGCATCCGCCTCTACTGTCGTCTTCTTGGCCCTCGTACTGCTTGCTTTGCCGCGGGCGGAATCCATTTTCCTTGATGGCATAATAAACTACGACGTTCAAAACCACTGGTGGCAGGGTTGAAAGTAGAGAGTTAGAGTGTAGTGATGGCTATAAATGTAGAATGACAGTCTAAAAAGACTTCGCGTTGTGAAAGATGCTGGAGGAAGATGGTGACGAGAGAGAGGCCTCAGAGCCTGATTCCGGGGCAAAACCATTCAAGATGAGAGGCTGAGGAATAGGAGGGTAACATCGCAGCAAGGCAGTTTCAGCTCCCTCTCAGACCGGATCAACCCCTGGTTCGCATTCTGAGGATACGGCTCAATATGACCAACATGTAGCGAGTAGACGTTGCAGCATCCGGTCGGATGACCTGTTGCCTTGCAGTTTAGACGCCGTCATCTCCGGCACCCATGCTTGGCTACATGCATAATTATTCCTGGCTGAGCGGGGAGTGTCGCGAATGCTGAGCCACGTTTGCGCTAGCGGCTTTATCTATTGCAGTTATTGCGCACCATTCCCTCAGCCTGATTCTGCCCAAGCAGCTGCATTTTGCCAGAAACAACATCCAAGCTCAATATAGCCAGTCGACAATCAATCATTTTCCACAAACAGAGACCGAGACTTGATCACGGTTACCCAGCATGGATTCCGGCAATTCAAGGCCAGATGTGTCAGCCCAAAACAGTTCGTCGGGTTGTCAATATCTGGGCCCTGGAGATGGGGACCAGAACGTAGCTAGCAGCAATGGCGTACAGTACAATGATCGTAGCGACCGTCGACAGTTTACAACTCTTGCATTTAACGTGTCACCGGATGTGCCAGGCATGCCGTCAGTATGGAACCTGGCTCAGGCACTCAAGGATTCCGGAAAAGAGGCGATTGAACCAAACCGCAAGTTAATCACCAGTCACAAAACAGGGATAACTTTTACTAACTTTCTTCCAAAGAGTCTGTTTTGGTCGACTGGTTGATGAGCCAACCTGAACATTCGCCTCTAGACTCCAGCAGTCAACATCTCGAGATCTTTAACCAAGTGACACCGAGAACGGGGACATGGATACTATCCACGAAGGAGATCCAGCGATGGAGAGATGCGTCAAATTCGTCTTATCGTACCCTTGGCATACACGGAATCTGTAGGTGGCTTCGCTGAGTACCCCTAGGCTTCGTCAGTTTGGCTAATTATTTTTCTATCAAGTGGGTTCAGGTAAAACCGCGCTTGCGTTGGTAGCCCAACATACAAAACAGCTCAGCCATGTACTGATACTGTTACTCCCAGGTCAATTGTCATAAACACGTTGAGGGACGAGATCAGCCAACGGACCGACACTGCCTGTGTCTACTTTTACTTTCACGAAGGAGATGATAGGTCACCTCCAGCCGCTCGTATCTGGTCAACGCTGTTAGCGCAGCTTCTACAACACCAAGGATCCAGAGGTATCGCAAAAGACCTAAAATCCAAGTTCAACAAATCATTCCGGGGCTCGGCTCCCATACACCCACTCGAGTATCTGGGACTATTCAAAGCCCAGGCTTCGGTATTTAAGACCGTCTACCTATTCATAGATGCTCTAGACAGCTGTACCAATGGTCGCAACGAAAGAACACGGCAAAACATTTACCAAGCTCTGAAAAGGCTGCCCGACACCATCAGAATCCTCTTCACGTCGAGAAGCGACTCGCTTATCCGTGATCTTGGGGTCAGTCAGAAATTACAAGTAACACCAAATCAGTCGGATATCGAGACGTACGTCAACAACCGCATCGACGGCGATGTAGACCTTTGTCGCGTATTGTCAGACATGAAACATCGAGAAGACGTGGTTGAGAGAGTAACCGAGTTGACCTTAACGAGTGGAATGCACGCCTAACAGTCATCCACAAACATTAATTGACCAGTACTAACTGGCGTCAGGTTCCTTCTAGCCAGGTTGCACCTGGATAATCTAAGCAAGCAAGGTACTCTGACCGACATTAAATTCGCTCTCGATCGGCTTCCTGCTACGTCATCTAGTGCATTCGAAACATCGGTTCGCAGGATTCTCCACACTGACAACGCATTTGAAAGAGATCTAGCCAAGCATGTTCTTACTTGGGTCGTACATGCAAAGGATGGCCTGACTGTAGACCAAGTTCGTGACAGCTTTGCCATCTACAAAAGCAATGGTGATCGGTATCAAGAGTCGCGACCCCCAAAAGATTCTGTGATGGCTTCCTGCGCCGGGCTGGTGGTCGAGGACCACGAAACGAAAACCCTTAGACTTGTCCACGAATCGGTTCAAGCTCACTTGCGGGAGCATCAAGTCATACCTAAGCATGCCGACCTGGAAATGTCTAAAACGTGCCTGACCTCTCTCTTAGTGGATGAGCCTCAGCATATCCATAGCCCACTTCTGACCTACTCCGCAACCCATTGGTGCTCACATCGTGCGCAATCACCCGACACTCAGGTACAAGAATTGATAAAGACGTTTCTGACAGATGGCAAAAGCTTGGAGAGGGCGTTCAGAGCCGTGTCCAAGTTTGCTGAGAGCTCAATTCGTGGGATAACCGGGTTGCATGCTGCGGTATACTTCAACCTATTGACGTGGATCAAACGTCTCTTAAAAAGGGGTATAGACATCAATTCTCGATGCTCTAATGGCCAAACTGCTCTACACTGGGCTGCAATCTATGGCAGATACGACATCCTGTCGTACCTGATTCGAAAGTCTGCGGATACCAATATTCGCGACAGAATTGGAGACACGGCACTGCACAAGATACTCATGGGACCTACACTAGAGGGAATACATGCAGTGGAAGTCTTGATCGGTGGCGGTGCCAGGATAGACATCAAAGGGAGCAAAGGATTAACACCTTTATCGTCTGCCATTCGCTACGGACCAACCTCAATTGCGCTATTATTGATTCAGAGCCAGACACACGTGGACGTTGAAGTAACCGAGGGCTGGACTTCTTTGAGAGAGGTCTTTTACCACGGCCGCGATATGATCCACAGGCTCAAAGGCTCTAGCGGCAATAGCAGCTCCTCCCGAGACGGTTGGGCCCCCCTGAGGGACGCAGTCAAGGACCATGTCCGTTGTTTGATCGGCCTTCTCCTTGAGAGAGGTGTAAGCCTCAACCGTCCTACATCTGATGGCTGGTTACCATTGATTCACGCAGTCAAAGCCGGTAGTTCAGTGGTAGTTCGGCGTCTACTGGAGCGGAAACCAAATCCAGCTGAGGCCAACCAGCGGGACCTAAAGGACAAGATATCTGGTCTTCGCTGGGCCTTCTACTACGAACACTATTCTGTGGCTACACTATTGATCGACCACGGAGCAGACGTCAATGAGAAGAATGCCGACGGATGGACACCACTGATCCAAGCAGTTCGGAATGGAAACGGAGACATGATTTGGTCACTTATCAAGAATGGCGCCCGCATCAACCAAATGGATAGCAACGGATGGTCGCCTCTTCTCTACGCCATCAAGAATCAGAGCAAAGACATAGTCTGGCTCTTGATTTCGAACAAGGCCAACACGAAGCTTCGGGGTACCAATGCCCCTAGCGTTATTGAATTAGCGTTGCAAAAAGCCGAATACTCCATTGCTTGGCTTCTTCGCGAGCATGGAGCTGATATCAATAATTTAGATGACAGGGGGATGACTTCACTACACCGAGCTTGTGATAGCGGGCGACTGAAAGAGGTGGCGTTTCTTCTTGACAATGGAGCAGAGACTGGGTCTAAGGATACAGCTGGCTTTACTGCTCTGCACTATGCCGTGCTAAGAGGTTGGGATGATATAGTCAATCTCCTCGCATCACGGTCCTCTATCAAGGCAATCATGGATGAGCCAGATGCCAAAGGCAATCGAGCTCTCATGCTAGCAACTTTACAAGAAAGCAAACCGATGGTGCAGGCCCTGATTGAAAACGGGGCGGCTTGCGGGCATCAAGATTCGACCGGTCTGATGGCACTCCACCATGCTGCAAGACTTGGTTTCAACGAGGGACTTGAGCTCCTGATACACAAAGCCAACGATGTTAACTTGGCTGACAGAAAAGGCTACACTGCGGTCCATCATGCTATAAACAGCAGCACGACAAACTCCGACACAATCAGACTACTCAAGGCAGGAGGAGCAGACTTGGAAGCTCAAGAACACAGTGGGCTCACGCCATTGATGCTAGCGGCTCATCTAGGGAGGTCATTACTCACAGTTGAGCTCCTGATCCAAGGTGCAAATCCTCACGCAAAGAACGAAGAAGGGTGGACGGCTATGGACCTTGTCCATTCCAAACGGGACTCTACGATGGAGCATTCTAGGACTATGAGAATTCTCGAGATATCATTACAGGGCAGGCTGCCCAGAGAGTACTAAGTATGGAGCCCTTCCCTTGAACGGATAACGAGCATCACATATAAGAATACCAAATATGCTGGAAGCTGGACAAAAGTGGGCATTTTGATCTCGTGATAAAGACTAATATCTTTGAGTAAAGTTGAACGTGCCGCCGCTAAAGGTCCCATTAATCTGTGTAGCCGTGTTACTCGCGATATTCTGGTTTCCATGTCCTGTGTGAACAAAATGCCTTCCCTGCCCGGTGTTGTGCAAAGTCACAGGTGACTCTATTTCGACAGCGCGTCTTGTGTAGATGTCCAGGGCCAAGTTCTTGATCTGCTCCCTTGTAGCGGCCTTGACAGCGTGGTTAAGTGTGAGAACCTGCAGATCTCCAACAATTCCTTCCATCAGTCTGTTGGCCTTCTCAACTCGAGGTATTGATCTCAAGGCCTTGAGATATCTCGGCGTTCGTTTCGCTCCCGTAGACGGAATAATAACCTCGAAAATTTGGTGGAGCTGCGTGGCTCGGTCGCTGCACGCTTGCAGCACCACCTCGAGCGCGGCATATGACTCCGGATGCTGAGAGTCTTGTTTTAGTCCATAAGTTGCTATCGTGAGGCTGTCCTGTATCAGTGGGAGGCGGGAGGCGATGTCTCGAAGTGATGGGGGCAGTCCTGAAGAATCCTCCAGGGCGTTATACAATTTGATAGAGGCCTCGATGATGGTGATGATACCCGAGATGAGGCCAAGTACTTCAGCACCCGACATTGCAGCAAGCTAATTAATGCTGCGCTTTGCTGATCCTTTTGTCAACACCCACAGCTTAGTCGAAGACGCGAGAGGGTTCAGGGTCAGGCCGGTTAGGCCGGGTGTGAGAACGTCGAGCCTTCTTTGGCAGGGGAAAACAAAGCTGTGTGGCGCACAATTAGGGCAGCTGATCTCTTTGGTGTCCAGTTTGCGTATGAAAATCCTTGTAATTTTCAACCACATGCGTCTGCCTCGTCCGCGCCGGAGTGGCCTTTTCCGGGCGGGTGCATGCAGCCATCATGCGGTCCCATTGCCACTCACAGCCTTGGAGGTTATTGAGCGCTGCTACTGGACGAAACCTAAGCGAAGGAGTGCCTTGCGAACAACCTGCTGAGTGGCTTTGTTGCCAAGCATGTTGCAACGTTCCAGCTGGTTCGCCCATTGAACATTACAGAGCCTGGCTCTTTAGACTTAATGCTAGGTAGTCTATGATTTCTCTCCACCGTGACTCCAATAATCGCTTCTTCGATCTCGATTTCAGACCTAGTTATCGGGTTCGGCTATTTCTTAACATTTTTAAGACCCCTTTCATGCATCAAAATGACAAGCGCCGAAACAACCAATTCGCAAGTCTTAAGGGCCCTTGACACGGCCATTTTTGTCCTCGGCCAGGCTGTCGAGTCATGTGGTACCATCGAGGATGGTACGGACATACCGAAAGCCTTCTACGTCGTGGCGAAGCATTTGCCGACTGTCGCGGAAGTTTTCGGCTCTATACGAGCTCAACTAAAGTTCATCAAGGAGGAAACGGAACAAATCACGGAGTTGTACCCTGTCATCAAGCACGTGGCAGATGAGAGCTGCCGGCAAATCAGATCCCTCGAAGACCTTTTCGATACCGTTACACGAGAAGCCGAGGGAAGTACCAAGATGGAACGCTACGTCGCAGCGGTGAAAAAAAGCGAAGGGAAGAAGGTTGAGACACTCATGGCTGATCTGCTCACCAACGCTCGCCTCGTGGCAGTCGACCTTTTTGTAAGCGAGGAGCAAATCGTGGTTTTGCAAAAGGCCTTAGAAGAGGTGAAAAAGCTTCCACCATCCTTGGAAGAAAAGGACTGTGTGGGTGTAGTATTGCATAATAGCGGCCCTGGTAATCAGTTCTATCACGGTGGCAAGGGACATCAGAACAATTGCTCCGGTGGATTTCAGGTGAATGGTGACAATCAAAATGCTAGGTATACATACGCGGAAAGGGCTAAAGACGATACGTAGTTGGGAAGCTCTTTGATACATCATATCGGTTGCTAGCGTAAGCAATGAATGCTTTACCTGCTAGGTCAGTATTGAAGGTTTCAATGTATTTAGCGAAGGCGAGTCTATCCCCGTTACTCAGCAATCTCTACATCCTCTCCAACTAGCTGCCCTCCAAGGGCAACCTAAGCTTTGTTTGAGATTTACCTACTCGTCAAACTTGACGTACCCAGTTCCCTTGACAAATGTCGCCAACCACGGACCTTGAGTCTTCTTCTCAGAAAGCTCGACATAGAAGTCTCCATGAGCCTTGCCATCAATATTAGCAAATGCGGGCGCCCCTTCTGGAGATCGCTCATCTGCATAGTAGAACCTGTCATGGATCAGCATCCGCAATAATTGGTTTGGGTCAGGGGTATCTTACTTCCAGCCCTTGGGCCCATACGCCTTGGCAGCAAAGGCAATGAGGTGTGAACTGGCCGACTTGGTGATGCCGAGGTTCAAGAAAGGCGGGAAAGGCTGGATGTTGGACTTGTTGCCGGTGTAGATAAAAGTCCGTGACGCAGACTCGGGCAGTTTTGCGAAGCCTGATGTGGCCAACTGGGCTGCTTTCAATACACTGATGGTGTTGACAGCCAGGTCCTTTTCAAGACCAGCAATCGGGACCCGCAGGGGATCGTCATTACTGGGTGCCATGGCGTTTGAGTATGCTAATATGCTGTTAGCTTTTGACAGTTGATCTTGCCTGGGAGACTCACCGTTGTGTACGACGACGCTAGGAATTCCGAGCTTATCGACGACGCTGTTGTAGGCAGTCTCAATAGAAGCCTCATCTGCGAGATCTCCCTTAACATGGAGATACCCTCGCCCTTCGAGAACCGGTGCCGGTGAGCCACGTGAGACGATAGCCACCTTGTAGCCCTTGTTGGAGAAGGCGTCGGCAACACCGCTACCAATGTTGGCGCCGGCGCCAAAGATAAGGGTTACAGGTTGGTCGTTGGAAGCAGACATGATGTATTCGTCGTTGTGTGTTACACAGTGATGTTTCTTGGCGTTGAATAGCAACGGGCTGTGGGTTTATTTATACTTCTATGCAGCGAGGCAGCATTATTAATGCCATCAGCGCGGTGAGCGACATCACGACATGGTGTTACATCCGGTACGTCAGCTCAAAGTTCAGACTCCTCACTTCAGCCGTGGAACAGGGGTTCTCATCAGCTGTGCTTACGAAAATTAAGCTAACGAGGGCTATTTCAGGCATGGTCTCCGATCTACAACTTATCAGGTCCCGCGGATACGATCAGATGCGAGCTTTAAGTCCGCTAATGGCGAGAACTTTGGTCGTTGGTGCGACGTTGATGGCGGAGATTGTTAGCGGTGCTTTATAATCTAGCGCTTATGCCAGAGTACGTGTCTTGGGCGCTAATGTGCTGGCGTTGCAAATAAAGGGAGCGGCGCCGGCTGATTGATTGCAAAAGCTTGTCACCATTCTAAATAACATGTAAATATGACACCATGTGAATGGAATGGCAATTGTTGCATCATTTTGGCTATTGCATGGCGGCCGCCCGTCTAGAATCCCTGTTCAGCCGTCCACATGCACAGCGACCAAGAATACGACACCAAATTTGAACTCTACCATTATTTAGCACCACCACATCCGACGAGACACTATCAAAGATGCTCCGCTCACAGAATACTCTTACATCCTCAGGCACCATTATTCTCCTCACGCCTTCTTCTTCTGCATCAATCCCTTGAGCGGATTCTTTCCCCGGAACCTCAGCCACGTGGCAACATAGACAACCGCGTAATTGAAGACGATGAAGCCGCAAAAGATGCCAAAATCACGCCAAATGTTGCGATAGTAGACACTGAATGAGGCACCAAACTCGTCGCCCGTCGCATACTGGCAGAACTCGCAGATCCCTCCTTCGCCGGTTTGGACGTAGCCGCCTGCCTGTTGTGTGTACGACTGCGCGTACTCTTCACACGATTGACCAGACGGGGCCCTGAAGCGCGCAAACTCGCCCGACTTGCACTCCACGGGCTGATCGTGGATCGCGACACCGAGGAATGCTTCGAGGAGGTAGTGGAAGGGTGAAGCCCAGTACATCCATGAACGCCAAAAGGTCGGGAGGCCAGCCGGAGGGACAACGACACCGCAGAAGGACACGACGAAGAGGAAGAAGATGGGCACCAACAACGACGCAAGAAGCTCGTTCGGAGCAAACGCAGCAATAGCCTGACCAAAACTGACGTAGTAGAGCTCAAAAAGCAGCATCAACAGGAACGCGAAGCCAGACGCGAAGCCAGAAGCTCGCCATCCAATGACTCCCCACCACCAGCAGTTGAAGTAGATGCCGCCCGCGACGATGCGGTACGGGATCTCAACCACGACGGCAGCCGTTGTCCAGGCAAACCAGCTGTAGATCTTGGCGTTATTCTCGCGCCATTGAAAGATGTTCCGCGACTTGAGGAACGCCGGCTGCAGTTGTTGGATGAGAGGTGGGCTGATGGTCAGCGTCATGAAGATGGAGAAGAGCCGGTTCTGATAGTCGATGGACGCGAAGCCGACCTTGTAAAAGGTGAAGCAGTTGAAGAGACCCGTCATGATGTGCAGCATGAAGCTGCCAAAGATGTACTCGGGAGAGCGCCAGAAGGCGACGAATGAGCGGCGCACCACAGCCCAAGTCTGTGTAGACAGAGGCATGGCGTACTCTCGGTCATCCTTGAGACTCTTAGACGGTTCGACGCCACGTCGCCGCTCAATCATCTCTTCAATCTCTCGAGATCGGGTTTCGCGCTCCGATGACTGTGCCCACACGTCGCCCCAGTCTTGGCCGTCGTAGTCAGGGTCGCCTGCACCGATGGTGTCAAGCATGTACTCGGCAGGGTTCACATCGGGGGGACACTTGGGGCCTCCGTTAGACTCAAAGTACTTGATCAAGTTTTGGCTATCATGGCCTAGAGGACCGTGGTATACGACGCGTCCGCCCGACTTGAGAAGGACGAGCTCGTCAAAGTGCTCAAATAGGACGGCTGAAGGTTGGTGGATGGTGCAGAGCACAGCCTGACCGGCATCCGCAAGCTTGCGAAGGAAACGGACGATATTGAACGCAGCGCCCGAGTCAAGACCGGAAGTTGGTTCATCAAGGAACATCAGCAGTTCAGGTTTAGAAGCCAGTTCGACACCAATGGTCAATCTCTTGCGCTGCTCTGCGTTCAAGCCCTGTCCGACCGTACCAATGGTTGCACCTGCAATGGGACGCATCTCCAAAAGATCAATGATGGTTTCACAGTACGCCATCTTCTCTTCTTTAGGGACTTCTTGGGGCTGTCGGAGGAGAGCTGAGAATTGGAGCGCTTCACGGACCGTGGCAGTCGGCTCATGAATGTCCATTTGCTCAGCGAAGCCAGTCGCTCGCTGGAATGACTTGGGCAGAGGACGACCATCGACAAGAAAATCACCAGTGATTGTTCCGAAATTGAGACGCTGAGCCAGTGCATTAAGGAGCGTAGTTTTTCCAGCACCTGCAATAATTATTAGTCATTTTATGATCATGTTTAGGATCATGTGTAGGATCATATTTAGGGCGTACTTACCAGAAGCTCCCATAAGAGCAGTCAGCTTCCCAGGACGAACATAGCCCTGGACATCTTGAAGCAGCTTCCTCTCACCCTTCTCGTAGGGGATCGTGTAGTTGATGTTCTGGAAGGTAAAGACGGTCTCGTTCTTGGCGACTTCTTGGCTAATCTGCTGATCCGACTTGGTCCTCTCAGCACTCGTGCTCTCATTCACTGGGGCTGTTCTACCAGACTCTTCGTCGTTCTTTGCGCGACCGCCAGTGTCAATTGACTCCTCGACCTCCTTGGGAACCTGGCCACGCTTAAAGACAGTGATGGCGCCGCCGCCCACGTTGGGCTTCATGAGCTCGAATCCCAGCGCAGTGAGGAAGACGAAGGCGAAGAAAAAGGCCCACAGGAAGCCAAAGTTGCGCCACAGATGAGCTCGGGTATAGGTGAACGATTGCTTGATGTAATCTGAACCTGCGACCGACGATGCACCAAGCTGCGCGCCTGCCAGTGTACACCCTTGATACCGAGACTCGGCGTTAGGACCCTGCGGGACCAAGTACGGCGGGATACAATCAAGAGTGAGACCGGTAAACTCGTTGGCCATAAGGCACTCGAAGCCGTACTGGATCCAATTGATCCACTTCAACCAACTAAACCAGGGGTGCATCGAGTCAGGCGGGATGAGATAACCCGTGTACACAATGATGATCTGGATCGCAACACCGGTGAACCGCGTCGCCACATCCAGAGTCCCACACCACGCCGAGATGGCCCTGAAGAAGGCATAGGTCACCATGGTGACGAGCCATAGGATTAGTGTCGCGATAAAGAACTGAGATGCCGTGCGCGCGAGATTGGCCATCCAGTAAATAATGATGTTGAACAGGACGACCTGTATAAATACCATGGGCACATCGACCACCGTTTGGGCAATGGCAAATGCAGAAGGTCGGTAAAACGAGAAGGACTTGTGCTTGAGAAGAATAGGCTTGGACTCGAACGCAGCAGTCTGTTCGGCCAAAGCCAACAAGGCGTTGAAAAGCAGAAGGAAGAACAGCGTACCACCCCGAGGGAAGGCACCGAGGGCCGTCTGAGGCAGGTTGTAGAAGAGACTGCCGACAATAAGACCCTGGAAGACGAGACCGCCCCATTTGCCGAAGAGTGAGGCTCGGTCGCCGACCATGACGAGGAATTGTCTGTGAGTACATGCCATGACCTGCTTATAGAAGGAGATCTCGTAGTTCTTCTTCTTTGTGCGCTCGGACTCGTTCTGGCGGCGCTTCTCGGCTAAAGCACCCAGTTCGGTCTCAAAGTTTTGGATGTCTTCAAGGTTCTTTTGGTAGGCATCGCTTCGACGATAGGCCTCGGAAAACTCATCCGCTGTACGCGGGATGCGATCTTCCCACCCATTGCGAACACTGCGCTCGTGCTCATCGGTAACCGAGGTGAGGAAGTCGGCGGTCGTCCATCGCTCGGGGCACACAAAGCCAAGGTCAAGGAAATACTGTTTGGCGTTCTCGCTTGGACCAAAGTAGAGGCACTTGCCATGGTCGATGAGAAGAACCTTGTCCACAAGGCCATACAAAGTCTCACCGGCCTGGTAAAGGGATACGGCAGTCGAGGTATCGGCCATGTTGGTCATGGCACGGATAGACTTGACATACTCGACTGCAGTGCTAGCATCGAGACCTTTACTCGAGTTATCCCAGCCCTGGACCGAAGCGCGAGTGATCATGGCTTCGGCAATGCTGACTCGCTTTCTCTCGCCGCCAGAAACACCACGGATGAACTCGTTTCCAACTTTAGTGCCGAGGGTATGTTCAATCCAGAAGAGCTTCGTGACGACGCGGAGGAATTCGCGGACGTAGTCAGCGCGCGTCTCGCCCTCGAGTCGAGACTCTTTGCCAGGCGTGCGCGTCTGCAGGGCAAATTGGAGCGTCCTCTTGACTGAGAGAGTAGCATAGTGAAGGTCATCCTCAGGGTTGTAGATGATCTCACCACGGAAATCCTTGGCCATGGTTCCTGCATCAGTACCACCGTAGGTAACGTCTCCCTCGACAGCTTCAAAACCAGCTCTCTGGTTGCAAAACGCCTTGAGAAACGTACTACAACCCGCACCAGGACGACCCAGCACAAGCAGCAACTCGCCCGGTCGCACACATCCGTCAAAGTTGCTAATCAGATCCCGAACAGGAGGTTTGGCCAGAGCCGCCTTGGGCCCCTTTGTAAAGAGCTTGCCAAGAGTCCGCGGAAGCCCCAAGATCAAGTCGCCCACGGTCGGCTGAAGACTCGCTCCAAGACCAACACCTCTGACAGTAAGATTGCGAAAGATGACACCGCTGTGACGCGTCTTTTCACCTTCGCTCTGCTTCTGCCGGGCTTGGCCAAAGATGCGCGACATGAGTCTGTCGAGCTCTTCGTGATCTTCTCTCTCCTCTTCTGCCTCTTCGGGTGTGCTTGCATTTGTCTTGCGACGGGATAGGGCGCGGAAGAGGTCATCTTCGGTGCGGTGGGTTCTTTTTCTTGCGAGATCGGGACGCTTTTCGTCTTCGTTGGACCTCGACTTTATGGGTGCGAATTGGGGTTCTTCAGCTGAGGATGGGTCGTCGCTTGGTTGGTCTTGGGCGACGAAGCCGGCTGTTTCTTTGGTCTTGGAGTCGGTCGAGTCTTGGCGAGGGAGGATGGTGCTTGAAGACGAGTCGTCTTTGGACATGCCAACGGCGGCAGCCGTGTACGGGGCATTGTTGACTTGTTGTCCATCTTGTTTTTGTACTTGCTGGCGCTGCTGGATATACTGCGAGGTCTGTCCCTGATCTTGCAGCCTCTCAGTCGGCGTGGTAGGGTATGGCGGGTTGGCTTCTTGCGATTGCGCATGCCCGTATTGCCGTGCAGCTAGATATCCGCCTGCCAGGCCGGTAGACGCGCCGAGAGCCACCGAAGGCCCGAGCCGGGAGGTGTGGCCGTCCTGCCCCGGCATCCCGGCCCCAAGTCGGTCGGAGGCATCATCACCGGTCGGCGTAACCTGGCTCAAGGAATTGACACTGGGCGTCTCTGGATAACCTCCCGGGATGTCTTCATCCCTCGGAGTAGGCCGTTCGTCGGCCATTGTTAAATGATGGTGTCACACAACTTCTTTGCACGCGGGCGCACAAGTCATACAGAAAAGCAAGACGAAAACTCTCAATTTACTGCTTACGGGTCCCTACCTTAACTAGTATTCTCATCTCCTAAATTTCCTTTGCGGATAGCTTAGCTTCAACGTCTATGACGACACGGTATTATAAGCTGTCGGACTTCGGACTTTGTCAGAACCGCGACAAGCACCGTGTCCGAGCTTGGTCTTATCTACCGCCGCGCCCGGAGGCCACGGAAGCAGATCGATCGCGGGAATCGTAGTGGGGACCGTCAGCGTCATAGATACTTAAGCTTACATGCCTAGCGAGCTACCCTAGACTCTAAATCCGAAAATTCTCAACCTTGTCTCGGGGTTTTGGGTGTCGTGCAGGATGCTCTCGTACCGCTACTTGTGGATGAGAATGTCTTTTGTCTGTTGAATTTAGCCCGATTTGTTTGTGTAACCACATGGCTGGAGCGTGGTACCTACCGTAGTCATCATCAGAAAACATCGATTGGGAATGCGAGGTAAATCCTTATGCCATAGTAAAGCTAAACTTAGCCCTATTTTAGAAAAGACTCAGTCCGTATAATAACTAAGACTTTAGCTTCTTTTATGATAGTATCTTATAATTATTATCCTAATAGTAGTCATTTGAAAGTCATAGTTGTGCTGAATGAGTCCTGTGTTTTTTAACATGTGCGGGGGTACGCAAACAGTCTTACGCTCGGCCCCTCAAAACACCAAGACCGAAAAACGACCAGGCCGTCACTAGTCAGCCGCCGCGATTTTCCTTTTTTATACGCGTCATATATCGCAAACAGGCTATCTCGGGATCCGTAAATCTGCCAAGCTAGAAACAATCGAAAGGAAGGACCCTAGACCTCTAGTCCAGGGCCTCGTGTGCTTACGATGTGCCTCACCTGAAAGTCCGACCGGACATTACGCAATTAGGAAAGGCTATGCTTAGCACAGTCTGTAGGTAAAAAAAGCCATGTGTTTTTCTCAAATCACATTTTCTTTCATTTTTTTCAGCTCGATCCAGCCTCTTTTCCTTTGCAGTGTGCCACCGTAGTACAAATGCCGAGTTGGGTACTCGGCGACGCTTGAGACAGGACAACTCGTGAGTAAGCTCGAGGGTGACAGCGAAACGTTGTGTTACCCAATGCTGTTGTTGCGTGGCCGCGCAGCCAGTGAATCGGAGGACCTCATTTCCTTTTTTTCTCCCGCCTCTTGTCTCACATTTAATACCCGGAATCAGTTGCTGGCGGTAGAAGTGCCGTCTTGGCTGCTCAAGACAACAGCTAGAAACGTCAACAAGCCCTAACTTCAGCTAACCTCGTTCCGTGCCCATCCTTACGGTTCCGGAAACCAGGAAAGCGGGAAGCTGAAAACAGGCTCAGCTCAGCCCAAAAATAATCGACGGGAGGGGAAGCTTGTCGAAGTGGGGGAAAGAGGACTTTGGGCTGAGAGCATGGACCATTGAGCTGGCCGAATAAAGATGCCCGCATGCGCATGCATCGCGGACTGATCTGCCTCTTTTCTGTAATGCGTGTCTCAGCCTGATATGGTCCATGCAGGCAGCCTTTTTCTGAGGAGACAAGACGAGAACGATGCGAGCGGCCGCTCAAGAGACAAATAGCAGAGCACCTGTAGGCGCTAGGGTGCTGTATCCCGCCCGTGGCGTCGGCATTCAAAACGGTACTCACGGCCGTTGAGGACGAGGTCAACCACGCAGGTTTCAGAGATATCACCTGTCAGGGTTGTCAGGGTCTCACTGCCCGATCAAAGCGTGACATGCCAATCTACGATCAGCTGTTATAATTGGAAGCCCCTAATGTCCGTGAGCGCCAAAGGCATTTAATATACCGGGCTCGGCAACCCACCTCACCTACCTACCCCTCTTCGACTTCTCGCAGCCTGCCTCAACCATCTGCAGGCAGAGAGCCGTATCACCCCCTCCCGCAGTTGCTCGTGTTACACATTATGGAGCAGATGCTCTCCGTCCACAGCGATGCAAACAATTAAATGCGTCGGAGCTGCCTCCGGGGAATAAGACAAAAGCCTCCGTCGATGGGTCCAGGCATGCGCCTCTCAGGATCGGACGGATGCCTGCGACACAAGACACCAAATGTGCAGCTCTTTTTTTGATTGCTTCTGTAGCGCCTTCCCCCTCCAGGGAGCGTGGCAACCGGCATAGGCATACCAAGGGCAAATCATGTCTTTTCGTTGGCGAGGGCGCTTGCAGACGAGGATCGAGACGCCGGGCACCAAGGAAGCCTGACGGCCGCTCCCTCATGCACGGGGTGGTATATCAACACGTATTGCCCGGCTCCAAGGGATGAGTCTGGGAGATCCATTGCACGCAGCATGATGGGCGACTCGGAGTAATTTGAGCACCATCTTTCCCCTTCTTTTTGGGCAAGACTATGCGCAATAGCTCCACGACTGCACAACAAGACAGCACCAACTCACGACTCAGCAATCCAACATAGGCACCTTTACCAACGGAGACTCTTCGTCCTCCGCGACGATGCCCAGCGCGACAGACCCGCAGCTCCTCTACCAGAACCTCCAGACGCTCTGCATCTCGGCGCCCGACGTGCCCAGCCCGCCGTTCGAACACCGCACCATCATGAACATTGACCAGCAAGAGCTCGACCAACCGCCGACGCATTGGCCGCAGGACATTTGGCTCAACAGCCCCTCGTACCGCGTGCTGTACCAGCCGGTCCTCGTGGTCCCCCACCCTCCCCAGCTGTCCGCGTCTCCTCCCTTGCAGCAGCCCGGCGCCGGCTCCGATGCACCGATGCACCACCTGTCACAACACTCGGACGAGGAGCCGCGGCCCGAGGCGAGCCCCGCTAACGGGGTCAACGGTCACGGCCACGCTACCACCAACGGAACCTCTTCGACGGCTTCGGGTTCGACACAGGGTGGGTCTTGAGGATGAAGAGTCATCGTCACACCAAACACAATGATGAAAAGAACAAAAAAAGGTTGAGAAATACAAAAGAGCGAGGATCGGTATCGGTCGGGTTTGTGTCGGGACTCCTCCCACCTGTCACTCGTTTTGGGACGGTCTGTTAGCAAAGACTTTGTAACCATGGAGCCTGCCTACAATTCCAAAGGAAACATTAAAAAAGAAAAGCACAAAAAAAACACTGGGAAACGAGGTTTAATAGTATGTTTGTTTCCTGTACCCAGAAAAAGTTTGGGCAGTGTATCAGCATTAGCTATCACGATATGATGATGGTAATAAAGATGGACTCGCATCTCAAACGAGGCCCTGCATGCGAAGACTCAAAAGGATGTGATGCTTTAACTGTGACTTTAGCATTCAAACTTCCACTCGACATTCTCCCAGCCTTTTCGCCTTACGATGTTCGCTCCGAGGCCGTTTCCGTAGTCTTCGGGGCGGACCGCGCCGCCGGCTAGCCGTGCTCCGCGCATCTTCATGTCTCCAAAGGCCATCCCAACAGGCTCAATGTCAAAGCCCAGCAGCAGGATAGCCATGAAGCCCAATATCTCCGCAAAGGCAAAGTTACGCCCGGGACACAGGTGCCGCCCGCCACCGAATGGGAAATACGCCGCCTTGCGCCTCCGCTCAGAATCGGCGGTTTCAGCTGTTGTCCTCTCCCTGGGCAGGAAGCGCTCTGCGTTGAACGTCTCTACGTCGTCGCCCCAGACGCTCTGATCGTGGTGCGTCACGCCCGCAGGCAGCTGGAGGTCGGTACCCTTCTTGAGAAGGTAGGATTGGCCGTCGGGACCGACGATGGTCATGTCGGCCATGATGCGGCGCATGCTGACCGAGTGGTTCGAGAGGCGCATCGTCTCGCGGTAGCAGCTGACAAGCAGGGGCAGCTGGGCGTCGAACTGTGCAATGTTGAATGTCGCCGCGCGTTTCCCGTTTGTCTCGGTCACCGCCGCCGCAGCCTCGACCTCGCTGCGGAGGCGCTGCACCAGCTCCGGTCTGTCGAGTACATAGAGGAGCAGCCAGTAGAAGGTGGGCACGGCGTTGAGCGTCGCCACGTTTGGGAGGATCACCTCAAGCTGTGCAACCTCATGGCCCGTGAAGTCGTGCTTTCGCAGGGCGCCTGCACGGTTCTTGACGAGTTGGGAGGTGGTTGGGTCGTTGATGTCGTGTTCTGACGAGTAGTATTTTGACATGAGGGCCTGGAGCGTTGAACGCGCCTTGTATGCCTTGGGCATCGTGATGGACGGGAAGAGGGAGAGAAGAAAGTACGGGACAGACTCTTCAAACGTCCTTGACATGGTCAGTAATTGAGAAGTATCATTACATGGCTTGACTTACCACAAGTCCTCAATCAACTCGGGCTGAGAGCTGAAAGGATCGTGATCCCCATACAGAGCCTTGGTCGTCGCGAGACTCATAACATCGCGGCACCATCTGTAGAGGTTCTCCACCTTCAGCCCCCCAGACATCACCTCCTCTCTACCTGCATTTACCGTATTGGCATGTACCGTCCCGTCGCTGATAGGGTCCATCTTTGCAGAGATGCTGGCCAAGAAGGCAACGTTCATCTTGTGCAGCATGGGAGCCTGAAAGCTCGAATGAATGGCGTCATTAAAGTCATTAAACACATCAGGCGCCTTTACTTTAGCAACCGTCTCCTCACTGAGACTAAACGTCTTTTGCGCAAAGTCAACGACAAACGGCTCAAACGAGGCTATCCTCGACCGCAGCGCAGCCTGCACCAGGTGCGGGTCGTAGATGCTGTAGAGCTTGCCGTTGAGCATGGGCAGCGTGGCGATTGGCAGCGACGGATTGGCATTGCTGTGTGCTTACGGTCAGTTTCCCGCGGGAAAAGAAATGAAAAGTGCAAGACACACTGGATGATCCTGTGATAGTCCGATTGGTGCCGGATGATGCCAATGATGTGCCCGATCAAGGGCACGGTGGGTTTCACAACAGGAGGCTCGAGGGGATCCAGACGTGGCGTTAGGAGGCGGTTCAGCAGAGACAACAGCGCTGCGCCCGCTAGGATCGCCGTGGTCCAGACTGCTGCCGCGCTGTAGTTGCCGCTGAGGAGGTCTGCGAGCAGGCTCTGCAGGAGGGAGCCGTTTTGAGGAGTCATGGTTACTGTCACGAAGAGATTTTACGAGGTTGAATGAGCATCAGCGAGCAAGTTGAAGAACCATTTTACGCGTCAATGAAGCGCCCGCCCCATGTCCGTAGGAACCGAAGCTAACACGCAACTGAGGGCAAACGCGACGATGAAGAGCGACCTGGCCAATCAGGTGCTGCGCGATTGGCAAAAGTCAGGGCGTAGGGCTGTTGCTAGCCCAAGAACGGCCAGGGGAAGCTGACGTGAGAAGACAACCGGAGTCTCGGGCCTGGAGCATCTTTCACCTGTTTGACGTCTTTCGGGTAAAATCGAGGAGCATATCAAAATGGTGTCGACATATTGCAGAACAATGAGATGGCAGATTGGAGTGAGCTTGCAATAGCACGTGAGAATTAGCCCACACTCGCGTCGGGTACATAGGGAATTAGTCAAGCGACACGAAGATGAGTCCTTGGCCGGGGGAAAAATAAATAAATATAAACTTTTTAGATAGAACAAAGGAGGGAAAGTATATCATACTATTTAAGACAATCCCTAGACTTACTTTACCTATTCAAGGTGAGCGATGAAGACCCAAACTCGCAAAGATCTTCCGATAGTGTCTGTGTGCTGGCCCCGCTACTTGGGAATGCTCTCAATTGAACCTCTGTTGGGTTGCATCCACCCGAAAAGCTGGCAGACCTATGCTAAGAGCAGATACCCTCGGCACATTGGTCACTGGGGACTCCTGGAATAAAGACCAGAAACGATGTCATCTCTCGACTAATAACGGAAAAACCATCAAGTTACAGTGTTTTGCGCCTTCCATAGAAGCCGACTTTACTGCCTAAGCCCTAGCTCATCACCATAAGAGTCTTGAAAAGCCAGCCGAGAACCCGAAAAATCTTTATACAATGGGGAACAGGTACGAAGGTCTTGTTGTCAAGGATCAAACATGGAAACTGGCGAGTTTCAAGATTTACCCTGTATAGCAATCGGGTAATATTGCTGTGATGATCCCATAAGAAATAATCCTCATGAGGTGTATTCCACCTAGGTAAGCGCACACTACAGTGCTGTTTGCCGCACTACGCAGTCTAGCGGACCTCAATGTACCTCGGCCTACTGTCAGTTACATCAAGTAAAGGCGCTATAAGGTTAGCAGCTCAATGCCTTGATAGCGCTGCAATCCGAATCCTTTCCTGGCATGATGGCATCGGACTATGCGATGTTTGGTAGCTGTCATATGTTAGGATTCACCAAGACACTTATGAACGAGGATCAATAAACACTACTTTCTATAATACATAAGTCTTCCGTATGATATGTATCGCTTAATGCTCAAGCAATATTACCAGCTAGATAACAAACTTGTTTCGGACACATAAAAACAATGAACCTCTCTGAGATCGAATACGCAACGATTGGATAACAATGCCCTATGCCCAATGACTCCTACCATCAGCACCAATATAGTACTGTCTGAGACTGTTGCACATGTCTGGTTCGTGCCCACTGCGGTTTCGTCCCGATGTATTGTGCATCGCGCTCTCTACCAGAGTCATCCACAAGATAGTACGTCCCCGTTCTCTGTTGGCCCGACGTCACTGACAACCTTTTTTTAGTTTCCTTTGCCGCTGTTGAGGTTGAAGCGTTGCAGCACGCGGCTAATCTAGGCAACCGCTGCGAGTCAGCCGTACACACACGTGCAGCAAAAAGCCTAATGAGAGATGGGCAAGATCGACTGTCCCTCACTCTCAGCACGATCCAAGAACTTGGCCCTCGCGCTATCCTTTCAACGCCTACAAGATGGCTTCGTAAGTTCTTCTTGACATATCAGAGATGATGTTACTCATTAGTATGATGCAGCACGATATGCCTTCCACCATATCGGTCGGGTGACTCATTGCAGCTACACGTACTGAAAATTGCCGCAACCTCTGCGCATCCAATCGAGTTACGGCGGCAGTCATATCGCAAGTGATCACAATGACTATGTCTCCTGTGATGCTAGTCAACTTTAGCACCGCCTCAGGTGCTAGTGCTCAGGCGATCCTCAAGCTCTATGACCGTCGGTTTGGCACACACCTCCGTGTTTTATATGGTAAACACACGCCTTGCCAACTTGAAGACGAAGATGCATTCCGGTCCTTCTTAAGCCAGGGAAAGATGGAGCCTTTCATTCGCGAGCTGGAGGAAGAGAATAAGAATTCGCTGATTCCTTTAAGCGCTAGCAGCTTCTACGACAACAGCCCTAATGGCAGGGCACGATATGAAGCAGCGCTATGGCATGAGGCTAATGAGCACTTCAACAATGAAACGCAAGCATATGCGCAGTTAATAGACCTTCAAGGCACATCAATCCCCCAGGTTTACGCCCATATACGCCTCACCCCGCCTAGCTACAATACCAATGCATCGGATAGTCGGCCCCAACCCGAAACTGAAACTGAGAAGTACCTACACATCAATGGAATTCTCATAGAAGTCATCACGGGCTACAATCTCTGGGATTTACCTGTATCCCCTGCGGCCCCTTCAGATAAGACAAAATGGTCTGCTATAATACAACAGGCTGTTGATAAAGCGTATGAGATTAACAAGCGAGGTCTTATTCTGAAAGACAGCGGCCCACGCAATGTCATGGTTGACCAAAGCTCTGAAACGCCCTTCATAATCGATCTTGCGCAATGTTACTTCAAAGACAGGTTATTTGCTCTATGGGAAGAAATATCGTTGGGTGAGTACGAGAGAGATGGGGATGACGAGGATGAGGATGAATGGAATCCAGAAGTTGAATATTGGGAGCGCGTGAGGAGCAGTAATAACCCTGCGTCAATTGGGTTACTTATGACGAAGCGCTTGTTGCTGTCTGCTGAGCTGGAAGTAGACATCAAGTATCCAGACTATAAGAAGATTATCAATGATACCAAACGCCAGCTGTCAGATGCCGGGGTCGCGGCGGCTACGGGCACTAAGACTGGCACAGATTCATAGATAGCTATAGATCAAAACCCAACCCCTTACTGCGCATCAGCAACTGGTCTCACAATAATGCCAGCGTGACGGTATTGCCGATGAACCCCCTCGTGATCAATAACTCTACTGAACGAGGGTCGGAGGAACCAATCCAGTCAATCGCGACATCAACGTAGCTAGGCATAGTAGATAATTGCTATAAATTCGCCCTTATTAGTAGGAGTCAGACATGTGTCACTATTTTTAAGGTCAATGGTATCACCCTGGTAAAGAACAGAGCGCGGACGGGTAATATTGGGCCACGGGACGAGATGTGGGCCAACCGTTAATGATCATCCCTTATTCCAGGTTAAATCCGACTTCTCGGTGTTGAAGACCCTGGTCCATCGTAGAACCCAGCTTACCCTGAAGCGTGGCGTTGAACAGCCATGACGAGCTGCCATTTATGAATAACGCTGGTGTCTGTCGTCATCCTGTGACGAATTTATCACAAGATGCCTTTGTGTCAATGTGACCACATCTAGATCATCTCTCCCAACCAGCAGGTTGCATACTCGGGCAGTCGGTGTTAACTCCATCCGACCATGAATCTAGATTCAGCAAGCACCTCGTCACGAACCCGCGTATTGCTCTCGAGATCTCAGCCCCAAGACTCAGGGAACGAAAACCGAACCAATCAAAAACGCTCACCAGAAGCGATTAATCTACCAGATGGGACGTGGCTTAAGATTCTCGGGGCCGGAAGCGTAAAAGGGGGGACCCATCGGCGTGGCTCTGCACAATTCGTGCATAAAATCGGTCGATTTGCACAAGTGGCGGTCCGGAAGCCTAAGCTGCCGGGCGGGGTCCTCATAAAATCGGCGCCGGCGACGGATGACCCCAGGAATTAATCGCTTTCGGGTTGCTCGATGGGTCCGATAGCCCGGAGATGAAGCATAATTCGCTGTCGGGAGCTGTCATTTCCAAGGTTAGCATTCATAAACGCGTCGTTGTTAGCCGCAACGGTCGCTGTGGGTGCGTCGCTTTCGCTATCGCTTTCGTCGGTTAGCCGTGGCCCCATGCACCACAACACGGAGCTGAACAACACCATGTCTTTAAATACCTTTTGTCGCCCATTTTAAAGGATGCATCGTGGCTTTACACTCGTTAATACCTTCAATTCTTAATTGCAAATAATTATAATGGCTGCGCAAGAGTCTATCAAGAGTGTCCAGATGGACGACATGCCTCGACCCGAGAGCCAGCGGACACTGACACCACCCTCGGACCATGGCAGTGTCACGGCAAAACGACAAACAGATGAAGAAGCTGCTCAACCAGACAGCAAAGAAGGTGAAACAGAAAACTCTACACCTGACGATCCTAATGCCGTCGGCTGGGATGGCCCCGACGATCCCAAAAACCCCATGAACTGGCCAGCGAGCAAGAAATGGGGATGTATCGGCGCCCTGTCGCTCATGACCCTGTTGACGTAAGTTAAGCTTAAATCCTCTAGTGGAAACATGCTGACAATGCTTGATAGTCCTCTCGTATGTATCCGAAACGCGATTCGAACCTTCAACTTCTAACATGGCATAGGGCTCCTCCATGTTCGCACCTGGCGTCCCCGACATTATGCGCGAGTTCAAAGACGACAACGAAAACATTGCGACCTTTGTAGTCTCCGTCTACGTCCTCGGCTTTGCCTTTGGACCCCTCCTCGCGGCGCCTCTGAGCGAGATCTACGGCCGAGCACCCGTCTTCAACATTGCCAACATCCTCTTCATCATCGCCACCGTCATCACCGCCCTGAGCCAGAACATGCCCATGCTGATCGTGTTTCGTTTCTTGATGGGCTTCGCCGGATCCACACCCATTACTAACGGAAGCGGTACCATCTCTGACATGTTTCCTGTTGAAGAGCGAGGCAAGGCCATGGCTGTGTGGGCTATGGGACCGCTGCTGGGACCTTGCATTGGACCACTGGCGGGAGGATACATGATTGAGGCCATTGGTTGGCGATGGGTCTTTTGGGTTATTGCCATCTTTGTAAGTGCTTTGGCCTGGAGATCGACAGAGATCAACTAACACTCGGTAGGCCGGTGCCCTGTCTGTCGTCTGCTACTTTGCTTCCCCCGAGACGTACCATCCCACCCTTCTCCGAAACAAGACCAACCGCCTCAAGAAAGAGACCGGCAACCAAGATCTTTACTCGGTTCTCGATCAAGATGGCCTTACTAGCAAGAAGCGCTTCGAGCACGCCATCGTCCGCCCTCTGAAGATGCTCTTCACCCAGTTCCCCGTGCTGATCCTCTCCCTCTACGTCGCCATCGTGTACGGTGTTCTGTACCTCATGTTCAGCACCTTCACCTTTGTCTTTGCCCAGCAATACGGCTTCGGCACCGGCACGATTGGCCTTGCGTACCTCCCTACCGGCATTGGCATGTTGTTTGGCACCCTGTTGTTTGGAGTCATCGCAGATGTCATCATCAAGAGGAAGCTGACGCAAAATGGCAAGACCGTGCCCGAGGACCGTCTTCCTGTCTGGCTGACCGCTCCTTGCGGCATTCTCATCGTGGTGTCTCTGTTTTGGTATGGATGGTCATGTGAGAACAACACTCACTGGATCGTACCCATGATTGGTGTTGCTTGCTTCTGCTTCGGACTTATGGGCATTATGGTAAGTGTTCCCTGCACGGGTCATTTTGACGATATACTAACGATGGACCAGATGTGTATCCAAATCTACCTCATCGACGCCTACATCCAGTACGCGGCCTCCGTTGTTGCTGCCGTCACAGTCCTTCGATCTATCGCCGGCGCCATGTTGCCTCTTGCAGGCCTGTCAATGTACAACGACCTCGGCCTTGGCTGGGGCAACAGCGTGCTTGCATTCCTTTCGCTGGTCCTAGCACCAGTGCCCGTCATCTTCCGCTACTACGGAGCCCAGATCCGTGCCAGGTGCCCCGATAACCTTGGTTAATCAAGATTGCATTTTTAAAAAGTTGGATTTGAGAGAAAGAGAGCGAGCCAAGTACATACAGCATTAGAGCCCCCGAGAGCGGGCATCACATCACGGCGTTTAGCGACACGTATTGTTTCATAGAGTTATTGTGTAATGTATATTTAGTCAAATAGAATGCATAGAATCTTGGATATGAGAATACCTCCTCGAGGCTAACTTTATCTAAGTGCATCAAGAACTAGCCCAAGTCTTGTGTTGATCGCGTGCTTCGAATGAACCCATGGTGGGAGACGTCAGCTCTTAAAGAAGCAACCCAATCTCACATGATCTAAACCGGAACCGGAGCCAATGGGACAGTTGCTATACGATACAAGGTTAAAATGATCCGGGCAAGGATTCTTTCAGCTAAAGTCGGTCTCGTCTCGTCATCTCCACCGACTTCGGGAATGTGGCGCCACAACGGCCAAGATGCATGAACGCTCTTGACCCGACATCTTCGCAAGCGATCCACTTCGTCTAGCAAGCGAAAACTTGCGCGTGCTTTGCTTCCGCGGTGGGAACTTTAGTCTAGAACGATGGATCAGCCCTGTAAGACGGGGCCGAGGACAGGAATCTGTTCCTCCTTTCGGATCTCGTTGCATTTACGTAGGACGGAGAAAATGGCCCGCTTGCGATGGAACACTCGCCGACGAGGCGCTGATTGGTCCCGGATCTACAGGTGGCACCGTATTCCCGAATTTCCGGAACGGGTGTTGTCAGTGTGACTCTTGGATCGGCGGGTGATCGCCTGATGCGATTGATAATTGTACAGATTATCTGATAATGAGAGGTACTGTGGCAAGCATGAGACAACCTTAAGGTGCTACTGAGTGGCATAATAGTAACACCTGCCATCGACTCACAGAGCCTCTCCATTAAAGCCTCATAACTCTAATCCTAGATCGTTCCAGCGGAATGGTAACACTGGGACCGCGACTTGATGGGGTGTCATTCATCGTGGCTCCGTCAACTAAATTTGAGGCATTGGCCATTCACATGTCATGCTCATTCTGGAATGTGAAAAACCGAGATCCGGGCGTTACACTATACCATGAAAAGCATCTCGTCTCCGTTGCGACCCGGCCGTGGGGGACGAGGATCAGTGCGTCGTGGGAGCGTGGCTTATGACAAGGGTGTCGACGACTTCTACTAGATCCTCGACATGTGGGTTGACTATTAACTGCAGCTCTGCTTCCAGAAGGATGATTCGTCTTATTCTTGGCAAAAGATGGAAATCTGCTCGAGAATGAGCTTAAAAGCTTTAACCACCACGCCAAGCGGACACAAACCGGATCTCAATTACATAAAGTCTGCAAGTCGCGTGTTCAAGATTCAAGCCACAGTAGTCTTGGACCAGCAATACGTGTTGAAAGTTCCTTGCCGTAATGAAGCTATTCCCGACCAAGCGTATGCGGCTCTTGGCCTGGTGAGGCTTTTTGCATCGGATCACGGTTAGATCACGGTTTTTTGAACGTCAATCACGGTCAAGTCAAGTAAGCTACGGGAAAAGTCAGCCCACAGCACCTGATGTGGGCCATGTGCTCTGCGCCGCGTGTTTCTCAAAGCTCTTGGCAGAGTTGGTGATCCCATGCCCTGAGCTCCATCCACCAGGGTCATCGACGAACCAGAGTTGGAGGCAGCCGACAGTAGCTGCGGATCTGATAAGATTAGATGATCCCAACACCCCACGTTTGGCAGCAGAGAAAATTTCTCGTCCACAGGGTTGGCGGTGGCATGACGGTCGGACCCCGACGGGTTGTGGGCTGTGGGTGGAGAGCGGAATTGGCTCCGTGGTTCTTTTGTAAAGGGAGCCAAGGGTGTGAAGAGGGAACTGATATAAACTTGAGCTGTTGGCTGCAGCGTTGCATGGAAGGATTCGATTGAGAACTGCAACAAGGATAAAATATTGTGTCCTTTAACTTTCAACGTCTCAGCAATGGCTGCAGATAGCGCGTCAAATCCACGGAGCTCTGGTGATGTCGAGGCTGCTCGGGAAAAGAAAGGAGCAGTTGGAGAAGAACATCATGTCAAGAGCAATGTAGATATCTTGAAGGAGTCGTGGTCTAAGAAGGCTTTGATCATTGCCTTTACTGGGTGAGTGTTAGCTTGGTGTTGAATCTTGGACATTGACTAACTTCCTCTTAGATTGTTTGCCACCACCTTCATCACCTCCTTCCTCAAGTATGCGACCAAAGTGTACGATGCATACGCTACCTCCGAGTTCCAGAGGCATTCTGCCTTGACGACTGCCAATGTCGTTGGCACCATCATCGGCCTGGTCACGTATCCCATCATGGCCAAGTTTTCCAACGTGAGAACGACTGCAGCGATAGCAAGTGTTTGGATTGCTAAAACATCTCTAGGTCTTTGGTCGAGCCGAGGGTCTCACATTCTCTATCCTGTTCCTCGTCCTCTCTCAGATCATGTACGCTGCTTGCCAGAACATCGCCACTTACATCGTAAGCATCACCAATACGCTCCATGAAACATTGCTAAACAAGCATAGGCTGGAGGAATCTTTGAAGCCATTGGCGACACCGGATACGTCATCATGCAACAGGTCTTTATTGCCGATTCGACAAGTCTCATCAATCGAGGGCTGTGGACGTCTCTCCCCGAATCCGTCGCCTCCATCCCGACGCTCTACCTTGGTTCCATCGTGGCAGACAGCGTTTTGAAGCACTCCACTTGGCGATGGGGTTACGGAATGTGGGCTGTCATCCTGCCCTTCTGCGCTACGCCCCTCATTGCCACCCTCTACATCCTTCAGCGTCGGGCTAGGAAGAATGGTTACCGTCGTGAGGGTGCTTGGGATGCTGCCGACAAGTCTGAACCCCTCAGCAAGCGCATCATCAACCTCGTCTGGGTCGACCTCGATATCATGGGCGCGTTGCTGCTGGTCGTTGGCCTTGGACTTGCTTTAATTCCCCTGTCTCTGACCGGCGCCAAGAGGAGTGATCGATGGGATGATGGCGGTTACATCGCCATGCTCGTCATTGGCGTCGTTGTCGTCGCCGTATTCTTCGTCTGGGATGCCAAGTTTGCCAAGGTCCCGTTTATGCCCTTCCGGATGATCAAGGAACGAACCGTCATCGCAGCTTGTGTCTTGTCTATGCTCGACTTCTTCCACTATTCTTGCTTCACCATCTTCTTTCCCAGCTATCTTCAGGTTGCTGGTGGCTTCAGCCCCGGCCACTCCACCCGTATCGAGTATGAATCCCCCGATTTAGTTTTCTTACAGGTCAATGCTGACGATTCACTTAGTAATGCCCTCCGTGTGGCTTTCCAGATCGCTTCCGTCCTAGTCGGTGTCCTTATGAAGTACACTAAGCGCACTCAGATCTACGTCTACATCGGAGTTCCCCTTGTTGTCCTCGGTCAGGGCCTGCAGATCTACTTTGTGAACATGCACGGCGACAGCGCCAACGAGGCATCCTTCATCACCGCTAAGACCCTCGTTGGTGTTGGCCGCGCATTCTACCAGACAGCCGCCCAGGTCTCCATCCAGGCTCTCGTTGCTAAGGATGACGTCCCCGTTGTTACTGGCGTCTATTACGCCGCTATGAACTTTGGCGGTGCTGTTGGTACCAGGTGAGTTTCATCAATGTATGTGAATGTGTTGAAGCTAACCTTTTCAGTGTGAGCGGTGCCATCTGGAACAACATGCTCCCCAAGAAACTCACCAAATACCTCCCCGAGGCAGCCAAGCCCAACGCCATGAAGATCTACAAGTCCATCGTCGTGGCCCAAAAGTTCGCCAAGGGAACACCGGTCCGAGCAGCTATCGACAAGTCGTACCGCGAGACACAGCAGCTCCTGGCCATCGCCGCGACGGCTGCGCTTGCGCCCATGCTGCTTGTTATGTTTGCCCTTAAGACAATTGATTTGACCAAGGTGGATGATGCTAAGTTGGATGAGAACAAGTCGACCGACGGCGAGGTGGAGCCGAGTGTGGCCAAGAATGGAGTCCAGGAGACTGTCAAGCTTCAGACGCAGTGATACCAAAATCAGAAATATTTGGAGATTATGGAAGACAGCATTTTCAATACCAGTAATAATAAATGATGCAGTGCCATCGCGTGTTGACTTGGAAAGGAAATTTGGAATATAAGAGCGTTGGTTAAGTGTCTGTCTGTCTCGTAGCGGTTCGCAATTTGGAAACTTCTCCTTTGTAGTTAAGTCTAAGACTTCTTGAGCTATTGGACATGTTCTTTAATAGATAAAAAAGATGAATACACGTTAGGCTCTCCCTGTGTTCGCCTTCTAAGGCACCCCTTATTTTTCTACCTGCTGTATATGCCTATCTGGTATCCTTCCCCCCCCCTTAGATCTAAATAGTATTACTCTAGTAGCCCTTTCCCTATTGACTTCAACTTAATTCCTCTAGACCCTTAGGGCATTACTATATTCGCCAACCTTACTAATTCTAATAGCTATAATCAGTATATTTACTAATTAAGCTTATCTTTAAATCTTTACTCTTTATGGCCCTTAAGGCCTTTTAGTAAATTTATCTCCTTTAAGATAGCCTTAATTTTACTAAAATTAGTACCTACCTTTATAAGAAGTATAAGGTAATAAAATTTAATGAGATATTTTTGCGGTGGAAGAACAACACAACCACCCAGTACGGAGCAAAGAGAAGGAACAAGCCCAGCGGCAAGCACAAAAGAAGATCAGAAATACAGTAAAAAGGGGGCTATTTGAGAGGCTAAAAATGATATCTTCAGAAAGGCAAGGAATTGATCAATTGATATAAGAAGACGGCATTTCAATTGGAGCAAAATGAGTGTGTTATTATGAGTTGGAAGAGCTAAGTTGCCATGGTTGTGTTGCTGCCGAGAGGCTGCGGCTATCACTTATGTAAGTGCGATCAACGGGCCACGTGACCACAGCTTGATCGGGTCAGAAGAGCTTTTCTTTTCCCCTAACACAATATATAACCTTATTAGTAGTAGCGATATTATTAAGTTCTTTACCTTAGCTAATATTAAGAGCCTATATAGCTTGCTATATAACCTTAGTCTTATTTGTTACGACACCCACCAACACGTCACGTGCCACATTGGAATACCCCACAATTAAGAACCAACCAGACATTGATCAAGACGCAACACCATTGATCGAACTCGATCAATGGGAGTCATGTCTGATCAAAGGCATCACCTTTCGATCAATCACATATATATAGGAACATTCGTTCGCACATTTCCTAGAGTAGAGCTACTCAGCTATCAATACAACTAAGTTACCCAAGACACCCTCTTGGTATTACTTGACGTGACAATCATTGCTCAGATTACAACGCGCCTGATCCTCTGCCAACATAAACCCAGCACGACTCAGGTTTATCCCTTGGAAGAACCGAACCGTCACATTATTAGTACTAATAATAAGAGACTTAGTCTTATACTATTAGGCTAGCTTAAAGCTTATAGTATTAATTATAATTATAAGCCTTATAGCTATTATTAATAATAAAGCTATTTTAATTAGTTATAGATAAAAGAGTTAATTAAAGGTAGTATAGTTATAAGGTTAAAGTTAATAGTAAGGATCTAAGGAAGAAGGGGGTTAAGTAGCCCTTTTTAAGTAGCTTCTTTATCTTATATTAAAGAATTATAAGGTTTTATATTATATAGTATTAGGTCTATTGAGATGCTGTTATTATGTAAAAACTATATTCTTTGTTGTGGCTGCTGATTGTGACGATTGGGGTTCTTCCAAGGGATAAACCTAAGTCGTGCTGGGTTTATGTTGGCAGAGGATCAGGCGCGTTGTAATCTGAGCAATGATTGTCACGTCAAGTAATGCCAAGAGGGTGTCTTGGGTAACTTAGTTGTATTGATAGCTGAAGCTTCTACATAGGAAATACTAGGGAATGTGATTCTATATATATGTGGTGGAAGCTGAAGGTATCGTTGGATCGCAGCAACGTTCCTACGATCCAGATCGTGGGATCGTGGTGGTGTTCCGATGATCCGTTCGTGATTGGTGGGTGGAGTGGGGCTTCCTGACGTCACGTGTGGCCCATTGTCATGGCCGTGACACTGATGTCTCTATCTGCGGCATGAAAAGTTAAACTAGAAGAAGACACGTTGGGCTTGGGGCCCTCTACTCTATTGACACACGAATCTATATCTCGTCTTTCACAGACGTCTATTTCGCGATCTCTACACCTCCGACCTGGTGAAATAAGTTAGCGGCAGTCTAAAAAGCTCAGTGGCATGTAACTTACAGCTCCCATAGCCTTCTTCAGGTCACCTGTAGATCAAACGCGTTAGCAATGGCCATGTAGCTTTAGACTTTGGATACTTACCGTAGATAGCGAACTGGCCAGCCGTCAGAGAACCAACCATGAACAGACGAGCACCAAGACCGCTAAAAGAGCCGCGGATGCCAAGTTCCTTTGCGATCTTGATGAGTCTGCTGGCCGTGCTCTCGCCTGGAAGACCCTTGGTCTTGTTAATCTTGGAAAGCATGGTGTCGGCTGGCTGGGAGACGATGGCCGCGGCAAAACCGGCAGTCAGACCAGAGCCGAGGTTGATGACGGTCTGCATTCCGTCGCTGGTCTTTTCCTTGTCGAACAGGTTGGCGTAGGCAAATTCGGCCGCCTTTTCGTAGACGACGAATTTGGTCATGGTGTATGGGACCCTGGTTCATGTGAGTAAGGGCATGGGAGCTAGGCTGGGTTATACGCACTGCTTGAAGAGGATGGGGCCAAAACCAGAGTAAAAGGCACCGAGACCCTCCTGGCTGGCGATTTTGGTGAAACCAGAGACGAGGCCAGTGGCAAAGCCAGGTTGCGACACGAGTCGAATTCGAGTGGCCTCGAGAGGGCAAAGGGCAACGGAAGCAAAGAACTCGGCTGCGGCAGACGAGACGCAATACACGGCGATGCGGTTACTCCTCGCGCTCTCATAGCCGATGGTGTTGATGGACTGCTGCTTGAAGAACTCATAACCGCCAAACTTGAAACCTCCTTGAAGGAAATATCCGGCGAAGGTAGGACCAGCGCCGGTCAGGAGGGCGGCTGCACCTTCATTGCTGATGACCTGGCGGAAGCCGCCGATAAGGCCGCGGTTGTATGTAGCCGGGTCAAGTTGGATGCGGGTCTTGACGCTGTCGAGGATGTGTCAGTCAATTCATTGTTCGGATGTCCGGAGTTGGAGTTCTCATGAAGCTCCCAACTCGGCCTCTGAGTCTATATCATAGGCACCTACACATCGACGGGAGTCAAACCTCCGTGAGTGACGGAACAGCAGACGGCGCCGGCAAACGCGAAACGCGAGTACAGGGCCAAGCCGGACAGCTTCTTCGGCTCGGCCGAGGTGTCTGGTTTGAGGGCATCAAGCTGAGGTGCGGCTGTTGTACTCATCTTGCCGGTGATATGGGTAGATGTTGATTACACTAGAACGACGCGTGAATTTCTACCAGGGGATGAATTTTGTCTCTCATGAGTGTCAGCATTGCACGCGCCCGTCGATCCGAAAAAGTTCCGGATGTAAGTCACCGAGGGCCAATCACGAGGGACGTTTTGCAGGCGCGAGCCATCATGCGACAGGCATCTGGCTAAGATCTCAGGGGATAAAACGGCCGGCTACTCGGCAGTACGGTGAATCCTACGGACATAGGAGTCCAAGTCATGTAATGTCCGTGAGCTCGGGGTTTCCCAGGTGGGAATAGTGGGGATCGATCTTATGCGTCAGCTGCGTGCATCATGAAGTTCGAATCCTTCGTGTACTGACTGATTAGGTGATTTCTTCAAATACCTGGGTTGCTACTCGAGTTGTTACATGTAGCGTCAGTTTGAGTATGCGAAAGTTCTGCCCTATGATGGTTGAAGCTTAAATCAACAACCCAATGTTAATCCCCTCGCTTTCCCCGTCTGGATCTCAACGTGCGGTAATTTTGAGTGGAGCTTAAAACACTCCTAAACCGATATTAACCATGTTCATTCATCGAAGATCTGAGTCTGTATTCTCTATAAATAATCAAGGTGTTTTCTGGGCCACTCAAGAAGTGGTATAAATCGACCACGGCTCTCGAGAAGAACCTCGACACGGCCAAATAATTGCTCACCCCATCCCCGAACATACCAAAAGTTCTTCTTCATTCCAGCAAGGAAAACGCAAAAGTACGCGAGAAGAACGAGGGCAGGAGGCTTATAGGCGGCCATGTCGACAAAGATGCAGTCATCTACGTCTTGCAGCCATATAACGATTGCGCCAATCTCAGGAGCAGCGCCAGCGACGGAGATGACTCGAGCGGCATGTTCGAGCTTGTCTACCGCATCCTGATAATGAGCGCGGCTGTGGAGCGGAAGCTCGACTTGCTGATAGGCTCGGAGTCGGGCCGTTGCATCCCAGAAGTCGTCGGGAAGAAAGGTGCCGTTGAGGGAGGGATGTCTGTATGTGCCCATTATTTGATTAGCATGGCTGGTGTCAAGTCGACTCGGAGCTACTCACCCAGTCAAACCTCCGTCAATATTTGCTGGCCAAACCCCATAAGCAAGTGGAGCAAACTCAGAAATGAAGATTCGCGCAAGTCGCGGCGACAGACTGGTCCTCATCCCCCGAGCCAGGCTGGCTAGCTCTAGGAGACGAGCAATAGGATCGTCGAGTTTCTGCTTGATGGACCTGGCCGGCAGGGTAAACGCGTGAAGGACGAGTACGGAGGCAAAGGCGAACTGGGCCGTCCACTCTTGCTTGGTGGAATTTTGCAGGTCATGCCGAAAGGCTTCGGAGCCAACTATCGCGTGGTAGTCGCAGAGCTTCAGATAGACCTCGCAGTTATTTGGAACGAGGTACGCCTTGTGAGCCGCAGCAAGAGCTAATACGCCATCTGAGACAAAGGAGTGGTTGTATCCTTCGCGTGCAACCGCTACCTGCCATACGTACGCCATGTCTCGTCGGAGAGATAACGTGTTGGCAGTGACGGTGCAATAGTGGTGCATCAGCTCCAAGCCTCGGCGCGTGAGTTCCCCTGGAGGCAGAGGATCTAGATGGGTGAGGGGAGTTGGGTTGAGGGATGGTTCGGGGGTCGTCGATGTCTCTTGATGGCCATCAGGGGGCTTGTTTGAGGGAGCATTGAGATCTGGCAAGAGCCGCGCAATGTAACGCGTCTCGGTGCGAATAGTAAGATGAGCCTCAACCTCTGCGAAGCTACAGGCAAACTCGTGTCTCTTGCAGTTCCAACAGACAGGATGCTTCTCATCACACTGCACATGGTAAGCCCAAGACTCCGGAGGACCCGGGCGTGTTTTACCTTGACCTTGCGGCGCTTGCAGTTGGCACAGCCGTTTCGTGACTTTGCGTGGCTGCGCCTTGGCCTCCTGCCTTGTTGCTGCTGCTGCATATTAATAATATGGATTGAATGGTGCAAGTTTTGATGTGCTAGAGTCTTGATTTAAAGTCGGAATCTCGCATTTCTCGCATTTCTCGGGTTACGGACGGCGTCGTCGTATTGCTATCCGAGACTGAACGAAGCTGGCTTACTGAAACTGGCTGTGATTGGTCGCGTATCATCTGAAGCGCGGCTTCGCCTTCGTTATCGATATTGTGGATCAATCCGAGCTGAGGCTGAGTCGGTAGCGCCCATGTTGGTGTCAGCTTATACGCCATACGCTGCAAAAGGATCTTGGCTTCCACGGATCCGAGTTGATATTTTGTTAGATATGGCGGATTAGATATAAGGGTCTTTTCCATTCCATCTCGAGGTTCATTCTCGTTCTATCCATCTCAACCAACAACTTCGTCTTTTACATCCAGTGACTCGTCAACCATCTGTCAACCAGTTTACTCGACCGTCTTGACAGCCTCCCGAACTCGGCCGATTAGCCCAAATTACAACTATGCCAAACGGTGTTTGCGATCCGAATTACAAAAATGCAGACTTTGCATACTATCGCTACGAGCCCTCACTTGCGGCCAACACAATATTTGTGGTCCTGTTCGCGCTCACCACGGGCCTCCAC
Source organism: Fusarium sp. JS1030 (assembly GCA_000966855.1). Lineage (NCBI taxonomy): Eukaryota > Fungi > Ascomycota > Sordariomycetes > Hypocreales > Nectriaceae > Fusarium > Fusarium sp. JS1030. The sequence continues at coordinate 273,404 of JWIW01000077.1, read as the reverse complement.
GTGGTTCAGATCTGGAGAACACGGACCTGGTACCTCTGCGCTCTAGTAATAGGCGGCTGTGGTACGTCGGAAGCATTCACCTCTCAGAATGATACATGCTAACTCTTACCCAATAGCTGAGGTTATCGGATACATCGGCAGAATCATCGGCGCGACACAAGATACCGGTTGTTGGACCTTGGGGCCGTACATCATGCAGACTTTGTTGATCCTTATCGCACCGGCTTTGATGGCAGCGTCCATCTACATGATACTGGGTCGCATTATTCTGCTTACTGAGGGCGAACATATCGCTCTTATCAGGCGACGATGGCTCACCAAGATCTTTGTGACTGGTGATGTGATCTCGCTATTTATGCAGGCTGCCGGTACGTACCACATCATGTATTCCCTTACCTGTACTGACCCCCGTAGGTGGTGGCCTTATGGCTTCAGACGGGAGCCAAGACCTTGGAGAAAAGATTGTTGTTATTGGTCTCTTCGTGCAATTGACATTCTTTGGGTTCTTCATCGTCGTCGCCGCCCTCTACCACCACCGTCTCCGAAAGAACCCTACCACGAGTGCATCCCACCCGATGGTCCGCTGGCAAGCCTACCTAATTACGCTATACGTGACAGGCGTCTTGATCTGGGTGCGAAGTCTTTTTAGGGTCATCGAGTTCCTCCAAGGCAATGACGGACAGCTGATGAGGAGCGAAGCCTACGTCTTTGTCTTTGACGGCTTGCTCATGTTTATTGTTCTGGGATGGATGAATTGGTTCCACCCTGGCGAGATTGGGCTGCTGCTTCGTGGTAGCGAGCCCATCACCAATGGCTTTCAGCTATTGAAGGTTGGCGGTAGAGACAAGAAGGACACGATGGGAATGGGAGAGACGGTTTCCTCTGCCAATAGCATGATCACTGGGGACCAGCGTTGTTAATTTCTGACTGATGGGATCTGGGTGGCACGCAGTTGGTACAATGATATATCGGCCTTTTGTTATTTACTTCATTTTCCCCTTAGCAACAGAACATAAAAATCTTCATAGATAGCACGCTTTTACATAGATTTCGAGAGGCGCAAAGGGCTCAAGTTCTTATACTTGTCTACATAAAACATCAGTGTACTCGAAACCTCCATCAGCCTTCGATTTCTGTACCACACCACCTATGATGTTGGTGCCTGCCGTTTCCAGATGCGCTTATAGGACACACCAGTGAAACCTTCAGCCAAATGAATTTTCCATTCATATGGAGAATATCTCATGCGTTTTCTCTTGCGTGGCTCTAACTCAAACCAGTCTTCCCTATCACCCCGCATATATGGTGAGCCAAGTCCCAGTTGGCAACCCAGTATGGCAGGTGCAATAGAGCCGGCGGCTGCTGCAATAGAGGTGTGGTATGACAAGTAAAGGATCTTATCTTGAATCTCGATGGGAAGTTTGTGAAGCAGTGTTTGCGTTGGCGATGAGCGCGCTGCCCAAAGAAGCATGTCGACTGCTCTGTCGGATAGAGTCTCATCTCTGTTAAAGAACACTTCTGGTCGAGTCCATTCCAGGTCGTTTTCACCAACACGACAAAGGACTATGTGACGAAGAGTAAGGATGGCGTAGGTTTCATCACCAGCGGAGAAATTCTTCTCATCTGCATTTCGGGTCTTGATGTGTTGTCGAACAAGGTCCACTCCATGGAGTACGTCTTGTGTCAAAACGAACCAAGAGGCTCCAGCTCGGAAGAAGTTGTTGTTCGGTATATCCCACTGTGGGAGATCTTCAATCGAGACCCACGGATGTTCTGGGCTATGATCGAATGCGCTTCGCTCAACAACCGACAACTTGAGTGTCGCAATACTTATAACGGCATGCGCAAGCCTGGAGAACGTAGCGTCGTTCTGCTGTCTCCGGAGTACATGGCGCCATGTGTAAACGAAATCTCTCAAGATTTTCCTAGGGACGAACTTTGTCTTTGAAATGCATTCGAGATCAGGTTCCCAGGTTTCATCCAATCTGAGTTGATCGATGTGGTCGGTCGGGTCAGGCGTGGATAAAGGTGCGAAATCGGGTATGTTGAGTTCACGTTGACGGGCAAGAGCAAGGCTAGCAGAAGAGAACCCGTCTTTATTTCGAAGGAAAAGAGTGTCAGTTTCCATATCAAATAGCCAGACACTCTCGAGCTCGTCGCTACGCGCATCCCCGAAAGGGTTCACAATATCGTAGGTTTTGCTCCATCCCACGGGCAGGCCTTTTTTTATAGATTCGAGTAACTGATCTGCAAACTATTAGGATACAAAAGACTCTTGGATTTAATGAGCCATACCTGGAACCTTGCCAGTCACACACTCTGCGAACAACTTCAGATTCTTTTCGTTATCATCAAAATCCCTCCATCGGTAGCTACCGGTGAGTAGCTTGTCGCCTGTAGAATAAGCGCCGGTGTCATCAGTCGGATGGGGCAGGACTTACCGAAGCGAATGTAATACAATACTGTCATTTCCCCCGAGGAAGACGTTATTATTAGTAGAAGTGTCGTATGAGGGGTTAATGTGCTGTTGTGGAAACATCATCAGCCTGATAATGTAGGGTGGACGCTTACGCACGTGATTTTCGTTTATGCACGTCAGCACAGCATTGTGGTTGATTTAAATGTAAACAGACATCTTGTAAAAATACGCCGCGTAAGTTCTATAATCCCATTAGGCAACTCATCTCAAATCAAAGGTTCAATGTTGTATAGTATTAGGCTTATTGGGATACTGATAAAGAGTAAAAGTTGTATTCTTTAGTCTTCTGTTATCTCTGCCGAAGTTATTAGAATAAAGAATTAGTCTTAACCTAAGGCTCTTGAGGAGATGGTGAGCGTGGATCGGTATCTACATTCCGCATGAAAGCGCGCTCGAATCTTGAGTCATTACATTTGAGGGCGCGTATTCCCTCATCAGAAGGTATCTTTGGGCATTTGTTATACAGACCAACTGTGTTCTTTTTGAGTAGTGAAAGCCCGACCTTGATGGCAAGAGAGCAAGCAGATAGTTATATAGACGATTAGGAAGGTCAAGTAGTATTCTATGAATACAGTAGTTAATCAGTAATCTCTCCTGCCGAAGGCAAGGAGGCCACCCACAGGACAAAAAAACAGTCTCTACGCTTCAGCAGTACCTCAATAAACTTAATACTGCATCACCAAACCCAATAACATTCTTCAATGCAAGATAACTCTTATGCTTAAAGAGGCCACTTTTACTCTTTTCAACAGAAGATAAATGGCCTATAAATACAGATCTTTACCCAGCTTTCCCCCACGTTTCGCCTACTTCAACCATACACGATCGGAAGTCGTCCAAGTTTTCGCGCAGCCCATCACGACAACAACATTGTCGTTGTTCGCTCTAAAAGAACCGGATTTCGACATCATGAGACCTGTCGAAACTTCCGACATCGACCTTCTAGTGGAGCGAGGATCAATTCTCATCCTAGATGAAGACTCTCTCGCAGTCAAGTTCGTTGGCGAGATCATCCATCGATCGCCAAGTTACATTTCTACCAAGACAGGCAACAAGTGCCTTCCTACCGAAATATGGATGGAAATACTTGCTTGGGCTGAACTCGACGCCAATAGCCATTTTTACAGCCCTGTCTACCCCGTGAGAGTGGAGCAGAATGGAACAGAATCCGTCCTCACCTGTAGATTTCTTGACGGTTGGGATCCATGTGGTCAAATTGAGAATGGATGGTCCATCAAAATTTATGAGGAATATCTTGAAAGGCCCTTGCAGCAACTCGAAGATACACGCCCCTTCGACCTACCGGACTCCAATGCTGACGGCGTTATGATCCCAATCAATTTGTTGACGCCGGATCAGAAGTTCCTTTTTCATAGAATCGAGGTTCCAGATATGATCTCACGATTGGAAGAGGGTGAATGCGGTCTCTGCGGGAGTGGACGATGGCACTGCCCGGGTTGCAGAAACGGAAGAGAGATTATGGAGAACTTCACCTCGCTTGCACGTGGACCTGGCTGCGGTTACCACATGTTTTGTCCCTTGTGCATCGGAGTTTACTATGCTGAGGAGAGTCTATGTCAGGAAGTCGAGGGTTGGGTTGAGGACGACGAACTCATGTCCGACGAAGAATACGGGGCATGGCAAATGGAGCGATTCGCGGAGCTAGGATACTGAGTTATTGGAAGAAGGGTTTCACTGAGTAAATCGACGGCATCGCCGTGTTGCTGGTAGACGTCCATCTTCTTAGGGATCACTCAAATTGCCAACCTTGTTCTTCGCCAAAAAGAACAGTTAGTCTAACATTGGGTCACTGCTTTGCAACAGTGAAGCGTTGCCAATGGTTTTGATCATCTCCTCGTTGTAATAGATTCGACCAGGGGTCCGGCCCGACCGTCCCCGCTATTTACCTAACACGGTATAGCCGCTCTCACCAAGCGCGAAGTTAAATGTTTGTATAGACCTCCCTTTGGCTACAAGTTTGACGAGAGCATTCGATGCAACGTGTTGTTGGTTGTCAAGCGTCAGTTTTCCCTCTACAACTGGTCAACGAATGCCAGCGCTTTTCCTTAATCCGTCGCTACGATTGCAGCCTGTCGCTATAGCAACAGCAAACTCCGCCAACAAATAAATCTCAGGAGCATTCTTTTGGTCCAGATTTAATCACAAAGACCTTTGACTTCTATGACCCTCCACGGCGAGTCTCTCCAGCCGTGGTCCGTGCATTAATATTACTGTTCTTGACGCATTATTTTTTGTCTCCTTTCTTGATCTTTCTTAGACAACGGGAAGATGGCCGATATGTCGCTCGAGGCTCGTCTACGGCTAATGTCTGTCCGAGATGAGAATGAGAATGATGCACGCTACAGGACCAAGATGCAGCAGAAGACCAAGGTAGGCACGGCCTATGAAACCCTGGTGATGGGTTTTGAGAGCATAATTGATGGTAGCGAGCAGGTTGTAACCACTATCACCCAACTTTCGGACAAGCCCCGCGCGCCAAAGGACTCTGAGGATGCTGTTGATGAGCAGCACAGCAAAACCGCCATTGCTGTCCCCTCACGGGTTGCTCAAGGAGCAAAAGGCGGACAAGCTCCTTTGCCGATTCGAAAGCCCCTCTCTGTTGTGTCACCGGAAGCGGTCAATGCAGCACAAAACGCCGCTCCCATTATCAAGCAACCCAGTGTCAAGAAATTTCATCTGGGCATGTTCGAGATTGGCAAGTCCTTGGGTAAGGGAAAGTTTGGACGAGTGTACCTCGCACGAGAGCGACAAAGTGGCTTCATTTGTGCGTTGAAAGTACTGTATAAGGATGAGATTCAAGGCAGCGCCCAACTACAGGTGCGCCGGGAAGTCGAGATCCAGAGTCACCTACGCCATCCCAATATCCTGCGGCTGTACGGCCACTTTGATGACACCAAGCGAATTTTCTTGATACTTGAATTCGCTGGCAAAGGGGAACTATACAAGCACCTACGGAAAGCAGGTCGTTTCCCTGAGTGGAGGGCAGCGCAATATATTGCGCAAATGACCACTGCTTTACGATTTCTCCATCGCAAACACGTAATCCACCGGGACATTAAGCCTGAGAATATCCTCGTTGGTATTCATGGAGAGGTCAAGATGTCGGATTTTGGCTGGAGTGTTCATGCGCCAAGCAGTCGCAGGCTCACCCAGTGTGGTACCTTGGACTACTTGCCTCCTGAGATGGTCGATCCAAGGAGATACGGCAAATTCTACGACGAGAAGGTGGATTTGTGGTCCCTGGGGGTCTTGACGTACGAGTTCTTGGTCGGGGAGGCACCCTTTGAGGATACGCCTGTTATGACGCAAAAGAGAATCACAAAAGCAGATATGACTGTTCCTTCCTTTATCAGCCCCGAGGCGAAGGATCTGATCAAAAGAGTGAGTTGTCGTATTGCCTTTATCAACGCCAGCATGGTGCTAACCCTTCATGAAGCTACTTGTCCTTGACCCAGATCAGAGAATTCCCTTGCATGAAGTTCAGGAACACCCCTGGATTATCAAACACTGCAGTGGCGAGAAGCAAAAGCCCGAGTAATGGCCAGATAGTTTAATTAACGTAATGGGCGTTGGAATGCATTGTTAGTATTTGGCGTTCAGGATGTATTAGGGAACATTCTGTGAAATCGGTAGGGCTGACCTCCACCTTGTATGAGTTTACTTGCTGATGAAGTCGTGCACTTAGCTACTCGTGTTGGATTCGACAAAGCGACCGCCGCTGCAAGATGTTCTGGACCACCTTTGGATTGCCGAGAACTGTGCGGACAAATAGAGTTGTTGATACAGCTCAAGCGAGAACCGGACATGGAGGCACCTGGGACAGAAACACAGGATGTATCCCGAATTGCGAACCTCATTGTCGCTGGTGCATAAAAGGAGACATGCTCTACAATTTAGAAACTCCCACCCTAAGTTCATGGGTGAGGTCTGAGCCTCAGATAGCCTTTTAATGCTCGCATGCCTTGGCGGTCTGGTATTCCATTGCAATTCGATGTTTTATTGACATATTTCATGTTTAGCTGGTCCACCCACAGCTTGGAAGGATTGTGCTGCCTCGTTGGCACTAACCCGAAATAATGAATCCTCCCAGTTGGCTCTATATGTCCCCTGTTAGTGCCTGTACCTCGACCGAGTTTCTACCGGAGCAGAGGTCTGTTCTCCCGTCAGCTGTCCTCTTCACGATCCCAAAATTTCCCTCCATCCTGGCTTCAACTAACAACAACCACATTGACACCTCCTCCCAGCAGCCATGGTAGGCCGCTTTCTTCAAATACTCACCATTACTATCGCCTTCTTTTCCGTCACTTCGTTCGCAGACGAAGCAACGGTCGAGGGCACGGGCACTGGAGCGTGCAAGCCGCACACATGGGAGAACACCGGGCACCATGGCGCAGCTTCCTCTAGTCGTCCTCCCCGTCCCAAACCCACATACAGCGTTCCCATTAGGGAGAAACTCGAGGTGGGAGATCTCAATTGCCGATGGTGGGCCGACACATACGAAGAGGTCGACTCTTCAGCATGCCAAAAACTTGCCGACGATTATCACATAGACATTAGCACCCTTTTTGACCTAAATTCTGTTTTGGAGCCCGACTGCGAGAGAATCAGGCCCTATACCAAGTACTGCGTCCAAGGATGTAAGCTCTAGTCTTCTGCTAATACTTCAGTCATAAAGATTGACTCTGACGAGTGCTGTCTACCTAGTTATTGAACCACTCAGGGCTTATGACGGACATTGTGGCCCTCTGTATAACAACGCCACTTGTCGCGGGACGGGGAAGCACTGCTGCAACTCTGAAACTTGGACATGTGGTAACCGAGGGTATGCTGTCTTCTACGCTGGTGATACGTTGCTGACTGGACTTAAAGACGGGACTGCACGCCTAGTCTTTGCTACAGAGGCGCAGGTGACTGTGAATTCCGAGTTGTTGTCTCGACCGATGGGATATGCGGCCTGGTTGAGGGCAGGCATACGCTCCGTGTCTGCGGGGAATGGGGAGACTGCTGCAATCTCCAGGGAAGATGCGGCTCTGGGCCCGCATTTTGTGGCGAGGGGGTCTGTCAGGCTGGCGAGTGCTATAATAACGATTACCCTATGAACGAGCGTCCGGTCCCCCTTTCGTGGGAGTACGGGGACGGCCTTCCTTAAATCCAGCACAACCACTGGTCGAAGTGTCGCACATGCGCTCAAAGATGGATTTTATCATCAGCCCGGAGCTCTGCAGAGTCCTAATCGTCTCATTGAATAGTTTAAAGACATTGCGGATGGCAGCAGTAGCTCCCAATATTTTCGCGTATACGACTATATGTCATAGCATAGACAAGATCTTGCCATAACCTCTACAAGAGGAACCTTAGGGCTTGTAGTAGGGCCTCTCCCTGGCACTAACCAACTTGGAGTTCAGCTTCCGATAATAAATCGTGAGACCAAAGCACAACAGTGTCGTCATGGCGAGAAACCCGGCGTTGACAAGGTGTCCAAGACGATATAACGGCGCGTCCTGTGCTCGGTAGATCCACACTCCAGCTATCTGTCCCGGTCCCGAGAACGCAATGTTCATGCCCGTAGCGATGGACATGGCGGTTGTGTTGGTGACGTTATCGCCAACCCACGCACAGAGTGCGGGCAGACCACCAAAGACACCGGCTGTTGCAAGGCAGAGGATGACATAGCGAGTCAGAAATGCTTCTCCGGGGAGGAGACCTACAATCGTCAACATCTTCAGAATTAAGGAGTAGGATCGGCTCGAGCTTACCAAGGACGAGGAAGCAGATGGTTCCCACGGTGCACGTGGCTCCAGCAACAAGCCCACGATTCTGTAGTCGATCGGACAAATATGCGAAAAGGATGGTGTAGAAATAGGCGAACGCGTAAGGAGGTACGGTGAACAGCTGGGCACGTAGACCTTGGAAGCCTAACCCTAAAACAATCGTCGGGGCAAAGAGGGACAGAGAAGCAACGCCGCACCCTATGCCCGTGTAGGCCAGATAGTGTGCATATAGCCTCACATCCTTCAGCGTGGCTTTTGCATCCACCCAGTTGATCTTTTGCTCGCTGTCAAGCTTGTCAGCCTAGAACGAGGGACAGGCTGTTGTTGTCCCACCTTGCATCGCGTTCGCTTCCCATTCTCAGTGATTGGACTTCTTTCTCCTCTGAAGTGAGCCAGGAGGCGTCTTTGGGATAGTTCGTGAGGAAGAAGAAGACGTATATGCCGACGAGAACTGCCAAGTTAGAACTAATTACCTAAAGCATGGGAGCGAGAGGTACCTGAAGGAACACCTTCGAGAATGAGAAGCCATCGCCAAGCTTCCAAACCGCCGGCACCATTCATGTGCCCGACTCCGTAAGCGATACTCCTGCGTGAGTATTAGCATTCGATAGGAGGAATTATAGAAGCCACTGGTCCTGAACATACCCACCAAAAGCACCCGCCAGGGTAGAGCTGCATAGGAATCCAGCGATCCGCAAAGCACGTTCGTCCGGCTTATACCAAAATGTCAAATAATAAATCATTCCGGGGAAGACACCAGCCTCGCTAGCACCGAGGAAGAAACGCAGTGCAGTGAGCCCAGTGACGTTTGTCACTCCTCCGATGCCCGCGCAGAGAGCCCCGAAGGCAATGATGAGGAACCCAAGCCACCTAATCAACATCAAATCAGCCTCTTTCTAGGATACTAGATCCTGTGTATGCTCTTACCTCCTCGGTGTGAGTATCTTGAGGGCCATGTTACTCGGAGCTTCGAATACCGAATACGCGACGAGGAAAACCATGAGGGCGATAATGTATTGCTTCGAGCTGAGATTCAGGGTCTGCATGATATCGTCTCCGGTATCAGAGTTCATGATTTTGGCATTTCCTGTTCAAATTCAGCACGAGTCACTTGTGGTTTTCGGGAAAGGGCTCGGCTGACCGATGTTGGATCTATCAAGGTAGCATAGCAGGTAGATGCCTGCGGTCAGAGGAAGTAACCGAGAATCGATCTTTCGAACAAGCCTGGTACCTATCAGTATCGCTCTAGATACCTTGTTCACGTAGCACAAGGTAGACTTACCTCTTCTCAATGGCACGTTGCTCCTCGGTCAACACCTCACCGCTGCGACTGGAGGCATTCTCTGCCATCTCGACGTCGCACGATGTCTTTGCATTATCCATGGCTGTTTGATGTCACCAGATGAGTTATGCTGGATATGTATGAGTTGGGAAGGAGGAGAGGGACTTGGGTCTGTTTCTAGCCAACTACTTATACGATCGGCCTCGCGGAGGAACACTTTGTGGGGAAACCTGGGGAACGCGGGGAAGTGGATCGACAACGGCACAGGCTAAACGGCGTCACCTCGGGGAGAGATGTGCTACTCCGGGCAAGTCTTGTGTTGTAGGGTTCGCGTTTGTGGCCCGATTTAGTGCTTGGAGGGTTGCGTGGTTGAGTCAGAGCTCTCAAGGGGTAGAACCAATAGTTGGGTGTCAGGCTCGGCTTGAGTGCAGACCCATCACGCTCCGTCTAAACTTACCTTGACACAACCCATTGCCATGGCTATGACACTCCAAAACGGGTACCAGACACGGGCATGCTTATCCATGAATGCCTTCGGAGTCTGCTAGCGTCCCCGGCACGCGTGTTGTCTTCTCGCCTGTACCCCGCAAGGATCCTATCCCTGTCCCCCACTCTGCGTCTCGACGGAATCAGGCAAATAATGCGCAGAGTGTGAAAGGCGGAGATGGGTAAAGATCCCCGAGACGGGCTTGGCCTTTTGTTACTCCACGCTCTTGGCCCATATGCTCAGTGGGCACAGGTATTTAGCACATCAGCGTGCTACCTCCATTGCAAGTGTATACGTCGCCAAGTGAACGTTAATCGCTTGACACAACATCCTCTAGCCATCATGTCTAGTCACGCAGTGTATCCCGACTTGTCCGGCAAGATTGCCCTCATCATGGGCATCGGGCAGACAACCGCATCCAGCTCGACACAATGGGGCAACGGGGCCGCCATCGCTTACAGCCTCTCTCAAAATAACGCCATAATTTTCGGTTGCGACATTAATCTCGAGTCGGCAAATAACACCAAATCTCGTCTTCCAGGCCCTTGTGAGGTCATGGTAGCTGACGTTACCTCATCCGACGATGTTGCTAGAGTTGTCAAGGGCTGTTTAGACAAGCACGGGCGCATCGACATCTTGGTCAACAATGTTGGGATGCCGATACCAGGGGATGCTGTGTCTTTACCTGAGGCTGCTTGGGATCAACAAGTAAACCTCAACCTCAAGAGTGTTTACCTGAGTTGCCACTTTGTCCTACCTATTATGGAAAAGCAGGGCTCGGGGACGGTTGTCAACAACGCATCCATCGCCGGCATCCGATACCTTGGAAAACCACAGGTCGCGTACAATAGTTCGAAGGCCGCAGTCATTCACTTCACCCAAGTTACAGCGGCAGCATTTGCAAGCAAGGGCATACGGTTGAACTGCGTTGTACCGGGTTTGATGCTTACGCCGCTGGTGGAACGGATGGGACTCAGCGACGATCCAGCCGAGAGAAAGATGTTTGAGAAGATTACGCAGAATAATGTTCCAATGGGATGTATGGGGAGCGCGTTTGATGTTGCGAATGCTGTCTCTTTTCTTGCCAGCGACAGCGCCAAGTATATCACTGGGCAGTCTTTGGTTATAGATGGCGGGCTCACCGTCTCAACGGGTACTTAGTATTTAAATCCTATAGATATCTATATTATTTCATCTAATTCTTGGTATCACAGTGTTCGAGCTGATGAATCAGTATCTACAGTAGACATGGCTCTCATAGCACCCTCAAATGTCATGACCGCCATAGCATTGGCTGGAAAGGCTCGTAAAAAGCACGGTGCGAATCCTCTCCAAAACCCTCTCCATCCTGATTCTGTATAAACCGCTTTAGCCGCATCTCTCCATCGCCAAAAACGTCTCTGGCCATCTCCCGAGCTGCCGCCCATTGGGTCCGTCATTATTCGCTGCTTGACAACATCGGTCGGGTATCCAGCCAGCCAATACGCTTGAGCACTAACTCCTCCAGCCAAGAAGTTGATCAACGGCGTGCTCAATTGCGTGTGCTCGTGTAATCGACGGTTTACGACATCGTAGGTAGCCCAGAATATGGAAAAGAAGCTTCGGAAAATGAGGGTGGCTGATAGGCCTCGAAAGACGCCCGAGATGCCGTGATGCCGGTATATCTTACTCGTGCAGTCAATCGGGCCCGAGTACAGTCTGGTATTGCTGCTTGCATACTGGATTTGCAATCTTGCCTTGATATGCTCAACGGGTGCGGCGATGAAGCTCACAGTCCAGCCTGCTAGACCTCCAGCAACTCCATGAGCGAAGCATGAATTCACCTCTGGACTGGAGAAAAGTTCACGGCGCTTTAGATACTGCCGGTATACATTGAAGGAACCAAGTAATATGGAATCCATAAACATCCAGCCGATCAATGGCGGCGTGAAGCCTTTATATAAAGCGCTGAGGCCTTCGTGGCGGATCGTTTGTCGTACGCAGTGCATTGGGCCGGCGAAGTGTGATGAGTTCGTGGTTTGGAGGCGAACTTTGATGGTGTCGAACGGGTGCCCAACTGGGAACTCATCAGCATGGGGTTCGATGGATTCCGTGATTTTCTTACCAGTAACTTTTGCAACACCGCTTAGGCTCCCGGCTATGAAACCCTTGTAGTTATGGCCAGTCGACGAGGCCTTCTTTTTTGACTTGGCATCATGTTGGAAAGAAGGACCGTGTGGCTGCTCTGCTGTTATTGACGCCATCGCGGACTGGAGATGAGTAGTTTGTAAATACTCCGTACTCATAACCGAAGATTGGTAAAAAGAACCAGATGTATATCGAATGGCATCTAGTCTTATACGAGACCGTGCAAAAACCCGGTTGCGATATACTGGCGATGGCGAAGGATCGGCTGAAGGAAGGGCTACCTTAGGAGGGCATCGTTGATCGCTGCCCATTTCGGCCCTCACCGGAGTTTTGCTAGTGTCCCCGAGCCACCTTGGCACACAGTCCTCGTGTACACCACATGCGGCGATCTGGCGAGAACGACGAGCCAATCCCCATGTCACAGTTTGCGTGGGATGAGGGGTAGAGCGGCACGCCCCGGCTGTCTCTGTCGGTCCTGGGGCATGGTATCATCCCGAAGATTAGGCACACCAGGGTCGGATATAATGCACCGAGAGACTCGGTCCTAACATCCCATTGTCTCTTCAAAGTGACATATTCCATGGAATTTGGTGCAATGTCTTCAAGTACCATCAACCATGACGGCCTCAAGACCATCCGTGGCAAGACTGCAATAGTCACCGGTGCTGCAGGCGGAATCGGCTCTCACATCGTCAAACTGTTTGCCCAAAATGGAGCAAATGTGGTGCTCTCTGATCTCGAGTACTCACGCTCTGCAGCTGAGGCACTCATCACATCTCTCCCCGACCCCACCAAGGCTATATTTGTGCCTACCAACATCATTGATTGGCATGACATGAAGCAGCTATTCAAGCAAACTGTCGCCAAGTTTGGTAGTGTTGAGTTCGTTGTCGCCAATGCGGGTGTCATGGAGAGTGCATCTTGTATGAATATGGACGACGTGGACGAGAATAGAGAGTTGAAAGAAGCGACAGAGGTATCCAAAGTGATCGATATTAATCTCAAGGGTACACTGAACAGTAAGTGCCCTGTCAACAGCTGATTCCGACGTCGTGACTGACCTTTGATAGCTATACGACTCGCCATGTTTCACATGAAGGATAACGAGCCTTCCTTCCCCGATAACTCGCGAGGTTCTATCGTTCTCATTAGTTCTACCTCTGGATACTTTGGCACGACGGGTGTAGCTGGCTACATCAGCTCCAAGCATGGAATTACTGGTCTCTTGCGAGCCTCACAGATACACGCTGCCAAGCTCGGCATTCGTGTGAATGGCGTCGCCCCTTTCTTTACTCCAACTCTGATGGTCAAGGGATTCACCGAGGCCTGGATCGAAAGGGGGCTCCCCAGAAACACTCCCGAGGGGGTGGCGGAGGTCATCGTTGCTCTCTCAGCCGATAGCAGTCAACGGGGTGCTTGCTATCTGGTCAGTATATGCTACTCACAGCTTGGGTATCTCATGCTAATGTCTGATGGGTAGGCATGTGGTTCTGTTCTTCGTGAGGTGGAACATGCTCGTGTTGCCGTGTTGCCGCAATGGCTAGGAGAAGATGCTACGACATTGATGCGAGGTGGCGGGCAGCTGTTCCAGGACATTGGGGGATATCCGTATCCTAAACTGACGGCCATGAAGGAGGCTACAAGCAAATCCACCACGGGTTAGAATGGCCAACAGGACATATTAATAGAGCCGGGTTTACATCGTGAATTACCTCATATGACTGCTTGGGGCGACCACCGCGTTTGCGGGAATGGCTAGATTGCCATTGTTATATACACTTTCTAGTATACGGGTCCTAGGAGGGTGACTTCGCAGCCTCACAGCTCATCGTTACTCTCAACCTCCCAAGCGCGCTGGGCCCTAAACTGGTCAGGGAACCACTTTGGAGTCTTTCCCGTCGTCATCATCTCAACAAGTGCCTCAGCGCTGCGATATGCCCACGCCATACCATGTCCATTCATACACACGATTGCCCACAGGCCATCTTCGGCTGGAACCTCACCAACCAAGGGGAATTCATCGGGCGTCTCACAAACGATACCCGTCCAGTCCTGTATAACCCTCGTCGACTCTCCCCAGTTCTTGTACCCATATACCGTGCGTGCTGCCCCATGCAGAACGTAGGCAATCTGGTCGTTGATAACGGTGTCGTCTGAAATGTTCCGTTCCCTCGTAGGTGACATTTGTGTAGAGCCGCCGATGACAATGTTGCCTTCGCCCTTGGAGCCTGGAGGTCGAGCAACTATGTATACGTTGCCGCTGTGCAGATCTGACATACCACCACTACGTTCGAAGACCGCATTGCCTGATGTGTCGGCTTCAGGCTCAAGGGCAGTAACCTGGTTTCTGACGGGCATCATGAAGTTGGTGCTGGCAATACCAGGGTGCAGCGCGTTGGTAAAGCCGTTGGTAGCCAGCACGACATGCTTGCTCTTGACGGTGCCTCGATTGGTCTTGACCTCCCATCTAGCCCCATCCTGGACTTTCTTGGCCAGCTGATTGAGGCTGAGCGCCATGGTATTGGTCTGCAAGTTGAGCCCTTTGTTCAGGCTATACTCCAACATGGCACAAACGGTGTGGTATGGGTTCTGAGTGTTCGCTTTGAATGTTATGGCACCGACGATCTCGGGCCATCCCCAATGATCGCGAGCTTCTTGGCCCTTATAAATAGTCCTTTTGTTCTTGGGAACATCGTCAGGCCTGCGCTGCGCCAGTTCGTCCTGAAATTCTACCACCTCGATGCCCTTTTCAAAGGCCTCCCTTGTCCAGAAAAGATAACCGCTCTCCACTTCGGTGAAATCACTCGAGACATTGTGAGAGCGCACAAAGTCACGCACGTCGTTAACACAGTCCTGCTCCATCCTGCCGATTCGGAGAGCGTCATCCTCACCGTACTCTTCTGCCCAAGTCTTGACGCTGCTGTACGAGCCAGGTCGACAGTGGCCACCATTGCGACCAGACGCGCCCGATGCCGCTGTGCGCGCCTCAAGCATCAGTATCGACAGGTTCGGGTCGCGATCCAACAATTTATGGGCTGTAGCGGCACCCGAGATTCCGGACCCAATGATTACATAGTCAAAGGTCTGCGCTGTGGGAAGCTCCTTGGTGGTGCGAAGGTTGGCGATGCGATGCGGAGGGTCTTGCCAGTAAGACTTGGTGGCGTTGGGCAAAGGCAGGCCAGGAATCCGGAGTTGGGGCTCGTCGGATCCTTCACTTCGTACGGCGTGACGAGACTTGGGTGCGACGGCCAAGGTGTAGGCGCCGGGCACCAGAGAGATACCGAGTGCCACGGCCTGAGATAGCCAAGAGAACCTCATGATCAAGCCTTGGGGAGTAAATTGGGCAGGGAAGAGAGACTAGAAGGGGGGGGGGGGGGGTTGGTCGGTTAAAAGCATGATCGAGCTTGGACTGTCAACAATTTAAACAAAATAGCGCTGCAAGGATAGATGACCGGACTTCTAAAACCGTACCAAATCCCCCTCAATTGGAAGAAAAATGGAGAAAAATTATCACTGATAAGCATGCTCGCAAATTACAACGTTGAGTCCATCCGAGGATCTCCAGTTCGACATACTAGATCAGGAAGAATACATTCCAGGTTCCCCGCCTTCCAACGCGGGGTTCGCCGAACTAATCTCACGATATTTAACTACCAAGTCTATTGCCGACCACCTAGCTTTGCTGCACCACAGCTAGCCGAGAGTAGGACTATTATCTTGAGCGGATTGTGCATCACCCTTGACGATACCTTCGACACGCTTGCAGCTGGCGAATCATGTCTCTTTGGTCAAATCGGAAAAGCCACCGCAGCCGCAATGGTTGCAGTAGTTGTGGGCTGGGAGACGCATTATCACCGAGATCGGCCATTGCGGTTGTAGGGCAAGATAAGTGCACTAAGAGTTCTTCATGGCCAACCTTTCCAGTTGAGGGATGAGGGAAAAGCTCTAGGAATCCGCCACAGTTAGCTCTTGGGCTTGGAGTACGAGCGAAGGACTAGTCCTAGCGACTATCTAACGGTGCCGCCACCCTTGGTCTCTGCACTGAACTCTGCTGCAATATTCGCTCGCATACAAGAAACGTCGACCTTGAATTGACGAGAGTTTTGTTGACGGAATGTGCTGTTTTGTTTCTCGAACCATGAGGATGGAGTTTAGCCGCCATTGCGAGCAGTTCATCCCGCGTTACGACATCTGTTGCAACATACGATGAATATCTCTGGAACGATGCGATGCGATAGTCAAGTACATATATGGGGATTTAAATTAAGAATAGCGATAGCATTAATGATAGAATATAGAATGGGATGGCCTCTCGTCGGACAATTTCCCCGGGGTTCAATCTGGTATTTACAGCTGAGCCTTGAGGCGAAAGCTAGCCTTACCAAATTGTATGAGATGCTGGGGAGGTGATCTTCATAGTGTCAAGTAGATCTAGAATGATCTTTTGCTGATCTGTTTTCGCCAAATCCAGCATAGCAGCCTTGTGCATGAGGCGAAATCCATTGTTCTTGGGGTTGTCATCCCACTGATACATGGCGCACTTGGTACCGGCTGCTACAATTCCATAAACCGTCTGGGACTTGTACCAACGTTCACTGAGAAAGTATTCCATAGTACTTGTCATCTGCGCGTGCGCCTTCTTCCATTCAGCATGAGTGCTTTCGACACCTGCACACTTGAACTCGACGGCAATGAACGGAAGTCCGATAGCCTGGAATTGGGCTGGCCAGGCATTATCGTCCTTTGACTGCATAATCACGAGATCGCAGCGACCGAGATCGCGAGCGAATTCCTACGTCGTGAATTAGACGTCAGACATTCCATGGGGATCAACCTATGACGTACCGGAGCATAGAGCCAAGAGTCCCCGTCGTTGATGGGGAATGTTTGATTCAGAATATTCACCCATAACAGCGAAGTGAAGCATTCATAGCCGCCTTTCTTGTCGGCGAGATTTTTAATCAAACGTTCAGTTGCCGGACTTGTCATTGCGGGGAAAGAAAAGATGAATGCTAATGGAGCGACTTTGAGTTCAATTCGTTATAGAAAATCTTCGTCGTGCCCATTCAACCTTCTTATAGGATGAAGACCTGCTCAGTGGTGAATTGATGACCCAAGTAGGCAGATAATGCTAAGACAATACTGAGTGCTTGCAACTGTTTTGATTGGACAGGACGGAGATGGCCGTGAAGAAAGTCAGCTATCTTTACTAAAGTCTCAGGTTCAGCTGCGTTCGATATAGCCATGGCTATCAATCAACCAATCCAGTCGTTTGCTGCCCGTCCAGGTGACGTTGAACCCGATAGTGTTATGCACGCAGTCGTGGTGTAGATAGCTGAAGCGCAATGTCTCAGCCTCTATCACTCAATAGTCTGGGCTCCGCATCTAGTTTATCATTACTGGTGCGCCTTTCCATGCTCTTATTTACCGGCACTAGCCCAAATTAGATCCTCGCAGAGCTGAAAACCAGAAGTGCTATCAGCATACCGCCCAGTCATCCAGAATACAATGCGGTAAGGACACTCGCAGGAAACTTCACGGACGGAATCGTTCGATCACTTATCACTATTCGGGCCACAATAGACAGTCAGATCGACCTGATCAGTACCTGACAGAGGCCAGGGCGTCTTTTCCCAATCAGCGGCCTGTTATGCAGCCGCATTAACGTCCCATCTATTCATACTGCTCGTTATCCAGCTTCTACACCGGAGCGGGTCGATCTAGACTAAGAGCATTCAACGTTACTAGGCGATGCCGGATGTATTGCTTATTCCAGCTCCCGCGCCTTATTTGAGGATAGCGCCGGCCCCTTCCACCAGTTCCGTGGCTTGTGGTGGTCTACCCTCTGTAGAGAGTGACAGATCCCGATCGAAGGTTTCTCGCGCTTGCTATACCATTTCGGTCTCCCTTGAGGAGGATAGAAGCAACATGTATAAGGTTAGCACTACGAAATGAGATGACAAAAGACGGCCGTGTTCTGAGTGACCTGATAGTTAGATAGTTAGATACGACCTCCAACAGTCTGTTTTCAAGTGTATATTATGTAGCTAATAGATACAAAACTCAGATTTGATAATACTTTGGATAATCCTAATCAAGAGTCATAGATTTACTTTATAGCTATAAGCAAGAGTGTTGAAAGATGAGCTTTAATTACATGGATGAATAATCGCGTTCGCATTCACGGCCTTTCATATCACTAAGCATAAGATGTAGCAAGCCGTCTGATAGGAGGAAATCCGCCTGCTCCAATTAATTGCCCCAGTCAACTTGCGGACCAGGCCGTGGACTAAGGCCTATATAGGGTCAGCTACAATCCAATGCTGCTTACGGCCGCGAACCAACCTGCTCCAATAACGGGCCGTGATTGAACCGCGGATGAGGCCGCGGATCAAACCATGGGCCAAGACGTAGATTCAGCAGTGGATACGGCATGGGGATCTTAGATCTTTCGAGAAGGTAAGTAACCAAATAGGACACAACTTTCGGTTAAGCATACGGATGAGGACAACCTGCCAACCCACAGCCACATAAGCGCTAGCCTCATACATGACACAAGCCGCGACGATAGATGTCAACTTAGACTTACATACAATGTATGCTCACAAAGGCGATGATATTTATTAGGTCCGGTATAGTATAAAGACTGCAGCTTCCCAGCTGTAAGTAAGGACTTTTCTCCATCACCACAATCCATTCAACCATCAATTTTTTATCATCCATACTCGTTTCCATCATCTGGCACCAAATCCTCCGTCATCAAGATGCTCATCAAGGCCCTTCTTCCAGGCCTCTTGGCTACCTTTGCGACCGCTCTTCCAGCCCCGGATTCATCCATCGAGGAAGAGATGGAGCTGTTCAAGCGCGATGGTCTCTTGAATGCTAGAGATCTCGAACTGGCTGACGCACATGGAGTCAACCTGACTCAGAGTAAGTTAAAGTCGAAAGCTATACCTTCAGCTATTTGAGCCACTTGCTAAGTAAAATCCACCCATACCTAGTGTATAAGCATGCGGTTATCAAGCGCGCTGATGGAGATCATATCACTGTCTGGGTTGACAAGGAGTTTTCACCAGCCGAAGGTCCTGAAGAAGCCCCTGGAAAGATCAAACGCCAGAACGCTCGGCTTGCTAGCGGCGCTCGTTTCACATCATCATCATCATCATCAGAGCGTGATTATTGCCAGAGGCACGAAAGACACGACATTACAAGCTCCAGTTCGCCCACCACAGGAGGTGTCGAAGCTATCTACCGATGGGCGAGAGATCATGACGGCTATTTCCATTATGGATCCGATACTGGCCTCGGCTGGAGGGACTTGGTCGTTGGTGGCTCTAATGGCGGAAGTAATGCTCGCTACAGGGCACGGTTTACAAACCCCTTTGGGTCCACTTTCAGGATCGGTAGCTATGATGTGCGCAACGATGCGGATTGGACTCGACACCGGGCGCGGCAGTTCAATGGGAAATGGAGGGCAGCTTCTTATGGATGGGAGACGTGCTATTATGGCGGTGGCGGCCGCGGGGCCCGTGCTAACTATGAGGTTGTCTCTTACTCAGGTAGAGTTTGAGCAGAGACTGGCAATGTCAAGGAGATGGGTAGCTAGGCAAGCTGGTTCAAAGGCGGCAAATTGGGAAAACTTCCCCCGTAGCTAATTTTTTTTTTCATGTCAAGATTATTATCCAGGCCGAATAGAATGGGTAGCTTTTTTTTTTACCTCCTCAAAATGACTAATATCTATGAATTACGTGATAAAGGATATTTAGGGCATAAGATAGCAACTATCCATCCGGCTGCTTTCTTCCCATCACGGGTAGGGCTTTCACTTTCCAAACAGATTTATACATACTCAATTACTACTGACCCTAAACGTGCCATCCGTAACACTAGCGTCGTAGTCAAGTTTCGACTGTCTCAGTCCAGTTAGCTGATCCATCACAGCGGGACGCACGGTTTCTTGGAAGCATCTCCACAGTGGGCGTAGGGGACGCGCAACTCATCTCGCCAAACATGAGAACCTGACTGGCCCGCTCGCGGATCAGTTGCGACGCTCTGTTCGAGCTTCTAAGCTTCATTGGTTGGTTAACGACCAAAACCTCCAATGCAAGAGCCAAGGAGAGGCACAGCCACTTTGAAATGAGAACCTTCATCTTAAGCTTAAAACACCACCTTGCCAATGCCCGTCTCTGAGGTCCAGCCACAGCGGTGACGCACAAGATGGCGAGCGAATCAATCAGAAATGGCCGTTTATTAAAGGCACAAGCGTCGAAACTCGCTACGATAGCCTCACCTTGGCCGGCAAGAGTGGCGACGAGTGTTATAAGACCTCGTTGGTCGACGTTGTCATCTGCATCTTACCATCCATGTCAATCTTGACTACTTCTTCATTCTGTCTTTCATTAAACACAAATTCCTAGCCGTGTTCACTGCATTATCATTCTTACTGTTTTCGCGCCAAGGTAGCTAATCGCTTCTCAACGGGACACTTGCCACATCGACAGCAGCCATGAAGGGCGTTTTTACCGTCATTCTACCCTGGGCTGCACTGGCTACGCTAGTCGCTGGTCAAAAGTTTGTGCCTCCTCCAAGGAACATCACGACTGTCATCTCGGAGAGGTTCCCGGGAGCTGAGATCTCATACAAAGAGGTTCGTCTAGTAATCCAACATGTCACCCCCGCGCCCAACGTCTAACGAGCCATTTGACAGACAACCATCTGCGAGACCACGGAAGGCGTCAAGTCGTACAGCGGCTACGTGACTCTTCCTAAGAGCCTTCTTGAGGATAGCCATGGCTGGGATGACGATCACGCCGCCCACCTTTTCTTCTGGTATTTTGGTAAGTTTATAATTGCCCAAATAATTGCAAAATGTCATGTGACTAACTTGACCAGAATCTCGCAACAATCCCGAATCCGCACCAACTGCCATCCGCCTTGGTGGTGGCCCCGGAGCCTCGTCCTTCGACTTTGCCACAAACTTCCCCTGCAACGTGAGCCCTGACTCTAACTCGACCACTCTCAACGAGCTTTCATGGAACAACAACGTCAACATGCTTTACATTGATCAGCCCGTCGGCACTGGCTTTTCCTATGTCACTCTTCGAAACGGGACCATGGACCTAATCAACTATAGCTTTACTGCTGTTGAAGATGGTAGCGACGTGAATGATGACCAGCTTAATCTAACTACTGTGAGGGCTACTCTAGATCAGAGTCTGCAACGGCAGGAATTCGTCAACATGGCTCTTGTTCCGCGCACGGCTCTCAGTGCAGCGAGGACCATGTGGAACTTTGTTCAGGTCTGGTTCAACGAGTGAGCTACCGCCGCGGTCTGGTAGTTTGGCTGAGGAGCTGACTTTGGGTGATAGGTTTCCTATGAGAAGGACTACCAACGATGAGATCAACCTTTGGACTAGCTCAGTAAGAGCATACCAAATATTTATCTTCTCGCCTACCTTACTGACACCTGTAGTACGGTGGATTCTGGGGTCCTACCTTTTTCAAGTACTTTCTCGATCAAAATGAGCTGATTACGGCTGGCTGCCCACGCCTTGCTAATGCCACGACTCTCCGACTTGGAACCCTCGGTCTCTCGGAAGCATGTATTGACAGTAAAGCTATTGGAAAGGGTTATCCGATTTTTGCACGCAACAACACATATGGCATCGAGTTATACCCGGACGAGGTTTTTAACCGGATGATGGATCTCATCGAGGAGCCGGATGAGGGGTGCTTTGCCTTGATCGACAAATGCCGCGCCCTGGTTAAGGAGGGCGATTCTAGAAGGTTTGGTCTCAACGAAACGGTCAACGCGGCTTGTGCTGCGGCTACTGGGCTCTGCTTTGGGGAAGTTCAGGGCGCTTATGCAAACTTTACCACGGTAAGTTATCGTATCCTGCTTCGTTTTGCACCAGACACATGTGCGATCTGTCTTTGGCTTGGTATTGACGAGCTTCCAGAGAGCACCATTTGACATCACAATGAACGACTTCGTCAAGGTCCCCCCAATGTACGAACTGGCGTTTTTCAATCAGCGATGGGTTCAAGAAGAGCTTGGAGTTCCGCTCAATTACACGTCCTCATCTAACACCATCGTCGCAGTCTTCCTAACTGTGACTGGTGATCCTATGGTTGGGGATATCTCTACTCTGGAGAGTGTGTTGAACCGAGGCGTGAATGTCGCCATCGCATCCGGCGACCGGGACTACCGCTGCAACTGTGAGACCTCTACAGCCATCTACTATTAACACCAATATGAATCTGACTCTTATTCTAGGGATCGGCGCCGAAAACGTTACTCTCGCTATGGATGTTCCCTCCTCCGACTCATTCCGTGCTGCCGGCTACGCTCCCCTTCACACAAACTCGTCTTACCAGGGCGGCCTTGTCCGTGAGCACGGTAATCTCTCCTTTTCGCGTATTTTCCAAGCAGGCCACGGTGTCTCGGCATACCAGCCCGAGACAATGTACCACGTCTTTGAGCGTGCTCTGACCAGACGTGACATGGCCACGGGTGAAGTTGTGCTTCGCCATAACACGTCATACGCCACTGAGGGTCCTTTGGATATCATGGACGTTGTGAACGAGGTTCCTGAGCCAGAGATGAGCGTGTGTTACCTTTATGGAGCCGATATCAGTTGTACAGAGGAGCAGCGCAAGGCTCTGGCGGACGGAACGGCTATGTTGAAGGATTTCGTTGTCGTTGAACCTGCTGGAACAAGGGATGTGATCTAAGTGTAGATTCTTTGGTCGGAAACTTCCATTTGCATATGTCTCAACATCCCGCCTTCTTTCCTTCATCAATTCTGCCTTCCATCTATAGTTACTAGTACACAATTCATAGCCTCATATCTCCCCAAGGGTCAAATAGTTACCTTCAGACATAAATAAAGCTTTGCGGGACGAATTTCTCTATCCAGGATTCAATTGGCGCGATTGCGACAAAGCAGAACAAGGTAGTGTCCGGGACGTAAGTTGCAAGTACAATCTGACCAATCCATGACTAACTCTTGCTGCCTAGCATAGCCTTGAACTAAAGCTGGAATGCTGAAGGCCATTCTTGGATTGATTGGCTCTTCATTTTGTCTTTTGTGGTTCTGACAGGCCACAACGCGAGGCCCAGAACGATCATTAGCATTGGAAGGCGCTTCGACATTGGTACAATTTAAAGTTTCAAGAAGGTTATGATCGTCCTGGGCCTCGTTTGAGGTCATTCCCATATCGGGTTGGCGTAGATCCTGGCCGCTCAACGAACTAGCGAACCCGCGCTTAGATGATGATGTTGATAGGTAATATGGGGAGGCGGAAACAGGGGTCTGCGCGATCCGCGGTAACATCATCTCTTACGTAGCACGCGGTTAGAAAAGTACTCTATCGGTACTTACTCGATATGATCACATTCCTACCAACTGAACCAGATAAGATTAAAACAAAAGCTCTTAAATTCCAGCGATAGAGAAAGGCAGGTATCCAATCATAGATAATAAAAATCTTCGTTTATTAGTCAGAGAGCCTAGAGCCTTAATAAGAAGCAGCGTGATACTGCATGATGAACGGCCGGCATCTTTACACGACACATTTTAAGCGCCACTTACCGCACCGAGGGATTGGAACCCTTGGCTGAATCTGGTAGTCTCCGAGATCAGCTGAGACGCGATGGCGGTTGCCTTGTCGAGGGCAGGATTTTACCAAGATTTTGCCTTATTAGGCTGTCTTTTTGGTAATAATGATAGCCGTCACGATCTGCCGAGGCGGCTGATGAAACTATACCAAAGCATCTCGAGATTCAAACACTTTTAAGTTCAGCTAAGCCTGCTTGTAGCCAATCAAACAGCTACCTCATCGCGTTGGAGCAGGCAAAGTGGAAAAACAGGGGTATGAAACTGTCCGGAGTTCACGGAGTTGCTTCAGCACAAGAATAATATGGGTCCATTATGGAGTTCCGTCATACAACACCCAATGAAGGAACTAGATTAGGCGCCCAGAGAGCACGTAGGGGCTGTTCATGGTCCTTCTTTCGACCTCAGCCGGCGTCACTTGCACCCTCTCTGCAAGCTGCCAAGCCTGTGGTTTGCATGTGCCCCCGGTCCGTTGCAAGTGTCATGCGGAGCAAGAAGGCTTGAGACAGGGCTCACATGCCTGACTACGCATTCATATCAGTAACAAGGCATCATAGCAAAAGGATCAAACTTGTGTTCATGATGTCAGTACTTGAGAGGTGTCTTGATGGCCTATTCTTTTTTTTTCTGTTTTTTTGACAGAACAGAATTATGCTCTTCGTGTCGGCAGGCGTAGTTTTTCCATCTTAAGCGCCTGGCAAATTCTTCTAGGTCCGCGTCACACGCCGCAACCCACCCTCAGGCAATGAAAGCGCTGGGTACTATTGCAATAACTGTTGGTTCTAAACGGAATGTTGTAACGGTTGTTGGTTCTGACCATCGCAATGGTTGTTGGTTCTGATGAGACAAGAATAGACCATGGACGATGGTCGTGAGCCAACAGCTCTTTCAACAGACGGTCAAGATTTTGTAAATATAAATCAGGGTTGTCCCTGTGCTGTAGTCGATCATCTTAATCTCTAGAGAGCAGCTCATCATCACATTTCTTTGACAATCCCCTTGGCGATCTCATCCCTCAGATTTCTTTTTTATTATCGTGGAGGAAGACCACAGTCAAACAGACGATATATCTCAAAATGGGAAGAAAGCGACCTTCACCACCTCAGACCCCTTCTTGGGTGCCTCGGGCCCCAAGGGGGTCCTCAGTGCCGGCCCGGGCTTACTATCTCACTGGAGAGTTGGTTTGGTTTTACAATCGTAAGACGACCAATATCCTTTCCTTCAATTATTGCTAACAGATATCCTTAGAGGAGACCAATAAGTGGGAGTCTGGTACAGTTACACAGCTCGACGGCGTCAGTGGCAGTACAATGCGCCCATTTGTTAGTAGCACCGCATCTATATCGTCCGTTGATTAGACCCATTGACCATTTGCAGATTGAAACTGATTCGACGGGAGAAACCATTGAAATTGGAGTGGAATTTGTGAGGCTCCGGGGCTGATGTACTTCATCCTGAATGGGAGGCCAAACATTCAGCACCATTTTGACAACAATCCTGGATGTTTAACTTCATGTTATTTGGATAGCAAGGCGTATCATGTTAGAAGCTAGTATCGTTTCAATTGAGAAATCAATGTTACTTTCTTTATATTCTATTGATCATTCGACTACGTGGCAGCATGAATGAGTCGGGACCCTTAATTGTCATTCAAACACCCACTTTGCCTGCCCAAAATGCAGAGAGACCGATCACAACGCAGAAAGAAGAAGACCGTTCTTCACACAGTATCAGCATCCAAATAACCTTTTCAAAGTATGCAACACTATCTATGTCGACTCAACTGGCCTCAAAGCATCCTCAATCCACCGCCACAGCTTCCTGTCCGCCACAAAACCCGTATTCATCTCCGACATAAGTGAAAGCTTCCTTGCCACAGCAAGACTGTCCGATTTCTTTTCTTCGGCGAGAAAAAATGCTCCCTTCTCCTTTTCCTTGATCTCATCTTCTGTTAAGTCATCTTCCTGGAGCTCGGAAAAAAGTTGCTTGTTGTCCTCCTGCTGTGCTCTGTCGTGGAACAGGCGAGGATAATCGGGGGAATCATTACTCTCGACTTCGTGCACAAGCTCATACAGTGCTGTGAAGAGATAGTAATCCTGCTTGGAAAGTAGACGAACAAGACGAGAAAAGTACCACATCATCTCGCCTTTCTTCCAGTCATCTGAGGAAATCTTTGCAACTCCCTCGGTGGCAAAACTTGACCCAAAGCTATCGATCTGAGTCCTTGAAGGTGGCGATGATGAGCCAGCTAATCCTGGAGTGGCGAGTAACTCCGTGATTGGACCTGATGTTGTAGAGCCCCAATCAATAATGCAGGTGATATTGAGGTCTTCATCAACAAAGATATTGCCAAGATGGAGATCGGGGTGAGAAAGGGTAAAGCCGCCGTTTGTTGCGGAAGAAAGCTGGGGTATCATGTCCTGCAGGAATTGCCCAGCGATGCAGTAGGACAGCCGGTTCTTGCTACTTTCTAGTTTGTCCCCGATCGCTACAAAGTCATTCCAGCGTCCTCCTGCGGCTAGATAGCTCTCCCAGGTGGGATAATCCGGAGATTCGGGAATCGGTGCAAAAAATGCGTGAGGGGTCATGACAAGTTCTTTGGCATGAGACGTGAATGCTGATATGAGAGATTCCAAGTACTCTGCCTCGGTAGAGAATGGGCCTCGGTCAATTGCTCCCTCAATAGAGTCTCGCCATTGCCAGAGAAGTGACGGGGAGAGGCACTCGCCGATGCGAAAGTCGTCATAACCGTCCTCAAAGATGGACCCAATCTTCTCAAATCGAATCTCTGATAGGCGAGACATGATAGTCCCGAGCTTACGCATGATGCCCTGACGGTCCTCTTCTGAAAGAGGGAGTAGTGGCCGCCGCAGTTTATATCCCGGTGGTTGACGAGATACATCAGCCCAGTCATAGTCAGAGAGTGCACGGCCCGTGGCCTTACTCTGAAGCATGTATGGAACACCGATGTCGTTGTCCTTGGAACCACTTTGATAGTCAGTAACCAAACACTCCGGTGCACTCCTCTCATACCTATAAGAGTAAACCTCCGGAACAGGGATAGAGCTATGAGCTCTAAGATATTTCAGAGTAGCTGCTTCGCTCACCAACATCTTGGAAGCGGATTCGTCGGTGAGGATGGCGGACAGATCGGTGCGCGGGGAACGAAACACCCACTCGATTCCATCATCAAATAGTAGGAAAACAACCCAGTTCAGGCTGCCGAATTTGGGTGGCTTTGTCGCATCGCATGTGCATGGTCGGCCTCGAAGCTTTCCGCCAAGGGCGAGGAGAGCATCGAGATTAAATTTCGCATAGCGATAAATTCTTTCCCTCTTTTCTTCCATGGTTGTGTGGAGTGGACGAGTTGACGACTTGAGACTGCGGAAGAGTGTTGGTTAGGTAGGTAGGGTGGAGGGAATGGGGGGCTGAAGTAGAAGGTAAATGCCAGCCAAACTGTGTCACGTGTATTATTTTCTGTTAATAGAAGCCGGGGAAGCTTTATTCCGAAACATTAATCAATAAAACACGTAGTATTCTAGGCAGGGAGGCTGTACCAATTACCAACACATTAAACCAACAAGGCTTGTTAGTTGCACCAACAGCGCTTATCCATCACAACAACAAAAGTTCTAGCCAATCACTGTCGCACTACGACCCACTTCTCGGCAGCTGAGAGAAGGCCTCCCCGGAAGGCCCAATTTGAACTTCTCCTCCCACGAATCGCTACAACCGCCGCCGTAAATGCCGTGGCATGATGGTCGGTGGTCTCTTTCTCAGACAACACTCGCTCATGATTAGTGTAGTTTTTGGATTCAGCCATGGACAGCGCAAAAGAGGAAAGAGTATCAGGCTTGTTCCCAGAGCTGGGGAAAGTGATGTCAGCATCACCATCCGAGATCACCTTTGTAAAATCATGGCTTGCGTACCATTACTGTTGTTTCAGATCTTCCCTGCCTAGTGTGAACGCCGCATTGGGTCTGCTTTGGTTCTGGATATATGCAGTGCCAAGACTAACCGGCATCGATCTGAACGAAAGATCATATAAGATGGGCTAGTCAATGTCAAGATTTCTTAGCATCGTTTGCTCAGGAAACTTAGGGGGCAGCGACGTAATCGTCTGTTGCCAGAGAGCCCCAGATCGATCGAAATTGTCGTCCCATTCTAGCAAATACATGAGGTTGCCAGCATGTGAAATGGCACTGAGTGCCTCTTGTGTCGTCCAGGAAAGTACGAACCACTTATCTCTGAAGATGCGACCAACCAACGTAAAGGCGCTTCGATATCGTCAGCCGACCGGACGTGCTTCCCAAGCATGGCAAGCGTTCACGGCGCCTGCCGATAAAGACTATGCATTGTGCCAACTAATATCTTTTTGTCCTCTACATCGTCTTGGTGGATGCATTCTTGATCGATCCAGGCCCTTTGGATGCCCTTAGAGTGCGCGAACCGGCGTATGAGCTCAGTCCTTGCCCGAGTCGGCCGCATCACTGAGCCACTGCCAGACTTGTTTGGGACTTATCTCATGTCAATTAGCATATGCTTGCCGTGTTCCAAAGAACTCATTCTATATTTCCTAAGGCTCTAATGTTGGGTTATTCCCTATGATTGTACCTTAAGTACCATTGTTATCCGATATGTGCCCCCACCCCAGTCCCTGTATGGATACGGCCCTGTTGAGTTAGCTACGTAGCAGTCGGTTGACAGGCCACCCGGCCTGTAAAGGGCCGAGAGGCTCCTCCCGTCGGGTGCTCGTTTAACCCCTGTCATGGTCTGTATCGAACGACTTTTATCACGGAGTCCATTGTAGGATGGCACTGCGGGGGCAACGTCGTGGTTTGATTGACTATCCACGATGAAGGAGTTCAATCCTTCGTGGATTTAACTCAAATGGCTCAAGTCAAGACGGGGGTAACAGTGGAGAGGCATTGTCCGAGGCTTTAAGAAGCTGCGTTCCTCCGAACAGGTCCCTGCGAAGATTAAGACGTAGCATTCTTGTATTTACAATCAAGTCCAGCTATTATTGAATCATATACTCCAACCCTACGAGTCAACATGTCTGAGGTTTCTGAGGTATATGCTACTCCCCTGATAATCTTGTACACCACTGCCTACGTTGAAAGGATGCTTGTGCTGACAAGGAAACCAGGAGTCCATTGCCTCTATTCGGGAAACTCTCTCGCGCTTTGTTAGTGGCGTCACCGGGGGCCGCAAGATCGATGCTGATGCCTTCACGTTGGCCCCTGTTGAGAAGCTCCGTGCTGCCGTCGTGTCGGAACTGGAGTCGTCCAGCCTCGGTGCCCACTTAGACCTGATCAACTCCAAGGATCAGTTCACCTTTGCTTGCTATGTAGCAGCCGACTTCGTCTGGTCACACCCGTTCGAGTACCAGGTTATAGTAGCCCAGCTCACAATCTTCTTCTTCCACGCCGAAGACATGCTTGAAGACAAGCCCGAAGTGCTGCGGCAGTTGCAGCTCAACGTTGCCACGGGGCAGCCAACGGGCGATCCGGTACTTGACTGGTTTGCCCGTGAGCTGACTCCAAAACTGTGGAAGCACTTTGATCCGCTCGTCGCCAACATGATCGTCATTGCCTGCTATGACTTTCTCAATGGTATTGGTATCGAGTTGTTGACCAAGGATGCCGAGGTACACCGAGATGCTCCTAATTTCCCCGATTGGCTGCGCTTCAAGACGGGGTTGTCGCCCATGTATGCCCTCCTGGCCCTTGCACGCGCCTCGGACCCTCAGCTGCCTACAGGTGGTTTTGAGAAGTTTGTCCAGACCATTCCCGACGTCATCATCTTCACCAACATCGTCAACGACGTCATCTCCTTCTACAAGGAGCTTCTGGCCGGTGAGAAGGGCAACTACATTGACATGCGCGCCCACAAGGACGGAGTCGACGTAGTTGCTGCGCTTCGCACTCTGGCTGACGAGGGCATATGCGTCCGCGATCGTGTGCTGGCTGCTCTTGCGGATGAAACCGAGTATCGGGACAACTTTGACGCATACGCCAAGGGCATCACCCACTTCCACACCTCGTCCCCACGGTACCGCATGGCGGAGTTATTTAGGACGCCTACACAGGCTTGATGCAGCATCAGGGAGTCCCCAGACTATTAGGACTGCGGTATATAAGATTAGCAATGTTGTTAAGACACGCCATTATAACAACGTCAGTAGATAAACACTTGAAAATACATGACCTCTATTTTCTTTGCATAATGTGTCGTCTTCCTGTCTCCCAGTACCCGAGTTGTTTTATTGATTGGTTGAACTTAGTACCCCGACCCTTGTTAGTCGCACCAACAGCGCTTGTCCATCACAACAACAACGTTCGAGCCAATATCCAGCAGCCAAAAGAAGTCCCTCGAGCATTTTATAATAATACTCGGACATTAACCCGATATAAGACTTCAGAAGGCTATAAGTAGGTCATAGTTATTTCTTCAAGTCCGGCAGAATACTCTATCTTTTTTTCGGCCCGATTAATGCGCCTATTCAATTAATCCTCGAAGACACGCAGCCCGTACACGAGAATCAGCGAGTAGAAATCTAGAATCATCGTGTAGAAATTCTACCGCGGCGATTGCACGGTCCTCAAGCTGCTCTAGTCGCTCTTGATCCCAAAAGTATAGACGATTAGTCCGAGGTTCCATGTAGCTGCCCAGATCTCTATGAGCAGCCCCACCCAAGGCTTCAAGCCAAGTACCAAGCCTGTCCTCCATCGTCAAAGATGAGCCTGACTGGGCTTTGGGTAAACACTTCCAAAGGAACATGGTCAAAATGAAATGCTCAAGACATTCCAAGTCCATGTGTTCCAGGCTTAGTAATAGGAAATAGCCATGCGAGGACAGGTACGCCACAAACCTCAGCTCTTCGTCTAGTGTCCTTTGTAAA
This sequence comes from Fusarium sp. JS1030, assembly GCA_000966855.1. Lineage (NCBI taxonomy): Eukaryota > Fungi > Ascomycota > Sordariomycetes > Hypocreales > Nectriaceae > Fusarium > Fusarium sp. JS1030. The sequence continues at coordinate 242,715 of JWIW01000077.1, read as the reverse complement.
AACTGCCAAACACGGTTTGCGCCGAGGGTATTGATAGCCCTAAGAAGCTTCCCGGAAGCCCTTTGACTTTCAAGTCGATTTGAAACTCGATGTACCAGGAAGTGATACTTGTTGAAAATGAATCCAAAAATAGACTGAAAAGCCCTGAGGCTCCAATCGTGGCCTCCGAGGCCTTCTGTGATGAACGAAGACCATGTGGTAGGCATCCGTATCGGCCGATTGATTTTGATCTCTCTCAACAAGATAGTATCGTAGTGTATAGTGTGGCGGTAGACATCGAATATCAAAAAGCTTTCCTCCAATCGTTGTCTTTCAGACGATGATAGCAATAGAGGCGTTCGCGGCATCGGGGATGGCTGTGGTAGAGGGCCACTGTAGTTCGTAAACTCCAAAATTGCGTATATCACCGCTTCGTCTTGGGTTTTAGCCCAGGTATCTTCCGCATAACGGGCGATAATGTGGTCAGCTTCGCGGCTGAGACGGAACAGGTGGCAGATTGCTAACAAATTGGTCTCCCAGACCGACAGTTCCACAGGTGGCGACTCCAGGATCGACTGAACTTGCTGCTGCACCTGTCTTGGCTCCATAAAAGGAATTTCATGCTGGATACATCGCAGGCGAGCAGCATTCAGCGCTAGCAAAAGTTGGCCAGTCTCTTGGAAGCGAATTCTCAGTTGGCGCGAGATGGGCTGCAGAATGTAAGACTTGTGGGCCACATAATGGCGGAACGCAAGAGGACAGGCCCCGATGAAGGATCGAAGGTCCCTTGGGGAATCAATAATTTTGAGAAGCTGAACAAAAAGTTCCGCTGGAAGCTTGCTCAATATTGATGCTGCCGCCATGGTGCTGCCGACGATAGACCAGGGCTATGTGAGTGCGTTATGTGTGTGGACAGGAGTAGGATAACGCGAACAAGGCGAACAACTTATGTAAACTAGAGACGATCAAGCATTACTCAGACCGCCGCGGCGAAGTTAATTCCGTTGAGTTTGATCCCGCATCGGGAGTGGCTAGATAGCCTGTCATAACACATCTCAATATGAACCGCTGCCGCCGCGCAGCTAGAAAGTGTTAAATAGATGATTTTATAAGCACTAGGCTAGGATAGGTGAGATTACCTGTACTATATTAGATTTAATACTACTATTAAAATTACTATTAAAATTACGCGCTACTTTATATAAATTATTATATAATTTATTATAAATCTACTTTTTACTTTAATTAATTTAAATTTAATTATATATTTTCTTTTTTTTAAACTTTAATATTAATGAACTTTTTTATTAAACCTAAATATTAATTACTTCTCTTAACTTTAATATTAATAACTCCTTCTTTTTATAATTTTATTGCTTATCTTTTTTATTATAGCTATTTTTCTTAAAAAGGCAACTACCTTAATATTATATTATAACATATCTATTATTACTTATTTTCTTTTAGCTTTTTTTTTTTAAAAAAGGCTTATTATTAATAGCTAAGTTATTATTAATAAGCTTTTAAATAAGGCTTTTTAAAGTAACTAACTGTTACAGCAGCGGCTTCTTTAGTCACGGAAAGCTAGGTAGGTCAAATGATCGGATTGTGACTGAAGCTTGATGAGATCAAGCTGGGCGAGAGGCTATGGAAAGGTTATGAAATCATCCCCGCGACCCGGCCTCAAGAGGGTGGTCACGTGGGCTGCTTGCCTTGGTGGGGCTTGTGCGTAACAACTATCCCCCCTCCAAGGAAACCATCCTTGGTTGACAGCCGAAAATAGTTGCCAGTGCTGGCAGCTGTCAAAGACCGACAAAGATCATAAAGAATAGCCCAATAATAGATGCTGCCCTTCCCTTTGAGGGTACCCGCAGTCAGTGCTGCGCATGAAGTCATTGTTTTCTCGGGCGTCCTCTGCGCTTTTGTTGCCCTTTGTCATCGGTCTTCTTTCTCTTCCTTTTCACTTGGGTTTCCCGCCATTCTTTGATGAGTTCTTGTGCATGACCCATGTCTTCGGCGTCCACCCACTGGTCGTACTCTGCTGGCCATCCTTTCCATTTTGCAAGGAAGTAAAGTTCTCCCTTGATCTTCTTTTCTGCCTTAATACGTTCCACTTCCCACTCTGTTTCTTCCTCGTCTAAGTCAGGCATCGGGAGGGTTTCGGCTGCTTGTCCTTGTCGTTGATTCCATGGCTCAAGTAAGCTGATATGGAAAACATTGTGGATCCTTGAGTACTTATTGGGTAATGCCAATCGGTACGCTTGAGTGCCTAACACCTCTAGGATGCGAAAAGGTCCAATGAATCGAGGGATCAGCTTCTTCTTCTCTTCCTTGAACTTTAGATTCCTGGTTGAGAGTAGTACTAAGTCTCCTCGTTCAAAGGTGAGGGGTTCGTGATGGGAGTCATAGTGTTTCGCCCGCCTTTCAACCACTTGCTTCCAGTGTTCTTGGAGGCGTTCCCGCAGTTGCTGAAGTCGGTGTACTCGTTGTGTGACTTCAGGTATGCTTCCCCCATGGTTTTCCTCCTGGAAAACCAGTCGAAATTCGGGCTCATACCCCATGAGCGCCATGTTGGGAGAGATTCCTGTTGTCTCATTCGTGGCTGCATTGCATGCGAATTGAGCTGTTGGTAGTAACTTTGGCCATGTCTGGGGGTGGTCTCCCACGAAGCAGCGTAGGTAGTGACCTAAGGTCTGATTCATCCTCTCTGTTTGGCCATCTGTTTGGGGGTGAAACGCAGTCGAAAGCCTCTGCTTTACCTGAGAGATAAAACATAGCTCGGACCAAAATTCGCTTGTGAATAACGGGCCCCGATCGGTAACAATGCCTTGGGGTGCTCCGTAGCGTAATTCAATCTCTCTGTGAAAGAGCTCTGCTAGCTCTGAAGCCGTCATCGTGGTAGAGGCGGCTAGGAATAGGGTGTATTTCGTATAACGATCGACAATGGCTAAAATCGCATCGACTTCCTCGTCTCTTAGCATCACAGGTGGCAAGCCTGTAATGAAATCCATAGAGAGTTCAACCATGGGTCGGTTGGGTATCGGGAGGTTCTCCATCTTGCCATATGGCCGATGCCTTCGGGATACCATCCCTTGGCACACGGGGCACGTTTTGACGTATTCCTTCACGTCAGTACCAAGATCCTCCCAATGAACCTTTCGCTTTAATAGCTCTTCGGTTCTTTTGACTCCAAAATGCCCTGCCAGAGGGTCATCGTGGTATAGAGCTAATAGTCCCTTGCGGAGCTCTGGGTCCCTGGGGACGTAAACTCGATCCTTAAAGAATAACAAGCCATTTTCTCTTACAGACCAGGCTTGAGGGTCTCTGCTCCCTTTCCTTAGGGCTTCGCGTTTCTCACGCGCGGTTTTCCCAGTGTCTCTGTTTTGGGCTAACCGGATCAACTCTAACAGGGGACTTGAGGGTTCAGATTGGGTTGGTTTCTCCCAATGCAGAGCTGCCTTGACGATCCCAGCGGGTAAAACTTCCGCTAGTCCCAGCCTTGCATCTACCCATTTCTTGAACTCCCTCGGTTTCTCCTGTTCTTCGGTACCATTTCTAGGCAGTTGAGCGGGATCTTCTGTATCCCTAAGTGGCTCTGTGTCAGACTCAGATCCGCCTGAGGTTTGGGACTCTACTGCTCCCTCTGAGGGCTCTGCGCCCGACCTCTCACGTGTTGCTTGTGAACGAGTCACAACTTGCACCTTACTGATCTTCTCATTCAATGAATCAAGTAATTCCGGACTCTGATCCATTTCGGGGACGTATCCCGACGGTCGAGAAGGTGCGTCTGCAGGGTTGCTCTTTCCCTTGCGGTGATTGATAACAAAGTCATAAGGCATGAGATAAATGCACCATCTGGCTTGCCTCCCATTCAGCCTTGGTGTTCGCATAAAGGCTTGAAGGTTTTGGTGGTCACTTAGCACTTCAATCTTGCTAATGGCCCCTTCGAGGTAGTGTCGCCAGTGTTTAAAGGACTCAACGATAGCCATTAGCTCCTGATCTGGTGTGCCGTAATTCAGCTCTGTGGCATTGAACTTCCGAGACCAGAAGGCTATTGGGTGCCATCTTCCTTGATCATCTGGTTGAGAGAGGATACCGGCCATAGCCACTTTTGAGGCATCTGTCTCAACCCGTATGGGGCGGAGAGGGTCAAAATGACGGAGAAGGGGTGCTTTTTGGAACTCCGCGATAAGCTGCCGAAACGCACCCTTTTCCCTATCACTAAGGTCTACTCTCCCGGGCTTCTTCCCGTTCTTGCTCCCCTTCAGGAGACTCGTTAGTGGTTCAACCACTCTTGAGTATCCGTAAATGAACCGTCGGTAAAAATTGCAGAATCCTAAGAAGACCTGTATCTCTCTGTAGGTATCAGGCTCCTCCCATTCGGCAATTACTTGTACCCGGTGAGGGTCCATCGATACCCCCTCGTCTGAGAGGATATATCCCAGGAATTCCACTTCCCGCTGGTAAAAGGAGCATTTTGAGAGTTTGGCATAAAGCTCTGCCTTTCTTAATCGCTCCAGTATCTGCTTGATAGCTTTGGTGTGTGACTCTCTGTCCTTTGAGTAGATTAGGATATCATCAAGATACACCACACAAATGGTGTCGACAAGGCCTTGAAGGGCCTGATGAATATAATGTTGGAAGGTTGCGGGTGCATTGGCTAGCCCAAAAGGCATCACCAAGTATTCGAAGTGACCGTAACGATTGCGAAATGCAGTCTTCCATTCATCTCCCTCCTTAATGCGAATGCGATAGTATGCATCCTTCACATCAATCTTTGAGAAGTACTTCGATCCTTGCACTCTGTCAATGATCTCCGAAATGAGGGGGAGAGGGTACCGATTCTTAACGGTAACCGCGTTGAGACCTCGATAGTCAACACATAATCGCAGCCCTCCATCCTTTTTTGGGACGAATAGGATTGGTGCTCCCGCAGGGCTCTTAGAGTGTCGGATCCTACCTTTCGCGAGGTTATCGGCTAGGTATTCCCTAAGCTCCTTGAGCTCTGCTTGGGAGAGAGGGTAAATTGGTCCGTAAGGAGGGGACTTATCCCCAATCAATTCGATAACGTGATCGGTGCTCTTGTGTTGAGGCAATTGGCCCGCCTTTGTGTAATCGAACACGTCTGCATACCCCTGTAACTCATGTGGAAGTCCGGGGTCTTGAGACGGTTTCGGGGCCTCCTCATCGGGGAGTAGGTAGGGTTCTGCATGCTGTGTGATCAAAAACACCCTGCGTAGATTCTTCGATTTCTTATAAAACTTGGATGCTGGAAGCACCTCATTGTGCTCCGTTTTCCTCTTAAACCACCATTGTCGTTCCCCTCCATCAATCATAATGTTAAGGTCCGCAATGGTAGACATGGACAGTATGAGAGGGTCTCTTTCGGGTTTCGAGGTTGAATCGATGCCGATTGCATTTCGTTCAAAGTGGTGTGTGCATCCCCAGCAATCAGTCATCGTAATCGGCACTCGCCAGGTGTGGTATGTTTTTAGGTCGCCCCCCCCTGCCACTTGGTATTTAGCGGTGACTTTTCCAAGACTTTTCAATCCTTGTTTTCGTGCAAATTCTTCCGCAATACAATCTGACTCCGCTGCTGTATCCAGACATGCCTCGGTTTCAACGGCCTTTCGGCCATGAATAAAAACAGTAGTATCAAGGCGTAGCTCAGCCCTAACTTCCTCTTGTATAGCCGGCGGCTGGGCTATGCCGTCGACTCCTTCTTGTTTTTTGTTTTTTGGACCTTATCCACCTTCTTAGGTTTGGGGCAATCTCTTAATAAGTGCTCTGTACTGGCACATCGATGACATTTAAGGGGTTTACCCTCCTTATCCAAGGGGTTCGTCTTCGATCCCTCCACTCCTTGATTAGCAGGTTGATTCGGTCGGTTATCGGAGCGGTTTCGTTTTGATGATCTGTTATCAGAGCCCCCCATTGCTTCAGCTTTCCTCTTTGGTCTACGAGACATCGTATCCCAATATCGTGTAGCTAGAGTAACCATCTCTTCACGAGTCTGAGGCAGAGTCGATGCATTAAGATTGAGATGGTCACGTAGCTCAACACGTAGCTTTGCAAAATAGTAGAGAGCCCTTTGCCTTTCGGCCTGTCTTGGGAAGTGTTTCTCGAGGGAATCGAGGTAGATATGGAAGTCGTGCGGTGTTTGATCTTCCCTCTGTCGAGCTCTCTCCATTTGTGACACCAAGAATGCATCTCGATTCTCGGCATCCTTGATTAGACGTAGGGTCCATTTCTCAAAAGCTCCCCAATCTTCCTCGAGGTTATGCCGTTCTTGCTTATTGTGTTCGTCCAGGTATCGGTCCCATCTCGCTCTTCCTTCATGATCCATGTGATCCAATGCGAGAAGGATCTTCTTATATCCCTTGCGATAACGACGTCGGGCTCCATTGAACGCCCTCTTCAAGTCATTTAGCCAATCATCCCTTTTCCGTACTGTTGTCGGAAGTGTAAGCTCAGCGATATTCTTGATCTTTACTTCGCCACCTCGGGACGATGAGGTCTCAGATGAGTCGCGGTCGCGTTTCTGCGCCTTATCGATTTCCGACAATTTCAGCACATCAAGTAATTCTCTCTCCTTGTCTTGCAGACGCTTCAACTCTTCCAACTGTTGAATGCGTCCCTGTACGGTAGCTCGTTGTTGCTCAATCGTGGGGATTTCGGGGATGTTGCCACCCGAGTGGGGCGACTCTTCTATGACGCCACCTAGCTCAGTACCCCCGGAAGACGAAAGGTTCGGGGTGCCCTCTCGGGCCAGCTTAGAAAAGACCATTTCCTAGGTAGCTTGAAAGAGAAGCTTCAGAATTGTTACAGCAGCGGCTTCTTTAGTCACGGAAAGCTAGGTAGGTCAAATGATCGGATTGTGACTGAAGCTTGATGAGATCAAGCTGGGCGAGAGGCTATGGAAAGGTTATGAAATCATCCCCGCGACCCGGCCTCAAGAGGGTGGTCACGTGGGCTGCTTGCCTTGGTGGGGCTTGTGCGTAACACTAACTCTATTATTAGCTAGAGCTATATAAAGTTAAGATCTTTAAATAAAAAGATTAAAAATACTACACCAATTCTGCCGCCCACAACTCCCCCCCCTCCACAAACGTGAGAAATGCTCACCAAGACAAGTGCCAGTCCCCTGGCACTGATTATTGCGGAAAGCACGATAGAAAGGACCTTACAAGCGAGTGCTCTCCCACCACGGAAGATGTTGCAGCCACCTTCCGATAAGCCAGAGATCACGATGGTTACTTCCAATATTAGACCGAGCAAAGATATACAGTGGGAAGTGGAGGGCGGCTTCCTATAGATGGAAGATGTGCGATTATGCTGGCGGCAGTCATCTAAATCGCTACTTCTGAGTTTGGCAATCCATAGATATCAATTATATCATATTTCGTACCTAGGTGCTTGGGAAGCAGCAATGGATATACTGAGATCTTTGCTAGGAAACGTGGGACTTGTTTCACGCACTTCAATTTTGCACTTCAATCATCACACTTCAACCATTGATTGAGTATCACCAGGATTCATACCCAATTCAAGCACACTTTTCAATCCAAACTACCATTCATCGATTCAATATGCCTGTCCGAAACTTTGCCTTCACACCTTGCCAGCTCGACCGCATGGGATACCATAATGCGCGTCGGTACCAATACGGCTCTGCTGTGAACAACAGACCATTTCCACTGCCAGAGGAAAATCTGGCACACGATACATACAAATGGTGTACATACCAGGCGACTGTTTTTAAGAGGCAACGAAATAAGTTAACTCATGCTGGTACAATTGCGGGTTTGAGTACGGAGGCCCTGGGCCACCTAAAGATCATCCTGGCAAATGAAGTTGTGATCCGTATTGCGTAAGTAGTTTTGCCATGCTATCAACTCACCAATCACTAATAGACTATAGGCATTGCAATCTGAGGGTTTCATTTTTAAATGACTACCCATTTGCTTATGAAACCCTGCGCTCCAGACAAGAACATGAAGGCCATGCAGAGCGGGCCATCAGAGACCTCGACACCTATGAAGAGTTGCTGGGAATGTGCCTAAAGGAGTTGAGAAACCGGGGCAGCCGAGTATAAACCTTGGCTTCAGATAATAAGGCAGTGTTGGTAGAATCGGCTGGCGGTTTCAGATATGCATATTGTATCAAACATTTGCCCTTAAAGAGAAAATAGGCAGTATGGATAGGCGTTCTCTATGTTTTTGAATGCCACTAAACTCATATCATCCAATCTCACTTAATCGAAAGGTTAGTATGGGCAACCTCAACATGGGCACGTGGCGAAATGCCAAAATGTAGCTGGCACACATCAATTTCAAACACAACAGCTCAATTATCTACACTCCTACTACCGATACTATTCCGCGGCAAAGCAATCTTGACGCTATGTTCCTATGTCAACCTCTCCTTATATGCAGGTGCCGGCCCAGATGTTGAATTGAGCCAAATACTATGAGAATCATGAGAACTGATCCACGCTTTTCCGGTTTTGAATAAGTTGACTGACCTTGAGTATAGCCTTCAAGGAGCGCATTCAGAGGAACAAGCTCAACAGTTGCAGCAAAAGGGGAAGCCTCGCAGATAACAGCACTTGCGACCGTTCACGCAACCGGTGCAATCGGTTCCCCTACAAGCCTGACGGGGAAGAAGCTCGTCTCGTGGGACGCGCGCCATCGCAGCCTCGTCCGGAAGGGACGGAGCAGCTGAGGCAATGGCGATAGCCGAAGCAATAGCGAAAATGGTGGTGGTAAACTTCATGGTTACTGTGGCTTGAATTGTTTTTAAAGAAGAGTCGAGGAGGATGTTTGATGATGAAGTCTGGAAGCTGTATCAGACAGGACAAACCTGACATCTTTATACTTCCAAGATGCTTCCATTGCCACATTATTCAGCAGCAGGGACCAAAGACAATGTCTCGATGGCTACCATTGAAGCAAAAAGAACTTTGTCATCGTCTTCTTCCACAGCTTCCTCTTTAGATTACCTTTCTCTCTGCATGGGCTTATTCCTTAGATGACTTACCTTCCTCTTTGGGTGGAAGCAAGACGATACATGATCTTACATCATAGACTATCATATTGAGGCCGCTCGTATCGCATCACTATCAACCTATTCGGCTAGCCTAGGAAGGATCGGAATGTAGCCAAGATGGCCGGGGATGCACCCAAAAGAATCTTCCTCCGCAATTCCTATCAAGGCCGTTTAAACGCCATGTCACTTCCCACCCAAAACTACGCTGGTCATGATATATTAGAAGCCACCACAGGACTTCTTTCTTGTCTCAATATCCTCAGTGATAAGAGGTGTGTAGTGAAAGGCCAGTCTCTTAACGCTCTGGTAAACACTATAGCAATTAACTGTCGGTCTGTGAAGCATCCGGGTAGAAAACTACACGTATTCGTGTGGCAGTGTTGAACGTCATGGATATGTTGCGGGGTTCCAAGGCTACTGCAGGGAGTATGGCTTCGGAACGTCGGGGGCCAAATTCAGGGCCTGTCGGGACACGAACTAGACAGTGCGGCTCCCCTTCATCACATTTGGCCATCTGAATTTTGCGTGACCTAGTTGTTCGTACACGCCAGATGCCAAACAATGAAGAGTACTGACTTGTATTTGAGACATCAAGTCCTTACCTTACTCCTTTTGCAGCCTAAAAGGGACAGTTCAAACAGGGCAGCTATTACTGCATAGGTAGTCAAGACAAGGTGTTGGTGGTTTGAAGTCCGAACCTCAAGTGCGAGGTCAGCAACCAGGTGCATGTTGTGTTACTAATTAGGTAGGTAGTATCACTTATCACCGATGGATTTGCGGCACAGTAAGGCTAGAACATAAGCTGAGATTTAACCCCCTGCTCACACTAACAGATTTAGAGAACAACACGAGCTGACATGTACCTTGTACTCATGCCAATAGAGTTCTTACTGAACCTGTAATCTTGGTTTTCGTCATGACTTTGATTACCTTGGCAAACCTGTTACTCAAAAGACAGAACGGTATTCCAACATTAACGACCTTGCTGATATGCTAGCAACGACAATTCTGTTAGCGGCACGCAACTCTTGCCTTTCCTTTAGTTCAACTAAAAGTAAAATTATTTAGATAATGTCAGAACCTCATAAAGCCCGAGGAACTCTCATGGTTGCCTCATGATGCCGTCCTTGAACCTACACCTTCTGGTACCCGCGCCATGGATCAAGAGGACGGCTCAACAAGAACTAGCGCGACCTGTTATCATGAGACATACGTAGTTCCTCTTCTTATCTTAACTCTATTAAGCACAGACCCAGCTGTTTTCTTTCTCTCGATCGTGAAATGAAAAGTGAGAGAAGAGATACGCAGTTGTTTAGAGTAGTAAAGTGCAGAGAGGCAAAGCAAGTCCGAGGAGACCGAGCGGCCTAATCACAGTGGACCTTACTCCAGCTACCAATAACAACCGCCATACAGACCCCCACTCGGCTGTGGGCGATTGTGGGTCAAATGCGAGTATTGGGGGGTGATGCTCGCTGTTTCTGGTGCGCAAGCTCCGCGTCTGGCTTCATTGGCGGAAGATCACCGGGGCTCACCGTCTTGACCATGGACAAGATATACAGCCATGAGCATTAAATGGCACAAACTTCATAACCGCCAAGCTTATGAGGTCTCTGGTTGAGGCCTTGGCTGCTCTCGTGATGTCGCGAAGCACGGTACACAAGTCCCCGCGTCGTTGGCTGCATTTCATCTTGGTAAGAGACATGGGAAGACGACAACTTGGGGTACGGTGGCGTCTGAGGAGATATCAGGGCATGCCCTTTGGTTCTTTGAGAGTTTCGCCTTCTAGTTCTGTTTGGAGATGCACTCAAGAGACTACTCGTTGTTGAACAATCCTACTTATTAAGTCAGAAAACCTCAGAATATGCTCTCTAGACCTTCCATGGCTTCATTTCTTTGAACTCTGACTGCGCAACCTCAATTCTTCGGCGTTGTTCCGAGTCTGCCGGCTTACCAGGTAAGTCTCGTACCATCATATTAGTAGGTACTAGGTGAAATGGATTCGATCGCCGGGCCATGACACCCATGTTGCCGCCCACAACCCGTAGCTCTCCCCAAACTTGAGAAATGCTCACCATGACCAGTGTGATTCCTTTGACACTTCTCACTAGCCGCTCAGTGAGATGGTTAGTTTAGGAGTAGAACCGCTGCGTCATTTTAGAATGTTTGGTGTTATAATAGCCATTTGGAAAATATATGGAGATTTATGCCTCTCTATAGTCCGTAAATTACAAATCTTCTAGCATTGTCAGATTAGCGTTGACGAAAGATCGCGTGCGGAATCCTGCTGAGTTGCTATTTGTTTGACCAGTTGCTGTTCAAGGTCACATTAACGACAGGACTCAGCAACATTGCTACTACCACAACTGTCTAACAATCGCGAATATACAAAAGTAGTACACAGTGCCATATATATACACAACCTTATCTAACATATAGTACCAAAGACTTTGAAACGAAGGCGAACTTAGCCTTCCTCCGACGTAAAGATATCTCTAAATTTGCATCATTCCTGACGACAGCCAGCGTGCATCCACCACAGTAGCCGCTATTGCCGTCTGATGTAAGACGTCGCGATACTTTAGGTAATGAAAACCCAAAGGCTTCATCTTACCCTTCGAATCTACGGGCTTACTATTGACATCCAGTGTTTACAAACGCCACAAAGAGTCAGCAGTGATAATTCACTTCGGCGAGCGGAGATTGTGTATGACCACATATGCAATGCTGTGTATTACACAGTTAAAATTAAATTTTATAGATACAAGATACACGTCGCATGCTACGCTTTGTGAAAGCAATACACCCGTCTAACATGACCCGTGGGGGCCAGCTTACAGACCCAAGTCCTTCTTGATGGCTGGCAGAATCGTGCCCTCGTTCCAGGTCCAGATGAGACCGCTGTTGTGGCCGGCAAAGGCAGCACCGGTCCAGTAGGTGTTGCGCGAGCCCTCGAGGCTCAGAAGCTGGTGGTAGAAACCGGCGCCAATCTCCTTGCCCGTGACGCGGAGGTTGAAAGGAGCGTGGTTGGAGATGATGGGGAAAGTGACCTTCTTAGCTGCATCGGCTGGGACACCGCCGACCTTGGCAAGAGTGGCAAGCTCCCTTCTGATAACAGCCTTGCTGTCCTCAATTGTGTAGTCGGCATTATCAAACGCGACACCGAGAAGGAACTGATCGGGCGATCCAGAGGCACTGTAGCCGTTGCTTCCAGGGATGAGTGGGGTGTTGAAGGGGGTGAGAGCTCCGACGTTGCGGAGGCTCACGTCGAGGCCGGGAATGTTGGCAACGCCGGCAACGTAGCCAATGGCGGTGAACTTGGAGAAGAGGCGGCGCTCCTTGTCGGAGAGATCGTAGTCGCCGACGTTCTTGATCGTCTGGGGGATGGCGACGATGAGCTTGCGGGCATTGATCTTCTTGGGCTTCTGGTTCTGCTGCTTGACGACCAGAGTAACACCCCCGTCGTGACGGTCGACATAGAGGACGTCAGAGTTGAGAAGCACACTGCTGCCCAGCTCCTTGGCGGCTGCACGGTAGAGGCTTTGCGTGTCACCGGACTTGGGGACGATGAACTCGCCCGAGAAGCTCTTGAGCAGGCCGGGGCCGAAGTTCTTGAGGCCATACAGAGCAGGGATGGTGGTGATGTTTCCGGGGTACCAGTTGAACTGGCTCATGACGGGGAGAAGGGCCTCGAATTTGTACTTGCGAGCAAACTCTCCAAAGGGGAGTGTGAGCTCCTCGGGCACGGGCTCCGGGACGAAATATCCCTGGTCAATCCAAGGATACTTGGTGAGCACATTCTGAGCATAGGCTTGGCCAGCAGCAAGAAGAGCCTGTTGCGAAGCAGCCTGCTGGGCCTCTGACTGCGCAGGGATGGGGATGCCCAGCTTAAAGTCATAAGTCTTGGTCTCTCCACCAAGAGACGCAGCGTTGACCTTTGTGGAGGGAACCTTGAGACGATCAAAGTAGTTCTGCACAATGGTCGTGTCCTCAAAGACGACAACACCAATGTTGGCGGGGATCTTTGTCTTGGGGTTGACGTATGTCTCGGCGTGGCCGCCGATCTGCGACTTCTTCTCGATGACGACGACCTTTGCGCCGGCGTCCTTGAGGTTGATTGCTGCGTGGATACCGGCTGAGCCGCCGCCGATGATGGCTACATCGACATCGACGCATGCGCCATCGTTGTACTTGGAGTAGTCGGGCTTGTAGGCGGCGGCGAGGGCCTGCGGGAGGGACGAGGCCCAGACGGCGGTGGACAATTGGGAGAAGCGCATTGTGACAGTGGACAAGGAGTGAAGAACAAGAACTCTGGGGTAATGGGGAAGCGGCAGACGGGCCGTTATTTAACGGAAGAAGGGGATGGATTTGGAATCAGCGCTATTAACGCCTCGCAATATATCCTCCCATAGCTAGGCGCGGTTCTTGACAAACACCGCGCAAGCCGGATGCTAAAGACTCCGGCGGTGCAAATTGGAAGAACTGCACCGGCAATTGGCCCGGCGGGCCAGAGAGACACTCCGTAATCATGACAGGTAGAGATCGTGAACTAAGCCAGCAAGCAATACCACGCAGGGAGATCGGCAGAGACAAGGTTTAATTGCAGCCAACTCTACTTGGGTACAGCCTCCTACTGGTCCCAGAGCAGACTCCGTCCCGTTGCTTCCGTGCCGGGTCAGCCACGCTTTCTGGGGTTGCAGCAGATGCCGGTAGGGCGGCCGCTCCCTTTTTGACGAGATTAATTTCGTCGAGTACGGGGGCATTGTCGAAGTTTGTTCTGCTGTACAGGGGTCAAACGCCATTGAGCCCTAGGCATGCCGGGAGTTCCGAGCAGTCGGGCCCGCGACAAGTGCCGAAAGGGGCCTGTCACCGTTTTGGATAGACGAGGATATGAGCTCATTAACATGAAGCGATCCACAAATACGTGATGAAGCAATAGCCAGCGCGCAGTAGATGCTCGCGCCCGCATTGCGCCTTTTCCGAGTCTGCCAGCGCAACAAGACACGGCACACCCAGACTCGACTCTTCCGGTCGAATAGGTACTGACGACATTTGGGGTTATCCGCGCCACATCGTCCGTAGCGTCCAGTCTATTGAGCGTCTGTCTCGCCCGAATAGGCACTAGCACAGCGCTTGGCGCCCTAACTGTCTCACGTCGTGATCCCTAATTGAAGGGCCTAACGATGAGGTGCTCGGCGGGAGAGAGTCTAGCCAACATTTGCAGCCAGTGATACTCACGCAATCCTCCTTCTCTCTCGGGTAGGTAGCACGCTTGGCATAGCGGCGAAGCCACTGACGCCAAGATTCAGCTGCAGCGGGATAGATCAACAACACGTCAAACATCACCTCACAGCCAAAGGCCACTACCGCTTCCACATGTAAAATCATCCGGAATATTTTGGTAGGAATCGCAGCTAAATCATCCGTAGCTTTTCTCGCGGCTACGTCTTGAGTGTCGTGCGTGGTTTCGGGTAATGTCGCCAAAAGACGTTGGGCTTGGTTGCACCAGAAAAAAGTCAATCGCAAGCTTTAAGTTTTGGGAGCTCCCGAGCCCTGCATGAACACGTCGTACTTATGCAACCTTGTAATATTATCAAGCTTTGAGCTAGAATAGCCCAAGACCGTTATTTCGAATCCGGCAAATGCTACGGATGTTGTGGTGGTAGAGAACATTCCGGAATGTTTGCCTAGGGTAGGAGATCTGGAAATTACCGCATTAACTCAGAAAGTTGGGTAGAGCCAGATGCTGTCAAGATCCTTGACTGAAGGTTAACCTAGAACGTCAGAAGACAGGGATATACAGTTGGGCTGAGTTAATATGGTGCGTTGGTAAATGCATTCCGAGTTATCAGACCACATTTTGAGAACATAAAACGCGTAATTTTATTTTCAAACCTTCTCTTGAGCACCGCTTTTTGATACCAATAACATCATAAATCATCCCATTACTTTTTACTATCCCATGCATCATGTTGGCGTCCATGCATTCGTCGTCCAACTCTCAGGACTAATATCCGGCCAATACAGCCCCTGCGACCCATCATGATACATCGAAGCATCAATAAACTGTAAATCCAGAACCGGCTGAGACAGCAGCTCCTGCAACGACGGCTCTGCCAACGCCATACCCGCCGTAGGATTGGCGTCCGTAAGCGCAGCTCCAACATCAATACCGTCCAGCTGTATCAAATTTGCATCCGGTAGCGTGAAGTCTCCCCTGCGCGACTGCACAGTCGCCATTGTAACCTTCATGGCGTCAATGTGTCGGCAAAACTCTTCGGCCGCAAAGTTCCCGTTCTCTTTAAGCTGGGCTAGGAATTGGGCTGCTGACTCGAATTGTTCCTTGTCGCTGCGGCATTCTTTGCCGTCGAGGAGACTGGAGATTGCCAGGACTGTTGCTGCTGCGAAGAGATACTGTGTGTAAAAGTAATCAAACGTGGCGAATGAACCGTCGATCCAGCAGTCGATTAGGAGTCGGCAGGAGTGTCGTGCACATCTCACACATGCTTCGGATAGAGTGACGGCGGATGCCGGGATCTGAGGTTCTGCTCTTGGCTGAGTTTCCCAGGCAGTGACGTGGGTTCGCAGTACGTGAAGGAGAATTGGTCGAGTAGCAGTAATTGCCACCTGCTGATTGTCAGATGAGGGCCACGACCTTCAAGAGAGTGAACTTGCCTGATTGAAGTACAGGTGTAGGGAGAGCGGCTTTGGACTCGGCTCAGGACCATCCGTAGCCTCGAGATGCAGATGAGCCGGCAATCCCTCCACAAAAGCACGCAGATCCCTCAAAGCTTCCTGCACCCTCTGAGACAAAGTCTTCTGCTGTGGTTTCCTCGTGTAGATGGAGTTGATTATACGTGCGGATAGCTTGGCTAGACTTATACTGGCGATGAAGTAGGCCGAGTCTGCAAAGTCGTCTGATGGCGTCTCTAGCACCGGATCCGAAGGAAGGTCGACTTCAATATCGTCGTCTTGTATCGCGACGGGATGGCTGAGCCTTGATGCCCACATGCGATCAAAGCTGTATGCCGTCCACCATACTCGATTCCTGTGCTCTCTTGCGCCTGCGTCTCGGAGCTGAGACTCTGGGACGTTGAGGTGCAGGCCCATGACGACGGAGAGGCGCACTGAGGAGCCTGCCAGGGCATATGCTGTGTAACGCCGGTTGAGAGCAAGAGAGTAAAAAGACTTGGGAAAAATCAGCCAACGCCATTGAGGTATGTCGAATCACCTACCAGGAGCAATCTAATCTCAATGGCATCAATCCTTGGCCGCTCGCTGATGATGCGCAGAACTCGAGTAGCTCTTGCGAAATACGCCATGCCCGGAAAGTTCTTCTCTTTTGCAGCCGTCCGGGTCGAGTACATCTCACCAATAGCAAATAAAGCCCATAGTTTGCTCTTTAGAAGTGAGTCGGTTGAATGCGGGTTCTGGATGGTCTGCTCGAGACCTTCGAGAATCTGGCTTTTCCGCACGATGTAATAACAGCGGCTGACATACTTGAGGGCAACATTGACCAACAACCTTGCCCGAGATGGTATCGGCCAAGGGCAGTCAGCGTCGGAGAGAGCGAGTAGTCTGTCGTCTGGGGCATAGTTGACCCTAGGGATGTGGCTGTGTCCGGGTTCTGAGATGGCTTGGCGGAAGCGGGAAGCAAACGCAACATCTGACGCCTCACCAATCAAGACAGGCGTGTGAAGAACATTCATGTCAAAGAACCAAGGCCGTTCCTCCAACAGGGTTCCCTGAAGGGTCGTAGAAGCTTCTGCTTGGCCATTGGTAGCAGCAATTGGGACATCGGATGGGATGAGCTCCGTCCGAGGTTTGCTGTCTCCATCCCGACTACGAAGGCGCTGGTTCTCGGCAACAAGATCATCGATATACCTATACACTAGTCAGATAGAGGGACGAGATAGTTTAAGAGACAGTCAAGGTAACACACTGTTGGCTGACTTTCACCAACCGGTTCTTCCGCGGATAAGAACATTCAGCACCCTTGCTTGCCTGACGGCAGTTATCGCAGGGCTGCCCTCCCGAGCACTTGACTTTTCGCGCATGACATCTCCGACAACTGTGGAGTATAGAATCAGCAAGGGGAATGTTGACCCAAGGCAAATGTCTCACTCTCACGCTGTTGATTTGGTCTTGCGCTGGCGTTTGCTAGACACAGACACGCTGGAAGGATTGACAGATTCGCCCTCGCCCTCCACCTCGGAACCCGCAGCAGAGTCCCTGGGGCTGTCGCCGTTGGAGGTCATGTCGGCTTCTTGCGAGTTGGCCGCCTCGGAGTGGACTGATGAGCTGGGGGACGGAGAGATGGTAAAGTCGCCGGAAAACCTGGGGGTTTGTGGGCTTGTGCTGACAACTTAACACAAATCTGGGGATCCGGTTTCTTCCCGATTGGATGCGTCTCTAGTTTGAGACGGTCGCAACTCTGCTGTCGTGTGACTGTAGAGTTGTCTGGAAACGGAATGTGACGCCGAATCCTGGCGGTCAATATTTGCCTCTTACCGTGCTGAGTCAGCTGTTTTGCCTGTCGGATCGGCAAAATGATCACTCCGCCGAGCTTCGATGCCCTAACCTCGGCAAGATTATCACCAAGTCGGCATCTTGATTTAAAAGCCGACTTATTCCCCAAAGCTGAGGTTGTAGTCGTTTGGTGATCAGATGCGTCCGACACCGCAACAATAGAGTCATGGGAGGCCCACTTATCGCAATGCCTGCTGATTTGATACGAAGCGAAAATTCTCATCGAATGGCGAATTTTCAAGAAGTGACATGTAGAGAATTCTGATTCCTTTTATATCCTGCAGGAGACAGAGCCCAATCGGCATTCTTTCGTTGATAATTGCCATAGCCGAAGACGTTGATCGTCCAGCTCAGAATTCGTACTCTGCATTCTTTGTTTGTTCCAAAATGGCAGCTGGTGAACCAAAATCAGGAGGATTGGCTGTTCCCCAAGCCTCAGACGTGACGCCTCTTCCGCCCGTTGGAGCCATCGACGATGAGGTAGCAGACATTCCCTCATGGAAGAAATGGATTATTCTCTTTGTTGTCTGCTGGATGCCCCTTCCCATGACCTTTTGGAGTACTGCAATCATGCCAGCTACGATTGAAGTTGCCTCAGACTTGGGCATCAAGGCCACCACCATCAACACGGTCAATGCTGGCGTCTTTGTCGCCCAAGCCTTGTCCGGTCTCATCTGGCTCCCCATCAGTACCATACTCGGCCGCAGGTCGACGTATCTCGTTGCTAATATTGTGCTTTGCTTGTGTTCTATTGGATGTGCCGTCGCTCCCAATTTGGCAGGCTTCAGCGCGCTCTGGATCCTTGGTGGGACTACGGGGCCGTTTTTCCTAGTTGCAGGACAAACCATCTTGGCAGATATTTTTGAGCCAGTAAGCTCGCTTTTGGCTTCCTACTAGTTGCTGAATGTTACTGACATTTCAAAGACTGTTCGTGGAGCGGCCGTTGGAATTTTCCTTGGATGCTGTGTGTCGGCAAACACCATCGGTGAGCAATTCGAGACGTCACGCGACCTATTTCCTAAACCTCTCTAGCACCACTGATCGGTAGTATCATCGCAACCTTCACCAGCTGGCGTGTCATATATGGTGTCGAGGCTGGCATGTCCGTGTTTGGCTTGGTTCTTGCCTTTTTCTTCATCCCCAGCTCGAGTGAGGTTGGGAATCCCAAGACTGCCGAGGCCACAGTTCCCAAGACGAGACGAGCCATCATCCAGGCATTCAACCCCATGCATGTGTTTCGACAGTTTGCCTATCCTCGAGTCCTCTTAGCAGTACGTTTATCCCGCCGTTTGGTGCTCAAGTTGCTTACATGGACTAGAACATCACTTGCGGTCTACTGGGGTTCAACCAGTACGGAATCCTCAGTACCGTTCGTCGCGTCATCAACCCTCGGTTCAACCTCGACTCCCCTCTACAAAGCGGTCTTTTCTACCTAGCACCCGGTGCTGGGTTCTTGATTGGAAGCATAATCGGCGGAAAAGTGTCGGATATCACCGTCAAGAGGTACATCCGCAAGCGCAATGGACAACGACTTCCAGAGGACCGACTTAATAGCAGCCTGCCGTGGATTCTTATCGTATTGCCTCTAGGAACTCTGCTCTATGGCTGGAGTGTTAAACAGGAAATTGGAGGCCTTGCACTCCCCATCATAAGCGCCTTTGTACAGGGCGTTGGTTTGATGGCTTCTTTCAGTGGACTAAATACATATGCCGCTGGTAGGAACCCCTCACGCACAACGAGACGAAGCTAATTGAGTTGCAGAGTCCCGACCGGTACACAGAACGGCCGTGATTACTGGCAAGTACGTCGTCCAGTACAGCTTCGGAGCAGGTAGTGTTGGTGGTGTCGTGCCCATGATCGACGCTATTGGCGTCGGATGGGCTTTTACAGCTAGTAAGTGCATTTCACTCCAATGAAGATATGCTGATGCTAATGCTATAACAGCTGCTCTTGCCGCTGTCACCGGCGGTGTGCTTGTGCTATTGATTGCCAGGTACAGCAAGAGCTGGAGGCATTAAATAACCAGGCCACCTGGCTCAGGTCTTAAATGTCACCTCTTTGGGTAAATATCAACAGCAAAAAGCGACGAGTTATGAAATTTCAGCATATCACGACAGCATGCATCCGTTCTGTCCGAAACACGGATTTGAACACAGCAGGGGCTGGGTCCCGGCACGGCTTCAAAATCATCAGTCCGATAATAGACTAAAAGTATAAACTATTCTTAATCCTTAGACGCTTATTAGACGAGGTACATTGGGGCATAGGGGAAAATTGCCTGATAACAAGCAAACGACGATGTTGAGCATATAAAAGTCGAGAACAATATACGAACAAGACAAAGTAATAAGATGCACGAAATTGAACAATTTGTTTTCATTAAGCATGAATTCTTGGCATTTTCGACCCCGTGTTCTATCCGTTGGCTCGTGACAGAACTTCCCAGCCACGATCAAGATGTAATTTTCCTCCACATTCCAAATCCCGCACAAAGGCTCACTCCTCATTCGTAGCCGAGATTTTTCATAACACTGGTCTCTGAAGTTAGACATCCGATCTCTTTCGCGGGCCGTGCCACAGTCATAACCCCACAACTTGCTGGAATCATGCACGTCAATGGCTGCGTCTAGCCCTTTGTTTGGCGACTTCCGAGGTGAAGGTTTCCGCAGCACCGTTAGTCAAGCCCCGTCAAGGGAGATCGGTTAATCGGCATGTCCGTGAGAGAATTGGGCGAGAATAATAAGCAGCCATTGCCCGCGGCTACAATTCAGGGTCCTTTCGATCTCCTTTCTTTTGATGGTCCCTGATAAACCCCTGTTCCTGTAGCGATGCATCTATCACGGCGCGCTCTCGTTTTTTCAGCATACCTCGCCGCCAATGGCTTCACCGTACACGCCCAGAGCGAGGATCCGTATGTACCTGTGTACGTGGAATGCCCGTCAAATTTGAAAATTAGAGACCCCTCAGAGGTATGCTTTCAGCCCTCGCCGACGCATATTTACTGAGATTTTTCAGGGGCTGTCAAAAGCAGAGAGCTCATGGCGAGAGCAACGAGGGAAGCAGATAATTCCCCAGTTGGAAAATTACCTAAAACTGGCAAACATTTCAGACTTTGACGTGTCGGGCTTTATCAAGAAACTGAAGCCAACAAACGTTCCAGTCGTTGGTCTCTCCGTCTCTGGAGGTGGCACGCAGTCCGGTCTTGGAGGTCTGGGTATCTGGAAAGCATACGATGCCAGATCTGACGAAGCAATCGCCGCCCGAACAGGAGGTTTGACTCAAGTCCTGTCCTACATCACGGGCTTGAGTGGGGGTGGTGCTGTGACTGTGTCACTATTGTAAGATTAACCCGCCTGTTTGCATGCTGTCAGTATTGACTCACTACCAGGGCTGCAAACAACTTCACAACGACTGATGATCTCGTCAAAGCCACCAACTTCTCGACATCGTATGCTTCAGGGCCCGATGGCAACCAGGATGAGTTTTTCAAAGACATCTTTGAAAACACAGGAGCCAAGGCCGAAGCTGGTTTCCCCGTCTCTGTCGCCGATACCTTTGGGCAATTCTGGGGTACTTGGGTGCCAGAGGAGCAGCTGTTCAGTAACTACTCCGACATTGCCGCCAACGGAACTGCGTTCAACTTGGGCGACGCACCCATGCCCATCTTGGCTTTTGCAGAGGTCATCCCCGGCAAGTCCCCCGAGATTGGAAAACTCATGTATCCAGGTTTCAACAGCACGAACGGCTTCAACCTCACCGCGTACGAAGTCACGCCCTTTGAATTCGGAAGTTGGCTTGGAGGCAGAGTACAAGCATTCATCAACACCCGGTACCTCGGAACAGCCATGTCCAAGGGCAAAGCGCAAAACACGAGTGAATGCGTCCAGGGATTCGACAAGCTTACCCTCATGCAGGGCACAACTGCCAACGCCTTTACTGCCTGGTTCATCGACTCCTTCTACGGCGTTCCCGTGTTTGCCAAGCGAGACTTGGAGAAGCGTCAACAGGTTAACCCTGATATCAATGAAATTCCTATTCCTGCGGATCAGGAGAGCAATGAGCTTGTTGAGCTCGTCAACCAGACGGCGAAATACTTTGACTTGACGTTCAATGAGTCCTTGTGGGCTACTTATCCCAACCCGTTTGAGGATTACAATAATGAGATGAAAGACGTCTCGGAGCTTCTGCTCGTAAGTCAAACATGTATTGAAGAAATCACTGCTAACAGGGTTTAGGTCGATGGCAGTCTCACAGGAGAGAGCAACCCCATCCGGCCGCTCATCATTCCCGACCGCAAGGTGGACTTTATCATTGTGTACGAAGCCTCATCCGATGCTGCAAATTCGTGGGTCAATGGAACAAACCTCATTAGTACGTTATATATGCCCTTCTCAGATCCACAGACTGACATTTCTGCAGCCACTGCTCGCTCTGCAGCAGAGGGAAACATTCCCTTCCCTGAAATTCCAGACATCAACACCCTGGTGACCCAGAACCTCACCAAACAGCCAACCTTTTTCGGCTGCAACGCCACAAAGAACACACCTCTCTTGCTCTATCTCCCCAACGCCCCATGGACTGGATACTCAAACTACTCCTACCAGCAGACGGAGTTTACAGACGAGCAGGTGCAAATTGCGCTTGAGAATGCTTTCCAGGTTGCTACATACGGAAACGGCACCGTCGATGAGAACTGGCCCGCCTGTCTCGCCTGCGCGACTATCAAAGGAAGTCTGGACCGTCTAAGTATCAAGCTACCTACTCAGTGTCAGGAGTGCTTTAACAAGCATTGCTGGGATGGCAAGAATAGTTCAATCAAAGCTACTGCAGCGGATTTTGATTTGACGCCGCGGTTGGAGCCCAACTTGACTTATGAAGAGTGGAACAAGACGGAGTGGTCTGCTGGGTCGTCGGGAAGTGGTGGTGGTAGCGGTGGAGATGATGATTCAGCTGCATCGATGAGTATGGCCAGTCTTGTTGGGCTTTCTGTTTCTGTGCTTGTGATGGTTATACTCATGTAGTGAACGCTCATGTAACTTAATCACCAGGTAATGTTGGGGTCACTTAATATTAGACTCTTCACGTCATTCATAACCTCATCATGGAACGTTTATAGTACAAAGGCTTCAAATTGGCCTCGTCTTTTTTCAAATTTCAAATGTCATAAGGACAACGCTTGCTACTCGTAATAATCTACTGTCCAAGTCCCAGATCCTTGATGATGATATCCGCCGCCTTCTCGCCAACCACGATAGCCGTGTTATTCGTGTTGGCACCGACGTTGGCAGGGACAATACTCAAATCAGCTAGCTTGAGACCCTTTGTGCCCCAGACGTTCAACTGTCCATCGACAACGCCAAACTCTTCGCGGGGAGCCATCCGGCAGGTAGCAATAGAGTGCCACGTGGTTCCAACGTTTTCACGCACCCACTGCTCAATAGCCTTGTCATCCTCGGCGGAATACTCCACATCCTTAACGTCGGAGAGAGGCTCCTTGAGGTCCACGCACGCAGCGACGGAGCCTTCGGGGAAGGCGGGGTGGCCGGGGGCGATCTCGCCGCGGTACATCTCTGTGCGGCGCATGATTTCTCGCGACTTCTTGTATGCCCAGACTTGCTTCTTGAGATCGATGTCGTTTTCGTCTGAGAGGAAACCGACGTCAAAGTCCAAGGGGTCGTTGACGTTGGGTCCTGTGATGTGCATGTGTCCTCGGGAGTAGGGGTACGCAGTGTAGTTTCCTACGGTAACGTACTGCTCCTCTGGCACGCTGGAGGGATCACCCAAGAAGCTGTTCTTTGGTTAGCGTTGCTCATGAGATATTCGTCGAATTACCTACCAAGAAACAAGACCCATGAGCATCAGGGGCCTGTTGGGGGCGTTCTTAAAGTCCTTGTCCCAAGCCTTCTGGAAGTCGGGACCCAAAGCTGTGACCTCGGAATCCGTGGGTCGGAGCTTGGAGGAGATATCGATCGAGTTCCAGCCGAGCACCTTGTCCTTTGAGTCAATAAGCTCCTGGCGCTTCTCGGGGTGTCGAAGAACTCTGTCGATGGTCTCGTGGGGCTGGAGACCGGTCTTGTATGGATAAAGAATCAACTGATGATCCTGGTACTCGTGACCAACGCCGGGCAAGTCGACTTTGACAGGCACACCAGCCTTCTCAAGAATCTTGGGGTCGCCCAGACCCGAGCGCTCAAGGACGGGTGGCGTACCCAAAGCACCACACGACACAACAACAAGCTTACGGGCCTTGACAGTCAACTTCGGGTGCTGTGTAGGGCCAATCTCAGCCTGGAAGGCAGGGTTAGGTGTGTACTCGACGCCAACAGCGCGCTTGTCATCATCAAGCAGCACGCGAACAACCTTGGACTCGACCAGCACGTGCAGGTTGGGGTACTTGGTTCCGCTGAGCTTGTCGTGGATGTAGCGGGAAGCGGTGTCTTGTCGCTTGCCATCCTTAGAGACAGACTTGAGCCATCGCTCGACACCGTTGTTATGGTCTAGCGACTGCAGGTCCTTGATCTCGGGCCAGCCGACTTGGGTAGCAGCCTTGATAAAGTCGCTCTCGGAACCGGTAGAGCGGAATGTGCTGTCACTGATGTGGATGGGGCCGTCAGTGCCGTGGATAGAGGGGTCACCTCGACCATGGTATGTCTCGAGCTGGAAGAGTGTCAGCATGAACACTGACCATAGTCATTGATGGAGAGTTGGTTACCTTCTTGAGGAAGGGGAGAATCTCATCAGCGGACCATCCAGGTGTCTTCCATGAATCAAAGTCGTCACGCTGTGCCCGAGTGTACATCATAAAGTTGATGGACGAGCCACCGCCGAGGGTGCCACCAGAGGGAACGATGCATTCTCGTCCAGCGAGCTGCTCAGCCTTGTTGCCCTTGTAGAAGATGGTGGTCTTGGCCGTTGGCAGGAGATGGTCCAGGAAGAAGACGGGGTTCTCAATGTTCTGAACGCCCTTGTTATCCTGACCGCCTTCAATGAGGAGGATGGACAGGTTGGGGTCAGCCTCAGCTAGACGGCCAGCCACGACACATGCTGCCGTGCCACCTGTAAAAAGGTCAGTCTACTGATGCATCAGAGTCAAGACACAAAACAGACCTCCGGCGATGATGACGTCGACCTCATCGATGTTCTCGGCAAGCTTAGTGTAGAGACCCATGGTTAATACTGGACTCTGCTATGTAGATCGGATTTTCAGAGTTTGGTATTCCTCGGGGGTTGTGTGGTAGTCTTCTCGTCTCCCCCCCTCACGAGGCTCTTGTAAGTTATATGCATCTGCGTCGTCTCCTCCCCCTGCATGCGTCGTCTGAGTCGCCAAGCCCCGGTCGTGCGAGTATCCATTCCTGGTCTGACCTCCGGTCCCGTTCTCGTTCTCTCGTTGGACCCTTGCGCAGCTCTTATTTTGAGGGGGCGAACGGTTCCGCTCTGGAGGGGCTGGGTAGCGTCCCCTCTTTGGCGGCGCGAAGGAAGCCGGGGTTTTGGGGTAACATCGCTAGGCGATATACAGATTGGTCTACGAGGCGAGTGGTTGGACGGGGTCTGGAGCGTTGGGGGAACGACTCGCTCCGTGGGACCCGGGATTACGGAGGCCCATTCCCGGGCCCCGGAGAGCCACTTGCGCGAAATTATTGGCGATCATGGATGACACAGACAAACTCCACCGGCACAGCAACCAACAGCGCGCTGATCTCTACGTTTTGGCTGCTTTGGTTCGAGGGCCGCCAGGTGCCACATGTGAAGCCCTCCGTCGTCTCGTCAATTGAGTTTAGGCCGAGGCCGTTCAGGTGAAGGCAGCAGCCTCCCTCAGCAGGGGAAGCACTATGTGACGGTTACATTGCAGGTGGCATGCCAGCTGGCCATAGCGCGGGCGTAACAGATGTCTGACTTGACTAGCCTCTGGCTCCTAGTGCTCGGCGAAGCATGGATTGCGCGTTCCAGTTGGCCGGGCTTGTGCCAGAGTTGGAGTAGTTATGTCCTCAAAAGTTGGAGAATTATGTAGGTGAATATTTTATACGCTTCTAAAAAAGAATCTAATAATCCTAGTGCAATTGGTGCAATGTGTGACGCTGCTTTATGTCTAATTTCCCGTAGTCTAAACCAAACTAGCCATTATTCCCGTCCCGAGACCTGATTATCGTTTCCCGTTGCACACATGTTTCACGGGAATGGATCGCGGTACATGTTCCCGGTCCCCTTCAACTGCCGCGTCGAAGACTGCGAGCTCCCGTCGTCGTCCTCGTGCTGCCGTTGCGACACCGTCACCTGCGTCTGGATAATCTTGGTGATGCCCCGGGACGTAGTGTTTGTCCTCCCCAGACCCTCCGCGTCAGTGTCGATGCGGGCTTCGTTTGTGCTCGAGAACAAGGGGCCTGTGTTGGCCCGACCCTTGGAGGCTGTACCTCCAATGGTGTTGTTGCCCATGGGTTTGGACTGCAGCTCGGTACCCTGGTTGTAGTAGTCGTTCTTGTACGAGCTGTTGTCGCCGGTCGCGCGGACGACCTTGACGATAAGGGAAGAAATGTTGAGCTCAATGTGCAGCTTGAGCATGTAGACCAGGGGATGGAACTGGACATAACTGAAATTCATTTCCGTTAGTGGTGAAACAGTAGATCAGGCAGATTCGGTGCTTACATGAAGCCATTGCCAATTGACATGCTGCCAATGAGAATAACCTTGACGCCACGAGATTAGCCTGAATCCTTCCACCACGTGTGAGCTGAAGCCTTACATCGAGACTCATCGAGACTGCAACCATGGCGAAGTTGAAGCGCAGCAGCGGCGTGTACTTGTCCAATCCGTTGGAAATCAGCTTGACGCGAATCAGGTACATGAAGTAAGTGTGGAGGGCGGCGTCAATGATGAGAAATAGGCCCTTTTCGATGCGGTCGTAGATGTGGTTCACGTTGATCCATGTCGACGAGATCTGCAGCTGCGCGGGGATCCAGATGACGAAGACGCTGATGTTGATGAGGCCGAGCAGGATGGCGGTCGCCCAGCGAATCTTTGCGCCGTCCCGACGATCGACCATGAGGAGCGATATCCGGTTGATGATGATGCCGCAGATGCATTGGATCTGGACGACCCAGAGACACACTGTCCCATGTCACGATTAGCTTTTGTCAATCAATCAATCGATCGATCCATGCCAGGGGTTGTTCCTACAGAAAGTAAAGTAGATCCAGAAGCTGATCGCAAATGATTGTCAGTTGTCAGATTTCCACACTGGAGCTTAGAGTTTTGTATGCTCACCTTGGCTCAATGAACCCTCGCAGGAAACACCACGACAAAACACTAATGACTACCGACACGAGCCACTCGGCCCAAACCATCATGACATAGGGCTTGGCGCGTCCACTGCGCTTCCACTGCGCCCACGTCTGCTTGACGGCCTTGTGGCCCGAAAACATGGCCGTCGCGAGCGTGAAGCCCCAGATGATGCTGGCAATAAGCAGGTCATTGAGGGTGGGCGCCACCACCTTGTAGTGGTCTGGCACCAAAAAGCCCGGCATGTTTTTTTGTTTCGACGGGATATTAATTGCGTCAATTGCAAAAAGAAAGAAAGGAACGAAAGAAACAAAAAAATTCCCAGGAAATCGGTAAGCTTGCGCAGTGTGATTATGCAGTTCTTTAAGGTCAATAAAACTCTGACAAGAACGTGCGTGCCCCTGGGAGGTTCATCTTGACTTCGGCCAAAATCCACCGTTTGTGGACCAAACTAGGTCTTACGCATCTAGAAAGGATCTACCGGTACTTGGTTGCATCGAGGGGTGGAAGGGGGGAGGCGAGAGGGGCACGCAATCTGAGACGGTTTGTGCCCGGATAGATCCTGTCAAGGGTTCTTCCAAGTTGTAGAAAAGAAATGTGGACTAAGAAAAACGGGTAGAGAATCTCTCATCCCCCGCGGACTACTATGCCGGTTCTGGTGTATTACCGCCGTTCCGCGATGGGGCAAGTTTCTACCCCAGTCAGGGGACTCTGGAGCAGCCCCTCTTATGAATGGCCGGAGTACGTAGCATCCATCGAAGGTCCTCTTCAACCCCGAGCTTCCGAGGTGGTATCGGTTTATAAAGACGCCAGCTGTATGCGAACAGTCGGAGCCGTTCGACTAGGTGCGCTTCCCGTGAGCCGCAATCAGGTACTTTGGGATGTCGTGCTTGGCGATGAATCCTGCACCGTATCAGAAACCCGGAGGGCCGTTACAGATAGCTTGGTGGTGCAACATTCGAGAACAGACGTGCCAAGTCGGCAGTTCCCATCAAACGTGCAGACAATACTACAGTAGAAACAGACTTCGGTGACCTCATCCGGCTCCCCTATGAACAATGTTGTACTGTACCCTGCTGGACTCTGGTCAACGGTCGCTGACTCGTATCCACCCGACTCATAACGGCGCATGTTTTAATGCCAATCCGTCTCGGACCGGCGTCCACCCTACGAGTCAGCTTCGGGCGTTTTTGCCCTCGCCAAGCACTAGACCACCGTTAGGCCGGGCCGCCCGACTCAGCCTCAGACTAGCCAGCTGGCATTTAGCTCTAGACAAAAGAAAAAAACGGCGTTCTAGTGCCTTTAGTTTCTTGACTACCGGCTTTAGTGGTTTCAATATTCTTCACGTCTGGACCGGACGAGACGCGGTCCGAATGTGTGTTCCCTCTCTCTCTCCCAGCCCTATCCAAATGAAAAAAGGTCCAGCCCCCAAACGGTGAGCATTGAGCAGATTCGTCTCTAAGCGAGTGCCACGATACCTGACACGCTCAAAACAGAAACCTTGCCTCTTTTGGGCCGCAGTGCCCTGGGTTCGTCCACTAAAATTCTGTCAATGTCATCGGGGCGGCCCATATGGGGCAGCCGAAACATGAGTCCCAGCTAGCAACGGCAAAACGGCCAAGGAAGACCCTGCTTGGCTGTACGCCGTGGTCCCCGAACAAGAACGTGGCGATCCTGTCTCGTCCTGGGGTGACGACGCACGCTCCAAAACCCGGAGCATTTCATGAGTCGGAAAAGACCTGCCTCGATAGGGAGGTAGCATTGCCACGAGAAGGTTTTGCAACTCGCGGCACCAATCACATCCGGCATGGGAATTGCCCGGCTTCTGACCACGTGCGCGCCGAGACTACGGCTTTTCAGCTCAAGGCGCTTGCATATATCAATCTGAAAGAAATTACTCATCACATCTTTCAATGCTATTGACACTATTCCCTGAGTATAGAGGCATTTTGCTATGATGCAAGGAACCAATAGGGCAACCTATCACAGAAAATCATAACACACGGCATAATGTTTCACCGTAGGATTGCTAACATAATACTCGGTAATGACTGTATTACATATTATGCCCATGCTTACAGGCCTAAATACATACAAGATCGTCTCTCATGCCAAAAATGGTCAAGTACATAAGAAATCGTTCATCCATTAGATCCATCTCCAAAGGAATCAGCAGGGTACAGCCGGACATACGGAAACGTGAAACCACAATCATGCCATATTCCTATATAATGATCAGCAAAGGAAGCATGCAGCCAGAATGGTAAAAAAAAAAAGGGACTTACAATCTAGGATGGCAAACCGTTACATCCACCAACCAGTCCCTCCGCGTTAATTCACAGGACAAGAGCGCCGGCAGCAACTAGTCCGGCTATTATAATGGCGTGCCTGACGCTATCAGCCTGGCCCGCAGCTGAGTTAGTGGTGACCTGGTCTGGCTCGGTGGAGGAGCCTGCGGAGCGGGTGTTTGTGGGTGCCGCATCCGTGGCAGTCGTTTGGGTGACTGATATGACCCTGGTGCTGCAGCGCTGGCTCTCTCCGTCGTCGCTCCAGCTGGAGTCGCAGTCTGTGAGGTAGTCCTGGTTGCTCCAGGTGGTGGTGGCAGGGGCACGTGTCTGTGTTCTAGTCAAGGCGGTTGTTCGCTTGATCGAGGCGGTTCTGGCCTTGCAGCGTTCATATTCGCCTTCATCGGACCAGCTGGAGTCGCAGTCTGTAAGATGGTCCGGGTTGTCGGTGTCATCATTGGGGTAGACAGCGTAGGTGGTCTTCGGAGCCGGAGCCCCTGTAGTCTTGGGCAGTTTGTTGTGGGTGAGGGTGCGAGACGCAGATGCCCTTGTCTTGCATCGCTCGTACTCGCCCTCGTCGGACCAGTTGGAGTCGCAGTCGGTCTCCCAGTCAGGATTATCAGTGTCGGTATAAGGGTCAACAGGAGCTGTTGGCTTAGGCGGCTTGACTTTGGTCGTGGCCCCTGGGAGATGTCGAGTTGTCTGGGCTCGGTGGCGTCTGGTGCAGGCCTCCTTATCGGTCCACTCATCACAGCTGGTGTAATGACCATCGTTGTCAGTATCGTCATGAGGGTGTCCCGGCTGAGGCGGGGTGGAAGGCTTGGGGACAGGAGCAGGCTGCGTGATGGGGGCAGGCCTGTGGTCGTCGTCCGTGTAGTGGTCATCATCTTGAGTCCAGTTGTTGTCTCGATCATCTTCAGACCAGTTGTCGTCACGACGGACTCGATGACGTTTCTTGCATGCCGCTTTATCCTCCTTATCAGTCTTTTCGTCACAGCTGGTAAAGTGGTCATCGTTGTCGGTGTGATCATCATGAGGTCGCTTGGGTCGAGTGACAGTCTTGGGCTTGCGGACGGGCTTCTTGTCATCATCCGTGTGGTCGTTGTCAGTCAGGTTGTTGTCGGTCAAGTCATCATCCCGACGAACTCGACGGCGGTTCTTGCGCGCCTCTTTGTCAGTCCAATCGTCACCGGTGGTGTGGTGATCGCCGTTATCAGTGTCATCATGAGGTCGCTGCGGCTTGGGTCGATTGGCAGGCTTGGGACGGTTGGTCTTGGGCTTAGGGGCTGGCTTGTTGTCGTCGTCCGTATGGTCATCGTCGTCAGTCAAGTCCTCGTCTCGACGGAACTTGCGTCTAAAACGGCGCTGCTGGGCACGCAGGGCGCGGCTCTTGCGGCGAGATTCCGGGAGCTTGCCAGGGGCCGAGGAGCCGTGATCCGCTTCGGCCGGCGCCGCCAGCGCGTGGAACTCGCCGCCTGTGTCGCGGACGGGGCGATCGCCCTCGGGAACAGGGCCGGCACTGGCTAGGACGCCAAGGGAGAGGAGGACAAGGGGAGTAGGCTTCATTTCGGCAGTGTGTTTTCAAGCGAAGGGGGGGAGTATAGTGGTAAGGAAGTGTGAAGGGGGTTTTTGGAACGAATGCACAAGTGTATGCTTGATTGATTGATGTGCTTGTTGATGTTTTGATTCTCATTGATCATAGCACTTTGCCTCCATCTTATACTTTTCAATTCTCGTGTTCAAATGCATTTGATCATCAGCTCCATACTTTGCAATGCCTCTCATCGCCATCCGCATCGCCATTAAACTCGGCAGATCACCAAGACTCAACCCCCCAACTCGACCATTCAAAGCACACGATTCGATGGCCAAGAGAAAGCCACGCGATGATACGGGAATCCTTCGGTGCGCTGTCAAGAACCAAGTGACGCGTCTCGGTGCATTGTTTCCGTAACTCTTTTCTGCACTCAGCCTTGAAACGTGGAGGGTCGAATTGACCAATGCATTGACTGAGTTGTCCAGCCTTGTGGGTAGGACTCAGCCACCCAGGTACGTTGTTTCATGTTTCAGACGTTGGAATTAGGTAACGTTGGGTATCTGGTGACCAGCTCTGCGCCCCTTCTGCAGCTCGTGATAACCTTATTTTTACCTCTCTCTGCTGTTCCTGAGTGTGGAGCTGCTTTTCGGCAGTATCCATCGAGATGTCGATCGGCCGAGTACTGGCTACAGGGATAGCCGGAGCCGATCAACACAGTGGATATTGTGAATCAGAGGCATCTCGCTTGGTGGTTCCCAGGCCGTTTTGAAGGACTTTCCCGAGATTTCTGTCTCAGAACCATTTCCACGCGGGAAAATTTCCCAATTACAGAATCATATCATCCGAAAATACGAATTGACACCCAATCGCCCCAGCACGTGGTCATTTCCCAAGGCCAAAACCGGCTTGCAAAGTCGGCGGAGTTCGCTTGGCACGGCCCGAAATTATTCCCGGGCTGCCATGAGGTTATTCACGCTCAAAGCTGAAAGATCAAGATTGCGACCAACTGTGGCTCCTCATCTTGGCCAATTTCAGCTCTTTCACTGAAAAGAGCGGCATTTACTA
Source organism: Fusarium sp. JS1030 (assembly GCA_000966855.1). Taxonomy (NCBI): domain Eukaryota; kingdom Fungi; phylum Ascomycota; class Sordariomycetes; order Hypocreales; family Nectriaceae; genus Fusarium; species Fusarium sp. JS1030. The sequence continues at coordinate 211,002 of JWIW01000077.1, read as the reverse complement.
TTTTTAAAAAGTTTCGCGTCTTGTGTCGTTGAGACCCAATGCCTGTCGAGCTGCGCGTTTCGTCAGCACTGACGCGGCTCCTTGGCATTGAGGCTTTGTTGCGCCTTCTCCACATGCGCTGCCTACCCTACGACATTGGATGATATGACGTTTAGGGCAACCATCGCTACTATTTGTCTGCTGTGACGTATTTGGATGAAATTTTACTTTAAGAAAAATTCAATTGACAGTTGGCCTGGTCCATGTTTCAGAAAACTTGGCTCTTGATCGCGTGTCATATGACGAATCAAGGTGGTATAACAGCCGGCGATCATAAAACTGTCACTGTTAGCGGTGTGTTTCATTTCAAGTTCATCACACATACTGTTTCCGCATGTCTCATATTCACTCGCCTATTGGTTTTTTATGATGTTATATACAGAATATGATGACAGACCTTAGCTTCTAGATTTACAAATTCGCGTGGTGGTCCTCTGATAACGTCTTTTCATACGCTCAGTGACGGTTGGGGGAAACGGACTTCTAGCTTTAATCCTTGTGCTATAGTTGGGCTAAGTATATGCTTATTCTATGCATGACAAAGGTCAAGTTGTAGCGAAACTCTGTGTTCCTTTATCGTATTTCGGCATTTCTCATGGCATGTCTTCCGGTCTTGAGTTGGGATAACGAATAGTCCTGTTTTTTTTCACCTCCGCGGATCCGTTCAGCCCATTCATCTGTGGTTAAATAGAGTGCTGGGCTCTGACAGTTGAGAAAATACCCTCGAAAAGGTCTCATTGATTCTCTACTATTTGTCATTTGCTTTCTGGCAATGACCCCTGCCAAACAGTTTGGCAGAGGCAAGTCTCTGATGATTGCGCTGGCTTCAAACTTTGTCTAAATACCTCTCTCATTACGTCTAAATTCTGGTCTAATTGACGTTGGGCGATCTGTCCTTCAGTTCTTTTCGGTCATTTAGCGATGAATCTTGATGAGAAATGAACTGGGCTGCTCTGATGAAGATAATTGATTCTCTGATGAGTGTCTTATGTCCTCCATCAAAATCAAACAGACTGCTAACAGGTCACTCGCAAGGATCTGCGCCAACCGTAGCCACTCGTCCAATTCTCCTCTTGGATTTGCGATAGGGTACAAACAGATTATTACTTAGATTTGCAGATAATCTGATAGTGTCCTAGCAGTGGGTCCAGTGCCCCAAAGAGACAGTACGCGGCCTGCTCAAATTTGGCTGTGGCTGGTGAAAACATGTGGCTGGGCAGTACGCCACAAGAGCTCACAACACAAAATGAAGCAAAGTGGTGATGGCACCGCAATAGTCACATGACCAGCGCTGCAACAAAAATCCGGCAAGATGAGTCAGTCGGTAAATGCAACATGTTACTCGGCAGTTTCGTAGCTGATACGAAAGCCTAGGATTATTCACCCCTAAAATAAAGTTTATTTGGGATTAGCCCATGGCGATCGGCCAAGCCGTCCTCAAGTTTACGGTGTAGCCAATCAGCGCGCGAAGATTCCCACTAACAATCCAGTCCAGCATACGAGAATCCAGAAGAATAGCCAATGCCGTCGAATTCATCAAGTCTTTTTGCAAGTGAAACCGGAACGTTAAAGTCATTTTCGGACTGGCCGACGTGATTCTCAGCCCTACGCAATGTCTCACCGTAGCCTTAAAACCCCCTTGGCACCCCTTTGAGATTTTGGCAGTGACATGTCTCCTGAGACCACCAGCCTGTGGCCGTGATGGAGCTAAGCAGTATGGACGGCACATATCGGCCTCTCCCAACGAATGCATCTGCGCAAGATGCGCCACCAGCCTGGCAGGAGAATTGCCAAACCGCAGGCCAATCTCCCGAACGGACCGAAAAGGCCAGTCCTGGCTACACATCTCGCTTCCGGGGCCTTCCCGCACGTCGAAGATCACGCCCAAAGCTTTGGCTGCGCGTTATTGCCAAATGGCTTATCACAGTTGTCATTCTCGTCATCATTTACGTCATCCTACTCAGCTACTCTGCCTACGAGGTTATTTCGCAGCAGCAGAAGCGATATTTCAACGCGTTGATCACCGGGTTCCTCATCGCACTGGGATTGACAACTACGAGTCAGTTGACGAGTGCTGTGTCAGACCTAAGATGGTGGATTCTTAGCCGCAGGCCTCGATCACGACATAAAGTCAGGGCGATTCTGCATGCAACTAGAATGACCCAGGTCTTGATCTTGGCCTTCAAGTCTAGTCGCCTATCGATTCACCTTAGTGTCCTTGTTTGGGTTCTCCTCTTCCTGGTACACTTTTCCACGGCACCTATCATTAAGGATATACGCTGACTCTTTTACACAGGGTTCTCAAATTGGATACGCCTCCGTCGGACTCTGCTATTCAGTCGACAAAACCGAAGACCGCGCACTCCTCGTCCCCGGAAATGTCTCGATCGCCAATCTCGCTACAGTTGAGACCCAGCGGGTGATCAAGTCTTCTGATTCCGCTAGGGCGCAGCAATACTCTGCCAATAGGTATGATCTGGCCTTCGTTCAGCTGTCCAGGCACCACTAATAGTGATTATAGCTATGGTACGGTTTCTCTGGCACTCAACCAAGGAGATGCGGACAAATTGCCTAAACCGGGTACACTATTCTTCAATGACGACAACCACTTCTTCTGCGGCGATAATTACTGCACATATGTCTTTCACGAGGCAAACACCAAGACTGTTAACGATCCGGATGCCATCCCCGTCATAGCTACTACCAACCGCAGCGTCAACGCCACGGCTCAATGCTCCGCTCACCGCGTCACACAAGGAGGAAACGGGACCGCTGCCACCATCAGGGTCAGGGTAGACTCTAAAGATGTTGAGGTGCCTATTCCAATTCAGGGAGGACCAGACCAGTCAACATATATGACCTCCATGGCCAAGTCCTGTGGTGACGACTGCAGCATGATCTCGGTGTTTGAGGCATCCTCGACAGAACCATGGTTCTACAATTGCACTTCAAAGCTCGGCCAAGTGCTCAATGCTGCCAGACCTGAGCACCAACTGGGGCAAAATCTCACACGACTGGCGACATCGGCAATAGCCCTCCAAGGCTACGCCACCATTGGAGATGTCCAGTCCAGCAGCTATCCCGCAGCGGCAATCTTTGGCGCACCTGTGAATGGATCATCAGAAGGAATGGAGTTTCTTCTCTCACGCTTCACAATCGGCGTCCTTAGCACCGCCATTGATTCAAATACAGACATCACCCTTAACGGGAAGACACCGACGATCGGACAGAAGCTCAACATCTCGCATTGGAACATCATTCACTGCATCTTCTGGATCACGGCTAGTCTCCAATTGCTTCTTGCAGTGGTGGCGACGCTGGTAGCTGAGAAGGTCATCGTTCCGGACCGCGATCCTTTGGAAGAAGTCCAAATTTTGAGATCCATGGTCACAGATGAGGACCCTCCACGTTTGGGTAGTGAGATGACAGGGTCAACAATGACGATAGGTGGAACTAGGTCGTTGTGGATCTTTAGAGACAAGTATGTGGGAGATGGGCTGTATGATCTGTACATGGAGAGGGTTTCAGGCCCAACATAGAAGCATATTTGTTAGTAGTTTTACAAATCAGGATCTCGATTGCGTTCACCTTCCCAGGATCCTGGTTGACCCTGGACATTTGGATTTTACTACTGCCATAAATTGAAAGATTTTGCACTCCCGTCCACCGCATGGGGGAACGCACGGTGAACCTCAAGTCTGGCTTGCTGACTTGGATCCAAGCGCTGGAGGATTGTCTACATGTCTAAACTTAGGCTAGCTCTTACGTCGGGATGTCTAGCCACTCGCAGCAATATTCCTCTATTTGCTTTGCGTGTCCCGCTACACCATGTATCCAAGTATTTTTGCAGAAACGAATTAACCCAAACTAGGCTTACCAGGGCCGTCGACTTAATGGGAAGTCTTGCATCATACTTATAAGACAAGAGACCTTGGTATTCTTGTTATTCTTCTGCCTAATCTATTATATTTAAAGTTAAAGTATTACTAATAAAAGTTAGTATTAAGCTAAGATATTATATCTAGGCTATAAAACTCTAACTATACTCCCTTAGACCCCTTAAACCTTTAACCTATTTTCCTACTTCTTTAGCTTAATAACTAAAAAACTTTAATCTTCCTCCTATTAACTTATATTAGTAATAAGACTTAGTAATATAGCCTCCCTAACTTATCCTCTATAGCTAGCTTCCTTATCTATTCCTTAATTATAATCTTCTTAGCCCTTACTATAACTACTAAATTAACTATAATAATATCTTAACCTAAACTTAGCTACTATTACTCTTTATCTTTATAGTAAATATATTATATTATGCTTTAGAGCTATAAGTAAGTAGCCTCTTAAGCTATAATAGCTTATCTTAATAAGTAAATTACTTTACTAATAGTAGTACTTTAAGTCTATTAAATATAATATAAAATACTTTATAATTAAAGATTACTAGCTTAATATAGTCTTTATTATTAAGTTTATCTTACTAATTATCTAGTAATATTACTATATTTATATTAGTAATAAATAGCTATTTTATATTTAATTTAAAATATAATATCTTATAATTTTATAAGGTTATAAAGAAAGGGAATTAATCCCTATATATAGTAGTATTTCTATTAAGTTAGCTAATTATAGTATATATTATAGGTTAATAAATTATATTATATAAAGAAAGAAAGAAATAAGCTCTTATAAGTTAAGAAGAGTAAGTAGCTTTTATTCTAACTAAGAGGTAAAATAGCCTCTTATTATATAGCTAGGTATAACTAAAAAGTTAAAAATAGGTAACTATATTAGTATTAGTTATAATGCTCTGATATATTAAGATATTGTGTTCTTTATTATAGCAGAATGATACCCAAAACCAGATAACTTCTGCCTGATCGATCAACGTTACCAGCCCCGCTTCTCATTTTAGTAGAGTTCGATTCCCTGCTTCGCCCATCGCGTTTATTCTCGCGACGACCCGTTACTGTTGATCTTCCGAGCCCTACGGTGAGCCACAATAGGGAAGATCAGTCAGGATCGTAGCGTGCCATCGTCGCGTCTGCCCCACGCGCTAAGCCGGTACTTGGCCGCCAATTGCTGCCGTGCGTTTTCTCAGCGCTGCCCGAAAAAGAAGGCGAAGGATTTGAGCAACGTCATTGCATCTTTAAACCGGTGTCCTCGGCTGAACTTTTTAAGTGCATTGACCTAAACGAACAAGGAAACGATAGGGCGAACACTCTGATTCCATGCATCGTAAAGCGTTACCCAAGCAGAGTAAGCGTGGCTGGTTCTGGAGGCCCTAGGTGCCCTGATCAGCGAGACTCCCAGGGAGCGCATTTTCTTTTTGGCCGCTGACACAGCAGTAGTCGACGACAAGACCAATTCCCATTCTTGACTAGCAAGAAGTTGACCCGGGTTAGGGGCTGTGTTGGAAATAGCCTCAGCCGCACTTTTGAAAACTCCAAACTCCGGGGTCGACTAGCAAATGACATCACTGCTAATCCTTCCTGAGCCGTGTTTGCCGGACTACTCCGAAGCATTCGCACTAGGCAACACATTCACCAACAAGTAATTTGTTTGGAGAAGAATCAAGTTCCATGACAAGAGCCAAGCTATAAGTAATGAGGTTTCTTTCTACTGATAAACCCTTCAGATCACACCTCTACAGCTATCAATTCCAACAAGTCAAGCTCAAGCCATCAGTTACTCGCCAACACAAAAATCAGTACCTCGCATCATAAATCATGCACTCAAACGTATTCCTCTTTACCTCTCTCCTCGGCATCGTCGGTAGCGCCATGGCCGACGACTGCATGTTGGTAAACGGCCTCACCAATCCCAACCCAGCGCCCACCTCATCCCAACAACTCTGCCTCCCTCAGGGAGAAGGCCAATGGACCTTTGCCATGGTCACCAGCCTTTCCGTTGTCCCAAGCCTCAGCGACGACGCTGGCAACGGACTCGCCGGGGCCGCCGGGAGCGCGGGATTCCTCATCTACGACAACGCCTGTGTTCCAAGGGCATACTATCCAAAGCCCGGCTGTGGAATTCCCTACGTCGCCAAGGAGAACTTCTTGCCCATGGTTCTGACCGTGGAAGTTGTCGACTTTGATATTGGACAGCCTTACTTTTCATTTGCTTATGGCGATGGCTTGTATAGCATCAAGAACAACCAGTGTGTCTGCTCGGATATGTCTCATGGACTTACTGGAGCAAAGGGATGCCGCTGCGCCTTCCCGTTAGACGGTCACTTTAAGGGCTAAATCTGCTCTGGCAATTTTGTATACCATTAAGTCTGAATCTGAGTTGGAAAATGTATAGAGGGCATCAGGTTTTGCTTGCTGTACCTAAAGCCTTCCGATAGACATTATACTCATTACCTAAACGTGGTACTTTCAACTACTCGGTAGTGATGTAGTTTCATAGCCCTAAATAAACCCGAGAACTGGCTACCCCAGGACATAGTGCTATGCAAAAAGGCAATGGCGTCTATCGGAAACAACATATTCAGATGAAAAAATCGGTTTCATAAAAACAAGCAGTAAATTAGGTAGCTGCTTTGAACAAAGCTGAGTGCTACACTGAGGGCCTTATTTTTAAGGCTCCACTTCGGAATTTGTCCCCTCTACTAGGCACCTGCCGCATCACGATAGGTACGCAGAATCATCCCGTGCTCTATGCCTCAATAAAGCTTGGTCGGGTGCTTTCCATCAAGGGTATTTCTCAGTCTCGCGAAAACCTCATGTTTCATCCTGCCTGCCGCTTACCGCTCGAATTTGTGGCGTCTAGCTTGTTTCAATTCCTCGATGCGCCATGCTTTCTTCCATCTTGCGACATCTGCCACTCTTCCGGCGCCCATGGAAGCCGCTGAACTTCACCAACCAGAACTTTGTCCGAATTCCCTCAAACCAACTGATTGAAGAGGAGACTATCCCAGGTTACGTAGCATCCCAGTATTATCCTGCTCACATTGGTGATGTCCTCAAGGATAGATATCAAGTTGTCGGCAAGCTCGGCTTTGGCGTTACCTCGACTGTCTGGCTTGCACGGGATCTGAAGTGAGATCAAGTCTGTGGGCTAGTAATAGCCTTATTCCTGCTCAAAACTCATACTGATGGGATGTCTGTAGACGCCGTCGGCATGTTGCCCTGAAACTCTACATCACCTCAGCATCTATGGGAAGCCATTTCAAGAATGAGCTTGACATGTATAACCGGATGGAGACAGCCTCCAAGAGCCATCCAGGCCGTGGGGCTATTAGGCCATTGCTCGACTCGTTCAACCTGGATGGGCCCGATGGTCAGCATCAATGCCTTGTCCATACTGCAATGTGGGACACTCTCTTGGACTTTTTGCACCGCAACCCTATTAAGAGGCTGCCATCGCCAGTTTTGGCCTTCACTCTTAAGCGCCTCTTCCTGGCACTGGATTTTCTGCACACCGAATGCAACATCATACACACGGGTACGTCTTTTGCATTGCTCTGTTTGGTTTGTTATTAATAATGCACTTTGAAGACATCAAGGCCGGAAACATCATGCTCGCCACCGAAGACGAATCAGTTTTCAGCGACTTGGAGGAACAAGAACTCCAAAACCCTTGTCCCAGGAAAGAGGTTGAGGGAAGGATCGTCTATACATCCAGGGAGCTCAAGATGACTAGTGACGTGGGCGCTCCGTTTCTGTGTGACTTTGGCTCAGCTGTTCCCGGGGATCGAGAGAATACGAATGACATTCAACCTGCTGTATATCGAGCGCCCGAGGTCATTTTGGCCGCCCCCTGGACTTATAGCGTTGATGTGTGGAATGCTGGATGCATGGTAAGTCGATGGCTATTGTCTCGTAATCCCATTAGACTCACCCGATACCTTAGATCTGGGATGTATTTGAGGGCGGTCACCTGTTCACCGGTCAAGACCATGAGTTCAAAACATACCGGAGCAGAGCTCATCTTTCTGAAATAGTCGCTGTTCTCGGTCTGCCCCCTCCTGATCTTCTCTCGCGAGGGAGCGACACGCACAAATTCTTCTCAGGTGGGGGGGAACTGCGCTCTGGAGTTCCGTTGCTGGACGAGACTTCATTTGAGGAGAGGGAGACGACTCTCCGGGGAGAAGATAGGACTTTATTCCTACAATTGGTTCGGAAACTGCTGCAGTGGGAGCCCGGAAAACGGTGGTCGGCGAAGGAACTGGTCAATGATGAATGGATAAATAGACAATTATAGAACCATTTCTAGAATCTCAACTCGATTACTTGGTTGTCTTATCTGTGAATTGTTTCCGAGGATTTTCTGTAACTGGATGAAGCGTCTCAAAGATCCTGGTGAGTGCCCATCCTGGTGTATCTTGACTAAATCAACCCACATGTGAACATTAGGGAACTAAAAGAAGACAACACTGGTAAATGAATGAGATTCCAAGTGTGATCATTTTATAGGATGCGAGGTTGGCGAGTGTAAAGATGCGCTGTGCGACACAGAACAAAGAAATCATTGGTATCGCTTGGTTGAGCAGGATGGTCATCAAAAGAAAGGAGCAGTAGTAATGAAAGGAGAGCTTTCAAGATAGACGAGCCAGAGCTGGTCCTTTTTTTGGTGATATCTGCTCTCATGCAAAGGTTCCCGATTCTCGCGCCGGCGATAGGCAAGGCCAAGGATACGAGCAAACATCACGCGGCATGCAAGGCCCTGTCGCAATGCAACATTGACGTATAAACTAGCCTGAAATAGGTAGGTGAGGTGCTATAATGCCGTGACAAAAGTTAAAAGGGGTGCATAAAATATGCCAAGGACGCCAATTCGGCATAGGATAAATGACTATCTTCTGGAAAGATATGGCGATGTTACAGTGCAGCCAAGTTGGGCATGCATCTGTTTTAATATCTTTCAAACCTCGTATTGTGAAACGCGGTTGTATTTCCTCTTTCAACTCAATGAGGTGACTACTGCCGAAGATTACCATGGCGTGAGGGTTGATAATGTTGGTGTGCTTGCTAAACTTCCTATCGGGACTATCGGCAGATGTCAGTGGGGCCAGCGGAGAGAGTGTATTTAAATGAGGGGACTCCATAGTCGCTGGGCATTTTGTGTATGTGGCAGAGGATTTTCTGGTTAGTTGTAACAGAGCGGTTACATGCCCACGATGCACTTGAAGACGGTTGCCTTGGCTCTGGCGTATGTCGGCGCTAGCGCTGCTCTCAGTAGTCGGCAGGACGCACCCGACAACACCACAGAGTCTGGTCCCATTGCCAGAAGTTTCATCATCGAATACGCATCTGTAGGTCTTGTCCAAATCTATGTCTTGTGACCTTAAGTCATTCTAAGAAGAGGCTCAGGGCAAAGCACACAGACGAGACGGCCTTGCTTCTAATGACGACATCACCATCGTTAAGAGCTTTGATACCAACGTCTTCATCGGCGCTACCATCGAGACAGATAGCTACAACTTGGAAAGTTTGAGCGCACTTCCCGACGTTGCTCGCGTCTGGCCAAATGAGAAAGTCTACTTCCGACCTAGCGAGGCAAAAGTCACGGACGAACTTCCTAGCGGTCAGGAGTATCTGCCCCATAACGTCACTGGCGTGAGCAAGCTACATGAGCAGGGTATCTTTGGCAAGGGAGCTAAAGTTGGCGTTGTGGATACTGGAATCTGGTACAAGCATCCTGCTGTGAGTTCATCCTGCCCATGAGGAAGATGTACGTTGCCCCGCTGACATGTCTTATAGCTCGGTGGTGGCATTGGTGAAGGGTTCAAAGTAGCCGGGGGATATGACTTTGTTGGAGACGACAGTGAGTGGTGCACAGAAATCATGTGAGGAAAATACTGAAAATTACAGACTGGCCGAGCACTGAAAAGGAGCCAGACTCTGACCCAGAAGACATCCTGGGCCACGGAACCCACGTAGCGGGAATTGTCGCTGGTAAGACCGATGGGTGAGTTACCCAGTTACAACCATGAAGCCCAATGCAGCTGATACCAGGCCAGCTGGATTGGGGTCGCACCCGACGCTACGATATACGCATACAAGGTGTTTGCGCGACAGGTATGCCGAGGTACTCTTGGCTTGCCAACCTTTTTCGTTAACTTTCGGTACCCAGGACTATACCGACACGGCTACTCTTATCGACGCGTTTCTGCGAGCTTACGAGGACGGCGTACGTTAAATGCGCCCCGACACTCGTTTCTAATCACTTACAAGTCGTCAAGGTCGACATTATCACCTCTAGCATCGGCTATCGCGGTGGCTGGTCAAGTAACGCCTGGGGCGTAATAGCCTCCCGCCTCGTCGACGAAGGCCTCATAGTCACAATCTCGGCCGGAAACGATGGTGAAGATGGTCCAGCCAACGGCTCCGCCGGAGCTTCAGGAGAGAATGTCATCGCCGTAGCGTCCGTCGAAAACGACAAGGTGCCAACATTCCCCTTCAACGCAACTTTTATCGAGGGCGAGGAGACGGAAACTGCAACGTTTGGGTATCTCCCCTCTACCAACTTCTTCCCGTCATCTATCGTTGATTGGCCCGTTGTCCCCTTGGCATTCAACACTTCGGATCCTGCAGAGGCTTGCACGGCATACCCGGAGGACTCTTACAATTTGACTGGTGTTATTCCGCTGGTGAGACGCGGCACTTGCACCTTTGAGACTAAGCAGGGCAACCTGAAGGCACTGGGCGCCGAGTACATTCTCTTTTACAATAACGAGGCTGACATGATTACCCCCTTCACCAATGATATCGACGGTCTGATTGGATTAACAACTGCCGAGGTTGGCGCTGCTATCATCAAGACTGTAAAGGCTGGTGGCAATGTCACGGCAGATTTTTCTCTAAACCCCGAGGATCCCGTCGCGTTTGATAACCCAGCAGGGAGCTTGCTCGATTATTTCACTCAGTGGGGCCCGCTGTACGATTTGTACCAGAAGCCGGACATTGCTGCACCCGGCGGCAACATCTTTAGCACTTATCTGGATGACAGCTATGCAGTCATGAGTGGAACCTCAATGGCTTGTCCCTACGTTGCCGGAATTGCCGCACTCTACATTGGCGCCAACGGCGGTCGGAGCGTCCACGGAAGGGGCTTTGGCAAAGAGCTGAGCAAGAGGATAATTTCCAGTGGGGTTTCAATTCCATGGTATGTCAACTCGGAAAAGGCGGACTTCCCGGCAAGCGTCGCACAAGCTGGCAACGGTCTTGTCAATGGCTTCAAAGTTGTCAACTACACCACTGCCTTGCAGTATGAAAAGTTCAACTTGAACGACACCGCTAATTTCCAAGGAGATCACGATATTGTTGTGACCAACAATGGCAAGACAGAGGTTACATATAAGCTCTCTGCTGAGAATGCTGGCGGCTTGGAGATCCTCGGCTTGTATCCCACGTACGCTGAAGGTGTGTACGCACGGAATGTCAAGAAACAGGAGGATTTGGTGCCCAAGGAATTTGCAGTGGAAGTCGAGCTCCCGGAAGAGTTTACACTGGGACCTGGGGACAGCAAGACAGTTTCGTAAGTACTTCGGTCTCGATCGGCCTTGGATAATGCTGACCATTTTGCAGCGTCAAATTCCAAAACCCAGAGCAGCAGGGGTGGAACTCCACATCGCTACCACTTTATAGCGGCAAGGTCATCGTCTCGTCCAGCCTAGGAGAGCAACTATCCATCCCCTACTTAGGTGAGTGTTTATCACAGTTCTACTTCTATTGACTTGATGCTAAAACCTCCAAGGCATTGGTGCTAGCTTGCGAAAGGAGTTGGATCCCATCTACGCCCAAGACGTTCGATCCGTCTCGTCAATCCAGCAAGCCGATATCTTCAAGAAGCCATAGTATGTCTAGATCTTGCACCACGTTTTTGAACGGAGCTAACGAGAAGTAGCTGGACCTTTAACCTAAGCCTCTCGACGCAAGACTTCCCCAAGGTCTACGCGGCGGTCACCTGGGGAACACGCCAAGTCCGGTGGGATGTAGGTTTTCATCAGAAATATCGGCCTGACAATCTTCTTGCTGACTGAATCAAGATCTTTGACAAGGAATGGGAGGAAAGCCAGTGGACATACCCTCTCACGCCCGGCGAAGATGGCTATGTCGGTCCCGCCGCGTACTGGGTTGGCTCTGGTGTCCTCGCGTCTTACTTTGACCCAAGACGTTATGATCCGAATGATACTCTTACGTATCCTATCGTCGATGTGTCCCACAACACAGTTGGAACCAGTAATGAGTATTGGTGGTTTGGCAAGCTTGGAAACGGCAGCCAGATTGAGCTCGGCAATTACACGTAAGTGAAACCCTTTCCTCTTTGGGCCTTAGAAGCTCCAAGTAACACGGGATGTAGTATGCGCTTTGCATCGCTCAAGCCTTTCGGGAACCCGCAAGAGTCTGATGACTGGGACATCTTTAAGACGCCGGAGATCGCAGTCCTGGGCAAATACTAGACTAGAAACATATACAATGCTTATCTCTGGCGTTAATCAACACCATGGTAGCGATTTATCGCGGATATGCAGTTCCTACTTTGTTCTAGCGTGTTACAAAAGCATTGAACATACTCGGACCAAGGTGTTCCGCTTGCGATGGATGACCTCATGACTGTGTTTGGCTAGTCAACCAGCCACGGCTCGGCGAATGAATATTGCGGGAGGCTGATCTAATTACGGATGATGAGATCACGACCTTGGGGAAAGATCGCTTATGTCCGAGTGATGCAATCATAGACGTAGAGTGTCTGTATATAACCCTGTCACAGAGTGATTTCTGTTGTCAACACCATCTCATCACATTATCCTGTATCTTTTCTACCCTATCCTAATATCAACGGTACATTTCTGATACGTATTATTACCATGTCTGACAAGGTTACCGATGCCACCGGCCTCAATGCCACCGGCACCGTGCCCAAGGCCATGGATGCTCAAGGTAGTGTTGGAAAGCAGTTTACGAGTTCGTACGCCCAAATCCCCAATCGAGTGATTTACTAACATGGTCTTGCAGCGGAGGGCGCTATTGGAGGGACAGCCCAGAAGATCGGAGGGCCGTTCGACAAGGAGGGCATGATTGGAAAGCAGTTCACCACCGAGGGCAGTATCGGGGGCAGTGTGCAGGATAAGATGGGCGGAGAGAAGAAGGCATAAGGAATAGAGCCAATGGTTGCCTGGATAATTAATGAAGCAAGTCATGATTACCCTCGTATTTACACGGAGCCACTGACAGCTGCATTCCGCCCTGTTCCTCTTGACCCCATGTCTCACGTGCGCAAATGTGTCTTGCCATTTTCAATACCTTGACTCCTACTGGCCGATGCACAATTAATCTTGTGATGTTCAAGGCGGCTGTTCCTGGATTGAGACCCAGCTGCTTATTCTAACGCGTGACGGATCATCATGGTGACGCTTACATCACGACAGCAGTACGACACAATGTTCTTCGCTGCGCCTTTTAATTGGCACTCACTCTCAATGATGCGTTGAAATGGAGCAACATGTCCGGCTGCAATGCCACAGCATGCCTCATTTGAACACATCAGCCTCAGCAGCCATAGTGACGATTTTGTGATGGTCGCTGCTGATACGTTACGCTGCGGCAGTGTTCATTTAATGCTATGGAATGCTGGATGATCGCCTTAGCAGGGTTGCACGTAGCTATGCAGACTGAATTGTTTTTACAAAAAAACACACATTACCTACTCCCTGTAGGATGATCTTCTCGCTATCCTCAGTTTCCTTTCGACTATCTCGCCTTTCTCGCCGTTGCACCATACAATTGACATTTAGAGCGTATCTCTCCACCATGGCATCTTCATCCGACTCCAAGTCTCAGCAGTTCTTCCACACATCGGGCGCGACCGATTCGGTGTGGGTACATCAGGATCCAGTCTCCAACAGGCCTTCTTTCTCCAAGCTTGACTCGGACACCGAAACCGATGTATGTATCATTGGTGCCGGCATTGCCGGTATCTCTACAGCCTATGAGCTCGTGAGCCGTGGCCGCGAAGTCGTGTTGCTCGAAGCTCGTCAGGTCCTGTCTGGAGAAACCGGGCGCACTAGTGGCCATTTGACGAATGACCTAGACGACGGGTACACGGAAATTGCAAAGAAACACGGCGAAAGCGGTGCCAAGGCCGCAGCCGAGAGTCATGCTTGGGCAAGAGAGCGTGTTGGAGAGATTTCCAAGGCTTTGGAGATTGAGTGCGAGTATCGTAAGCTACCTGCGTATGAGATTTCGCAGTATCCTATTAGCGAGCACCAGCATGATGTGGAGTTGAGAGAATTGCGAGAGGAAGAGGCCTTGCAGAGAAAGCTCGGCATCGAGGTCACATTTGATGTGAGTTTATCCCTTTACGACGCGTGCTGCCTAGGCCAGTGATGTTATCCAAGACTTGAAGCTCACACATTGATTCAGGAGCACTTGGCTGTGCGTGGTTGGGACGGCGCTATTGATCAGCGAGGCGGTCTCATTCTACGCAACCAGGCCGCATTTCACCCAACAAAGTATCTCAACGGGGTTCTCAAGTGGCTCAGAGGCCAACCCAACTTCCGCTGCTACGACCAGACCCGTGTCGTGTCTGTCGAGGAGAAAGGCATCCAAGTCCTAGGCATCGGCAGCAAGTCAGTCAATGTCCAAACCGCCGACCAACACACGGTCAAATGCAGCAGTGCAGTCGAGGCGACCTGTGTGCCCCTGCAGAAGCTCAGCGTCATTGCCGAGATGGCGTTTATGCGGTCTTACTGCATTGCAGCTCGCGTCCCCAAGGGCTCGGTTGAGGATTGTCTTCTTTATGACCAGGCTGAGACGTACAAGTATGTGCGACTGACTGCATGTGATGATGAGAATGACTACCTGATTGTTGGAGGATGTGACCACAAGGTTGGGCAACAGGATACGACGACAGAGTTCAAGGAACTTATACAGTGGATGCGCGATCGATTTACCAAGGCTGGAGAGGTTGACTATCGGTGGAGTGGCCAGATCTTTGAGCCAGTCGACTACATGGCTTTCATCGGAAAGAACCAGGGGAACGATAACATCTACATTGTTACAGGAGACTCTGGAGATGGGTTGACTCATGGAGTGCTTGCTGGTCTATTGATTGCCGATGAGATTGACGGCGTTGAGAATTCCTGGGCGAGCATTTACTCTCCGAAACGTGTGGCTTCCATCGCAAAGTCACTGCCGAGCATGATTGCCCACGATCTCCAAATCAACACGCAGTACAAGCGATTCCTGCAATCTGATGTCAAGGATATCGAGGATCTGGGTTTGGGCATGGGCGGCGTGCTTAATTCAGTAAGTTTTCCATATTTACCAAATATGCCATACGCTAACCATAGTTAAGCAGATGGGCTCGACGCCAACAGCGGTGTACAAAGACGAAGACGGCAACGTGAAAAAGTTCAGTGCGCTATGTCCGCACATGAAAGGCGTCGTTTGCTGGAACGCCACCGAGAAGAGCTTTGACTGTCCTGTGCACGGAAGCAGATTCTCAAATGAGGGAATTTGCGTCATGGGCCCAGCAAAAGGGAATTTGGAGCCTATGGATGACGTCTCAAAGAAGGATCAAGAAGCCGTAGCTGCTAGTTAATCCGTATTACTATACAATATAAATCGATCGGAAGTATTTGAATACGTGATACGTTGTACGCGTATAGCCGTCACTAGGTAACGGGCTGACGCGCGGCTGCAAGGGTTACGAGGATCACGACCCAATCAGCGTCTAGTCCCTCGGAACGCGGTCACGTCAGGACCGTGTCTCACCCGAGGAATCCGAAGCTCTGGAGCGGGGTAGCAGTCGCTGATGACGCCAGCATTCCGGCGGTTCTTGACCCTACTGGTGGATGGCGATAGTGTCAGCGTGCAACATCTGATTCGAGCGACCGTATAAAGACGTGGAGGCATCATCGTTTCTCGTTACAGCCGGTACATATATCAAGTCACCCCACTCTGTTTATAGTGGCTGACCCGCAGCAGAAGCTTCGGTGCATCAACTTGGAACCTTCATCCGTTGAGCCAAAATGAAATCTGCAGTGGCCCTCACCCTGGCCACGGCCGCTTCGGCCATCGTCATCCCCGAGGCCCTGGATGGCTTCACGCGTCTCACAGACGAAATCAAGCACACCCTCGAGGATATTCCGTCTCACATTCACGACTCCCTCAAAGAAGCGGGTGAGCAGTTCTCAGCCGAGCTCGCCAGCGCCATCAAGACCAAGCTCGAGAACGATGAGTTCTTTTCTGGCGATACCGTAGACGACGAACCCGCCGACTACAACATTGATATCCAGGGCGGCGACTTTTCGGATCTCACCATCTACGAGCTCATTTCAAAGAGCAACCACACCAAAAAGTTTTTCGAATTGGTTGGAGAGCACGACAAGGTGGTCAAGCTGCTTAATGATACCGAGGCCAACTACACCCTCTTTGCTCCCCTCGATGAGGCTTTTGAGCATGTCCCCCATGATAAAAAGCCCAGTGATGACTTCATCGAGAATGTGCTCAAGTACCACGTGGGTCTGGGAGAGTATCCTGCAGGACGAATCCTTCACACGCACACCCTGCCTACCGCTTTCGACGAACCATGGCTCGGTGATAAGCCTCAGCGCCTCCGAACCAGCGTTGGCTGGGGCGGTGTCAGAGTCAATGTCTACAGCAAGGTTGTTGCAGTCAACTTTGTAAGCTGCCTCCCCAGTTTTTCACCTTGATACAATACTCACACATACTAGAAAGCCAAGAACGGCTGGATCCATGCCGTCAACAGGATTCTCGTCCCGCCGCCCATGATCGGTCGGGAGATTAGCCTCTTCCCTGCTCAATTCTCGACTTTGCTTCTCGCCTACGACAAGACCGACTTTGTCAAGTTTGTGCACAATGTCAAGATGATTGGCAGCACCGTGTTTGCGCCTTCCAACGAGGCGTGGCAGCGCCTTGGCCCCAAGGCCAATGGTAAGTGTTCAATCACATAAGCAAAATATTATTCTGACAATTTGCAGCTTTCCTCTTCAACACTGAGAAAGGCAAGAAATATCTCAAGGCCCTGCTCAAGTACCAGATCGTCCCCAACACGACCGTCTACAGCGACGAGATCTACTACGGAGACGAGGATGCAGAAAAGAACGCCAAGAAGAGATCCAAGAACCTAAAGACCACCGGAAACTTCCACATCGAGCTTCCCACACTTTTGGAGGAGAAGAGTGTCGGAGTAGACATCCACTCCTGGAAGGGCTGGACTTCCATCGTCGTCAACGGCGCCGTTGCCGTTGGCTTCCAAGATGCCATTGGCAAGAACGGCGTTATCCAGGTGGTCAAGAACGTTCCCATCCCTCCATACAAGAAGCAGCCGCACGCTTCAGTCATCGATGGAGAGATCGAGGTGGAGGATCTTATGGAGAGACTTCAGGACTACGTTGAGGTGGAGGAGGATGAGGATGAGAGCCAAGACTGGGATGGCGAGCTCTGAAGGATTCTGCATGCAGATATATCTGGCATGGCATTGAGTCATGTTAGCCCGAGGCTTTCTAGAGAAAAATGATCGCATCGAATGAGAAAACAGGTTGCAACGGGCCCGCATTATTAAACATTGTATCTTAAAGATCTCAACTCCTATTTCAGCCCTAGTTCCGGCCCTTTCCCCGGTAAAGCAAGCACCCCCAAATTCTCCTAGCAACATATTCGCAGTGATACCCTGACCGCTAGGCAACAATCTGCCCTAGCCGCTGAGGGATTATCGCATCTCCAGAGTGAACTAGGGATCCCCCACAACGTCTACCCCAGCAGCGCAAGCACCACATACGGGGACAAAGTCACGTCAGCGACGATAGACCAATAACATCGCACTTTAGAACCAACGCCTATCCTCAGCGTAGGAATGATCAGACCTCTATCTGAATCTCTCACGGATAAGCGATGAAGCGGCCGGGGCGTAGAGTCGCATTCCCGGGGATGACGCCTTTGGACCGTCTTTGTGCGTGCTAAGAGTGGCTCTATCGGAGTAGCATTAGATCCGCACTGGGAAAGATTCCTTTGACGACATTTGCCTGCCCGATGATGACTGCCTTCTACAGAGCCTGATTGGCTGCTTTCTGGCTCCGAGGCCGACGAGACGCCTGTTCATGCACTCGCATCGAGGCCGAACGTTACTCCCAAAAGCAGTAAATTCTTGAAACAACGGCGGATATAAGTGCGGATCTGCAATCGCGGAAATATGACAAATAAACCACTCGATATTAAGCTTAAAAGAAGGTTGTGCCTCCCCCGGGGCTAGACTGCGATCACCCTGAACCTGAGCCCTCGGACAGTCGGCATCGTCTAACCATGGCAGACTTTGAGAAGCGCGTTTCCACCGAGAGGGTGACGCGGCTGGACGAGCGTGCAGCTACGTCCGACTCTGACACGCATGTCGTGGCCGTGGTGCAGGAGAAGCCCAAGAGCAGCTGGAAGTCGTACATCTGGGACACGTTTGACAAGTCGCCCGAGGAGCGGAGGTTTCTTTTCAAGCTTGATGCTGCGCTTATGACGTTGGCGTCTTTGGGGTATTTTATCAAATACCTTGATCAGGTGAGTTGGCTCGACTCTACCATGATATGGCGGTGCTAATACAAGTATAGGTCAATATCAACAATGCCTTCGTCTCGGGCATGAAAGAGGATATGGGTCTTTGGGGCAACGAATTGAACTATATGCAAACGTGCTGGACAGTCGGATATGTTATTGGAGAAATCCCAAGGTAAGTTGATACATCAACTTTCACTGGAATCATTGCTAACTGGACAGTAACATGTTGTTGACACGGATTCGGCCGAGTATCTGGATCCCCGCTTGCGAGGTAAATACTCAAAATCAAACTTTACTCGATCAAAAGATGCTAACACAAGTAATCAGGTAACATGGTCTGTCCTGACCATCCTCCTCTGCAAGTGCACAAACGCAACCCAGCTCTACGTCCTCCGCTTCTTCATCGGTCTCGCCGAGAGCACCTTTTACCCGGGCATGCAGTACATTATCGGCTCCTGGTACCGCAAAGACGAGCTCGCAAAGCGCTCCTGTCTATTTCACGCTATGGGCAACGTCGGCTCCATGGTGTCGGGTTATCTGATGGCTGGTTCGCACAACCTCGACGGCGTGCACGGCTTCCACGGGTGGCAGTGGCTCTTTATCACCAACACTATCGTTTCGTTGCCCATTGCCATTTCTGGCTTCTTTTTCTTGCCGGATTTGCCAGAGATTACAAAGGTTTGGTACCTTACAAAGGATGAGATTGCGCTTGCCCAGAAGAGAATGGAATTGGAGGGACGGGCGCAGAGGGAGCCTTATACGAAAGCCAAGTTTGCAAGGATCTTTTCAAGCTGGCATATCTACGCGCTCACTGCGCTTTATATTCTCTTCAACAACGGCAATGGTGGAAGCTCGCAACCAGCTTTCCCACTGTGGCTAAAGGAGCAAGGCTACGGTATCCGAGAAGTCAACATTTATCCAACAATCGTCGAAGTAATCAGCATCGTCACAACGCTCATCTACGCCTGGACATCCGACAGCCTGTTCCGCGGCGCCCGCTGGCCCGCCATCCTCTTTTCCGGTCTTGTCAAAATCATTGCCTACGTCGGCCTTACGGTGTGGGATATTCCCGACTCATTCAAGTGGGCGTGCTTCTTGCTGTGCGGTTTCGGTGGTGGAATTAGTGGTTTGACGTTTGCATGGGCACACGAAATCTGCAGCGATGATAACGAAGAGAGGGCTCTTGTCACGGGCGCCATGAACCAGATGGCGTACGTGTTTCAGGCTTGGCTGCCGCTTGTTATCTGGCAGCAGGTTGAGGCACCGAGCTATCCCAAGGGATATCCCACTATGGTCGGTATGGCGGTTGCGCTGATTGGGAATGCGTTTTTGATTCGGTGGTTGCATAAGAGGCAGCAAAAGGGACATCGTCATGCACTGGTGGCCAAGGTTTAAGGAAGGGCTTGAGATTTGGACTGATTGACGAGCAGATGAAGTTCACTTAGGATATGCTATTTCTTAGCGACCTTGATTTGAGCCACGAATGCATAGCCAAGGAGTAAATCATGAGTCTATTGTATCAATCTATGCCACTTCACGTCTCAATGCTCCCAGGAGTTGATCGTCCAGTTAAGTAGCTGAATATCCTCCGTCCACAAAGATAGTCTGGCCCGTCACGGCAGCACTCGCCTCGCTTGCCAAGTAAATGGCAACCCCCGCAAAGTCCATCGGTATCCCGTTCCGCCCTATCATTGTCCGTGACGCATGAGCATCTACCTTGTTGAAGTCTCTGAATACATGTTCTGTCAAAGGCGTTTCGACCAAGCCTGGTGCAACGGCATTACACAGGACACCCTGGCGAGACCACGCCTCCGCTTGGGATCTAGTCAATGATAAGAGCCCTCCTTTGGATGCACCGTACGCGCCGCTGTTGCCGAATGCGCGGAAAGATTGTTGGGAGACGATGTTGATGATGCGGCCGTATCCTTTTGCTGCCATGCGTGGACCAAAGGCCTGCCCTAGAATAAAGGGCGCTGTGAGGTTGACGGCGATGGTGTCGTTCCAGACACTCTGGGCCAGCTGGTTCATGTGAGGGCGAAAGTTTACTCCTGCTGCATTCACGAGAATATCGGGTGTCCCGACATCTGACGTGATGGCATCGATGGCAGCGTTGAGCGAAGCCTCGTCGGCCAAGTCTGCGGTGACGGCTGAGGCTTCAATGTGGAGCTCAGCTAGATGGTCAATCGTGTCCTGAAGTGGCTTCGGTCGGCGGGCAATTAGAACAAGACGGCATCCAGCGCGGCCCAGGGCGATGGCCATCTCGCGACCGATACCAGAGCTGCCTCCGGTCACGACGGCCGTCCTCCCAGCGAGCCCGAAAAGGCTCTGCAGATAGTTTGAAATGGCATGATGATTAGGTGCCATGGCGGGTCGGATTCTAGCCTAGCCTCTAAGCGGATGAGGGTAGAAAAAGTTGCAAAAGCACGGTTACGCTCAGCTCAAAAAATATTGCATGTCAAAAAGAGGGCGCATCCACCGAAACCGGCGGTATTGTGAGTCTTCAAAGTTCAAACAAAGAGGCGTGCTCACATGCGGGGTATTTTGTATATGTCTCACGGAGTCATCTGGAGGCTGAACGTGACACGATTTTTTCATTGCAATTTGCTGGAAATTCACTCATGAGGTCTGTATCAGCTGCAATGACGCGTCTTTGTATTAAATTATTCCTCGGCGGTGGTACAATCTCAGGACGTTGCCTCTATCCGCACCAGCACCAACCACGTGGTTTCGGCGGCGATATCCACGACGCCAGGACCCTGGATCTCAAGATGAGCAATGTGATCTTTCAATGCGCTGAGCTGGCCTTCTGCTCCTCCGCTTTTATCACCGTTTGATGCCTCCAACACGGCTTTGACTGAGACTCCGAGTACCTCGGAGAGTTGCTCAGTGTTGACCAGGCTGGCGTGCAGACCTCGCTTGTTGAACCAGTCCTTGTTTGCAACAGTCGCGTACGCCACAGCTCTCTCGGCCGGTGTCTTGGGCTTCTTGGTGACGGCAGCGATGGTATGCGCAGGCAAGCTCACGACAGTTCCGACCGCACCAAAAGCAGCACCGACAGGGATGGATATGGCTCCACCAATGACTCCAAACGCTGCCCCGATAATGTTGCCCTTTTTCGCGTTCTCGCCAATGTTCTTGCCAACCTGCTTGGTGTGCGAAACGACGTTCTTGACAAAGCTGGTCGGATGCTCGCCGACCTTCTTGGCAATATCACCAGCGTGGTTAACAGCACGCTCGCCGACTTTGGCAGTCAAAAAAGCTGACATTGTATCCAGAAAAGACGACCACGCCTCTTGGGTAATTCCATGGCTGAGCAGAGCCGGCGCGTAGGCGTTGAGGAACGGCGCTGTAGGAGTTGGGCACTCCTGCGGAATCACAATGGGCGGCTGTTTTCCCGACGAAGCCTCCGAGTAGGTAGGAAGCGGCGCATCAGAGGGAAAGTTGAAAGGTGCATCTGCTGTCGGACGCGTTGAGTCCTTGGACGACTCGCCCACGGGCGGGGGACTTGGCTGCGCCGCAGCTGAAGATGGACCCCCGGTCTCATACGCGGGAGGCGCATCATGGCTCTCAGGCGCAGCCTTGTTTTCGAGATGCTCTTGTTCCTTTTGTGAAGACATGATTGTCAAAAAGATGAATGAGTTTTTTTTTTTTTTTGTTGATGTTTCGGGTCTCGAGTTGAAGGAGTGAGATCCTCCAGGAATGCGTTGCTCGTCAGGTGACTCGGCCACAGCGTCATCGGCTAAGCGGCACGTCGATGATAAGTCGTCAGCGGCAGGAGGAACTTTGGATGGATAAAAGTTTGAATTCCACCAATTATGTGCGTAAGTCGGTGATATGATTAGTTATTCTCTGTGTTTTATTGATTACGGCGTTGACAAGATGAAGGGCCAGAGCTTAGGGTAGATAGAGAGTATCACAGCAGCAAGTCATGAAAGGCTTGTTTTAAGGTCGATAGATCATAATTCTATTTTGATCCGGCCGATACTTGTCTTAGGTGTGAGCTATTCTTATATGCTTAATATTTAAGATATAGAAATAGAGTTGATTATATCATTTTGAGAACTTCTACCGCTGAAGGTAGACGTGCTAGCCATGAGATTGAAACAAAGGTTTAAGTCCTAGACAGCATCTTAGTATTTATTACTTGGTAAACCAATCCTCCCTAAATCAAGGTTATTTACATCGCCGGGGCTGTCTAGCTTTGGGAAAGACGAGGCAACTTCCCATCCTTGACATCACGCCAGTAGTTCTGTGCATACGTACAACTCTGGAAATGCCTCAAGAACCCCCCGCTGGAATACACGCGGTCCAAGTCTTTCACCACCTGCGGATTCCCAGCACCTAGGAACTCAAACCTGACTTTGCAACCCCGGCAACTAACGCCGCGCTCAGCTCTTCCCGTCTCCAGGTCATACCACGGATACGCCGTGGCCGAGGCAAACCGGGTAGCTTGGCTGTCTACCTCCCTCACCAATCTGTCCTCAAAGTTTAGCACCGAGTGGCCTTGATGTCTCATCTCCAGGAGCATAAGGTACATTGATACGACCTGGATCGTTCGGACGCTCGTAAACGGCTCGAGAACCTTGTTGACGTGCATGGTCCCCTCCGCCGAGTCAAGCTCTCTGCGGACCGAGTCGACGGTGCCTTTCCACGTCTCTTGATCGTAGGAGGTATGCTCAGGTGAATCGGAGAGTTCTGGCCTGACACGCAGCTCCGGGGAGCTGTTGATGCAGGAAAAGCAGCATCGCGTGCAGGTCAAGAGGAACAGACATCCGCCAAAGTCACCGCAGACTGCGCACTTGCAGTTAACCAAGGGCTCGTATAAGTCTCTGATGGTAAACTCGTCGACTAGTTCTATGCGCAGCAATCCTTTCAAGCCTTCTAGTCCGTGCTTTGCAATGAGTTCGTATTCGTGGAGTTTGGTAGCCACGCCTCGGGCGCGGCGATTGACCTGACGGAAGGCAAGGTATGATTTTATGTCTAGCTGAAGGAGGATGCTTGTCGTCAATTCTGGGGAAAGGCGGCCTAAAATATCGGGGTTTGAAGACGACGGGCCATCGAAGGCGGTTTGAAGGTATGGCGCAGGCGCGTTCAGTTTTTGTGGGCGGGATCTGACGAGGCAGGTGTCAAACTCGGGCCGATAATACGAACAGACCCTGAGGATCTCATTATCCTCATTTTTGGGGGGTGCTAGTGGTCTTGAGGTGGCCATGCTGTTGTGAATGAGCTGGTGCGAGTTGGTTGAGACGAGTTCAAGGAATAGGCTGCAGCTGACAGGATGAAACCGAGAAGCAGGGGGCGTAGCCGATGACTAAGATGGGATCGGTGATTTCCGTTTTCATCACCAGCTTGCTTATCTTGATTAATTATACATTAACATAAAGAGAACAGGGACGTATTTTTTTTTGTCTTTATTGGTACCTAAATAGCCACCCTAAGAGAGAAGTTCGACGTCTAACAGCAGCATGCTATTAACTAAGAGCACAATACTAACATATAAGTATTATCATGTAATAAGGGGCACTTAGAAAAATAGTTTAGTGAGCGGTTTTAAGTTTATAGATTTTATAATAATAAAGCAGGAAGCTTGCTAAATAAATAATTTTAACATTTAAGAGCAAATTAGTACCTGAAAGGTTAAACTATATCAGTACCAGCTAGGTGTCTATATATCTTATATTTAACTATGACGATAGGATGTTATGTACTTATTATAGGTAGGTACGAGGAATGGTTTAATTTTAATTGTTTCTAAACGTCTGTTGCATGGCACCAGAGTGGCCAAAACCAAACCTGAGTTAAGTTGCAAAAGGAGTCTAGTGAGTCTAGTT
This sequence comes from Fusarium sp. JS1030, assembly GCA_000966855.1. Taxonomy (NCBI): domain Eukaryota; kingdom Fungi; phylum Ascomycota; class Sordariomycetes; order Hypocreales; family Nectriaceae; genus Fusarium; species Fusarium sp. JS1030. The sequence goes on along the minus strand of JWIW01000077.1, from coordinate 186,614 downwards.
GTAGGAAGACACTAGAGAACCAGCCTCGTCCTACGAGGGGGGTGGATGGCCTAATTTAAGTTGGTGATGGTGAGATCGCAATCCCGAAGAGGCTCGCTGCCGATGGTAACTAATACCTGAACAGGATATACATCCACAAGTAAGCTAAAACTATGCACACCCAGGAGCTAAATTTAAATTGACTATGTATCCACCAGCTCGAACCACTGTCCTTTCCTAGTTCGCCTGATTCTTCTTTAAATTTGGCGCAGGATCATGGAAGTGAATCGTGGGGGCTGAAGCTCGAATGGATTTCCTTTTTGGGACACGCGTGTAACCATTGGTGATGGGGCTTGGCTCCAAGAACCGATTAGACTTAGGAACAACCCCGTAGAATAAAAGGCTCTATTGCAAATCTATTTGACTCCTGCCATGTTTCCTAAGCCAACTCGCTCTTCACATCACAAATTACTCCCTATCGAAAGCCATGTCTGGGGAATTCAAGTTCCGACATGGCATAGCAGCTACTCAGATTCCTATCTTCTCCGTCTTCCTAATCTCTGGTACACTCTTCTACTTCCAAAAAAAGAATGGTTGGTTTAGTATTGCTTTGTTTTCTGTCATTCGTCTTACTGGAGGAAGTTGCATGCTGGCAACTCTTACCAGTGACTCTTACGGAGTATGGGCCGCTGTCTATGTATGCGAGTCCCTTGGCCTGGTCCTCTTGACTTTTTTGCTGCTCAACATGTTACAGCGAGCGTAAGTCCTTTTTTATCCTCAGTTTGGTGTTCAGGATTCACTGACATGTTTGCTGGCTAGAAATACTTTCATTAAGGTCCTCACGCCATGGCATTTTCGTGTCCCTGAGCTTATATGCTGGGCAGGCATGGGCCTCTCAATAGCTTATTACGCCACAGCAAACCAACGAGAAGACACGACGAAACCTGGAGGTCTTGCCCAGGCTAGTATGGGTCTTTTCGTAGCATTGTACGTCTGGACACTTTTACTCGGCTACTACCTTGTTCAAAAGTGGTCATTAATCCCCGATGATGAACGCCGGGGGATGTGGAGCTTTGGGGCTACCATCCCCTTCATGATTGTTCGCACCACTTATAGCGTAGCTTTCACTGCAACAGGCGATAGAAAGTTCAGTGCTGTGGCTGGGAGTCCTTGGATGTATCTTTTCATGTCACTGTTGATGGAAACCGCCATTCTGGGTATTGTGACGTGGGCTATTTACACTATGCCTCGATTGGTTGAAAAAGAGCGAAGAGTTTCTTTGGAAGGCGGCTCTTATAGAATGATGGATTTGCGTGACGAGAGATAAGAGGGAACTGACAAGTATATGCAGAGTATGTATAGAGGAAACAAATGGTCACGCCGTAGAAAGTCTCATCATGCCGTCTTTCAAAGCACGAAAATTCCCTCTTTCAGGTTATTCCGTAATCATTACGAAGTTAGCACTGATCATTGACAACACTAGCCCCATCGACGGGGTGGATGAGATTTATCAGGGAGCTCTACGACATGCTACAGTGAGCAGAGAGGAAATACCCTGGAAGAAAAATAACCGCTAACCTTGTTCTTGAAATAAATCTCATCGATAAATCAGCCACTATGTAAAAAATATCCAGACTCGCCCAGGGTATATAAAAGCATAGGTACAAGGGAAGCAGCTAATCAAGAGGATCATACCATCCTGAGGAGCCACGGCAGGGAAAAGCCAAAAGTTTCAATTCTTCCTCAGTAAAGGCTCTCGCGCTGTATTTGACCTTTTCAGCTTGCCACCAGATGTTAGTCTGGATGCTTCCGCAAGCTGTTGCCATGCAGATGTGGCGGCCATGGCGGATCCTCGCCTTGGTCTACCCCTCATCGATATTCGTCGCATCAGGCCACCTTGATGACCGCCGAATTTTAAATCGCCGTCTCTGGCGGTAGATTTTTGTCCTAGGTCTTCTTGCGATGGGGACACGAGCTGATGAAGCATGTTTGACGGTTCCAAGATGTCCTCAAAAGTTGTTGCTGGGCTGGTTGGCGAGGAGCCCTCAACTTTGCGCGTGCCGCCAGCCGTGCTGGTGTCGTCCTGAGGCGAAGACGGCTCCGATCCGGTGTCTATACACACAAGCTTCCCGTATCGTTGGCCTGGGGCACTTTCCCAGCATTTGCCGTCAGCATCGCTGTAGAAGTAGGTCTGGCTATCGCTGTCGTAGCCGGTCCTCCTCATGCCCTCGGGGAGGCGCTCCTCGTCTGTATCAAGTTGCAGTCTGCGTGCCATTCTCGAAAAATCCAAGAATATTCCCCTTGGCTTAGAAATGGTATGAGATGAAAGGCGTGGTGAGTAGATGGATCCAAGTAAATAAAAGGCAGCGTGAGGAAAGGAAGAAGTAGTTAAGATGTGGTCGTCGTTGTTCTGTCGCTTTTTGTCTAAATGCAACGGTTTCTAGGTACTTAAAGATGGGCGCATCGACTGTCGGCTAAATATGGGGTGGCGTGCCGTGTCAGAACGGCCGCGCGTTCAACTATGCAGTGTTGGGCCATGCCCAGAGAATGCTACGCAGCCACGTCATCTCAGCGCTTATTAATTTATGCTGCGCAGGGGTAACCAATAGATGATGCGCTTTTATGGAGGCTTGCTGGTACCGATCCCTTCTCCCTTAATGGACAGCTCTTTCGTCTGAGCTCTGATATAGGTCGGATATTGATACTAGGCAAAGGGGTCTGGGTTGATCTTCATATTTAGAAAGGACGAGAAAAATGATTTTCATATATAAAATCTTAACTATGGGGTAAGAACTATGATAATATTTATGTATATAAACTGTTATAAGTCTTAAATAGATTGCTCTTGGTATATGCTGTGTTCTTTGTTGCTGCAGAAGCTGGATAAAAAGCAGTATAGATAGATGATTCTTAGCAAGCAAGCTTCTCTAATATCTCGCACTGGCCCTTGGAAAGGGCTGTCATCTGGGTCTCAACGTCATCTAGCCCAAAGGTACAAAAGGTCGTCACCGGAAAGAACGCATCTCGAAATCGTGTTTCGAACTCGCCCATTTCAAAATGAAAGCCGAGGACGTTGACCTCGAGATTTTCTGCCCCAAGCCCTCGGTCCCCTAGGGGTGAAGCAGGATTCTGAGCAAGACAAGAGCCTGGACAATTACAATTTGGTGACTTTAAAAGTTTGGCCCCGTCCAATAAGTCGAAAGATGGCTTGGGCTGGTGGAATGGTGGGATGGTGGAGAGGTACCTGCTGTGTTTGGCAATGAAAGCAAACATAAAGTCGAGGAAGCATCCGTCTTGCAAAGTAGCCTTTGGCTGGCATTCGGAGACTGAGACAACATTCCCGACAATCGATACTCCTAGAAAACAAGCTTCGGGTCTTGAAAAGAAAAGGGTTATGAACTTCGTTGGCTTTGCCGACAAAAACGGCTTCGTCAGCATTGCCTGAAGCTATCCGGACATTTGAACAACTGCAGTGGGCATTCTTGGCAAAGCTAAGGACCCTGCTAGACACCTCGTTGTTCGTGCCAAAGATACAATACCACTACGTGACAGAAATTGCAACGAGTTCAGCTTGGGGTGAACACGCTTATGCCGATTTGCCTTTTAACCATCCCTCGCAGTATTTCATATACACCTCAGCCAGAGTTGTGCGTGTAGCGTAGTCTGTTAAGAATGACAGATTGCGTATCCCGAGAAGACCGTGTACATAGTCCTTGGGGTTTGATGCCTTGAGATGGATGGCTTCAGTGGACATTGCCCACCTGTTGCGAGTTCGCTCCTCCTCTGTAAGTTGGCTGCTGATCGCAACAGGGTCTCGAAAGCTTTTAACAATTTTGATGCCTCCCAAACCCAGCAGAAATGTTGTGATTGCATTCCAAACAGAGCTTGCTAGAAATTCTGGCTTTGCTTCGACTTTTTCATCGATACTGTTAATCACACACACCTGAGGGCACAGATAGATACCCCTGGCTCAGTTGGTTCTGTGACAAAAAACGTGCATCCCTGCCCCTGCTGTCGATCCCTGTCAAAACCGTCCAGCTGAAAAACTCAGCCCTGGAAAAGCCGTTGTAGGGGTCCTGGTACTGATCCGTGGGCCACACACTCAATCCCGCCCGACTTCTGAGGGCGTTACCAAGCCACCGGAAGTCAACTTTGTAGTATCGGACCGACATCAGGGTCCTGCCTTTCCCCGCAAGATCAGGGGCACAGCTACGGGAAGACCCTGTTCCCGCCACTGCCGGATCCCTCAAGATTCTGCAAGGCTCATTCCATTTTGGGGAAGTGTTGCAGAATGGGAGGGAAGTCTGGGGGCAGTGCGAAAGAGACACGAAACCCAGACCGAGATGGCTCGTGCAACCGGTCAACTCTGCTGACTGACTGTCAAAAAGAGCCAGTTCTTCATCCATAAACGGATATTCATCTCTCTTCTTACTAACGTAATGCGAACTCGACCATCTTTCTGCTCCGCTTCAGGCTATTGTAGTCCTTGGCAGCATCTCAACTCGCCGACATGTGGGCGATTGTCGACGTTCCCATTGTGCCGAGAAATCATGCGCTGGTCATTTGCGGGTTCCTATTCACTGGGCTTTCTACACTCTGCGTATGCCTGAGAATTTTTGCTCGGACGTTTCTGGTGTATACAATTGGGTTAGACGATTTTATCGTGGTTGCTTCAATGGTACGTAGGTGTCAAGGCCTGCAACAGCTGGGCTTCTCTTCGTGTGATTCCAGACTGACACCAAAGGACAGCTCGGCTCAATCGCCTTTTTGACTGGGACAGTCTTTCGTAAGTCCTCTAAGACGCCTCACAGTTCTAGCCCGTGGACTAAAGCTGATATAGAGATTAAATATGGCCTTGGCGATGCGGTCCGGCTCGAGGTTTTACAGCAGTTTCTGCAATCACTTCTCGCCACGGTCATTGCCTACAGCTTTACTCAAATCACGGTCAAAATATCGATTGTAGTGCAGTATCGACGCATTCTCATATCTCAAAGCGCCCAAAGACTCTTTAACTGGCTATTGGCCTGGCTGTCTGTTTATGGACTCTTCTGTGTGCTTTCCTCGATCATTACGTGTTGGCCGATCGCCAAATACTGGAACGACTCCATTCCCGGTGGTTGCATCGATCGCTCGATACTTCATTACGTGCTGGCCAGCGTTAATATCATCAACGATATTCTTGTGCTTATCGCGCCTTGGCCATTTCTCAACAAACTACAGCTCGGCAGGAAAGCAAAGATGGCCCTGATCGGAGTCTTTGGTTGTGGCATTTTGTAAGTTGACTTTGATCACTAGATATACATGTATTCTCTAATATGTTGTGCGTAGTGTTTGCATCGTGGCCATGGTGCGACTTCACTCGCTATATGTGAACAACTCGGCGCCCATTGATCAGCAACCAGGTATGCCTTACTTTCTGATAGAGCCAGCGAATATTGAGCTAAAGGGTTGGATATCACAGTCAAGGGAGTTGATATTGCCTTGTGGTCGAGCTTAGAGATCAACGTTGCGATCATGTGTGCCTCAGTGTCGACACTCCGGCTACTTTTCACACGGATGTTTCCCTCCCTTGCGAGTACATTCGCCAATTCTTACGTCTCGCGCAAGTCAGATCGTCGCAAGTCCAATTTACAACTACTGAGCAATCCAAATGGTAATGGTGTGGATCTTACAAATCACAGACGAAGCAAAATGATTCATGTCCGTCAGTCAATTGAGATGGAGACCTTGAATCAAGAGGACGACGACAGCGACCGGAACTTGATCATATGTCAAGGGTCTTCAACAGAGGCGCGTCCCGCGCAAAAGGTGGATAATCAGGAGATGTAAGATACGTACAGGATAAGGGAAAGGGTAGCTCATTGGATATTATTGGTACGGAAGCAGATGTTCGCATAGCAATTTACGCTCGTTATCCTTGTTCGAGCCCGTCATCTTTCCCTTCTTGGATCAAGTGAAGGCTCAGACGAGGTGCTGGTGTTGAAATGGATGGAGTGTTGCCACCAAAGCAAAAAAGCCAGGGGTGTGATCTAACAGCTAGGAAATGAAAGCTTAAGTGGTGGCTAACAGTTGTTCTAGACCTGTGGTACAAATCCTCCATGGTCCTGACAGTTGGCGTCGCGGAAACCCCAACGGTGTCCTTGGCGTAAACCTTGTAACGGCAGACGGTTCCTTTAGAAAGCGGGACTGAGGGATGTCCAACCAAGTTCAATTATCTGCCGCTTTTTCCAATAGGCTCAAATCCAAGGGCGATGAATCTCGTATCAAGCCCCTGTCTGCCACCGAACAACACAATTGGAGCGCTAATGCATCTTGCCAGAGTAGGAGTCTCCAAACCCAGGCCTCCCCCTGACGTTGAGGCTCAGGTCAGACGGTAGGAAACCCTGTGAGTCGTGTCCGTGTGCCCAATTTACCCCCGCTGCATCCGCCCGTACCTACGTAAAGCTTACATGGAAGGGAGGGGTCTTATCGAGAAGGCGCATGTATGCTTCAAGTGGTGGCTTGCCGTCGCTTGGTAGTTAGTTCATGGTGTGATACTACTTGTGTTAAATTGGATAATCTGGGGAACAGAAATGCAGAACTGGTTGTCGCGTCCTGGCAGGGCATTCTTAATCATTGCAAGTCACGACAGAGTTGTTCGTCGAACGTAATTATCTTTGATTAAGAAGCTACACTCGCAATAACATGGTCTCTTCGCTTCAGCCCGTTGTTTGTCGAATCTGGTTTCCAGATGTATATGAGCGACATTAGCGAAGAGCTAGAAGCAGGAGCCGTAGCTTCACTAAGAGGTACCTAGTTACTGTCTTCGTTCGATCTTTTCTCAATATTCGCATCGACATGGCTATTGAACTCAGCCTCTGGATCGTATAGAAAGCCCGCTCCAACGGCCGCCACAGACACGAAACAAGCTGCGGCAATCCACACGCTCCGAAATCCCTTTGCGTAGGTATCGAGTCCAGCATTCACTCCAACCTCAATGATGCTGCTATTGATGCCGGGGATCGCCTCCAGGGCCGTCTGATTGTGAGTTGATATGCCTTCGACGAAAGCCATTAGACTGTCCTTGTCAAGGCCGCCGGATTGCGCAGCGGTCGCAACATTGTCAGCATAGCTCTTTAATGTATGGTTAAACAGGGCATTGTAAATTGCAAGACCAATGCTTCCCCCCAGCGATCGCATGCTAATGACAAGGCCACTGGCTGCGGCGATCAGTTCCGGCGGGGTGCACAGCTGTGCCACTGTGACCAAAGTCGCAAGTGTAATGCCCAGAGCGAGACCAAGAAGGACCGGCGCCGCCCAGACGAGTTTGTCTGAGTTTCTGCCCGTGGTTGCCATGGAGGCAAAAAATGCGACAAAAGTGAGAAAGCCAAGAACAGTCAGCCAACGAGCTTTTCGTGTAATCGCACAGTAGACGCCTGCGACCGATGCGCCGATCATGGAGCAAATCAGCATGATGCTATACCGAACGCCAACAATGAGGGAATCTTGTTCATAAAGAACCGAGACCTGACCACAGCCTATTAACGAGAACTTGCTTGAGGGGAATGCAGGTATGATGACTTACCTGAAAGGCGAAGTAGTTGTTGGCCGCGAAGAAAGCAACACCTTCTATAAAGACACAAAAGGTTGCTATGGCAAAGTTTCGATCTCTGGAGAACAGACCGTGGTGAAACATGCCATCCTTTTTGAAGAAAACCTCATATATCACAAGCCCAATACAAAGGCTGACACCAACCGCAAAAGTCGCTGAGACACGCGGTTGCCCCCATGGGTAGGGATTCTGCGACCATGACAGAGCAATACAGAAGAGTACGAGACCTGACGCGAGGAGAGCGAATCCTATCCAATCGAGCATTCTCAGTTTATCCCTTGTTCGGCCGCTGTGCGTCTTTTGTGCCGCGGTCGGGGGAGGGTTGTACAAGAGCCATGTCAGGAGCGCAGCCATGAAATAGCAACCCATGGCCATCAAGAAGTAGGTCCGAAAACCTTCGGAATGGATGTCGTTTGATCTGTCTAGGGCACCTCCGACAAGAAGGCCGGTTATGCTTCCAAGTCCGTTCGATATCATGTCAGTAGCCTGGGCCCAAGCTCGCCATCTCCGAGGGAGCACTTCAGACGTCACAGCGTGAAGAAGGGGCTGCACGCCGAAGCATACACCGGTGATGCAGGAGCCAGCAATGGCCATGGCCATGGAGTCAGCTCGTGCGATGATGATAGAGCCGACACCGCCAAAGACTGTGAGGATAACGAGGAACCATTTGCGTCCCCAGTAGTCGGCAGCTTGGGAGACAATGGGACTGAGAACGACAGTAAGGATCGTGATGGGAGATGAAAGCCAGACTACATTGGCTGAGCTGTTGAAATGGCCTGCAATGGTTTGTCCTTGCTGAACTCAACTATCAGCAATCAAGAGCTGGAGGGGAAATGGGGGCCAGGCCTTACAGCGCCCACGCCCACGAGCGTTACGAGTTGAGAAAAGTATATCGAGCATACGGCACAAATTGCCAGAAAAGTCCTCACTCCTAATCGAGGGGGTGGCTCGTCCATTGCATGTGCGGCGTCGTACGCGTCACTCTTCTCATTCTCTTGCACGTATGAAGAGGACTCTGTCGCATTCAGCACACTGGAGGGGTGCACGTTTTTCGACTCCATCATGTTTCAAAGTAAAGTTTGTCGAGAGGGACTTTGAGAGCTCAGGTGGTTGAGGTGGAAAAAGAAAAGAAACGTAGTAAGACAGAATATTTTGAGACATTCCGGAAGTATGGATGGGGACGCAAGCTTATGGGTTAATTTGCTGCATCTCACACCGGTCCCGCCTTCGAGATTCTAGAGGATGCATGTCCATCAAAGAATCTAGCGGCCGTTCAGCTGCAGCCTCAAAGTTTGGTTCCCGAGTTGGTGGCTTGGAAAGATCATACTTTGAAGGATTCAGGAGCAACGCATCTACCCCAGTCCTTACCACCCACCATTGGGGCAGCCACAATAATAAAGCCAAGTCCTGGGGCTGGCCATGTAGGTGCAGATCCGTCCTGCCTTGTGTTGTAAACGGTTTAGCATAGGATGGCCATCGAGGTTGAGCCTTGGCTCGATGTTAGTCTTACCTGAAGCTGAAAACTGCATCGTATCTGGAAGTGCTTGGATCCTTGTCAACCAGCCCGCAATATGCGGCGATATGCTTTGGTGCGGTATTTCTCGCACACCTATCTCAGCCCCTTGGTCGCACTGCAGGCCTAGGCCTAAGAAACCCTACAAGTCCCTCACGGTCTGTGCATTACTCTAGTGTTGAAGTGCATGCTGCATCGCTAGTGAGAGATGGAAGCTCACGTTGCCGACCGAAGCGCCGCTTCATGTCCGTTATGGGTGACCAGAAGGGCCAGAACAATAGGGCTTGATGCCCATTGAGAATGGGGAGCGGAAACAATTCACAACTTCGGGGACTATCAACATCAAAACGCCATGCTTCAAGTAATAATAGTAGGAGCCGGTATCGCTGGTCTCTCTGCTGCCATATCACTTCGTCGAGCCGGACACGTCGTGCATATCTACGAACGATCCTCCACAAACCATGCCATCGGGGCCGCCATCAACGTACCTCCCAATGCGACTCGATTCCTGACACAATGGGGTCTGGACCCGAGCTTCTGGCGCTTCACCAAGTCTCGACTCGTCACATACAACGACCCTTTTACCATGGAAACCATGGCTGTGCACTCGACGGACAAAACTGCAACAGAGATCGGCGGGGCGGAGTTATACTACGCCCATCGCGTAGATTTGCATTCTGCGTTAACATGGCTCGCAACACGCCCAGATGGACTTGGTGTTCCCGTCGAGATTCATCTCGGTTCGGACGTCATTGGATATGTAAGTGGCACTTGTCCAAAGATTCTCAACTATTAGGGGTTTCAGGCTAACTCATGGCCCTAGAACTCATCAAAGCCCTCAATTACTCTTGCAGGCTCTACGGAGATTTGCGCTGATCTCGTGATTGGGGCTGACGGCGTACACTCGCTGGCGTCGCAGGCCGTGACAGGCCAGGAGAATGAGCCCGTCGAACCGAGTCATTCCAACCAATGCTTTCGATTTCTCATCCCTTCAACTGTGTTGGAGCAAGACCCGGAGACGAGATTCTGGAATGAAGACTGTGATGGCTGGACGCGCTTATTCCCTCATGATGAGACAAAGCGAAGATTGGTGGCGTACCCTTGCAGAGAGTATGTTGAACCTTGCGTTAGTAGTGAACCAGGTTCTAACAGAGTAGCAACACGATTCACAACTTTGTGGGAATTTTCTTCGATGATAAGTCGTTGGCCGAGAAACGTGAGGGTAAGCTGTCATCTTGGCTAAGAACTCGAGCACATGCAAACTCTCATCATCAGACTGGCAGGCAAAGACCGACATCACTGAGGTCTTGCAGAGATTTGCGGACTTCGACCCACATCTCCTCAAAGTGATCAAGTAAGTTCGCAAGCCAAATCTTGTTACTCGAGGTTTAAACTCGGCTTCCAGCAAGGCGACCGACGTTCGACGTTGGCCTTTACTCTATCGACGTCCTCTCAGGACCTGGGCAAAAGAGTACATGACTCTCATTGGGGATGCAGCACACTCCATGCTTCCACGTGAGCTACATGCCCAAAACATTCTAGCGCGAATCTTGTAGACTTACCTTTACAACAGATCAAGGCCAAGGGGCTGCCCAGGGTATGGAGGATGGCGTGGCATTGGGCATAGTTCTCTACGGTGTGACCAGTCAAAAGGATATTGAGGAGCGGCTCCAGATATACATGGATATCCGATACAAGAGGGCCAGTGTAATTCAAATTCTGAGCAATGTTGGCCAGGATCAGTCACGTTTAGTCCGTGACGAGTTACTTCAGTTCATAAAAGAGGGCGAAATACCAGGTAAGTCAGGTCAATCGATATCAATAACACTGAATGCTAAAATTCACGAAGCAACACCCACAGACAATTACAAATACAACTTCAGCTACGATGTGGTTGCGGCCAGTATAATGGAGATGAAAAAGCATTTTATCTCTTTCCAGATGTCTGATGGGCTGTTTTAACCTGTGATGGACAAGGAGATGGTTGGTGCTTCTGGCATCTTTTACTACATATGTTAAAAAGGAGAACTATTATATAATTCATTTTTTACAGGCTTGACCTTATTGTAAACTTTATATTTCTAAATTTAAATATAAAGCGCTTGAGAATTCTGTTTCATAAGTCCAGAATCAGTATGAGGAGTTTCTATCTTCATTGACGTTTATTGTAATTATTCAATCTGCCATATTTGCATTTCCACAACTCCGCTCTTGGCATTATCTTCCGTATTTCACAAATAGAAACCAGTTCCATTAACCAACCACTGTCGAACGCCCAACTTAGCAGTGGGCTTGGCGACCATAACTGCCTTGGTGTCTACAAACGCAATAAAGATGGGCGACTTCATCAGCGGTGCATTTCGCCAAAACCAATTTTGCAGTCTCAGAATGTTATCCGTCGGATAGCTTCTCGAAGGGACCGTGCTTTTTGTACAGAGCGGACAAGGTGGCACCTGCTTTGATGATGATGACCTTGCAGTTTTGCAGGAGTTCTTCGAATTCAGCGCAGCCTGTGGGATCCAAGGCGGACGGCATTTTGGGAAAAAGTTGGCTGCGAAGGGTCTGCCTGAGTGTGCAAGGGTGGCAACGGCGGATAATTTGTTGCAAGAAAAGGAAGGATTTGAGGGACTTGGAGAAGCAGATGGCGGGGGTTATTAAACATTTCAAGGCCTCAACAGCCACTGACGGAAGCCAACGTGCTGCGCCTCCTTGGAATGTACGAGGCACCATACGCGTACCGGTTAGGCCATAATGCACCAAAAGACTTGCCCCCTTTTTGGTATAGCCGACTTACTCATCCTTCCAAGTCTCGGCCCCTGGCTTTCATCAAATAAGTCGGTAGCCAAGACAAGTCCTTCAGTCAAGATCCCGGCCTGACTCCTTTTTAGCTAGCTGCATCAATTTACATACATCCCTCAACAGTAATACAGGTTACCTTTGCCGCAATAAACAATGGGTATGCTTCATTACTACTGCTCCAAAAGGAACGGCCCTGGCCATTTGAGCAAAGCAAACAGCGGATCCCAATCAGACAAACCAACATCCACATCTGTCATCTCTACTCCTAGCTCATCCCACTCGTTGACACTCCAAGCCTTGGATCTCAGCGCCTCCAGCCTCTCCCAAGTCGGATCAGACTCTATGTAGAATGTCTCAAATGACGTCTCAGCCACGCCACGCAGTTCCAGAGCCTCCAAGCTTACTGGGAACGAGATCAAGTCTTGCAGGATAATACCACAGGCGTGAAAAATGCTGAATTGATTAAGCACCCAGCGGTACGGCGCTAGCGCAGGCTCAGTCATGCCCACCGAAAAATCTCGGATGTACTTCATGGAAGCGTCGAGTGCTTTGGCACGGGAGGACCGCGGCCATTGGGGAGATCGGAGGTATGGCTGGTGGAGGATGAATTTGAGCTTCCAGCAGCAGCATGCCTGGCTGAGGGCAATGAACCTTGCGTGTGCATCCCGGGGCAGCTTTGTATGGGACGCTTCACTTTCACACACCTTTTCTACCTCGGCGTCAAGGTGTTGCAGGGTGGCTTGTGTAGGCTTCTGGATGCCGTATATACCCTCGAATACCATGCAGAGCGGCTTGTTGACCCGCATCACCGAGTAGAGTAGTCTCCAGTCTGGATTGTCTGGCCTCGAGACGAGCTCAACATCTGAATGCATCGGATGCGTCAAGGTCGGCAGCGCATGAGCCAGCGAGTGTCCAATATCGAATGATTATATCGACCACCAGAGTATGCGTTGTGCGTCGGCTTCATCTGCTGAGATATGAAGCATGACCGGGTCACGATGAAGACCCAGGAACTAGGCTATTCGTACAAGGATACTAATGAGCGCTAGATTTAATTGTGCCGGGAATTCAGCAATGCTTTAGAGATTGAGGAGGAAGGCGGCCCGGGGGGTTTGAAGATTTGGCCGGGAAGGATAGCCTGTTTGGCCAAGGAGATTCTGGGCTAAGTCTCTCCACTTGGTGCACGTGGCTACTGTGCTCATGTCTCCCGAGACAGCCAAAGAACATGAGGCTATGTAGCAGATCGCACTCAAAAGGGCCGAGGTCCCAACAGGAGCGCAAGACACGCCGCCACTTCGATGACTCTCCAGATATGCTGTTGTTGCAGCTATATCGACGATTGGATACCAGAAATGGAAATATTCCGCGTACCAGTGAAGAAGCCTATCAACATCGGCCGGTGATACAAGGCTGTCTATTTGCCTAAAGCCGTCATTATTGTGCGAAACACGTCTCGCCGACTCTGTAATGTGCTTGGCGTGCCCAGTATCCTGCTGGGGAAGCTTGCTTCCACCGCCAATAGTAAAGCCCGGCTCCCTATCCTCCAGAGCAAAGAACCAGGATGCACTCGAGTAGTATCGTGTTTCAGCATCTGAGATGTACTTCAAGTGACCAGCCTGGTTTGGCCAGATGGGCTCATCTCGGCACTGACGAGACGTTGGTTTCTGCTTCGTACGAGGTCAGCCTGGTGGCAAGAGAAACTGCGCGGGGCTGACAAGGTTCATACACGCTCACGGACTTTGGGTCGATCAACATATATACAAGGCCGGTTGTTGTCTAGACATTTCCGGCACCGGGGTTTCCCCTTGTCGCATTTGGTCTTGGCTGCTCGGCATTGTTGGCAAGCTTTGACTTGGCGGTTTCGCGGCAGTCGCGGGCGGTCTAGAATAAGCCGCTGCATCGTAGGAAAGATGGTGAACTCTGATGAGGTTCAAGGACAAGATCGCGTTCAATGTTCGGATTCGCCGGATGTATGACGTATATGGAAGAAGGAAATACGGCCGTAAAAATCTTAATTCACGAGCAAACGTTGAGGTGACGGGCATTTAAAACAGACGGCAATTCTCACTGGGACTTTTCGGCCGAAAGACTTGCCTCCTTGGGTATAACCGACTTACTCATCTTTCTGTGTCTCGGACCCCTGGATTTATTGAATGCCGAACGAGGGTCTAGCCTAATGGGGATATTCTTTCGTACGACTTGATAGCATTTTCATTGAGAAGAAATGTTATAAATATGGTCACGGCTGTCTATACCTCTAGTTAGACAAGTCAAACTCGATGAAATCATGAGCGCAGCCGCCTTCTTCAGAAATACGCCGCTGGCCGTCTGTATCCGGAGACTCTCCGGCAACCGCATCCTCGCCCACTCCGAGATTGTCGTAGAAGCATTCGCATCTTCGTCAGAAAGCGATTCTCGTCGAGCATCCAGCGAAAAGACCATCGATGAAGAAGGTCAAACGTCTGAAGGATGTCAAACACCGGAGAACCAGCATCTCGTCATATGGGATGGACATGACGACCCGGCAAATCCCATTAACTTTCCAATATGGGCGAAACTCCTGTTTGGCTTCTAGATTGAGTTGCTTACGTTTATCGTTATAGTCGCTTTATCTATCTATACTGGCGGCATGCCCGGCATAATGGAGACTTTTGATTATGGTCTTGCTGTGGCGGTACTTAGACTTATAACGTTTATTATTAGATATGGCATTGGTCCTATTATTTGGGGGCTATTATCTAAGATTCCCTCTGTTAGGAGAAATCTGGTTTATATGCCCACGCTGGTCATCTTCATGGCACTTTAAGTTCCTACTGCCCTGGCAGGAAACCTCGGTACCTTCCTCTTAATGAGATTCCTAGGCGGCTTTATTAGTAGCCCTGCCTTTATAGTTGGCGCCGGTAGTATAGTAGATGTCTTTAAGCCCTGATAGTTGCCCTATATTCTTAGGATCTAGGGCAATATAGCTATATTAGGGCCTATGTTGGGACCATTATTTTGTAGGTTTACCTATAAGAACCGTGGCTGGCGCTAGACTATCTAGGCTATACTCTAGATAGCGGGCTTTACTTTAGCCTTTATATTTTATTGTCTACTGCAGACCTCTGCCGATAAGTTGTTAAGAGATAAGGCTGCAAGAACCCGCAAGTAGATAGGCGATGGAAGGTGGAAATCCCAGTCCAAGATAAAGGACCTTATATCTTCCAAAGAGATCGGGCGGGTACATCTTCTGTGACCCTTGGAGCTTTTGGTGTTGGAGCCCATCAGTGAGTCAACTTCAATTTTTAGAGCCCGTTTGCTGACTCTCCTTCAGTGCTTCTTCTGTCACTCTACCTTGCGGTCCTCTACGGCTTAGAGTACCTATTCTTTGAAGCCTTCCCATTCGTTTTCTCAGGCGTCTACGGCTGGACTCCTGGAATCACGGGACTTGGATTCTTTGGTGTCTTTGTTGGCATATTCCTTGGACTCGCATTCCAGATGTGGTTCATCCGCTATCGCTACGGAGCAAGGTGGGCTCGTGAGGGACAACCGCCTCCGTTAGAGCAGTGGCTCTGGACTATGCTTTTTGCTTCGGTCTGTGTTCCGATTAGCATGTTCTGGTTTGGATGGTCGGCAGATGCACGAACGTGAGTCGTTGACATCCGAATTTTGAAGCCATCTAACAAAGACTACCTAGACACTGGATTGTGCCATTGATAGGCTCAGTACCCTTTGGATTTGCACTCTTTGTATTTTTCGTAAGTATAGAATACCGCTGATTCAGAACTTCTAACAGGTCAAACAGCAAGGCATCACCACTTATCTGGCCATGGGCTACACCAAACATGCCGCCTCTGTCATCGCTGCCAACGACTTTTTGTGATGTGCATTCGCTGCTGCGTGAGTAATCCCAGCACAACTCAATTAAGAGGAGCCGGTAACTGATAAAGTATTGGACAATAGGTTTCCTGTCTTCACTAACGCCATGTATCACAACCTTGGCGTCGGGTGGGCAAGTAGTATCCCGGGTTTCATCTCTCTGGCACTCATCCTGATTCCCTTCATTTTCTACCGCTACGGCGCGAGAATTCGGTCTTGGAGCAAGTACGCCGACTGAAACGTCGATCGCAAGATGAGTTCGAGGTCGCAATATACTGGCAGGCTTGGGGTGAATTATGAGATTGGGCACTACAGGTAAAAGAGTTGAAGACAATATCCCGCAAAATAGACAGTTACCAGAAACTTGGAACTAGCAGACCATAGATGAATCTGCTACCTCATGTGTGAATTTAGTTATTCTGGTCTGAATAATATTTTTTCTACTTTTTCTTAGCCGTCATTGTGTGGCTTGCGCTAGGCATGTATCAGAGGCTGCAGTAAATTGCGTGGAGGCTTCTAGCCGCTAACCTCTGTAAATACCCCTTTGCAATTTTCATCTGCTCGCGCCTCTCTATAGCACCGTCGCGAGCAGGCTCCGTGAACTCTTCTCAAGTCGGCCGACAAGCATTGAGTCAGAATTTCGCGATTCCGGTGCCTGGGGCCAGGATCGGCACCGCACCCGCACCAGCCGCAATGGACACTGTATGGGCGGTCAAGAGGGCAACAGCGGAGTCATTATACGTAAGGGCCCCTACCTTGCAGCCTCTTCTTTTCTTTTTCTTACGGATTCAAGCTCCGATTCTCAGCGTCAGACAGCAAATTCAACTACACGCCTCTCACCACCGACCCTACAGCGGCGCCTATCCGATTGCTCATCCTCCAAGATGGCGCCCCCGGGGACATCCTGCGTTGTCATCTGTACCACGCAGATCTGAATGACAAGCCAGAGTACGAAGCAGTGTCGTACTCGTGGAACCGTGATGTGCTGCGGAACCGCCTTTCAGTAATGATATCGATGCTAGTACCGGGCACTGACTGGCAGGAACACAGTGTCGAGGTGGCATCGGGGTCTGCTTCGCGTCTACTGGTGTGCGACGGGCGAGTTCTTATGATCCAGCCAAATCTGTACGACTTTCTTGTTAGGCTACGTGCGCAGCGTCGCGGCTGCGCGCTGTGGATTGACGCGATATGCATCAACCAAGATGATACCGATGAGCAAGCTCGAGTTGAGAAACTCAGTCAGATCCTGCGGATGGGCCGCATTTATGAGGTAGCGAAACGGGTACTTGTCTGGCTGGGCGAGTCGGGCAGCTACTCGTCCACGCTGCCGGGCTTCCTCGAGGCGTTGCCAGCATTTGACCGGACCGAGTACGAGCACTTTCGGACACAGAATCGCCTGACGGCCCAGCCTCAGTCGTCGGTGTCACGGTCCGTTGTCGACATCATCATCAAGACGCTTGACGTGCGTGACACCTTGTGGCGTGTACTGTGGAATCTATATCAGCGGAATGACTTTGTGCAGCAGCTTGTCCAACTGGCAGACCGTGAGTACTTCCAGCGCATGTGGACGGTGCAGGAGCTCTTCTTTGCGCGCGAGCTAGTCTTCTTTGCTGGCTCCGTTCAGTTATCCTGGGAGTCTGTCATCCAGGCGCAGCAAATTGTTTCGGCCTTCTACATGGTTCCTGATCTGACACAAGGACCGCTGCGACACCGTGGTCTCTTTGCACTACCACATGTTGTCGCAGCTCGCGAAGACAGTAGACGTACCGGATCAAGTCCCTGGTCGCTTGATGATGTGCTCTTTCTTCTGCGTGATCATGTCGCTACGCAGCCCGAGGACAAGGTCCTCTCGATTCTCGGCATGCTCGACAAGTCTACGACTGAAGCAGTGACGGATGGAGTCATGCACAACGGCCGCGTCCGCCTCGACCTACTATACTTTAACTGCGCAACGGCCATTGCGAGCGAGCGTGGCTGGCCGTATGTCCTCACACTGGTCTCTATCGGAGCCGCAGAGAATACCGATTTGCCGTCATGGGTTCCTGACTTCCGGCAGCCACTACGGCCCAAGCCATTTTGGTACTTTGGCTGCGAAGAGTTTGCTGCTGTTACGGGGCCGGATTGGGGTGAGGCGGAGACGGAGGCAGAGGACAGCAGCGAGGATGACGATGATGATAACAGCAGCGGCGATGACGGTAGCGAGGATGAAGAGGATAATGCGAGCAGTGTCGGTAACTCTACTAACAGCGGCGATTCCAGCGGTGCAAGTGGCCCTACCTTTTCTGTCAAGGCAGGCCCCGACTGGACACTCACGCTGCGGCTGGCCACATTTGACACCATCATACAGGTCGGCGAGAGTCAAACCGAGTTTGACAAGATGCAAGGGAGTACCATGCAAGGCCATATCTTCGACCTTCTCAACAAACTGGGTCAGCGTTATGAACCTACCGGCGAGTTGACACTAGACGCCCTCTTGCGCACGCTTACTGGCGATGTTCTCAGCCACGAACCTGGCGCCGTCGCTGCCTACCGACGATTCGAGTTCAACGTATGGTTACAGGAGACTTTTGGGAAGGTCGAAGCCCGGATGCCTGGAACCACCGCTACCTATGACTTTCTCACGCGCCTCTACCGCAGAGATACGCAGCGTGATACGCCAGTGATTAATGGCTGCGATGTGGATATTGAGGCTGTTGTCGATACGTTTGCAGCCACACACGACTCGATTGTGTACGAGATGGCAACACTGTTTGACAGACCTGAGACAGAACGGCCTTGGATCCCAGAAATTGACGAGGCGGCTGAGATGGTGGAGGACCCCGATATGAACAAGACTATCCTAGGCGTAAACGACCTGACTCTGGACAATGCCGTCGACTCGACAGTTCGCTGGCTCGATATGAGAATGAACGGCCTACAGAATGCCATTGATCAGGTCTATCGTGACCGTCGCATATTCCGCACCCGCTCTGGCTATCTCGGCTCCGGACCTAAAAACATCCGGCTCGGCGATGTCGTTTGTTTCGTCGCCGGAACGCAGACTCCATTTATCTTCCGCCGAGTTGGAGCCCACCAGACCCAAGACCAAGTGCCGGAGCCGGCCGATCTGGGCAAGGTGCGGGTTGTTGGAGAGACGTATGTCCATGGTGTTATGCATAAGGAGTTTATCGAGGGTCTTGAAGGATCCTTTGCCGAAGTGAGCGTTGCGTAAGGGAGATATTCTTGCAGGATTGCTAGGAAACAAGATAGAATAACGATCCCTCAGTAGGACATCATTAGAACGCGATGATAGGGGCGGGGTTAATAAATGGTTATTCGAGAGTATAGTTGTTTTAAAATATCGCAGGGAAATAAGTGATAATTGAAATTATATCAATTCCGGCAACTTCAAAATTCTCAGACTCATATCCATCACCAGGTCACTCTGAGGCTCCCCAGCCTGACACCCGCCTAAGCAGGTTTGTCCAACACAAAGTTCTTGCAGGCCCAGCACGAAACAACAAGATCCTTCTTCTCCGTCTCCATCTTGTCTGCCACCCTCAGCTCCCCATCCTTCTCTGTCGCAACAACAGCTTCGATCTCATCAATCCACTCCAGCTCCCCAGATCCCCTTGTCCCCTCCTGCACCGTCAACAAAAGCTTTTTCTTCCAGTCATCACTGTCTCGGTATCCGCGCTTATGCATCAGAGCCTGCATTCTCTCATTCTCAGCCTGGGTCAAAGCACGTCTGATGGGAATCATGTGCCAAAACTTGTATGAGCGGCCGTTTTTTTCCATGATGATGCTCCCCTGTATGGTACCTCTCTTCTGGCCTCTGATGACAAGCAGCGGTTTCTGGCCGAGGCTGAAAGGGACATTGATCTTTTCGCCAGCGTATACCGTCAAGTCGTCATCATACCTAATAAAAGGTTCGTTTTCTCCCTTGCTTGCGGCTTCGCTCAGGCGGCGCGCCTCGCTGGGTAGAAGATGACTGATTTGCAGCTGCCACGGATTGCCTGATTGTGTGTTGCGAGTAGAGACGTGATAGGTCGCCACGATCGGGGTGACTTTTGTTTCGTATATGTAGCGGCCTTTCAGAGTGAATGATTGCTCGATGCCAATACTTGGCTCATTGGGTACATAAGGCGAGTTCAGCCGAAGAGTCGTTGTATTGTCAAAGGCGGGACGTGGTGGCTCGCCGGAGCTAGTTGTAACCAGGCTGGTTTGACTCATTTTGGATAGACTTGAAGTTTTGTTGTGTAACGGTCTAGGTAAGATACAAAAAGCTCCAGTCGAGAGAATATTAGGAAACCAGGTAACGGACTTGGGTGAGGCACTGCGAGCACCTTGTGCAAGCGCGGGGTCGGGTGCGGGATTACAGTTGAATGTCAGATTGGTGACCGAGCTCGGTTAAAGTAATCTGAGCGATTTTAACAAAGCAAGGATGCAGAAATTTGATCGTGGGCGACAGTTTTGCATAAATCTCGAGTTCTCAAGGGACCTTTAAGCAGTCTTGATTCAGGTGGAGACAATATCAACACCAAAGTTGGCGGGGAAGTTGCTTGCTTCAAGTTTGGTGAGGGAATTGTTAATGCCGCATCCACTGACCTCGTAATGTTCTTGGCGAGGGGATCATTGTCTAAACTAAGGATCTTTTGTGAATTATTACGTTTACCCGTCGACACAGTATAGGTCCGGTTTCAATTTCCACGTCTCGGTCCCGAGAGAAGACCGAAAATCCTACCGTATCTCGCATTGTAGCGTTGATCCCTGCGGCTCATCCTTCTGGTAGGGCGACAATTGTGGGGCCATTCAGTAACCGAGCTCGAGTTATTTGCAGCTCTAGGCGTTCCAAGGGCAACGTTTGCTAGCTTTCGACTTGCCGGGACTGGATCTGCGGCAATTGTTCGATGGCGATGAGAGGGACACTGCCAACGTTCTTCCCAGACACGGAAGGTAATTAATGCATTGGTCCTGTATGGCAGGCAAGCGTATCGTCGGCTGCCCTCCTCCGTTGCTGACTGGATTACAAGGGTGTCACTGAGCCGACGAGTCCAATGTGGGATAAATAATAAGCTACTAGATAGGTTGGTAGCTACATCACGCCCTGCCATAGTCATCATTTTCTGCCGCACGTAATCTGGCAGTGGCAAATGCTCAAGGCTGGCCAATGAGCTAGGTTAGACTCTTTTTGTCTACGATCATAATATTCCGAGACTTTATCCCGATGTGTGATTTCGACCGTCGCTAGTGTTTGACGGTGGCATTTTTATTTACCGCACCTTCTATCGCAAAGACGTCAAGACCTTCCAAGTGCCCCTATCTCCAGTTTTTCTCAATGCGACCTCCCAAACTGGACAAGACGGAAGATCTGAATCAGGACCAAGCGAAAGTCTTTAATGGTTTTCTTCAACAGCAATCTTGAAACGCAAAATATCAGGTGCCCGCTTTGGGCTAAGAATGAAATGCATGATCGGTAGGCAATGACGTTGTGAGGCCGCAAGCCCAGTGTTGTCTCGTCTTTGCCCTATCAGGCGGTTTGTAGCGCGCTCCTTCTTTCAACACCAACAACACCCGCTACTTCCTGGTGCACAACCTCGCTCAGGATTAGCAGTAATATCTAAGGCGAAGAGAGCCATATTCTGTGCGTTTTTAATCTTCTGTGTATCCGTGAGATCCTTGCACCTATAATAGTCTCTAATCAGCGTCTGCTCGTCTGAGGTCAGGAGTAAGAACTTACTCCGCGGTAGGATATACAATATCCCTACAAACCCTATCATCTCCAGTAGCTAGAATGACATGCTGCATTTCATGAACGATAGTTAAGGCGGCGGATGATACACGCGTGCCGGGGTTATTCGGGTTGAACTCTCGAACAACTTCTTCTAGCTTCGGAAGGTCGAAAAATATCGGACACAAGCCGATGAGGGTTCCAGCGGGATCCTTGTCTCGAGGGTTTTTGGTTCCGGCTACCCACCCATACTGGCCGGATCTGTTGCAGCGAACATCCTCCTCAGGCCAGCAAGTGAAGGTCACCGCATTCGGGTCCAGGTCGCCTGGAGCTAGAGTTTCCGTCGATACTTGAAGGGATAGGCGGAGAGCATCGAGGGGCGCTTGGAAATTATGCTTCTTGAGTAGATTTGCGGGGACGGTCTGTTGCTTCCCAAACCAGTCTCCGTAGGCAGGCGACTTTTCAACCCCTTTTCTGGCCAAGGCTTTGGCTGCATTTCCAAGCATCCTGCGAGCCTCTGGGATGGTCGTCTTGAGTATTTCGATTTGAGCGGCATTGCAACGCCCGGAATCCAGTTTGTCGGTCCCCGGTACATCGATCGTTGCAACTTTGATCGAAGTGATCTTCTTTCCCGGGGCTGCTCGTTCCAGCAAGGCTGGAGTACGGTTGGAGTTGAAATCCCGAGGCATCAGATAGCTGACACCTGTGGTCACAAGGACGAGGCTGAGGATTGCGTGCATTCTCATCTTGATGAAGTGGGGGAAGTTATGAGTGAAGTTTGCAATGTGAGAGTAAAAAGATTGTTGAGTTAAATCGATACTAAAGGAGATCACTTCGAGCGTATTTATATTCAGAGTACAAGCTGTTCATCTCTGCTACTTCCAATCTGGGCGAACAGTTCCGCCCGGCTTCTTTGCTTGTCCGTCTGTCTTTCGTTAATTAATTCATAACCATAGTCAATAATAATTGTCATGCTAAGTACACGGAATTGCGAATTGATCATCCCATTCAATAACAAGTAAAGCTTTCATCACTTGAGGGTTATTTGATACGCTTAATTCAGGATGTAGTTATGTCGGTCCGACATCAGTTAAGGGGGTACGTGGTTCAGAAAAGCTGTGAAAGAATCGGCCGTGGTTGTGCCATCCAGCGCCGTGGCGATCAACCTCTTTCATAACCTTATATCCTCAAAGCAGCTGCAAGGCTCGATAAGGAACGGCGCTTCACCTATATCTGCATGGTTTTGCCTGGGGGGCTTTACATGTTCGTTGAAAAACAGAGACGTCCATAGAACCCAAGTAGCACTCATAGGCCGCGCATCATATCGTAACAGCCCCAAGGTCCCATCCGCGGAGAAATTTATGCCGTGATTATTACATGAGAGTTTTGAAACATCTGTATCCTAATTGACTGTGTAAAGTAAGTGAGATGCGCTGAGACTACACAATTTCCATATGTAGAAACATACTCTCGGGTTGGTTCTTTAATTTTGACTCTACGCTCCCTGTACACTCTCAACACTTGATGTTTCAACTGCCTGTAAACTCTTTGAGAGCCATTGTGCACGCTACTATTCCGATTCTGGACATGAGCTAATAACGGCAAAAGCCGATATTTTGAAACATCTATCACCATGCCAGCCCAACCATGTCGGTAACTACTATTCCTGGATACTAACCCTAGCACAAAGTCAAAGTAAGGTTGTCATGCAAGATTTAAGGTTATTCTAGAACTTCTAAGAGTCGCGTATCAGATCTCTTAAGGTTATACCCGTCAAGTCGATTAATTGGAAACACCAGCTGCGGCCAATTCAATGTACTGGTTTTATGTCGGTCCGACAAAAGAACCTCCCTGTTATTCAGGAGTTTAGCATGGAGAGAATGATAGAACAGCTCAGGTATTACAATCAGAGTAGTGCGAAGTAGAAATAAAAATAATGTTGTCAAGGCCGTGTTGGCTATTCATTACATCCTGCGCCGGGGGCATAAGCTACGGTCGTACGATTCAGGTGCCCGCTTGCATGGACCAGATTGCTAGGTCGCTAACGCTACCGAACCAACCAGATGGAGACCAATGCCATGAAAGGACCCAGCTTGTCTTTCTATACCGCTTCAAGGTCAGTTTGTGTCTCGTAGAACTCGGGCACGTCTTGTTTGGCCTTGGACTGCGACTCAGTATCCCAATACTCGTCGGCCTCCAGAGCGCGAAGCATCATTTGAGGCGTCATCTTGAACATCTTGAGGGGCATTTCCTCAGCTCCGCATAGAATCATAAGATGTCACGCCGCAAAAACCTCTTGCTGAATCCAGACTCTTCTAAACCAAGGGCGTCCGTAGAGATCTAGGAGGCCCTTAGCAATTGTCTCGAGTGCCCAGATTTGGCTTCTGTTGTGTTTCTTTTTTGGTCTTAGGTGCACGCTTGAACGGTCTTTGATTTTATTTTCTTACCACCTGTAAAATCCAAGGGCTTCAGATGATTGGGGCGGGCCCACCCCAAGCCGTCCGATGACATTTTGGGCTTTTGTGTAGATGCTTAGCATATTCTGGATCTGATAGGCCTTTTCAACATCATCCGTCTGATTGATGCAGATTGCATCAATCCATATGTACTTGGCCTGGTCGTCTTGCCGAATCTCCTGTAGCGCGTCGAAGAGATTGTCCGTGATCGACAGCACAGAAGCTTTCCATGGAGCAACAAGACGTACTTGGGCTCGTAGTCTCGCAAAAGATCGCTCGGCCCTACTCTCGGCAAGAAGTAGAGACGGCAAGTCCTAGTACTCCACTCCCTTCTGGCAGGACGCATGAGAGGCCGTTGTGGTTGTGGCTCGGTGATGGGGTTCAGGACGATCTGTCATCTGGTACGGGGACCACTGTCTGTCTCCGCCCACACCGTATCACCGGACCAAGACCGACATTCGAGGATTCCTCGCACTTTGCAACTACTACGGCACCTACATGCCCCGCTATTCCGACGTCGCCGGACCACTTATCTACCTACAGAATTGGCCCCCACGTTTCAAGTAAGCTAGTCTCTCCCATCTGTCAGGGATTACAGTGCCCTATGAAATACAAGGGCTTTGCACTGTCGGCATTTCTGTAGTACGGTACGCTGGTGTCAAGGCTGGTTTCTCTCCAGCTGCAGATGTAAGAAGATTATCCCGGACCGCCGTTTGGCTGCAGATTTAACCAATCTCTAGCGGGACTCTCAGGGGTGTGTAGCTCCAAAGGATTCATGGCTGGCCATGGTTGGCAGAACTTTTTATTAGAACAAAACGCCCTGTACCCTCGAAGTAGAGCGTGACATCAGACTGAAGCCAAAAGATTCTCATGGTAGTTGTCCGGTGCCATGTACAGTTACGCATGTTGACTGCGTTACTTACAAATATCGAGCTCCCCCGCTACCTTGCGACTTTCCCCCTTCCCTTAGCCAAGCTACGATCACACAAAGAACAATCTCATCAAATCCTAGCACCGATATCTTTGAAAGTTATTCACAATGCTCCTGAAAAATACCTTCCAACAAGCCCTTGGCGCTGGTTTTCTCTATTCCGTTACGGTATCTGCACAGTGCCACGTGGACAATACTGTCCAAGTCAACTTATACTCCGACAATAACTGCGCCAATTTCGTTGCGTCCACCTGCTACCCCTTAGCCGAGAACCTCTGCCTCGCGACCAACTTATTTACGAGTGAGCAGGTTCTAGGCATGGTCGTCGTGGATAGTCCAGGGAATACGGTGATGGACTTCTATGGCGATCTGGGCTGCAGCAACCAGCTGCGGAACAAAGACGGGAAGTTCTTATGCCCTGCAGGCCCGGGAGTTACTTCTCACTGTTGTGGGCTATCACAGCCAATGATCGCGATCCGAGGCTTTGTCAATGGTTAAAATTGTAACGGTTAGGGTTTCAATTATGTGAACCGAACAGGAATGGGTTTATGTTGGAGGACTACAGAGCGTTGTTCTAAGCGTAGCTAAGAAGAACACGTTTCTTAAGAGACAAGTAAAGGCGTGTGAGGCATTGTTTTGCGCCAACAAGTTTTATTGATAGCTCACAAGTAAAACTGTATGGAACTTAGAAGTAGAAGTATTATATCTACTAGCTTCACATGTGTTAGAGGTTGTAAATAGGGACGCCGTCGGTGGTGGAGCGGCGTCGTTCCATACAAGTGTCGGTCGTTTGACAATTGGTGATACTGGCGAAGAAAGGAGCGAGATGGGTGACGTAGCTGAAGAGGTGTATTTCTAACGGTTGGGTTTTCGTATTTATAAAGCGGGATGTCCGACGTGACAGGTAGATTTGTCAGGCAGATCGCCAGGCAGCAGTTCAGCTTCGCCTCTATACGGTCACACTACAAATAAGCACTTGCCAAGTAACCAATCTCGGCTCTTACACCACTAGGCCATCCGGGGTAAGACAAGAACAGTGCTGTCACTTTTAATTAGCCCTAGTAGTGTGATACATTTGTGCCTTGGGATACTACCTTAATTCGTCCATGGCGCATAATGCGGCTTATGAGGCCAATAATCCTTCATGTTCTTACATGCATACCATCACACGTAACGCTTAGTCTCTAGAGTGGGGGCTGAAAATTGACATTGGATTCGGCTACATTCTACCTGCTGTCTGTCACCTTCACATCGTATGCGCCTGGCTCCCTTAGCCTTCTATATTAGTTGCATGAACGACTTTGATCCATTCCCGGTTTTTAGACTGGCTTGATATCGGTCTTCCATGACTTCCTGCACCTGCGACTGCCATTACGCTTACAATCATACCCATGAGAGGGCCAATCTCGCCAAAGCTGTAGATATAATCCGATCGAATGCCGTACTTGGCGATTGTGATCTGCACGAGCCAAAATTAGTTAGGAATAATGGTTGAATCTTCGCACTTAGCCCTCTCATAGCCATGTCTGCGAAAAGAAGAAGAAAAAAAGGCATTTTGAGCTCTTTGTGCCGCTTGCCGACGGGTGGCACATCATGGTTGGCGAGCAGCCAGTTGGCCGTTTATTCAACACCATGCAGTCGCTAGGGAAACCATCGGGATTTAGATCGAGAATAAACTGAAGACTGACGTGTTTCTCTAGACTATATAGTTGACGCGATGGAATGCAATTTGGCTGGCGATGCAAGACATTACGATCAATCTCATAGATGTCTGCAGTGCCCATATCTAGTTTTGGGCTATTTTAAGACCTTTGGGGCCATGAAGAGCTCTAGCCTCGGTACTTGGGTCCGACATATTTAGTCGTTGAAGAATCAATTGATCAATTGAAAAGTTAGGTGTAAGAGGGAAACATGCGACGCCTACTTGGATGCGACGCATGCTTATCATATACGTTATGGCCCCCTTGCTAACAATGCAAACCAGAATCTCCGGAACCAACCGCTGAGATCTGATAAAACTGGTTCCCAAACGACCACCAACCAGTACTGAACGTCCCACAATCGTCTGCAATATTCTGAACAGCCGCCACGCAGTTCACGTAATCGAAAGCCGATGAAGTTTGTGCTTTGAGCGTCCAAGAGAAAACCCCAACTTGTTGAGAGGTGATGACGCAAAACTCAGCATTGAGGCTGTTGCAGGCATTCTGTGGAGACCAGCCGTGCTGGCTCACACCATTGATTTGGACTCCATTGTCGGTGAGAGCTGGTCCGCAATCAGCAGCCAATGCTGATCGTAGGCTAAGATAGCCGAGAATCATTGATAGTTGAATTCTTGTCATTGTGGACTTTAAATAAGGCTTGTAAATATTTGACGCCCGAGCCAATGTTTAGTGTGGTAAAGATAGATACGCCAGAGACGTAGGAAATTGATGTGTGATAATGTGAGTAGTGGTGTCGAAATGTAGATTGGAAGTAGAATGTCTAATTTATTCGTCTCGGCCTCTACTAAAACTAGGGGGGTGTAGCGTTATGGTAACTCGTATTGAGGAGTTGACCGCTAGTCGCAACTCTGAGCTCACATCAGATCTCTAAGAGTCAGGTCAGGACGATGATCACAGTACGCAAAGGGGGGCTTGTGATGTTGATCCTCAACATAAATCGACTTGCCCAAAAGGCATATTTCCTTCCCTTGCAAGTACCTTCCTATCGCTGTGTGATAGCGTCACAAAAGACTCCTTTCTGTGTCTTAGGTGCTCTGTTTTGTTGCTCTTGCAAGGTCCACCCATACCATTACTATGCTGGTTTAGATAACATTAGCCGAAGTGGGATCGTCGAGATGCGCGGACCTCGTAGTCTATCGTCTCCAAACACAGCCCGGCGCTTATGTGTTGACGGTGCTGCAATTCTGTTTGGGATTTAAGTCACGCCGACTATACAGCCTGAGAATTAGACCAACAGTATCTTCTCGGCAGTTGTTTATCCCTTGACGCACTGGTGCGTATGAAAGTAGCGCGGATCAGTTGAAGGAACCAGACGGGCAAAGCACGCAGCGCTATTCCAAGCTAAGCACTTTTGCTTCGCCTCGTTCGTGCGACTGTTATCAAAAGTCCCTTGGCTTGTTGTTCTCACTGCGTCAGCGCTAATATGGAAGAAGAAAAAAGGGAGCAGTTTTATTAGGGTTGCCTCGCGTGATGACAACACTGCACAATAGACTTCCCGGCACGGAGGGTTCCATAAGGGGTTTTCTTCCCTCCTGCAACTACCTCACGGGGAGTCAATCACTCGCCCTCGGCAGCTATCTCGTTAACTCACGCAGTTAAGACTTAACTCTCACCCTCCCACCTTCCCTCTATATATAGCACTACTACAATATACAGACAGGTAAAAGTACAGAGATTATACCAAACATCCTATGTTAACAAGGTATCTAAGTTCAAATGATATCTTGTGGAGAAGGGCGAGCATAGTTGCCGCGACTCATCTTCTGTCGCGCTCTTATCGAGGTAGTTACAACTGTACCTGCATATCCCGCAGTAATCAATCCTCCCAGGACGACATATACAATGAACCAGACTCCACTTGTTTGACGAGCCAATTGGAGACCGAGCCCGCCATTCACAATACCTAGGATCATAAGCGCCCGTCCATACCAGACGTGAATTTGTTTGATCTTTCCTTGTCCCCCATGCTTGGTGTATCGGCGATGGTGAATAATGCCGAGGAACGGCTGAATAGTGAGCAGAGTCACAATGATCAGGCCAAGTCGAGTATGTGTCTGCTTCCCTAGCTAATGGCAGGGTACGGTGAGTTAGCTGGCAAGGGTGTATGGATGTCGAGTGCTTACGAAGTCGATGTGATTTGCGTAGATCACACCAAGAGAGAAGCCAGCCCACATGAGAAACCATGACAAGATCTGAGACGTCGAATGAAGAAACCATTTGCCTAGGAGAGGCATCAGTATCGCCCCGACAGGATATAGCGCGATAAAAACAATGGTCATGATGGCACCGTGAGCGACCAACACAGCATCATACTTGGCATCACGCGTGTCAAGTTCGATGACTGGGCTGCGAACAAATTGTCCGTCGTTACCAATGCTGTTGGCGCCGCCATTTGTGGAGCCAACAGAGCTTAGAAAGGGGTTGCCATCAGACGAGATGCGGGCTTGTGCAAAGTCGACATTCATGATTGTCTTTCCCTCGTGGAACCAGATGTTGGATGCAGGGTTTGTCGAGTCGAGCG
This sequence comes from Fusarium sp. JS1030, assembly GCA_000966855.1. NCBI lineage: Eukaryota > Fungi > Ascomycota > Sordariomycetes > Hypocreales > Nectriaceae > Fusarium > Fusarium sp. JS1030. The sequence continues at coordinate 157,535 of JWIW01000077.1, read as the reverse complement.
AGTTGCCCTTCGACCAAGCAGCAACCCAACTGTTTTCACCATTCACATCAAGATTCTGGCAATTACTGCATCGAACGTTGGCTACCATTCTGCCAGCATGAACCCCAGAACCCTCGATGAGATGGATGTTTGGCCTCTCTGTATAATGCGGCATGATGTGGTGTCGTCCAGCTCGTGTACTGAGGGTTACGTTACCCTCGCCGTTCTGAAACATGACGACGATGTCGGCGTTTCGCATCCAGGAACCAATACCCAAGCCTACCCAGGCGTATGTGTCGGGAGCATCCAATTGAAAGTAGACGTCGCCTGATCCAGAGCTGGCGGTGATATTTGGCACGCCCCATCGAAATTTGACATCGTCCGAGTCGCGTGGGCTAAAAGAAACCTGAGCAGACGCCGCGGAAGCGTCTTGGACGAGGAAAATTAGGTAAGCCACCGGAAATGCGAGGCAAGAAGGGGACTCACAGAGACTGACGATGGCGCCGAAGGTTAAGCTGGGCAGTAATACTAACATTATGCTCATGTTCTCCACCTCGGGAGTTTCGTCTGTGCGGAATCGAAATGGGAGTGGCTTCGAGCTATAAACATCGCCAGCAAGCCGTATTAAATTCCAGCTAGCTAGATCTGCACAGCTGTTTGTTGGGCAGCTTGTGGCAGTGATCCCGTAACGTTGGCAGGGTTCCCGGTTTGAATTACCAAATATCGTAACGATTAACAAATGACCCCTGTCTCTGAGTGATCCTTCGTAACAGCCAAGGTCGGTTAACATTCTAGTTAAATTAATAATAGTAGAGTTGTGTATAGGGCGGATTCAGCCTTAAAATCCTTGTTAGTAAACAATTGCTAGATTGCGATATTTTCCTTGCGATATTTTCCTATTATAGAACAGTCTTATTTAAGATTAACTACCGCTCACTTAGACCTGGATGGCCAGGTGGTGCAGTGTGACTACCAGCGTTTAGGGGGAGGCTCGAAGAACACCAACGGGCCACAAGCAAGGATCTCACCCAACTGTAGCTATTCCCTACCACGATAACCTTTTCAGCACTGATTTGGCGGGAGCAGCAAGTTCACACACCATAACCAATATTACGGCATATAGCGCGGTAATCTAATAAGGAGCCAACAGTAGAGCATTTGCCCGGTGGGTAGTCTTGGAGCCTCTAACGAGATAGCAGTCTAACGAGGTAATTAAGCATAACCTCAAAATGTGCCGAGTCCCGATGTGACAAGGCATCGGCACTCAACCCCAGCAGACCGGCAAAACGGCCAAAATCAGTAAAGATCGGTCCGGACTAGATAAACTCCGGTTTCAACCAATGAGGACGAAAGAAGGCTAAGCGAAATCCTGTTTTTTGTCCCCTTGAAGTCAGACAGATTAACCCTATTTGGAAGGCTCAGCATGGCTGCGCACGACCGTTGCATCCATTTGTTACAGTAGTTGATCAATCACCTGTAACCCCAGCCTCGAAGGGCTGAATGCAAGGCCTCTAACTATTTCAGACAATTCAAATGTTTACCCATGCTCGAAACCCCCGCGCCGCGAGAACCATTGATGAGGTTCACGTCCAAACTAACCCAATCCGTCTTGACACATAATCCTGCATCTTTAGCGTCAGGTCGCATCCCTGGTGCAGGCTTTGAACCCACCTGAACCCCGGATCAGGATGCGTCAGCAAACACAATAAGGAGGCAGCTTTCAAAAGTTTTGTCCTGGCGCTCCGTACCCTACCATTCGCTTTGCTTAGTGCTTACATACTGAATAAGGCTTGACTCACCCTAGACCCCTTGCGGCTTCATCCCAATCTTCGTCTGCGTTCTTTGACTAAGTCTTGGTCCAGCACAATGTCTACAACGCATGGGGAAGTCTCTTCTAACGTCGCATGTCCGATCGTCGAGTCAGACAAGCCATTCAATGAATTCCAGCAACATTGCATCATTGATACCAGTCCTGATATCAATAAACACATCCAGACCTCTCAACTGTTACGGCCAGGTATATCCGCACCTAAATCTACTGGCCATGATCTTGAAGCCGAGAATATTGGCATGACACGCGCCGAACGGCCCGGCCTACTCTCTGTATGGACATTTGAAATGTTTTAATGTCTTGCAGCTATAGCAGCAATTCTTTCAATTGTTGGCACGGCGGTTGCGTACCAAGGACAGCCGAAGCCACAATGGCCAGACGTACTATCCTTGAACACAATATTCTCGATCTACGCGGTCGTTTTGCAAGCTGCCTTGGGCGTGGTTCTGGCCTCAAAATTAGGTCAGCTACAATGGGTGTGGTTCACATCGGGTACAAGACCGCTCATCGATGTGGTAAAATATAGCGATGCTCGCGGCGGTCCGTGGGGATCACTCCAATTTCTGTGGACGCATAAGTTTCGCCAACCGCTTGCGGCTTTTGGCGCCTTCTCGACTATTGCTGCGGTTGCTGTTGGCCCGTTCATCCAACAATTGCTTTCTTATGAAGATTGCAACGTTCCAGTTGGTGGAGCCGCAGCGCCTCTTCCCAGGACAAACTATTTTCACGCTTCTGCTGCCGAGGCGAGTGATAGCGCGATCATTGGGAGGAACCCGGCCCTCGCTGCCATCAACGCTGGCATCGTTGGATCTCCATACACCACGCGTGCCAACTGTCCGACCGGTAATTGTACGTTCTCGCGAGATTCACGACACTCGGGTTCTGTAGCGCGTGCCAGGACATTTCGAGTGCAATTAGCATCTCATCAGAGTCATGTTTCGTCTTTGACGGAAACGCAGAAACCGGTTCGGATTACTATCCGTTCAACAGACAACCTTGTTTCAAAAATAGTTCATCCGCTCGAATCATAACCCAACATGCCAATAGTTATGTGTACAGCGAAGGAAGAGCGTATTGGGTCTGTTAAGATGCTGTTATTGTGTGAAAACTGTGTTCTTTAATGTGAAAGCTGACGTCTCTGCCTGCGGCAGAAAAAGTCTATCTACAGTAACCACGACAAAGAAGTCAAGGGACCACAAGAACTGCCGTGTAGGGATGACATCCGCGATGTACAGCTATTTCCAATTTACTCCGTCAATGAAAGCTATTTGTGAAAAGACTCTGTTAAGGACACTCTGAACACGAATTTCCATAAACTTCCTTTGGTTAAGCTTCATCTCTTCTTTCCAAATGCAGTAGACTAAAGGAGGATCACTCGAGGCGAGTTCGGCAACGGCCGGTTCTGTCATCTAACGGGATTTGTCGTTATGATCGACACGCGCGCTGCCTGATTTCCAATGTCTTTACAATTATTCGTAACTGCGCTTTCTCCAAGCTAATAAGCTTTGAATGGAAATGCCGAGGTTCTCCACGCCAACTGGCTTGGAAAGCTATCGCGACCCGCGCGGCTCGGAAAGTTAATAAAGAGGGGCGCCACGCGAATATTTCTGAGTCGCACCTCCACGATTGGTAAACAATATCAAATCCAAAGCACACATGCCAAGAGATATTGTACAGTCATTGTCCTCCGAAATATGTCGATCAACGGTATAACTTCAACTTCTACTATCGCCGCTGACTAAGGGCTGGGCACTGCTAGATAGCAACTTAAATAGCCTGTAACGAGGACTATACTCGCGGTACAGGGATAACTAAATTCATCTCCATCATTCTCAGCCTTCACTTCTGCCTTTCGAAACGCACGAGAATGGCCGCCAATCGTGAAACCCCGTATGAACGCGGTGACCATGGAGACTTCAAGCAGCTTGAAGCTTCTCGACCAACCTGGGAAGAAGCGGCTACAGACCCCTTTCAAGTTATCCAAGCTCCAGACACGGAGTGGACGTTGGGCAGTGGAGCGAACAAGGCCCGTACTGCGGACAGCTATAAGCACATCCCAATCGATCCGTGGGCATCTGGTCGTCATCCCATGAACAACTACAAGCTTTGTATTAGCGCCGTTGTTCCTCGTCCTATCGCCTTCGTGTCAACAAGGTCCCAGGATGGCACAGTCACAAACTTGGCGCCTTTCAGCTTTTTTAACATGGTGCATGCAGACCCTCCTCTCTTTATTTTGGGTCTCACGACACCGATCGACACGCCTAATGACACCCTGCGGAACCTGGTCGAGACGAGCGAATGCGTCATCAACACGGTCAGTGAACATATTGTCGAAGCTGTCAACGCGGCAGGCATCAACAACCCGTATGGAATCTCCGAGTGGGATGCTAGCGGGCTGAAGCCTCTGTATGATTGCAAGACGGTTTCTTGCGCGCGAGTCGAAGAGGCCATATTTAGCATCGAGGGCAAGGTCGAAAGCATTCGTGAATTTGATAGCAAAATCTTTCCAGGAAAGAAGTCGGGTGCGCTAGTAGTAGTAGAAGCTACGCACTTCTGGGCGCGGGAAGATTCCATCAACGAGGACAAGAGTGCCATCGACATCAGGGTATGAATTCCATCTGTTCTGACGCCGAGCACGTACTGACTGGTGCATCCAGGTCCTGAAGCCTATCAGCAGGCTCGGCGGCATAAGCTACGGTCGCACACCCCAGTCTTTTGAGATCCCCCGACTGGATTTCGAAAAGGATCTGGGGGGTTATGAGGGCGCTGAGAAGCTGAAGAAGCAGCACTTAGCTAATGGAGCTTAGAAGCTATTGACTGTGCTAGAATGTGATGTAACTACTAAACAAATAGACCTCAAGCCAACATGTTCCATATTTGACGTGTTGGCTCAATAACAGATGTGTTGACTTGTCAACAACGAGAAATAACAGCCGACGAGGTGCTAACCTACCCCCAAAGCCCAATACATCAATTATCTTCCATCCCTTCTTCCTTGCTAGGCACTGGCAATTCGAGGGACAAAGACCTGGCCGTTCTTGTATTCATATTCCAGCTCGCAATGAAGACCTCGGTCTTGCTGATATGATATTTCAAGAATACGCATAATGACTCGTAGAATTTCCGGCAACGACGGGTGTTCCTGCTTGACGAGCAGAGAAACTAGTTTTAATGACTCGTTCTCTTTGCGAGCCACACGTGTAAAACGAGTGGCCATATCCATATCAGATTCCGAGGCAGCATGGGCACCGTCCCATCGCATGCTGACCCAGAGTATGTGCGTGGCATTGAGAGCGAGTTCCTTGATGACGGCGAATCGGATGGGATCAGCCAGGACCGGGTCAGAAGCTTCATCGATAATGACATGGATGGAATCGCGAGACGTGGTATTCAACTTAAAATCAGAAATTGTAGAGGCTGTGCTGTTGGTCGCTAAGGTTGCAGACAGTTGCCCGGCAAATTTGATGAGCTCTCCCTTAGTATCGGTAATGATATTGATCGGCATCTGCTTACGGCTAGAAGCCAGGGCAGCGGAAATGACGCAATAACAGGTCTGCCCAATCTTGTCAAAGTTCCTTGTTGCCGGCTCCAATCCACTAAAGCCGTTCTCTGTCAGGATTTGTTTCCACTCAGCTGGTGAAGGTAATGGCAGCTGGTCAGCACGAATACCTGTTGAGAAGATATTAGCAATTGAGACGTGCCAACTGGGTGATGGAAACAGAACATACTTGACCACGTGCTCTCAATCATACCGGAAATGAGACCGTAGGCCGGAGACACATCCGTCATTCCGAGGATAATCAGAGCACCGCCTGGTACCAGTAATTGTCGCGAATTTCTGACAACTTCACCCAGAGAATTGGCGATGTGTAATGCGTTGTTGATCACCACGACATCGTAGCCACCCGCAACAAACCCTTGGCTGAGCGGATCTTTGTTGATGTCAAGAGACTTGAAGTTAACACCTTCTTTCTCTTCGAAAAGACGCTTGACTTGCTTCAGTGTTGAGAGAGATGCGTCAGTGAGGTCGTACGACCGTAGGTTCCGACCCTGAAACGCTTTGATGATCGTGGCAGTGGTGTTGCTGGTACTCGCACCGATTTCCAAAACACTCATCCACGGCTTTTTGATGGCGTACGAAGACAAATACCCCCCCACGTGAGCATGCATTCTCCGCATAGTTTCGATGTTTCCCCAGATTTGATCAAGCCTCCCCCCGTCCAGAAGCAAGGGTAGGGGATCGAGGGTCCCACTTAGTATGTCGATCAGATTCGGACCGATCTGTGATAGCAGCTCCCCGACGACGCCCAGCTTTGGAAGTGAGGAGAGAATGTCGATTGCTGAAGTCATCGAAACATCCTCTAGTAGAATTTGACTCGCTTGCGAGTAGTTGTATGCCTCCATCCATTTGTACAGTTGCAACCGATGGCCTGACAGGCTTAGTGGAGCGACCGTCTCGTCCTGGTTGGACATGTTGTTGATACAGGCCCTGATGTGTAAGGCTGCTGCTCTTGCAAGTACCAGTTCATGGCCAACCGGTGTCTCGCAGGGCGACGTCGTCTGGTTCCCTTCTTGTCCGAAGAAGAAGTCTGCATCCGTCTCCCAGTCGATGTGAAGCACCGCATTTTGCTTTTGTTGCTTGTCAGCCAGCTGCTGGCTCTCACTGAAAACGACAGTCTCCAGATTCAACATAGTCGCTAGAGAACCCGACCGTAGATTGGCCCTTTCTTGAACACGACTACCCTTGTCTCTTGGGGTTGAGTCGACTAGCGTTTCGAGTCCTGAGTCTGGTTGGTTCGGCAGTATGGGCGATACGATAAGCTTGCCGATAGAAGTGGGTAGGGCGGATTTCGACTTGCGACACTTCGCTTCGAAAGCAAAAAAGCAAATGAGTGATTTCGTATAGCATAGTCGTGTAATGAGGTGACACGGTATGAACTGATCAGGCATGTGACTCTGCACGTCCGGCACACGGACCGTGATAACCACCTGATTATCCACGAATCTCTGATGAGGCATGTCAACAAAGGTTAGATCATAGGCATCTTTTTGGCGTTTAAAACTCTCACAAAAAATGCCATTGTAGATCCTCTTTATGCTAGTTTTAAGCATTTGTACTCATTCAATGTCTTAGGAGCGATAGCTTTCTCTTGGGTCCTCTCGACTGCGTTGGCCTGTGCCGTACTTAGTTGTCACAAGCTCACGGCTGCTAATGCTCAGACCATGGTACCTCGGCTGAGAACGCCACAACGACAAGGTCTCGTGACCCTGCATTTTCCTATTAAGCAACAATTTGGACGTTAACCGTCGCAACTATCAGATGTGTCCAAGGCTTTGATTGGGATGATAGTTTCTAGGTTGATATGGCTGATTCTGCTGCTTGAACAGTTTTCCTCCCCGAGTTAGGTACTGTGCTACGTGAGTAGCGAGCAGATACAACGTTATCCAGGAAAAATCATGAATCAGCCCGTTCTGAGACGTACAAGCCATGGCTAGAAACAAATTCTTGAATATTTACGCCATATAGGATTGGTGGTGATAGAATTCATGATGCGGAAACCTAAGGAATCATGACAGGAGTGCGGCTTGGTCCTGGCGACAATGTGGAATGCGAACGTACTGGTCCCAGAATTCATCGTCTACACCACTTGTGAGATGGTCCGTGGACGTTTAAGAACACAAGATCTACCTCATTCAAGAACAACTGTTGAGATATCTGAATACTAAGTGCTATGTTAATATCGTCATGAAGGTTTTTGGAGACTTAGCTACTACCTAACGTTGATCATCTCAAGTAATCCTAATTCTAGCCCTCAGCCCCTCATCACACATCAAGCTATCCTCATAATCCTTCTATGTTTTGGGGTATGATTTAGTTCCCGTCCGCGTTGAAACAGGATCTGATTATCATCAACTACTAGTTACACAGGCTACCAATACAGCCAATGGCAACCCTGAGCGATGTTCGGACAACCGACGGAGAAATCTGACCGTCGATCCGAACCCTCCAACCACATCTAGTCATTTACTCGGCTAAAAGGAATTCGATCCGATATTCCTATCCTCTTGCAGGCATCTGTGTCTTCTGACCCGGTTGATTACGCAGCGTCTACCCTTTGGGCTCACCCGGTGTGGTGGTGCAAGTCCCAACAAATTCTGAAAGTGGACAGTTCTTTCAAGGCAACAGGAAAGATACTGCAAGGCCGCTTAAAGGTCGTATGAATGATTTCAAAGCAATGCGTTATGTAAGCGGAGCAAGTTCACAGGTTTACGATACGAATTCCGTGATAAGCCTTAAAACTGGTATTTGGTGTTACAATTCACTAGCCTGCGCTGGCAGGGTGGTTAACGTCAGCTTACGTCCCTCTTATTTTGGGAAATACTTCAATCATCAGTTAGTCGTAGCAACGATTAAAGGTTAAAAACAACCGTATTTCTTCGATTGTTAGTTGCTTGGGTGTGAATCGGTGATTACTGATCTTTCGTAAACCTTTCAAGCGAGAGCGAGAGCTGACGCCGTTCTACAGCCTGTGGCCTGATTCTCTCCTGGGCATAAAATATTTCGATCGCAAAAGCTTAACCCATCACAGTATAACTAGACAATATTGTGCTCTATTTGACAAGATTCAATCTTTTTGATGATAGATCCGCAATGATGGAAAAGCCACAACATGAGCCAATCGCCAACTCAAGGTTGAGCGTTGAGGAAAACCAACCCCAGTAGCTTTGACTCCGACTTACATGTTGATACTATTATCTCACAAGTATTTAGGCACGGTGATGCTCTCCAAGCAGATACAAATGCTGTCGAAAACGCTGGCTTGACCGAGAAGACGACTTCTCCAGACGACGTGGAGCGGGCAGATCCCCCGACTGGACCGTTAGACGGAGGATCAGAGGCTGAAGAGGAAGACAAATATCTCCATGGACTGCCTCTCGTCTTCATGGCCCTATCCTTGATGGTGGGGGTCTTGACAATTGCACTAGACAACAGCATCATCTGTGAGCGCCTTGACCAACGCGACAGGATTATTGCTAAGTGAACGAAAGCCACTGCTATTCCCAAAATCACCAGCGATTTCAACAGTCTTAGCGACGTAGGTGAGTCAACTTTTTGATAGTTTTTATCTGTCCTCTCTAACAGCTCCAGCTTGGTATGGTTCCGTGTATCTTCTAGCCCAAATGTCATTCCAGCCGACCTTTGGTAAAATGTACACCTTCTTCAACCTCAAGTGGGTTTACCTGAGTTCTGGTGCCATTTTCGAAGTCGGTTCCATTATCTGTGCTGCAGCCCCCAATTCGCCTGCCTTCATCATTGGCAGAGCTGTGGCTGGTGTGGGGGCAGCTGGCTTGTTCTGCGGCGGTATGATCATCATGACCCAGATTGTTGAAATGAGGAAACGGCCGTTGCTCCTGGGTATCGTGAGTAGCATGTATGGCGTGGCTTCAGTTATTGGCCCTTCGCTCGGAGGCATATTCACCCACTCGAAACGACTCACCTGGAGATTCTGTTTTTGGATCAATCTGCGTGAGTGACCCATATCATGGTCATGGTTGTACTAGCTAACTCTACTCAACAGCATTGGGAGCTTTGACGGGGTTTATCATTTGCTTCTACTACACAACATCCATGGGAGAAGCCCCAAACAAAAACTGCACGCTGAAGCAGAAAATCTCAAGTTTAGGACTGAAGAGCGCTGTCCTCTTATCCGCTACTTTGATCTGCCTATTCCTTGCGCTTCAGTGGGGAGGCACCGTCCACCCTTGGCGTGACTCCCGTGTGTGGGGTTGCTTGCTTGGCTTTGGGCTGCTGCTGATCATATTTGGTTACATACAAGTCCGCCAGAAGGAAGAGTATGACCACGCCCCCTTATTTCAGTCTTGAGCTCACCATTGGCAGTGCTCTAATACCGCTTCGTATCCTCTCTCAGAGGTCCGTACTCTTCGGCTGTATGTTTTCCGTTTTGCTCCAGGGCGGAATGATGACCCAGGCATATCACCTGCCGTTCTACTTTCAAGCTGTCAAGGGCACCGATCCTCAGACGTCGGGAATCAACATTCTTCCACATGGTGTCACGGTCACGGTCGCTACACTGATCAGCGGCACTCTCATGACCCTGTCCGGATACTATGTACCATTCATGTGGCTCGGATCAGCCATGTTCACCGTCAGCGGTGGTCTCCTGTACACATTGTCTCGGTCTAGTCCGATAAGGTCTTGGTTCGGCTACCAGGTACTTGCCGGCGGCGGATACGGAACGACAGTGCAGATCCCAGTCTTCGCCGTTCAAGTTGTCTTGAGCAAAGCAGACATTCCCCTTGGCACAACGATGGTAATCCTATCGCAAAGCTTGGGCGGATCCGTCGGTCTTGCCGTTGCTCAAAACGTCTTTCAGAACTCTCTTCATCAGCAGTTAAAGAAAATCGAGGGCCTGGATGTAACAGCGGTTGTGGCTGCTGGTGGGGTCGAGCTGGAGAAGATTGTGCCGTCAAGTTTGCTGGGCTTTGTCAGAAACGCTTTCCAGATCGCTGTTGCGAACGCGTTTCTAGTTTCGGTTGGTTTTGGCGGCGCGGCATTTTTGGTCAGTCTTAGGGTCGAACGAAAACGCATCAAGTCCAAAAGGGGTTAACGGCGGCCTTTTCAGAGAAGGTACATCGAGTCGTACATCACGGCCCTCAGGCTCACGTAGGTTGATAATGCTATGGTGGTGGAGTCAAAGAACCTCCCTACCTTTGTAACTATCTATCAAGAAATGAGACAGGATCTGTCATACCCGCCTCACCCAGAAGATCCGTCACGTTAAAGTCCATAGTTTCAAAGATCTCATCCCAAGCGTTGGAACCCATTTGCAGAATAAACTGGTCAGTCTCGAGCAAACCCCTAGCCTCTTGGTTTTCATTCGCGCTTGAGACTTGTCGAATCACGTTGCTCAGGTCGAGCTGCGCGCTGCTCGTCTGGTCACCGAGACGGAGCAATACGTCTAACAAGATGCCTCCCCGCCTGGCGATAGAACTCAAAGACTCTAAGCGGCCAAGCAATTCTCGACCAAGCTCGGCTACTTGTCGAAGCTCAACGTTATCATGTATAATTTCGTTGTCGCCTTTGAATAGGGTTGCGAGTATGAGAGTAATGCAGCAGGCCACAAGATGGGATGACACTGTCCACATGCTTTGACAAATGCGACAAAAAGAGTCATCAGGCCACGCCTGGAGGTCAAGAACACATTTCTTAGAGATGGCAATGCATGTGAACTAGTCGCCAGTTTGTTAGAAATCCTCGACTTTTTTTTTTTTTGGCTCAATGACACCCACTTACCCGTGTATACGCAAAATGTTTATCTTTGAAGCTCTGAAGAATGAAATGTCGGTGGATAGATAGGTACTAGCAAATAGTTGAGTTACATAGGGCAGATGACAAACACGATAACATGTAACAGACCTTATGAGCCATAGATAGCATGCTTATTGAGGCCAAATGTGAAACGTAGGACGGATAACTAGTCTCAGACGTGGGATGCCGAGACCCAGGTTTCAGAAACGACGGCATGCTCGCGTAGATTCGGTTCAGTTCTTGGTCGGCCCATAGAACTTGGTCATAGATTCTCCGTAACCCGTCTGGTTGATCTTTTGGATGGCCCTCGCTACACTTCCGATCTTGTTGCTTCCAGATAATGACAGCAACTGGCCACGTCAGTTGGGCCCTCCAGGCAGGATTCCTTGCTTTCTTACCCTTGGACAGAATATGTGTATAGCTGGATTGCGTGTAAATATCGTCTGGCTGGGATACAACCTCGGAATCACGAATCATGAGTGCTGGATCCTCGTGACAATTGAGAGGGAAGGGGGTGTTGAACTGTGTTGCGTGAATGAGGTAGGTATTCTGAAATGGTATCTGAAGCCAGTCTTGCCGGACCAGGAACCACCAGACCCTCTTCTTGACCTCGCGTTCTATCAGTGTTCGCACAATATTTTCCTCCGGCTGACCGTGATAGAAACTTGCAGGTTGATCTGGCCCCAGCCGGTGAATACTCAGGCACTGGGAAATCCTAATGGCAGCCGAGATGAGAACACAGGTGAAGTCAGACTGGTCTATGTTATGGGCGACCTGCATCAGGATGCAAACTGTTTGAAGGGAGTAGACTGTATGCTTGGCCATAAAGTTTGCCTTGAACAAACAGCTCACACTTTTGTCATATAAAACTCGAGCCGAATCGGCACTCGCTATACAACGTGTTAGCACTTGAGGGTATTAGCAGCCTCCTCGGGTCTGCAGTCTAGATATCCCATAATTCACCTGTGATACTTATCCCGAGTCCGGTAATGTCGCTTTCATCGGCATGGTGTAGTGTTGTCTACCGCCCAGTCAGTTATGGCCAAGACCAGAGAGCCATGTTAATACTTACGCAGAGGATAGCGTAATACAATGCGATCCAGGTCTCATCGCAAGTCGCTCGACTCCAATTAGATTCCAGCTCTTCAAGTAGGGTTGGCATATGAACCACGTTGTGCATCCATGCAATCCTCTCCCGATGATAGTTGAGCAAATCTTGAGCCTCTTTGAAAGATATGATAGTGTCCCATTTAGGATCCCAACACTGTTGCACAGGACTACTACTTGATACGAGTGATGGCTCATCAGGGGCAGAGTATGGCGGGCTTGGTCGGCACAGTATGTTTCGGCGACCATGAGTAAGAAACTCCAAAGTGGCGACAGTTTCGATATTCGGTAGAGAAGACGAACTCTCCGCATTCCGAGTTGGTTGATCTGCCTCCGATAAATACACAGCACGCTCGTCGCTAGTCTGGAGTCGTTGGCCGTGGTCACTGACGCCTTGGATGGAACTTAAGTCCCCAGCACCACCGACTAGCTTGGCCGTCTGGTTGTGGCGATTCTTGGACAATATGCGATCATGGCGCCTCGAAACCTTCTTGACTACTGCGACGGGTTCTCGGCGACAGGTTTGCGCTTGTCCTCGGTCGATGCATGAAGTGCACGGGATCGTCTTGGAGCATCTTGTTTTACGGCGGGTACAGTCCATGCAAGATAAGACTATCCTCTGGCTTCTTCGTTCCGCCGGCATTGTTGCTGCTGCTGATACTGTTCCTGTCGATAGGTGTTTATGGATTCACAATCGGCCATGAGGAAGGTTACGGAGGTGGAAAGACAATCCCCTATCGCCATTTTCTTACCCCGACAACAACCAGATAAGCTCAATTGACCAATCATATGCTAGTTTCTCATTCCGATGCCGGCTTCGGCCGTCTCCGCCCGCTGTAACTTGCCGTCGCCCCCCTCCGAAAACAGATCCCAAATACTGTCGTTATTACTCTAATGCGGGAAATCTTCTCTCTTCCGAGCCACCACCACTAAGAAAGTTCTGCAAGATTTAAAAGGTAGATAAATACTGATCCAGAGACTATTCTTCAAGTAGACGCAGCTGTTGCCTCAGCCGTAGATAGTTCCCCAACGGCCTTCTCCTGAGATGTACCATACGTATCGGCATATCTTCCAGAAATCCATTCTCCCACAGTAACTGGCCCGTACTTTGGTTCACCTTCATGACAATTGGAGAAACACTCCACAAGAAAGTCGGGGTTGCCAGAAAAGAAGAACGGGACGCTGAAACGCTGCTTTCCAGATTTGTTAATGACGCGGTGCAAGTTGGAAATGTATCGATCGTTGGTCCATCTCATCATCAAGTTTCCCAAATTGACAATGAGTGCTCCTCTGGTTGGCTGCACGTCCATCCATTGGGATTCAGCGCGGTCCCAGACTTGCAGTCCTCCAACCATGTCTTGCAGTAGAATGGTGATGGCGCCAAAGTCAGTGTGTGCGCCAATGCCTAGACCTTGGTGAGTTTGTGTAGATTTGGAAGCACCGAAACATACCTCTCTCCAACTCAGACGCATCAGGTGCTTGTGGGGGGTAATGCAGGAGTCTCAGAACAGCGATGGGAGTCTCGACAAACTCTGGAACCCAGTTGTCGTCAACTTCCAGCGTGCGGCACAGGACCCGGATCATCCTTTCGGCCAGCGAGCGCATTCTGCTGTGGTACTCGTCGATTATTTGCTGAAACTTGGCCGCATCCGGTACTTCTTGGGGGTATTTGTTGGGGCCTAAGCCGAACTTCTTGGCCACTACCTTGGGGTGGTCCTCCGGCAAATCAATGCCAAAGTAGTAGCCTTCTTTAAGGTCTCCTGCAGTTCTCTTCTCAAAATTTTGGGCTCGCAAGCGCTCATAGCCACGGTTGAAGCCATCCCTATCTGAGAGCTCATTTAGCTTGTGCATGCATGTGAGGCTCGCGTCTTTTCAGCCACTGCAGTCAGCCTACTTTTGTCGTATTTCTCTTTCACATGAAGCGGGAGCGAGAAGAAGTTCTGGCATTGTTCCAAGACATCATCAAGGAGCGGCTCTGGCACCCCGTGACCGACAAGTTGGAAGAAGCCATACGACCGGCAGGCCGCCTTGACTTTCTGCACGAGGTCTTGTTCCTCTGAACCAGTCACTATTATTATCATTGGCTTCCTCAAAGTCAATCCTATGACAAAAACTCACCAGAAAGATCAATAGTAGGGATTGGCATCGTGAAAGCGGAAGATAATAGGACGAGCCGGTCGAATGAGGCTTAAGGCGCTGTTAAAGAAATCTTGGCCTTGTACTTGAGAAGGGTGGCATACGCAATCATTGTTATATTCAACGGATAATGTGTCAACATCATTCGATTTTATAATCGCACAAGACTTTGTATCTCGGTCGTGTAATCTCGGCCGCGGGGAAAAGTTGCAGCAGGCAATGTCGGCCGAGATTTGCCCGTGGGGCGCCGAATCCCAGCCGAGGTCCCTGCCTTTGGCGGAAAAGGCTGAGATAAAAAGTAAAGAAAAAAGGGGATGAAATAAATAAGGCAACTAGGTTAAGGATAGAAAGATCACCAAAGTAATCGGACGAGGCAGGATATACAAAGAGGGACGATGTTGAATCGCCATAACAAAGCCAGCCGCAATACAACCATCAATTCTCCCCGCCCAGCCTCTAAACACAAACAGTTGCCCTGGCAAACAATTATTTCTAGACATTGCTCAATATCGTTTGTCGGTTATCTAGCAATCACCCTGTCCGTCGACGTTGCGACAAGCAGCCACTAAGCTCAGTCAGCCATGTTCAACTTGGTTCGCAATGGCAAACTTACATCCAATAACCGTACAAGCAGTACCGCAACTCGGCTGGCATCGGGAGCAGTAAAGTTCACGCTCAAAGACACAGTCTTGATACGCCTTCTGGTCACAGCGTTTCTGAACACCAGAGTTTCCAGTTGGAATCGCGTGTGCTGCTTCTGTAGCAAGCATTGCGGTGACAATCAAGGAGAGGACGTTGAACTGCATTTTGAGTAGATAATGAACAGTATTCACTCTTGTAGGCTTTGGGCTTGGATTTGGAGGTACTGAAGGATTGTGTGACAGTCTTTTCCAAGCGACTTTCCGCCATATTTATACCTTTGTACAAAGTATTGCCTGGCTCTCCCTTGTCTGTTCCTTATTCGACGACAGATATCATGGTACTCGTTGATCGACATGGCCGAATGAATCCACAGTAGAGATTGCTGCTGATCCATTGACTCGAACAGTCTATGACATCACTACATAGCTATCCGTCGAATGGTTTGATCACTTCCCGGGCAGCAAGGCAATGGAGCAGGGGAGAATACCAGTTCTAAATGCTCGAATCTGGGGAAAGTGCATACATCTTCGGTGTTGTCCAGAACGTGCATACAGTCGCGCCAATAGGAGCACATTCGCCGAAGGATCTTAGAATTAAAGATCGCCTTCGGACGTCAGTGGCGGAGTGGTGATGACCCCATGACTGCGCGACGGGCCGAAGCATTCGATGCTGCATTCAGCTTAATGGCTTGGTTAGATACCGCTCAGTCGCCCTAACTTGCCTATAATCTTAATCTGCTGTAGCTTAGCAAACTCTGGTTATCTGAATCAAATTGTTAGTATATGTAATTAACCCTTAATAAACAATCCTTGGTTCTGAAGTAATGATATGTATCTTTGTCACCCAACTCGCTGGATTTACCTGGAAGCATTTTCATAACCATGAGCAGCACCAGAAAACAAACCCCCAATTTCTGGACTAGAGGACGCTTCCGACTATTGGTAATCCCTTCGTTGGCGATCAACTTGCTAACTGCAGCGATTGGAAGAAGCTTTACGAACATGGCCATACATATGGAGCTGACTGTCGAGCGGAATAGACTATTGGTGATTGGCTCTTATTCCTAGAGATGCTCCTAAACTTTATGCGCGTCGTTCGTATTCAGTTGTGTAGGATCCCGACCCTGGACTAAGCTAATGCAAGATGACCCTCTGGCCTGGACGCCAGGAATCCTCAATGGCACAACCGAGCGTCCAGGGACTTATATCCATTCACAGCACCTGAGATATGCATGCCAGGTTGAACTGCATATGAAAGGTTTCTAAACTGACTCAGAAGTGTCGTTCAGGCGCCCTTGACTCGATTCGGGCTTCGGAGTCTGCAGTGACATCTCGTAATAACTATCTCGCTGGGGCCTACTAAGAGCAGGGACATTAGTCAAGACTGTTTATGCATATGCTGCTACTGGGTCATCTTACCTTGGAATTATCTTGCCGGGATAAAAGACGTTAAACATTGCCGCAACAACAAACATTAGCGCCGCGTCAAAGACGTAGAGATACGCCTCGCTGGACAACAGCGGACCATCGCTGCCCATGGCATACTCGGCGACTCTAAAGACTGACCTAATCATGATTAAGCAGCTTGCTACGTATAGGACCTGGAGGAATCTCCTCCAGGGAACATTGGTCGTGGAGCTGGTGGTGGTAGGAGAGGCGTTGATGCGATAATGAAAGACGCCAATGGCGATGATGAAGACGCCAAAGAAAACGATCTGGATAGCAAGACCGGCCACTATAACGTTTTCTCCGAGGCTAAGATCGTCTAGAGATTTGGCGCGGGCAAGAATAGCGCCACCTTGGACTCGGTTATTAATGGTCGCTTCTCTCCAAGTCTTGAATGATGCTCACCTGCGCCTTGAGTGACAAAGGACAATACGTCACCCAAAACAAACACTTTGGTTAGCCATCTCGGTCTAATCGGAGACAGGTTTCCTGCTTCTAGGAACTGGATCAGACGACCTAGAACCATGTAGACAGAAGCGGCGAGTAGGGCAGGGCCAAGGAGAAGGGTAAGGCTTTGGATGGTAAAGGATCGAGTCGTCCAGTTGGGAGATTCGTTCGCCGACAGAGCACGGCCTATAAATCCGAAGATTTCAACTAAACCCAGGATCAGAATTAGCTATCAGACGCCATCTAAGACGATGATGCTTGAAGCTTACAGCAACATCCGATCAAGAAGGGTATGAAGTACCAGGCCCGGAGCCTGGCGAGCTGGTAAAGGTGCACAGCCGATGTCAGACTAAATAGTGCGATAAAAATGCAAGCTGCTAGGAGAGAAGGGTCGTAGTGATAGAAAACAAATTCTCCGGGATCCTGGGTAGAACTCATGGTGTCGTGCTTGGGCTTTAGGTTGATAAGAATGGATGTCTTTTTCTCTTTAACGGTGGCGTAGTTCCGCTGTCGTGTGAATCAGAGTTGAACGGATGAACAAGCGATGGTAAATCCACTAGGAGAGGTTAGAAAAAAACAATGGCAATATATACTTCAGTCTTGAACCCTTCGTCGGGGTCGCCATCCCGAGTTGAGCATCGTTTACTTCGTATCGTGGCTGGGCGATGATTGAATGCGGACTAACCAACCCTGGCACAACTGATTAGTCCGCCAAAGGCTGCGGATAAGTTATGCATTCCAGATTACGTAGCCCGAGTAGCCAGGGGTCGTTAGCCCAAGTTTAAGTAGACGGTCCATCTCGAATTCCCGCCCCACCCCGCCATCCTTATTTATCCTCAGGTAGCCGGTCTAGACCTCGAGTGAGAAGGGAATCATCGTACAGATGGCAAGGATCGGGCACAAAAAATCTCGTAACGGTTGTTCCCGCTGCAAGCAAAGGAAGATCAAGGTAAAGCTGACGCCGAGCCCCTCCACTCCTCCCAACTAACAGGCCGGCAGTGCGACGAGAAGCGTCCTTGTGGTGCTTGCGTCAAGTGGGAGCTCTTCTGCAGCCTCAGCCTGCCGTCGCCTCCGGATCATGGACCGTCCAATGGCCCGGACAATCCGAATCCGAGACCCGGCAAGCAAGTTGTCCGCAGCCCGACTGCGACGGCCCGTCTCCAGCTCCCACTGATAGCACCGGGGCCATCTGTTCATGTGCCCAATCTTATCCCGGGCACGAGGCCTGAACTACAGCCAGGCTGGACTGCGGACCTGGGCTTGATGAACCACTACACGTCTCACACCTCAGCCACTTTGCCAGGGGCCTGTCATCGTGTGTGGGGGGTCGACATTCCCAGGGACGCTGTTGCACATCCTTTCCTCATGCACCAGATACTCGCTGTTTCAGCCTTTCACCTCGCCACCCTGGACAAGTCTAACAGACAGATGCACCTGTCAAGGGCCTTTCAGCACCAGCATCATACTATCTGTGGCATCACAGCCGAGGTTTCCAACGTCACGCCCAAAAACTGCCATGCGCTGTTCGCTGCCTCATCATTACTATTCATGGGTGCATTCGCTGCGTCTACCGCGACCACGGGTAAACCTCAAGTCGACGACATTCTAGGAGTCTTTTCCCTGGTTCGAGGTGTTGGCACCATCATGAATTTGTCCCAGCACGTCAGTAACGAAGGAATATTGAGAGAGTTCATGCAATGCAATGCTGAGTCCGGGAGCACGGGGCTGCTAGGGTTACTGTTAGAACAACTTCCGCGAATCTATGAGAACCTCAACGGAGACGGAGTTAACCATGAAGCAGAGGCTTCAGTCAAAGATGCCATCTTCGGGCTCGGAACGAGTACGGCAAAGGCCTCAGCCGCCACTCCCGAGCTGAATGTTGCTCTCATTTGGGCCATGACGGTTAAAGACGGGTTCCTGGCGCTTTTGCGTGCGCATGATCCGGCGGCTCTAGTGGTAGTAGCACATTACTGTACGGTACTTCACGCCGTGGGGTCGGACTTCTGGTTTATCAGGGGCTGGGGGGACCGCCTCATCACTACTATTGCTGCTTCTCTAGCGTCAGAATGGCAGACGGCAATCAAGTGGCCAGTGGATTATATAGCATCACGTATAGAGTCAGATTCACATTGAGTACTAGGCACAAGGCACGACGGCGAAGAATTCCACTGCGGTTTCAAATAGGCGGAGAATGATTATTACTCTGCATGGATAGCTAACGCGTAGAATATTATAAGAAGATAGAGGCAATCTAAAACTCACAGGTATGATCTTACACTAACCATCCAAACATACGTAGCTTCAGGCCATCTCCGCTTCCGTAATCCACCATGAGCCAAAGCCAACTCTCCTCAAGGTCGTCAATGCGGAGTTATGGCTTGACAGAAGGTAGGCAAACGGCTGACCAATCTTTGCTGCTCCATGTCGTGCCCGGTGGTCTCGTTCCGAGCTTCATGGCCCCCGTAAGTGGGACCCTTAGTGATGGTAAATCCGCCACAATCCCTTGCAGCCAATCAGAGTGTACACTGAATCCGAATCCGAAAATCGACATGGGTCCAGAGCCGGGGTTTCGGGCTCGTTATCCAGCCCGCCAGTTTCAAGCCAGCCGGGGAGAGCTTGATGGGTGAAACTCGCGATACCAACCACAAAGTTGAAGGGATCGATTGGAATACTCAAATACATGCAATCTACATCGTCCGTCGCAATGCCTCTCTGCACACCCAGTCTCCTCTTCCTTCCAACATCCCGCCGCTCCTTTAGCAACCATGCAAGCCTGGCAGTACACGTCCATCAAGAATACACTCGAGAGCTCTCTCGCCCTCAATGAGAACGCCACCCCGCCAGACGAAACATCACTCCCAAAAGAGCATGTCTTGGTCGAAGTGATCACGGCAGGCATCAACCCCGTCGAGTACAAATTACCGGAGACGCCCGTGTTCGGGAGGTTGATGGTTCAACCACCCGCCAGCCCTGGTCTTGACTTTTGCGGCCGTGTGAGGGCAACAAATTTCTCCACTACCTCTCTCAGACAAGACCAACTGGTCTTTGGCGCTCTGAGCATCGCCTCCAAATTCCCAAAGTTTGGAACCCTCGGCCAGATCATCGTCGTCCCCTCTTCACAACTCACAGCCCTCCCGCAAGGCGTCGCACCCGACGATGCTGCGGCGGTGGGCACTGCTGGACTGACGGCGCTCCAATCCCTTCCCCGGGATCTGATCAAGTCTGGATCAAGTATCTTTATCAACGGAGGCAGTGGAGGCGTGGGCTCCTTCACAGTTCAGTTCGCAAAGGCACTGGGAGCCACCGTCACGACAACCTGCTCGACGGCGAACGTGCAACTCTGCTGCAGCCTCGGGGCTGATGAGGTCATTGACTATCGAGCAGCCGATGTTGTCCAAGAGTTGAAGAAGAAGGGTCCAATTTTTGATCTTGCCATCGACAACGCTGGAACGCCGGCTGGCTTATACGAACAGAGTCGGCATTTCTTGAAGCCTGGCGGTACATTCATCCAGGTTGCCATGCAGAGCTCCATGCTTGTTATGCTCCGTAGGAGTCTCTTGCCGTCGTACTTGGGCGGTGGGCAGATGCCCTATCGAATGGTGAGGGTCAAGATCAACCGGGAAGACTTGGACCAGATCGGCCAATGGATCGCTCAAGGAAAGGTTCGAGTGTTGATTGACCAAAAGTTCGAGTGGAAGTATGCCCCAAAGGCATACGAGAAGCTAAGAAAGGGACGGACCACGGGGAAGATTGTGGTTCATGTTGGCCGCGTCTGAGATCCTATCAATGGGGTCTATGCGATAACATAATTTAGTTGGTATGTTGTATAATGATCCTTTTCTCTTAACCTTTATCCATCTGTTCCATACACTACTTTTGCCCATCAAAGACTCGGCCTTACATACACCTTGTTACATGAGCACGCAACATGAGTTCTGCTTCTTTGCTTGCTCTGCCTACAAGTCAGTTTCCATCCACAAACAAGGGCCACAAAGCAAGAAAAGCGGGAAATGGAGTAAGGCCTACGGTAGAACATCTTACTCTGGGCGCTCAAACCATCACTCTTTGCAACGAGATCGTCAATCTTCTCACCCCGCTGCAAAACGCTCTCAATCGTCTTATGCAAAACAATCTTTGTCTCGTCTAACTCCTTTTGGATCTTCAGAATACTATCGGCCTGTTGAGGGTCTTGATACTTCGTCAAGTATTCTTTCAACTCGGGGAATTCCAGCGTTGGCTCTCCGGTAGCCCAACTCGACCGGGGGTGCTTTGAGAGGAATTCATCGACTCTGGCGCAAAAATCAGTTACACGTTGTTGTTGCTAGACGTGGTTATAGGCGTACACCTTGGAGAGTAGCTGGTGGGCTACTAAGCTGGGATACTGATGATCAGAGATGATACTTCATTTAACAGAACTCTAGTCAGTAGAGCGAGAGGCTGAAAAGGGGCTTCACAGCGCTGGCCCCGGGATTTGGGTCCTAAGCACTCACACGCCGCACACGCCCTCGCTCCTCCTGAAAGTGTGGGCGGTGTAATCATGCTCCTCAACGTCTTGACGCTGTCCGGGCTGTGTTCTTTCGGCGACAGTCTTGGAAAGGACGGTCATAATTTCGCTATAGCTGTTGATAACGATGTGCTGTGAGCGATCTAGGTGAGGGTTAGTTTGGGGATCGGTTCAAATACCTATTTTTGGTGAACCGCGAGTAAGCCGATAGATCCTTTTCACAAACAAGCTCCACAGCCGGCTTGTCTTGGGTGCGGATGATCTAGAGATATGGTGAGAAGTTGTCGGTAATAGCAAGATAGCTGGGGTGCTTTACGCCGATATAGAATAGCTTCATATTTTCAGATATAGAAAAATAGGTGATTCTTGCTGCGGCCTTAGTGGAGTTTTGTCGATTTTAGAGGATAGAGGATGAAAAGGGGAAGTTTTGTCCAAGTACAACAGAAGACCAGGCTTCTTATAGATCAGTATTCGTCACGTGTTAGTTCACCCTCAGGGAAATACTATCTATAGGTCGGTAGGAAAGTTTGCCTGCTACCAGTATGCTTAGCTACATGGAAGATAGGCTAGATATATGAACAAAAAAGTATTAATGTGATTTACCTACTTAATGTAAAAAGCCATTAAAAGTACACGGCGAGCCTCAGAGCGATTCAGGTGACAGAAACCCTTGTCTCCGTTACGAAATCGACGAACCCGCCGGCGAGCCCGGAAGTGAGACCTCTCGTGGGTACCCTCAAAGCACCCAACTTGAGATGGAAAGACCATATGATGTAACATAGCGAATCTACCAAAGACTATCCAGAAATGCCCAAGCGATTGCCGTCAACTTTTCACTGGGTGTCTTTGTGGTACGTCACTTGATCTAGGCGTGCTACCAATACACGACTTTGGTAGACCTACTCCACTGTGGTTTGATCTCTTGAGATTAAGTGATATATCAGAGTGTGTCATAGCAGTACATACAAATTTGTGACGTCTCTGCCTGCGGCAGAAGAAGTCTATTAACGAATATACAAATTGCCAGCATAGCTTCTCTTACCGAAGGCAGAGACCAAACACCTTTGCTAATCCTCCTCCCGTCCATCTTTATTCCATTTTCAACGCTCATGGGCCGTCGAACCTTTACCATCCTCCCCCATTTCCTTTCCCAGCTGATCCCCCACTAAGCCCTCTTTCTTCCATATCGTTAGACGGCGACCTTTTNAAATTTGTGACGTCTCTGCCTGCGGCAGAAGAAGTCTATTAACGAATATACAAATTGCCAGCATAGCTTCTCTTACCGAAGGCAGAGACCAAACACCTTTGCTAATCCTCCTCCCGTCCATCTTTATTCCATTTTCAACGCTCATGGGCCGTCGAACCTTTACCATCCTCCCCCATTTCCTTTCCCAACTTTCCCCCCACCAAACCCTCTCTCGTCTATGTCATTAGACGTCGACCTTTTCCATCCTCCTCCATTTCCCTTGCCAACTTTCCCCCCACCCAGCCCTCTCTCGTCCAGGTCGTTAGAAGGCTTAAAGTAAGGATTAGTCACAAATTCTTGGCCGCTCTGCAGTTACTCACCACGGCGGCAGCTAAACTTAGTCCAATAGCAGGCAGGACGACGAAGAGCAATCTAGTGATCGACACCATGATGTTTGGGAGAATTGGAGAACTTAAATGGATAACTTCAAGTTTTGAAGTTACTTGTGATGATGCAGCGTTGGAAGAATGGCTGGCCTGATGGTCTTGTGGACGGGACACCGTAGGGCAGGTACTGGCGCTTTTGTACCAAGAATTCCCGCAAAAACATGTCGCGATCACTTGAAAGGATTCGAAATGCCGACCCAACTAGCTCCAACAAAAACTCTCGACCGAATAGGATGCAAGGAACTTCTGCCATGTTACCACATGGAATGGCCAGGCATGAGACAGGGATCAGGTAGTTATTAGAATCCTACGGCGTGTCTAAGCCTCACTGATCAGCGAAATGGCTTGTTTTCAGTTACTCAATTGGTTCCCACTTATCCTAGCTGAACTCAAAACGGCCAATATTTCACGGGATGCTACTGTACGGTGGCTAGCGCATACCATAGCAGGCTGCGGGCAGACAGTGATAGGGTCAAAAGCACGCCATGCATAGAATCACTCTCCGACTCAAGCATGTGTTGCTGTCCTCGGGACGGGAGGTATTGTCTGTAGCCAAGGTGTAAAAACAACATAGCATTAGTCCCTATCTACATGACAATTGCCTTTACGCCCTGGCTCGCTCAAGCATCATGTAAGGTCGTGCCTCACACAGGCAAAGCCATGCCTTCACAGTCGAACTGAATTGTGGAAGGTGGTAGCGATATTCAAGGGATGCAAATCGAAGGAATAGTGTGTGGACTGTTGGTCTAGGCCGCAGTTATTACGCCTGACTCTTACTAAAACGATGAGAAAAGACCTCTGCCGGCTTAAGGAAGATCTATGATTTGCTATGGAAGTGCATGCTAAAACGGGATTATAAGACTCCGTGAGGTTGCAGCGTAGCATCAAGGATCTTCACTGTTCCATTACAGCCTTACAGGACCGGCGTAACTTCTTCAGGAAACACCTGCATCGCAACAAGCTAATTTAGACCAAAATACTCTAATATGAAATATTATTGGTTAATTTACGACGGCCCATATCCTGACCTTTCAGCCGCACCCCGTTGACCTTTTTCCCTCGAAGCTGCCGTAATGCTTAATAAAGGCGTGATATAATACGTGCCGAAAAGCCAGGATACTTCCCCCGCGTTCGCAGACTCGCCCCGACCCGAGATCGTCTCGGGTTTCTGTAACCTTACCACACCTCACGTGGCCGCCTTTTCTTCACGGGTTGCCATCCGCTGCACCGGGTGCGGCTGAACCGTCGAGAAGTGGGGGTCAAAGAGAATCGGGTCGAGTGAAGGAAAAGATATTTGTAGAGGATGCGACAAGACCGGGTATCAGGTAAGAACATGTCTGAGCGTTGCGGTAGTGTCTAAGGGAGGGTACAGTGAGTAGTGAGCCGTCCCCTCTTCGAGCTTCTCTTCAAGGCCAGCAACCCGCCTGTTCTAAATGGCCACCTTTATCTCCAAAACTTGTAACCTAAACGTAGCGACGAGTCTGCGTCGAGATTCGCCTAGCATAACACTCAGGGCATCTAACAAATCTACGGCGACAGGACAAACAGGATCAGGGATGACAACTATATCGTCCTTTCCGGATCTCACCGTTATCGTTTCAATATCATCGACAAGGCCCACCACTCCCGCAAGTATCATTCTGCATAGTAACTCACCAGAATGGCTTTGCACAGTATTAAGTCGTGGAGGTTGTTGTCAGTAACTCTTCTTTCGATATATATCTTCAACTTTTTTAAACTGTTCAAGTTCCTTCAATCCGTAGAAAGCACTCCTATGAATCTCCTCTCATCCAAATAGCTATCCCTGTAAAAACACTACCTCAACTCCACACATCCTCGAACCAACGGTTACCCTTCTTTTGCTCCGAGCGCCAATTATCCGCCTGAGCATCAGACCAGTCATTCTTCTTTTTGATAGCCTCGGCCAAAACATTCTCAACCTCCTTCGCCATAGTGGCTGCTCCACAAACGTAGAAAGCAGCATCTTGGTCACACAGCAGACCGAGAACATCTTCATAGCGCCGTTGAACCATGTCTTGGACATATGTCTTGTGTCCTCCGGCACGTGAAAAGGCGGGCACCAGCTCGAGCTTATCTGCGAGCGGGCCGGCGGCAGTCTCCTTGAATTCTTGGGAGTACAAGTAATCAGATTCATTCTGACAACCAAAGAACAAGATCATCTTTCCAACTTCTCGTCCTATAGACGCCAGTCGTGCACGTTCCTGCACGAAGGCTCGGAACGGCGCAATCCCGGTCCCAGCTGCTACCATGACTAAAGGAGTTGCGGAGTTTGTGGGTAACTTGAAGGTGGATGGTCGAATTTGGATCTGCAAGGTTGATTGAATGGCGGCGGCATCTTCACTTGCCGTGGGTTTCGCAAGGAAAGAGCTCGTGACGCCAGGGATCACGACATCTGGCTGACCGGTCAAGGTAGATGGCTTGACGGAGACTGTAAGGGTGGCATGGCGGGGAGAAGTGATTCTTGAGCTCGAGATGGAGTAGAGTCGTGGCTGCATCGTCGGCAGAGAGTCGATGACAAAGGAGAGAGGAAGGTCCTTCCAGGAAGTGGAGGAGTCAAAGGAAGAAGCATATGCCAGAAGTCGAGAGAATGTTAGATAATTGGCTGTCAAAAAAGCTGCATATGTTTCTCTATCCTTGCTGATAGCCTGGAGCTCCTTCCTGGCGATACTACTAGGTGTAACTAGAGCCAAAGATAGAACCGTCTCTCGGGGGACAGGGCTGCAGATTTCCAAGTAATAGCGGAAGAGTGCTTCAATAGTTGTGATAGCGGGGACCTTGGAATCGTCGTGACCAGATTTGGGACTGATTCGAATAGGGTTGGATCGCCTGGACTCTAGTCCCAGAATATGGATCAGAGCATTAACCTCTTCCGTCGCGTTCCTCGGCCAGACAGCAATATGATCGCCCGTCTTATACTTCACTTTAGCGTGTGCTGTCAAGTCAAGCTTGACTTCTATGCAAGATCGACCTGGTTCGGCATATTCTGCCAGCTCTGTACGTGCAATAACTGGGGCCTGGACGATGTCTCCATTGGCGGCTCCAACCTTGGAAGTGGTCTTGCGGAAGGGATTGCCAACCTGAAGCTCGCTCAAAGGAATATTTTCTCCCTCAATAACGTCAACTTGAGGCTCATATGTAGCTTCAGCTTCGGAAAGACCACGATCCGCAGCCAAGGCGGACAGGAGCTTCTCTTTCCACTCCATAAAGTCCTCCTCGGTTGTGCGGGTGGCTTCGTCTCCTTTGCCTGTGGGCACAAGCAGAGAAGCACCAAACTTGGTCAGTGCTGCGACCACTTCGTTGATAGTCATGTTGAAGTATCGGTAGTTGGAATTTCCGCAGCCGAACGCAGCGAACTTCAAGTGGCCAAGGCTCACACTAAATGCAGAATGAGTCCAAGAGACAAAGTCCTGAGCATTGTCACTGGGGTCTCCTTCTCCGTATGTGGACATGATAAAGATTGCGAGCGTAGTGCTCGGAATTTGGGTAATGGACTTGGCATCATAGTCGGACAAGTCAGCGACTACAGCGTTGAGCTTGTATCGCTGATGGGCTTCTCTGGCTAGTCGCTGGGCGAAACCCTCGGCAGTGCCTGACTGAGAGCCCCAAAAGACGACCAAGTCGGCGTTTCTCTCTTTAATAAGATCCGCAACATTCCGTGATCGTTTTGTTGTTTCGACATCAGAACCGGCAGCAACTTGTGGGCGCTTGAACCACATATGATAGTATGGGTCTTTCTGAGGTAAGATGCTGCCCTTGTTTATCACAAAGGCAGAGCCTAAGAGAACAAGAGGTAAGAGGAAGTAGTCATCATGACTGAGGTTCTTGGAAAGCGACTCAATAGCAACAGTCAGGACCTGAGTGCTAGTGGTGTTGAAGGCCGCCATGGCGAAGAATGAATGGAGAAGAACAACGCTAAACAAAAAGTCAGCGGTTAACCAAATTCCCATTGAGAAATCTTGAACTAGAAATGTCGCGGTTGAGTTGATATAAAAAATACATATTAGCCAGAAAACACACAACTACGATCTATCTCCGCGTGAGGTTGAGGACAGAGGCAAGAGGACCCATTCCCGAAGAGGAAGTAGTTCGCCGAGGTCATAACCTGGGCGTCATAAGTCTCGCGGGCGCATGGTAGCGGAAGGCTTACCGAGGCACGTCACATCCAAAACAGGTAAAGTTTCGCCGAACCCGACGCCTCCAACTTGGCTAGCCAAAACGCTCTCCAACACGATCGATCGCCCTTGGTATGCAGGAATATGGCAAAAGGGTGTGGGCAGTGTATCAAATGACCGCCGTTGCGAGGAACCAAATCGCCCAAAGTTTCCATAAAAAGCTAATTGGGGTTCTACGTGAATCAAGGCCAAGTTCGAGAACTGATAAAAGGCCTCGGGAATCGGCGAAAATTACCATGGTAAGAAAAACCTTAGCTTCTTCTCCACGACTTGTCTCCCCACTGACCACGATGTCCAATAGTAATAACTGTGTTGCACGTCGAGAATCATATTCTCCCACTTCAAATGGTATCTTGGCGAAGTCGGTATTCTTCCCCGCACTACTATCACTTATGCTATCATCGGTCTCAATTGGGCTCCACGCCAGTCAAGTATAAGAGTTCGACTCGACTAGTCCCAGTTTCAGCAAGCGAATACATCCAGCATCACCTTTTTTCTTTCTACCTTTAGTCTTGTTCAAGTGTTTTAATCTGGGCCTGGCTCGTTATCCATCATGCTAGGTTACCTAGCTCTAGGCGTTGTGCTGACGCTCGCCGTCGCCTACTTGATCATCAAGCCTATCGTCTACTACTTCTTGGACCCGAAGGGTCTTCGAAAGTATCCCAACTACGCATTCCTCTCTGGTTTAACAGACCTTCGTCACTGTTACCTCTCTTCTCAAGGATTCCGATCCAGGGATTTGTATGAGGCCCACAAGAAGACTGGCGAACCTATCCTCAGAATTGGCCCCAACTCATTGTCGTTCGGTGACACTCGGGCCATCAAGCAAATTTACGGCCATGGCACAAAATGCATCAAGGATGACAACTACGTCGTCCTTTCCGGATCTCACCGTCACCTTTTTGACGTTGTCGACAAGGCCGATCACTCCCGTAAGCGACGTCTACTCTCGGCGGCTTTTGCCATCAAGAATCTCGAGAAGTGGGAGTACAAGGTTGCATACTCCGCCGAACGACTCTTCAGGGCATTCGACAAGAAGTGCACTTCTCCCTTGAAAGGCTCGATTCCCGATCCTCAAGATGTCAACCTCGACTTCAACCACTGGATCAACCTCTGGACCATCGAGGCCATCAATTATATCACCCTCTCTGCCAAGATGGATCTCCTCGACACGGGCACCGATGAAGTTTCTGCCGAGAAACGCGATGGCACCATGTACCGCGGTCGATACCGACATGCCCAGAATCAGACTTCTCTAGCTCAGTCAGTTTTTGTCTGGGACTACAAGCTCTGGCCATGGGTTGAGTGGCTTTCCAAGGCTATCCCGTCTAGGTATCAGGAAATCTGGAAGGACGGCGAGGCTTGGGATGACATCTACTACCACGCTGCCGCAGAGCGACTTAGACGGTACGAGGCTGGCGAGAAGCTCGATGACTTCTTTTCATGTCTCATGGAGGACAAGACGGGAAGCCCCAATAACCTCGAATGGGGCGAGATCGTGTCCGAGATTGGTGCAATCATCAACGCCGGTGCAGACACCACAGCTATTGCACTGACACAAACTCTGGAGCTACTATGCAAACACCCCCAGCATATGGATCGTCTACGCCAAGAAATCGACAGCGTTTTAGAGCCCGACGAAGTCATCGCGCCATACGACAAGGTCAAGGACCTCCCTTTCCTGCGCGCCTGTATCGATGAGTGTCTCCGAATCATCCCGCCCACATCTGCGGGGCTTCCTCGCCGAACACCTGCTGAAGGTGCCCAGATCTTGGACGAGTGGATCGCTGGAGACACCAGCGTCAACATGACCATCTACGCCGCGCACCGAGATCCCAAGATTTTTCCAGACCCTGAGACGTATAACCCCGTGCGCTGGATGGATATTGAGGAGCGCAAACGTATGGAGCCGCTCTTTGTTCCTTTTTCGACCGGAGCCCGAGGGTGCATCGGCCGAAATATATCATACCTAGAGCAGATCATGGTCCTGGCCTCCCTGGTGCACCGCTATGAGTTTGCTCTGCCTACTCCTGATTTTAAGATGGAGAGACGCGAAGCTTTCAATATTATTTGTGGTCCCCTGCCCATCAAAATTTGGCGACGAGAGATATCGTGAGGAAACGGACATGTGATAGACAGTTTCGGTACATAGACGTGTTCTAAAAGAGCGTTAATAGTGCAGAATCGATCTCTGTGTTTCAAGTTCAGTCATCTTCAACTCTGCGGCAATTGGATCCCGTAGCCTCGGCTTTATAGATATCGCGAGCATAGAATTTGGTGTTGAGAGAGTCTGGCTCAGGGTTAAAGAGCTTCTCCGCTTCCACCTTGCATTTTGGCGTCCGTCTTCTGCGATTATGTCAGCAAAACAGCCAATCAGAGACATGATCTGCTATCACAAGGGGCACGTACCACTGCTAATTTGCTGGTTTCAGATAGGGGTACTGGCATTTCCACCTTCGCGTGTCGATCGTGGCTGTCTCCGTCTGTTGTCTGTAGTTCCTCTCTGACCTCATGCTGAGACAGCGGAACCCGCCATCATGCTATCATCGAGCGGCCTCGCCGCGCCTCTCATCATCTCATTGTTGACAGTTCAGGGACTTGCCCAGGCCCTAGACAAGACCATTGTCGGCTGCGACGAGGTCCAATGCCCCGTGGAGAATGGTGAACCTCACTGCAAAGTGCGG
Source organism: Fusarium sp. JS1030 (assembly GCA_000966855.1). Lineage (NCBI taxonomy): Eukaryota > Fungi > Ascomycota > Sordariomycetes > Hypocreales > Nectriaceae > Fusarium > Fusarium sp. JS1030. The sequence continues at coordinate 127,604 of JWIW01000077.1, read as the reverse complement.
AATGACACATTCACGAACATCGGGCTGACCCGTATCCCGGATGTCCCCGAGTCACTGAATGACTTCTCCATCGTAAAGGGGATCAACATCTCTGGCCCCAACGACGACACCTACATCAATATCTACTATCTGGGGACCCCACAAAACGCGTCGCTGGACGATCTTTACGGGTGCGTCGCCAAGTTCGACCCACCCGCGAAGAAGTTCCCGGAGAACGGCAATGGCACTTGCTCCGACGTTATCGAGCCAGCTTGCATCGACGCTCTCCAAGAGCTTGCTGCCAAGGTTTCTCACACGTACTTTGAGGGCGTCTGCGAAATTCTTCAGGAAGAACTAGAAAACAGCGACATCGAAGCGTGTCAGAACATGACCGGCCCAGGAATGGGGATCGAACCCCGAGGCATCCACACCGTCAAGCTCTCCAACCTCACAAACATTGAGGGCAAGGCCAACTCCACCAGCGATTGTTGGCCCATTCTGCCCAAATCGGCCAACCTGGCGCCAATCTTTTGGGACAGTGTAGGATGGGATGTAAGAAGTTCCAATCCATTTTTGATAGTGCAAACGCTGACTCTAGCCTTTGAACCAGGGAGGACCGAGTCTGCAAACCGGGTATGATGAGCTGCACGGCATCGCTCCACTGCTCACTGTCTTTATGAAAAAGGCCAACACCAAGAGTATTGTCAACAAGACTGTTTCACGGATGAGCTGTATCAAGATCAACAGTACTTGGACTGGTGAGCCGCAGCTTGATGGAGCATCGCGGTCTGCTATCAGTGCATTTGCTGTCCTCGGCGCATTTGTCGCGTCTATGTTAATGCTGTAGTATTAGATGAGTAGGAAATAGAAATTGTAATAGATAAGACTTTTCCGCTGCTGAGGAGAGTTTGTGTGTTGTGATGGTGGACTTTCAATTTCGTCTTGTCAAAAATTATAGACGTCAGAATACCTAGGGCAAACATTATTCCTTGAAACACATTTTCCTCGAGAGGGAAGAATAACGTACCGGCATCAAGTATTCTGCAATAATGAATTTAACTATCCGATATCAGGCCGTCTCAAGCTTTTATTTTAATGTGCCTCGTTAAATAGAAGTGTTCCCCTATCTCTCCCGGGTAGCCCAGCCATTCCGCTAATCGGAATCGGCCCACGTCCGACTCTCGGAGCGGGGCCGCCCACTCTGTCCTCGGCTCTAGCCAATGCCATTGAAGGTAATGAGACATTTGGAAGATGGCATAGAGGGGTCATCGCTTGATCACAAACACCAACTGTTCACGAGTGTACTCTATTATCGCAAAGGACTATGGCTATCTACCACGTCGGCAAGTTCTAGTTAAAAAGTTGTGATCTTGGAACCGACAATTGACACTTCACAGTCCTCTTCAAGCTGAAGCCCAATGTTCCCCAGCAGACCATCGATGAGATGCGCGATGCTGGCAAGGCAATGGTCGGCGTCGTCCCCGGCTTGAGATCCTTCGAGTTTGGCCCTCCGCTGGCGAGCACTGCGCACCGTGCTCAAGGCTTCGACTTGGGTTTGATTGCCATCCTCAACACTGAGGCCGATGCCCTCGCCTACGGTCCGCACCCGGCCCACCAAGCGTAAGTCCCGCATCGTCTTGGATTAATGGAATACAAACTCATGTGCGGCATATAGGGTTAATAAGATTCGGGAAGAGATCGCTGCAGAGACGTTGGCGTATGACCTGGAAGTACCGGATGCGGCTTAGGCTTTAGTTACAGTATCTAAGAACTACTGCTTTTACTTTACAGTTCATCTCCATATCAGGTGATGTTCATAAATTTCGGTGAACCTCACATCTAGGTAATGTATTGGCTCGGTGTTTTCCCGTTCTGGTTTGTGTGGGTGGGTTGGCAGAAAACTCACAGGTAAGTGAAGCGTTGGGAGCACTTGATGACTGAGTCCAGCCTTACGTGTGAACAGGTAGGGAACAATCAGGTCCGTGCCTAATAAATGATATCATCTGTGCAAAGCGGAGACAGCATCTTCTTTCCGGGCACTTGTCGCTGATGGTAGCTAAGGCCGGGACTGTAGGAACAAGAGAAGGAGAGACAGAATCCTTTGCGACGGAAGCCCATGAATTATGCCACAGCCAGGTGAGCATGAATCTAATTATCGTATCATTAGCCTAATAACCTGTAGGTGATTTGATGAATGCAATTTCAATGAGGCCCAGGTACTGGACTGAATCATCCATGTAGATGGCATGTGATGGAACCATCATGCAGCACTCAGATGCAGCCTCTTCCAGCACTGATGAAAGATGAATACGAAAAAGGCGTAGTCCAGGCTCCAGGTCAAAATTATTCATCTTTTAATAATGCAGCAGGAAAATCACGTAAGTGAAATGGGGCCTCAACAGTATATCGAGCTCGTCCGCCGCGACGGACGAGTCGCTATTACGGACTTTTGCACTTGTCCGGCTGACTACTGACCCACGAAATTTCATCAGCACTCGACGATGATTATCAAGCATGCTATATGTTTTTCTATGCGGAGTAGTCATCAAGTTGGCAACATAGGGGTGATGTTGCTGTGTAGTGTAGACGGCATGGTCAATGATGAGTGCTATGAATTGCTATATAAGGAGCTATGAGGACATCACGAGTTCTCTTAAACAATCAAGCCAGCCTCTCCAACTCAATTAAGCGTCTGAATACCACGAAAGTCTCTCTCAGCAACGAATCGGAACATCATGTCTGGCTTGAAGCCCATCGTCGTCTACAAATCCGGCCCCAGCCCGAATCCCTGGAAGGTTATCCTGGTCCTCGAAGCACTCGAAATTCCATATGAAATTATCGAGATTGGCTTCTTTGACGTCAAGAAGGAACCTCTCATCTCCCTGAACCCCAATGGTCGTGTTCCAGCAATCCGAGACCCAAACAAGGATATCGTCCTCTGGGAGGTGCGTACCCGCTCGAAGAAATGCGGCGGGGTGTGACCTAACCTTTGAATTAATAGTCTGGTGCTATTGTCGACTACCTTATTGATGTCTACGACAAGAACGCCGTGCTGCATTATACCACTTCGCCTCAGAAGTACCTGACGCGATGCTGGGAGCACTTCCAGATGAGTGGCCAGGGTCCACCTTTCGGCCAGAAGCGCTGGTTCGAGGTGATGCACCCAGAGCGCATTCCCTCAGCGGTCGAACGCTTCTCGGATGAAATCAAGCGCGTGACCGGAGTCATCGACTCGCACCTGGAGAAGCAGGGCACCGACTACCTGGTCGGCAACCAGGTCACCTACGCCGATCTCATGTTTATCCCATACGCTGTGGGCTTGAAGACCATTACGGCTCCTGAAATCGACACTTCCGTCTGGAAGCACTACACTGCCTGGTTGGAGCGATTGAGCAAGCGACCTGCTGTGGCTAAGGTCCTTGCTGTCTGGGAGGCTGAGGTGGAGAAGTTGATTAAGCAGGGGTGAACACGGATGGGCTTTGTGGTGCACCGACTATTGGAGGGCTGTGGACATGTGTGGGAACTTGAAACGCTTTTTTGTACGTGTAGATCTCAGTATACTAGGCCCTGAGTTGAGGTCCTGCAGCCGCTTCGGATGTTGAAACAAGCATACACAGACATTAATATTTTGGATTCTTTCACTTTGGCGAATCATGACGCATCCCTCAGTCGATTGCTCCTATAGAGCCCTCAATTTATTGGGAACTAGTCTTTTTATTGCTCCTACCTACCTATAAACTCTATGTTACCGTCACCCAACGAGTGCGAGGTCACCCTCGGACTCTCCAGCCTCACCCATGTCATCAGCTATCTCTCAGGTTTTAGATTAAGCGTGGCCAGTTATAAACCCTGGTTCGGAGACATATTGCAGTTAAAAACTAGCCCGTTGTGGCATACCATTCGACCGGGCCAGGATGTTGAATCCTACCATTGACGATGCACGACAGCTCAGCCCCAGCGATCAACGCAACACAGCCGCATCCTACGAAACGCGTCCTACAACTCAGCCTTATTAGCAATGGTGCTCCCACTTGCTTGTTTCAAAAGTAATACGCTGGACGTATTTTAGGACCTGACGCTAAAATACAGCATTTTCTATCCTGCCTTTTTATTCATCTTTTCTAATCAATACATCGATTTATGGCAGTTGGCAGAGAGCTGGAACCTCTCTGATGCCTTGGAAATGTCTCAACATCCATATCCAGGAAACATTCGCCGAACCCCGACCCAGTCTACCTACGACAGATTACCGACAGGCGAGATCGTACCACCGTCCCCGCTTTCATCCCGAAATTCTCCAAGACCGCCATCGGAAGTCAGCTTAGACGATCTGAGCCCGATACACGACACGCGCGATGCAGACGTAACCGACACTACAGCGCGTGGCTCGAGGGGTCAGTATTCAGCTAGTACGCCCATGGGAGATAGTTGGCATCGCTCGAGACCATACCTCAACTCCGAAAACCCGCTCCTCGACGTACCACTGGGTACCCATACCTCAGATAGACAAGATCTCAAGGTTCCAGATCAGGCGGTCAAGGGTTTGCCACCGAGCGAGAATACCAACTCTGGTCGCCCTAGGGCTCCGGCATGGAGACTATGGCTTTACAGCTGGTGGCCAGAACTATCTTGTGCCATAATTAGCATTGCGTCGCTAATAGGCCTAATTGTGGTTCTGCGAGACGTCAACGGGAAAAGCCTCCCCGACTGGCCGCTCGGGTTAACCCTCAATACCTTGATTGCCTTTCTGTCTACAGTCTGTCGGGCAGCGTTCATCATCATGATAGCAGAGGGCCTCTCGCAGTTGAAATGGCTTCACTTTCGGCAAGGTACACCCCTGACCCATTTCCAGATTTTTGATGATGCAAGCCGAGGGCCTTGGGGAAGTATCAGATTAATGACCGTCATGGAATGTTGGTAAGTCAATAGTTTCCTTGAGATAAGGTCTAGCTGATGAATTCTTCTGCCAGGCCAGTTGGGCTGCTTCCTGCAGTTGTGCTCGTCTCGGCCTTGTTGACATCTACTCTCACTCAATCTGTCGTGTCGTACCCAACGCGACTAGCCCTTGTCCCTGGGAACCCGAATGCGACTGCATCTCGAGCTGGCCAGTATTTCTGGAACACTGCAAATACATTCTCTCAGAGTGAGTTCACCTACAGCCACCCGAGACCCTTATTTCTGACCGGTTTGTCATAGTGCAACATACGAGCTGGGTTGAGCAGCACATCTACCAAGGACTCAATCAGCCGTACATGGAAGAATTGGAACTTGATACGCCAAAATGCACAACTAGTGAATGCAGATGGAAGCCATTCAGCTCGCTCGCCATCTGTGGGACGGCCTGGAACGTGACCGAGCTTCTGAAAATTGATAAACAGGGTGGACGGGCCATGAACGCTTCGCTTCCCAATGGTGCATTCCTGGACCTGAGTGTCAACCACATGACCCTGGTCGGCCTCCGCAGCGGCTATCAATCGGTATCATTTACCAACGACTCCGATATTGCGGCACCCGCGCTCTTCAACTACTTTGTGTTCTATGCTACCGGTTCCGACCAAGTCATCGGAGCGGCGGAACTTCTGCTTCACTTCTGTTCCCGCCAGTACGATGCCTCTGTCTCAGGCAATATTGCATCTCAGGAGGTTCTCAAGTCGAGCATCGAGGTAGTTCATGAGCCAACAGAAGTTGCCGGATGGGGTGAGTTGAACATTACGGCTGTCAAGGATCCCAATGATCCAAACAAGAGATTTCCCTTTGGCGGAACCGGGGTGGATATCATGCGAACAACGCTAGGACGTGCCATGAACGGCACCTACGGCAGGATCACCCCCAATTCTGACTCCGAAGGATCTGCACCAGCTCGATTTAGCAGTGGCTTCGAGTATGCATCCGTTGCTTTGGAGAGCGCAGGCAGAGCCAATGTTTCGGAAGATGTTGTCTTGCGGGAGGTGATGGGCAACATTACTGGAAACATCGCAACCAGCTTGACGAATTCGTGAGTTACCTACGTCATATCGTTGAACATAAAATTAATGGCATCTGCATAGACTCAATAGCGAATTCTTTGATGTTTTGGGTGAGACGTTGGGTCCCGAAACCTTCGTGACGGTTCGATGGGCATGGTTGGCACTTATCGCCTCTCAGGTTGTGCTATCCATAACATTTTTGGTCATCGTCATGATTCAGACAAGTCGAGCTGGAATCGCCGTCGTCAAGGGCTCTTCGTTGTCAGTGCTGTTTGCTATCAGCGCTGACGATAAAGCACGGCTGGAGAGAGGACTCGGTGACCAGAAGCATCAAGGAGACTTTGGGCGAGCCGCGAAGGACGGGTTTGGCATTGTGGGAAATTTCAAAATGGCCGAACGGGGCTGGACACTTAGGAACACATAGCTTGCAGGAAAAGACTAGACAGAACACAAATGTCCAATTCCTTGACACTTACTTTTCCTCGTTATCACCGCCCTCGACGACGCCGATCACCGTCTAAATAAAAGAATGGATAAATCCTCAGAGGAGTTAGCAGACGTGATCTAAACTTGAACTAGTAAAGGCGGGGTAAGTGCTGCTCTTTACGGTTAGTTCCTCTCGATAAAACAATTTCCTAATTCGATAGTCCGCCTCTCCGACATCATCCCCAAGCCACCACGAGTGTGCCTTGGCTCAGCCTTGCCTTCAATCCTCTCATCCTAAATCGGGCCATTCCTACTCTATTTGACTTCCTCGACCCGCTCCGTCCGCGCGCATACACTCTAGTTGTCATGGGAAATGCAGAGTCGCATCCTAGACACCGGCATCTCCGTTGTCTATGAGCCAGAGAACTGCTCTCCAGTTGTCGAGTGAGTTCGGCCATGTGACGCTCGAGCAGAAGCTGACCTCGAGTGCCAAGCATCGTACTCGTCCATGGCTTGAAAGGGCACCCATATAAGACATGGACCAGCGTACCCAAGCCTACTGAATCGCCTGCACACCCCCGATCTCAGACATCAGATCATATCAGGGCACGGAAGAAGCATGTGTTCCACCGTGTGGTTTCCCGGTTTAGCCGGAGGCCAACAGAACCAGCCGCCTCTGAGCCAAATGAAGAATCTCAGCCCAACTCCCATCAACTCTTCTGGCCGGCGGATTTTCTTGCCTCCGAATGCCCAAATGCGCGCATCCTCACTTATGGGTACGACAGTAAGATTACGAAATACATGAAGGAGCCTATAAACAAAAACAGTATTCTTTCGCATAGCAGGGATCTTCTCTTTTCCCTCTGTCGGGAAAGAGTAATGGAATGTCCCGTGATATTCATTGCGCATAGTCTTGGCGGTATTATTGTCAAAGAAGTGGGTTGAAACTGACCGTATCTCCGTTTGAGCCTTGATCATTGACCACTCGTCTAGATGCTCGCTAGGTCGTCAACATCAACGGAAACAAAGCTCAGGAATATCGTCGAATCAACCGCGGCAGTCATATTTCTTGGCACACCGCATCGAGGAAGCCCGGATCTCGCAGCCCTTGGCGAGTGGGTGCGATCTGCCGTCAGTACCTTGCGTATGGAGACAACATCCGCTATTCTCGACGCACTCGGTTTGAAGACTACGGATCTCGAGCGGGCGCAAGAAGCATTCTCGGAAATTTGGACAAAATATGACTTTCGCGTCAAGACTTTTCAAGAAGGCCTGGGTCTCACTGGCATCAACCTAGGCGTGCTTGGAAACAAGGTCGTCCCTGATTATTCGTCTTCAATCGGGGATTATCGAGAACATGCCGAGACTCTACAGGCCAGTCACCTAGACATGTGTCGCTTTTCTGGCCCCAGTGACCCGAATTATCGCAAGCTTTCCGGAGAAGTCCATTCTATCTATTCGTCTATCGTCCAGCTACGGACTCTGCAGGCTACGCAGAGCGGGCCACAACGCGGCCGTGAATCCATCAGGAGCGCCCCCTCAACTAAAGGAATTGAATTAAACGAGTCTGAAAGGGCTTGCATCCAGTCGTTATGGTTCCCCAGCATCAATAGTCGACGCCAGAGCCTAGGGAATCCGGCTGAGCAGACTTGTCATTGGCTGATCGAGCACGACGCGTACCAGGACTGGCTCACCGGCCGAAATGAAAATAATCATTATGGGCTTGTTTGGTTGAAGGGAAAGCCCGGGGCTGGGAAATCTACCTTGATGAAAGATGCTTTCCGCAGGGCAAGCCTAGAACAAGAGAAGTCCGGTTACTGCACTGCAGCTTTCTTCTTTAGCGCCAAGGGGCATGAGTTTGAGCACTCGCCGATTGGTCTATTTCGCTCTCTACTACACCAACTTCTTCCTCAGCACAAAGAACAGCTCAGACTATTCACGGATATCTGGCAAGAAAGGAATCTAGAATGGGAAAGAGAAGGACAAGTGGATGCGCCGTGGCAAGAGACCGAGCTCGAATCCTTCTTTGAGTCCATGTTCACTCAGCACCCAGCGAAAAAGACCTTCATCTTCATCGACGCCCTTGACGAGTGCAACGACAACAGAATACGAGCTCAAGCTTATTTCTGGCGAAGAATCACTAAATCAGCTCACGCTGCCAGCGTTGACCTCAACGTTTGTCTTTCAAGCAGGCACTTTCCCTCGATCACCGTCAACCACTGTCCTGAGATCATCGTGGAGAACCACAACGGCCGCGACATTGCAACTTATGTGGAACAGAGATTCAAGCTTGGCATTGCAGCCCAAGAACCAAATTGGAAGCAACTGAGGAATGGCATCCTGAACAAATCTGCCGGAGTATTCTTGTGGGCAGTTCTGGTAGTGGACGAGGTTCTCCGGTATTGGGATGATGGAAAGGATCTGAGGTATTTGCTCAAGCAGCTTGATGTCCTTCCACAGCCGCTTGAGACCTTGTTTACTCAACTATTCTTAAGCTTGCGGCCTGAGGCAAGGCAGTTGACCGTGCGACTGTTCCAGTGGGCTATCCTAGCTACCAAGCCACTCCGCCTTTACGAGTGGCATCACATACTGGCGTTTATCAGACAGCCAACACCATCATCTCTGAACGAATGGCGCATGTCTGACAACTTCACCGGGACGGACGACCAGCTTGAGCGGCAGATTAGGAGCATATCTAAAGGCTTGGTGGAAGTCAAGAGGACTACGACCGACGAGCCACAAGACGAGATTATGGAAATGATGTCTGTCTTTGCCGGAGCTGGATCATTGAACCTTGAACAGGGCGAGAGCAGAGTCGTTCAAGTCATCCACGAGTCGGTCCGTGAGTTCTTCTTGCGGAGCAACGGCTTCTCAACCCTGGACCCGAGTCTTGAAGCTCATCCCATAGGCCAAGGCCATCTATCCATAATGTCCACATGTCTGGATTATTTGGATATTGCAGAGCTGGATGCCCTCGTTCAAGCGCGGAGTCGAGCCGAGAAAATAGATGGAGCTCAGCCTCGACAAATTGAGGCGGCGAGTTGTTCCTCCCCTTCCCTGTCCTCTGCCAATGTCGCAAGATCTCTTAGATCCGTGGATCTAAGAACAGGCAGACCTCTTCCTATTCGCACTCTCTCGTTGCATAGTGGCCATTCATCCAGCATGAAGCGAGATGATAGCCCTGCACCGCGTAGCCTGCGCCAGAATCTGGCCCGCGAAGCATGGCGAGCACAGAGAAACGTCGAGGCAACTACTATGTTTGAGACGCTGAGGGCATCCGATACGAAGCCTAATATTGACGTTGTTCAATGGGTAGCGACCAACGAGTCCGTTGCTGGCTCCCTCTCTAGCCCTATCAACACGCAACTCAGCCACAAGCATGTCGATTGCAGGCCGGTCCCAAGTTCTTGAAGACTACCCAGCTCTGTTATCCTACGCCACTTTTGAGTTATTCACCCATGCGCGGTTAGCCGAGGAAGATGGAGCCGATCCCCAGCCTATCATCAATCGCATACAAACGAAGCAGACATGGGAACGTTGGGCAACCCTCAGAGAAAACGTGCCGAAAGGAACAGCACTTATCCAATACGCCACTTTCGAAGGCCTAGATTCATGGGTCAACGCTATTGCTAGTAACCATATACCAGAAGCAGTAGCTCGAGCGGAACAGCTACGGCCTCAGCTCCTAACCTTAATGCGTAAGAAGCACCAGAATCAGCTAGACGCTTTAACGCATGCCTCTTTCGAAGACAACTTTGATCTTTTCTTTGAGAGGTTGATGGGCAAGTATTATGAAGGAGATGTGTCTCTCTTTGTGCAGCGGCCCTTTGACGATGTGTTGTTGGAGGTGATGGATATTTTGGACGAGGTTTTTGACAAATTCACGAGTGAGCTCCTCAAGGACGCTGACGAAACAACTGATGCCACGGTTTCAAGTCTTTTCCGACGATCTTCGCTCAGATTTTCCAGCTCAGCAATCGAGGACTCGCCAAGTGATGAAGGGGGCCCACGGATGGCGTACAATATTGTCTCCCCTTCGCTTCAACGACGAGGTAGTGTCGCAAGCTTTGGTTCTGCCAGTAGCCACACGGGTTCTCTGTACGGAGGTCGGACGACACCCAAGGTCTCCACGCCCAGACGACGCAGCGTCACGTTTGCGTAGGTAGCCCCGTCGTATTGCCAACTCTTGCACTGACAAAGATCAAAGTGAGCCGGAGTCGCCTCCAATTTCCCATTTCAGGCGAGCTCAGAGGGTATCGAATCCTGAACTAGCAGAACAAAGGCCATCGAGTCCTGAATCAGCAGAACAACAATGCTACTGTCCCCTTTGCGATCGCAGGTTTGGAAACGAAAGCCTAGCCAAACAACATGAAGCCGACTTTCATGGGGGACCGCAGACTGCGGGTCGATACTCGTGGTCCTGCGCCGCTCTTTCGGATCCTGCCGAAGTCTTCCAGACGACATTCTCACCTCTTCCAAGATGTGGTTATTGTGGGGAGGCATTTGGACCAGCGAAACACGATCCATGGGAAATGTGGAAAAGACAACTCAAACATCTGCGAGAAAATCACAACTTTAGAGGATGCAATGTTTCGACCAAGTTTTACAAGTGGCACTATTTTCAGGAGCATCTCAAACAGAGCCATGCTGCCACGAGCGGCGACTGGAGCAAAACCTTGGCGAGGAAATGTATGAAGGATTGCTACAGGTGAGGCATGGGTCTAGAGTGTCCCAGTCTTTGAAGACACGCCTCAATAAGTTCGGACTAGGTAAAGATATAGAATCTATGTAACTTCCTCTTTCTCGCCAATCAAGGACCTTATTACGACATGACCCCAGACCATCACTCACAGTCTGATACCCCACTATCTTATCTACTAGATCCATTACACAGCGATCTAGTTGATCGATCATAATAATGACTGGCTTGGCGAAGGAGTACTGTTTTGCTACACGATGCTAGGGCTTCTTTGTTCGACCAAAGTACTAAATTATGTTGCATGGCATAGAGCCGATTCAAAATGCCATTTTGTGTATTCTAAAGTGTTCCTTTGCTGATGCGTTACTCTCTTGTATCCAAGGGTGTGGGAGGGACAAAAACTATGTAACCAAAGTACTAATACGATATTTAGATAAAATACCAAGACTTAAGCTAAAGACTACAATTAAAACTCCCACCCATGTGCCTATAGTCTCAACGAATTATAACCTACTCGATAGCAAACCAGCACATGCCAATCTTCACGCTTCGGGTGTGATCATATACGCCCGCTTGCCACCGTAGCTTATCCTTGGTCGCCCACTCATGCCCTGCATACATGGCCATCGCTGCATTCTCCTGGTTGTCCGGCATGTCAATCCAGTCGATAGCCGTAAACACCTTGGGGTCCTTGTTGAAACTCCAGTTGCCTTCGTTGGGCGCCTGGTCTTTGGTAAAGGTATTGTGTTGTGACGCCCGAATCGTCTTGCCGTCAAATTCCTCTGGCCAGGCCAACCACGCAACACGGGCAGCCTCAAACTCGCGGTTGGCCCAGGTATCGATATTGACCGTCTTACCAGTTTCTGTGATATTGCTAGCATGTGTCCAAAGACTACGCCAGCCGCGGTTGCGAGATCTCAGTGAGCCATACAAGAACCTTTGGCCGGGCCTTGAAGGGTTTGTTAAAGGTGACGGCAATTGCAGCGTTTTGACATGCACTGCGGCCACCAGGGTTATCACTTGCGTCGACGTAGCCATGCAGGAAGGGGATTGTGCCGTTTGGAAGGACCATGTCGTTGGCTTCCAAGTTCCATGTCGAGTGAAGGAAGGACTTAAGGGATAACGAGAAGCCCGTCTCTGAGACGGATGGAAGGCTCAAAGCAACACGCGGGGAGTTGGTGGAGGATATATCTATGGTACGGAAGCCGTAGATGACAGTTAGAGCGACAGGCAGTGGCTTTGCGAACTTGTACTGGAGTGTTCCGGCGAAAGCATCTTGCCACCCAGGGCGTTCGCGGCAGCTCAAGTAGAAAGCTTCTGGCTCGGTAACGATTGTGGAAGGATTAACGTCTACGGGCTCACCAACGGTTGCGGACAGGCTCTGTGTTGTAAGTCAGTATTTGGGCTGCTGACAGGGACGAAGAATTCAGGCAGATACCGACCTGCTTGTTACCCCAAATGAGGGCCAGGCGGAATATGCCACTCTGAGAACTCAGTGCGATGATGTGGAGCCATAGCCCCAGAAGCCCTTGATATGAGCATTGACAAGTAGAGGGTCAAAGTGTGTCAAGATGAGGCCTTCAAATGCCACGCCACCTCTGACACCTTCGCCGTTTGAGGAGGGGGGCTCCCAGTCTGCCGAATTACCCTCAAGGTCGGGACCACGGTTGGTGTACATCCGAACGGCGGCCACGCGGGTCGTGGCATTGGCGTCACCCTTGACGCGGCCAGTCTCTACGGAGCATGCAATGATCTTTTCGCCATCTTCGGGATGCACTGTGAGCGATACCTTACGGTCCCCTCCAGGAGTCCCGACGGCAGCCAAAAGACCGTTGGAGTAGCGGACGCTCAGAGCAGAGACGGCTCCACGGTTCAACTCGACTGTGACAGTGCGTAGGCTGAAGTCGGGCTTGATAAAGTCCAAGTTACAGAAGAGCGAGCCCTGGGGAGAACCAACCATGGGCGCGAGCCTCTGAAACTCGCCAACATCAGGTCAGTCTACGGCATAACTCTCGGCTTTAGCGACCTCAATATCAGACATTCCGTCCTTGTCAGTTCGCTCGATGAGGGATGGAAAAACGACAACGTCTACAAAGATCTTGAGATGGGGCAACTTCTCCTTGTTCTTGACAATGGGGAGACGCTCACGGAAGTCAATAGGGCTCTGGAAAGCTTCAGGTCGGGTCTCTTCTGCGGCGAAGTTGGGATGTTTTTCAACTGCGTCATTTTCTGTCACGATCTTGACCATTTGGAAGCGACACGTCCGGCGAGCGAGGTCCAGTCCCTTGATGCTATTCGCGAAGCAACTTTAATCATCAGTAAGAGAGAGCGTCGCTGCGGTAGAGAACAAAGGCTTCTGAGGCCACTTGCCGAATTTCTTTGTACCAGCTTGAATGTCAAAGAGCTGGGTTCCGAGAGTGCGATAGATCTACCAAGGTCAGTAGGTATTTGATGATACGGAGTGTTTGAGAGGATAGAATTACGTTTTCGTAGTCCATGTAGGCATCTAAAAATGCATTAGTGTAGATGGCTGCGTTTTCGTAATACATTGGGCTAAGTTTAGAGGGTTTGAGGGCCATGAAACTACAAAAGGGACTCGTATTTGGTGAGAATGGCACTGACATCCGACGTTAGACTATTTCGATACCATGAAAGCGGTATATGATTGGTCAATCAATAACTCACTAGGTTCGCTGTGGTGTGTTGGCTACAAGGTCGGGAAACTTGGCAGCCGTTTTCATCAACGGGTGAATCGTCCAGGGTTTGTCTACTTCGGAACGTCAATACGGCATGTCCAAGACTCAGAGAGGTCCAAACTTACTCGATTTAATATGGGTATATGAACCACACCATCTGGAGATTCTACAAAGCGTGCGTTCGGTAGTTGATGTGATCGTGGAAATTAGCTGTGTCAACTTCACGAAGAAACCCGAGTTGATCCACAACCCGCTGGTCTTGGTAGCAAATCTAGTCAATGGTTCGGCTGTGGTGGGCAAAAACAGGCTCACCACTGTTTCGAATTTATGCAGCCTCAAGTGTTTGTCAACGGGCCATCAATGCAAAGGCTGTGACTAGATGAGATGGTGCTGAGAGGCTTGGAATGATGGTCTGAGACGTTGCCTGTAATGAGCTGTATGGGTCTACCCTACAACAGCATGATGGCCTAAACGTGAAATGAATCGTCAGAAACACCAGCCGAGGGAAATGGTTACGGGCATTTTTGTAACCAGCCTTGGCCGGACGATACCATGGCTGTCCTAGCTCTTTTTGATTGCCGCTCTGGCGCGACAGAGCTATATGAGACCTAGCAACACGCAAGACCCAAACATGGGTATTCTAGCGCGCATCGATTGCTGACGTCGAAAGAGTCAATGGAGTCATGACCTTGTGCCGATCTGGAGCAGTGTGAATCTGGGAGACATAGCGTGTTCAGACTAGCTAATAAATGCTGACATGTCTGGTCGCAACCCCTCTGCCCCTGTAAGCATCTCTTCCGTCACGGGTCAGCCACTACAGTAGTAGGAACTCGCTTACCGAATGGATTTCCCATTCTGGAAACCTCTGAATACTAGGCAAGACACATGTGCCGGAACTAATTGGTGCTAGGGTACTTGATAATTGTATTAGACCTTTTGAAGCGTGTTTAGTCAGTGGCAAGAATCGGATAAGGGGAATAAACATGGAGGGTAAGATCAACGCAATTAGTTCTTATCAGGAAGGTGACAAGGTAGGGTGTGAGCTTCTCGTGTGCGCCTTGCCTTAGCCTCGCCTTATCCAGCGCTTCAGCTGGCATTTTAGCCATGTCGTATTTTGCAATAGGCCCATGAGACTGCGTCAAAACATCATGAAGGCCTCGTGTTCCTGGCCCTATTTACTAATTATGGCTATTTAGCAAAGCTCCTGGCGCAACGTTGTTACTACAAAAGTTCATAATTAACTATCATTCCTTAAAGAGGGAAGGACTGATGTTACGCCTTACTTACCAGGAATGCAAACAGGCCTCACCGCCTCAGCGACAAAAGCCTCGACAAACTAGGGCTCACGAGTAATATTATATTCAGGTTGTTCCTTTCTCGCGGCGTTTCACTTTACAATATAGCGTATTCATGAAAAACTCTTGTTATAGATACGCACGGTTGTAGATAACACGCCAAGCCTTGATATTGTCGTTCCAAGAGTAACCCTGGGCTCTGTTAAAAAGCCAAAGTTGACTTGAATCTTTCCGCAAATCCCGGCTCTAGTCAAGGATTCCCATCCCACACCAAGCCTTCATCATCATCAAATCCACAAGGGTAGTATATGACTCAACTCGGCCTAGCATCTCATCCTTTGAGCCCAGAATGGCACACTGGCACGGATCCATCGGCACGCCGTTACTATTATACACATTAGCCAATCAAACAACAGGTAATAATTAAGTCCGAGAATTTCAACTCTCGAGTTTTACAGACATATCGCCTACTCAAAGCTATATAAAGGCGGATCATTCTGAAATTAATCAATAGGTTCTATTCCAAATATCTTCCCATCACCATCTAGTTATCTCAAGACAAAAGTTATCATCTCAATCTCTACTATGGCACTTAAACTTGCACTTATAGTCGCACTGACCTTATCCTCTTGGTCTATAGCAATACCTACAGACCGGGAACAACTTAGAACCAAGGGACCAGCGATCGTTGGTGGGCAAGAGGCCCAGCTAGGCGACTTTCCATACATCGTAAGCCTCACAAAGGCAGGTCAACGCGACTGTGGCGGCTCGTTGTTAAACTCTAGAACGGTTGTGACAGCAGCTCATTGCGTTCATAACCAAAATGTCTCGGAATTCAGAGTTCGGGCTGGGACTCTCGTAAGTTATGCACATCATTCTATCATCTCCTATACTACCTATTCTGCTCTATTCCCATCAAGGGTATGGCTTCCACATTTCAAAAAAGCACAGTTCATCTCCTGTACAATACTAGTTATAGCCATACGAAAGAATCTCAAACTAAGAAGTAAATAGCACTGGAATAAGGGTGGCAAGGTAGTCGCCGTCGCTTCCATGATTCAACACCCTGAGTATAACCCTAGGATAACCGACAACGATATCGCTATCTTGCATCTGGCCAAGCCGATCGAGAAGAGTTACACGATTGGCTACGCCACTCTTCCAGAGCAAGGCTCAGACCCAGTTGCTAAATCTACGGCAACCATAGCCGGCTGGTACGTATAAGCAGCAGCGAGATAAATGTCAAGGCAGAACTAATACGTAATATAGGGGAGATTTGGAGTTTGGCGGACTCCCTGCGGAGAATCTGATGAAGGTCTCAGTGCCTATTGTTGCGCGCCAGACTTGTAAGAAACAGTATGCTAAGGATAACCCACCCCTGAACGTTACAGATAATATGTTTTGCGCCGGTTTAAAAAAAGGCGGTAAGGACTCCTGTCAGGGAGATAGCGGGGGTCCTATTATTGATAAGGAGACTGGCGTTTTGATTGGAGTAGTCTCGTGGGGCAAGCAATGTGCTCTGGCCGGCTTCCCTGGAGTATATACTAGGATCGGCAACTATATTCCTTTTATCGCCAAGAACCTCGCCAAGCCTTAGAGAGGTATACAAGCCAAATCGGCATATAAATAGGAATTTGCAGTAGTGCATGGACTCGAAGTAGTAACATAAGAGGATGATCCTATCCTTGGTCCGATCAATTCAATTCCATTTTTAACCCGACTCGACAACACAAGTAATCAACAGGTGTCTGACTTGGAAAGACTATCAATTGACTTGATTAAACTAGGAAAGCAACCATCACATTTAAGCTAGTCTCTTCCTTACCATTTCTTAAGCATACCCCGTCACCTCTCATGCCCCTGCCATACAGACTGGTCCTCAAGAGTGCGCCACGACTCTTTCTAATACGTCATGTTTTTCTTCATCAGTCCCTCACCTAAGCGGAGTGCGGCAGTAAGGCTAGGAGTGAACCGTAATATTTGCGTGCTATCTAGGCGTACTTTTACTGGCACCTTGTGTCAATAGCTGACTTGCAGTGTGCAACCGGGATGTATATGGCGGATATTATTTCCTCTTCCTGTCCTTTGAAATAGAGCACTCAAACCCAACCTACCGTAAGCTCAGGCATTGGTGCATGAGGACCCAACGAATGTGCAAATGTTCGCAGTCTAATTCGCCGACCCTTTTGGATGCGAGATGGTTATTGGATACGCCAAGCCGGTTTGAGAGTGTGCGGCATCAAGCTGAGATTGATGCCCAGGCGGCATTAAGATTGGAGTCCCCTCTTGGGTTTCTGCCAAATTTCTACAGTCTGTTGCCTGTTCACTCGATCATATCTGCCCATCCTCCAAGCAAGCTTTTTTCAGCACCCTCAAGTCTCGACGACACCGCGACCCAGCCACCATGACACGTTCACAATGGGGTGTCAAACTAGACTGGGACCCCAAAACTGGTTGGGCTACCTATACAGGGGTTCTGAAAGTGAGCCAAGCTTTCGGTAAGCTCTCCGATGCGTTCTAGATCACAATAAATCATTCCATGCTTTAGTCTGCATGATTACAACCGCTGGCGAATCAGACCAGGTATTGACTCACGTCTGAGCTGAAGATGGCGGAATGATATCGACAGGCCGACACAAAGCCGCATTGTGAAGTTTTCAGGGAGTCTCTGACTTCGTCTTCCCACTTAAACATTATAGACATCTTGTACTAGGTACGACCCTCGGCGTTGAGCACAGGGATCGTAACACTGCATCTTCTCCTCACCCGGTCGTGTCACACCACATCATGACATCCAGTCTGACAACGTGATAAAGCCCACACCACTGGAGTTGGAGAAGCAGCAAATTCCTTGCTCAATAGTCTGCACCTCCACACGTTCCCGGGGTCCGGGGCATATCGCTAGGAAGGCCGAGTGTCCATATGACGTGGACTCGGCGAACAAGGAACGCCTGTAACAACTGCGCGTCAAGCCAACGATTTTAGCGTCCAACATTCGATCAAACAGGCTCATCCAGAACCCTCAGGGCCACAGCGTTTCGAATGAAGAGCCCGGCCCCGAGCCCAATAGTAAATGAAGCCTATACCATTGGCCAACAATTTCCTCTCGAAACGGCCAAGCCGAATCGCCATGGCACGAGCGCAATATCCACTGCTCATCCGTAAACAGCAATGTTTCGCCGAGACACTTCCTAGAACATGTTAGTCGAGAGCTTAAGCCTCCTGGTCCCCGTGGGGAAGCGACCGGAGGTAGCCAATCGGGGCGCTTCTAGCGGTCAGCAGAAGGAGACCACTCCAACTTGTCTTCCCCGACCGCTAGTGTAACCATCCCCATGGGGATGCGGAGACGGAATCCCCCCAGGCTTGTGCTCTGGGGTTGTGGAATGACGTCCTTCCGGGGGAAAGTATTAAAGGCTTAAAACGGCTCTGCATTCCTGTCACTTCTGCAGAAGCAAAACGATCATCCTTCAGCTTCCTTTTTTTAACATCACTTGCTCGTCTACTTGAGATGGAGACCAAAGAGTCACTCAGCAACTCGCGGGCCACTGAGAGCCATGTCGAGGAAACCGATGCCGCCGTTCAAGCAGGCGAGATCATCTCGTATGACTCGAATGGTCTTGCAGGCATTATTCGCTCTCCTTATGTCCTCGGTGCAGCAGCTCTGGCTTCCTTTGGAGGTTTCTCCTTTGGCTACGGTACGATTGATGAGCCTAGGATCTTCTCGCGGTATCTAACTTTAATACACAGATCAGGGTGTCATCAGCATCATCCTGGTGATGGAGCAGTTCCACAAGGCTTTCCCCGAAACTGCTCCTGGCCATTCTGGCTACGGGTTCAATGTCGGT
This sequence comes from Fusarium sp. JS1030, assembly GCA_000966855.1. Taxonomy (NCBI): domain Eukaryota; kingdom Fungi; phylum Ascomycota; class Sordariomycetes; order Hypocreales; family Nectriaceae; genus Fusarium; species Fusarium sp. JS1030. Next base: position 108,698 of record JWIW01000077.1, on the reverse strand, counting down.
TTCATGACGGGCATGCTTGAGCTCGGTGCCTTTATCGGCTGCCTATTCCTCCCATATCTTGCCGACAGGATCTCCCGAAAGTGGTCTTTGACCGTGGCGACCGGCTTTTTTGTGGTCGGCGCCGTGATCCAGGTAAGCTCACTGACAAGCCTGACAGGGTGTGTCTAACAAGTCTGGCAGACCGCCGCACACAACTACGGAACCCTCGTCGCCGGCCGAACAATTGGAGGAATTGGCGTTGGTCAGCTCGCCATGGGAGCTCCTCTCTATATCTCGGAGATTGCACCTCCCAACCTGCGAGGATCTCTGCTGGTTCTTGAGGCTATCAGGTACACAGTAGCCAAACCTCAGGTCTGTGTAGGCGTGCTAACAATAGCGTAACAGCATCGTCATCGGAGCTATAATCGCATACTGGATCACATATGCCACCAAAGAACTCTCGGGCGACCTCGCGTTCCGACTCCCCTTCGGCCTCCAAATGTTCCCCGCCCTCTGCGTCGGCCTCGGTATCCATTTCTTCCCCTTCAGCCCTCGATGGCTCGCCATGCGTGGCCGCGACAACGACAGCCTCCAATCACTTTCCAAGCTGCGACGCGTTCCCATTACCGACGACCGAGTGCAGACCGAGTGGAAGGGTATTGTCTGCGAAGTTCGCTTCCAGCAGGAGGTTCTCGCAAAGGACCACCCTACTAATAACAAGTTCAAGCTGGAGCTCCTCCAGTGGGCCGACCTCTTCCGACCCAAGTACCTCAAGCGTACCATCATTGCTCTTGGTATTCCTTTCTTCCAGCAGTTTTCGGGAATCAACGCTTTTGGTAAGCCATCGTCGTTCTTCTCTGCAAGTCTTATGCTAATGCTCTACAGTCTACTATGCGCCGACTTTCTTCAAGGCTCTTGGACAAGATGATAACATGGCACTGATTCTCTCCGGAATGGTCAACATCTGTCAATTAGTTGCCGGTATCCCTACTTTCCTCTACCTCGATAAGTTCGGCCGTCGCAAGCTTGCCATTGGAGGTGGCATCGCCATGGCCATTCCTCATCTCATCATGGCTGGTGTCGTGGGAAAGTATAACGACAAGTGGGAGTCAAACCCGGGCATGGGCTGGTTTGGGGTTGCTCTGATCTGTGAGTTTCCTAAGTAATAATGTCTGGTTCTTGCTAATAATTCCTCCAGATCTCTACGTCCTCTGCTACGCCACCTCGTACGGTCCTCTCGCCTGGACTCTCCCTGCCGAAGTCTTTCCCAGCTCCAAGCGCGCCAAGGGTGTTGGAGCCGCGACAGCCATGATTTGGCTTGCCAACTTCATTATCGGTGTTGTCGTCCCCGAGATGGTTATCAAGATCGGATGGGGCACATATCTCTTCTTTGGCATCTTTTGTACTCTGGCCGCCATCTTCTCCTTCTTCCTCGTCCCCGAGACGGCCAAGAAATCGTTGGAACAGATCTCGGAGCTGTTTGGGGATAACCATATTGCTGAGGAGGAGGCCATCAGACTGCGCATCCAGCACGAGATCTGGACTGATCCCAAGTACACTGCTGCCGGCGCTGAGGCTGCGGCCAGCTCGTAGATAGTCTTCTCTTCAGTACGATAGGGTTGGTCTTGAGTTCAACCACGCCTTTGTACGTAGGTTTCAGGGTCGGATTTTGTAAATCTATTTTATACTTTATACCATGTCCTTGCGTTCTTATCCCAACGCACATCTAGGCTCAGAATTAAAGCCTAGCCGGTACAAAGGTGAGCATTTGCTGCGACACAGTATAATAGTTGGCCATATCTGTAGAAATTGCACAGTACAGCAGGTCAATCAAGGTGTTTCCATCACTGTTCGAGAAGGAATATCAGCCCAGGCCTTGTCGACGTCGCCCAATCCCATGCGCGGCAGTCGATGCTGAATTGACGAGGCACGCCAGAATTAAGGATGGAACCTCCCGCTTCTTAGCAGCCCGCCCCCAGAGTTATGTAGGCACGCGAGTCAGCTCTCCAGGTATACCCCAGTCCCACAAGCCTTGGTTCTTCCCGCGGTCTCTCTGTCTGGAGACCCTTGTCGTGAAGTGGCTTGAATCTTGTTCCAGTGCGGGGGAGAAGACATGGGTGAGTGGATAATTCGTCTCGCCACTAGCTCGGGCTACTCGCCGGGGTCCTACTTTTATTCAAAATGCAAGGTTCCTCCTCCCCTTGTCGCAAACTCGGCGAAACGCTTCCTAATTCTGTCATTGCTCATCAAACAACCTCAATGGCTCCGCAACCCCGCGCCCGAACACTCCCATGCGACAAATGCAGAGGTTTGTCACGTCTTGATGGAGAGCAAGAGTCAAGAGGCTGACCGACGTCATTTTAAGAAAAACATCTCAAATGTGCGTTCTGCGGCAGACTCGTCTTCCTCATCCCTAATTAACCCTTGCAGGCGACGGCGAGACACCATGCGCAAACTGCAAAAAGGCGTCTGTTGGCTGCGTGCGCGTCAACAAGAAATTCCGCGTCAAGAGATTGATCACGAATCAGAACAGCTTCAAGTTTGACCCCAACCAGACGTGGATCCGCACTGGGAACCAAGGTACATAGACGGACTTCTCTCCATTCGTCCTCTACTGACCAAGACCCCCTGTCTCAGAACAGCAGGAGCCATTTTCCATCATCGACGAATCCGATATTGCTACAAATCGATCCTCGACCCAGGAATCCTCCTCAGTCTTGGATGAACCTCAGGAAGGCTACCTCAACTTTGCCGCATCTGTCTTGCAATCTTTCTCCAGAGACGACCAAGACAGACACCTCCAATCACCACTCGATCAAGATAGATCCACGACGGCCACGCGATCAGAAAGCAACATCGAATCTCCCAGCATCGGCGGTGATGCAGCACAAGAGTCCCAGAGACTCTCTCAACTCCCAACGCCGTCCGGATCAGCCTTCGAAAAGACACCTGCGCTCGCGTACGCCGAACCAACCTCGACTCTCACGCCGTTGCTTCCAACAAGATGGCAGGGCTACTCTCCTGGAGCAGCATCTACAAATTCCTTTGAGCCATGTCCGTCAAGCATAGACTCCCCGTACAGCGAAAGACATTTCCCTTATCGAGTCGCGTCGACCTCTATCGCCAGCCATGAGGTTCCAAGAATAATAAGACATGGAGGAGGAAGTAGTGGCACAGAAAGCCTAAGCATCGAGGAAGCATGTCTCGTTCGCTGCTTTGTTGAAAAACTGGCCAGAGCTGTAAGTTGGCTCCGTTCAATCTTCGGAACTGGTTCTGATCGCCTTCAAGTTCGACACAAGCGATAGAGACCACCATTACGTCTCCGTGGTCCCAATCCGTGCCATGCACAGTCCTCTGCTCCTCAACGCCATTTGCACCGCGTCGGCGAGATATCTTACCCAGATTTGGTCACTTCGAGACCCTCACGCAGTAATCGAATACAATGGCGTTCAGCTTCCGAATTTGACCGTCGAGTCAGCAATCCATTACCACAATAAGTGTATCTCGCATCTTATGGACGTTTCAGCGGACCCTGTCAACTCGTGCAGTGACGATGCCCTTACAGCAATCACTATACTGCGATACCACGAACAAGTCGATAGTGAGATATCTAAACGCCTGTCTTGATATCGCTAACGCTTTCCAGCACACTTTACCGGCACCGACAACGAAACATTCTCAATCGCCGTCCAGGCCGTCTTCCAAGCATCACAAGACGAAGCTCACGGACTCTTGACCATCATCCTCCAACCTCCACGCGGATCTGACATATACGCCACTCTCCTTCCATCCTTGCGATATTCGGCATGTCTAATTGCCCTTCGTCAAGAGATCTGGGGTGTTCTAATCCACCGTCGCCCTTTCCGACTTCCCATATTTGCTGTCAGCGACTATGCCAACTTTGACGACACCATGGCCGCCGACGATTACGACTGGACAAACCGCATCATCATCTGGTGCGCCCACGTTCTCAAGTTCTGCTTCCCCGCAGATGATGAGGCACAAACGGGAGAGGACAGCAGATCCCGATCTCAGCAATGGGAGGCTCTGAAGCTCTTCCAGAGGAACTGGGATGAGCGTCAACCACCACACTTTGCACCACTCTATTACAAGGAACACAACCCTGCCGAAGGTCGATACTTTCCCACCATATGGCTCGCCAGTCAATGTCAGATTATGGCCCTACAACACGTAGAGCTAGCACGCATCGTCCTTGCCGTCCACGACTCCAAGTTACAGCTAGGCATTGGAGGGAGAGCCGCTCACCAGGCGCTCGAGGAGCTGCTGAGAGAGTCGACTAGACGGATATGTGGGCTGGCCATGTCACATCAGCACTCTCAAGAGGGAATGGTTACAGCTGCTGTGGGGATCTCCATGTGCGGAGAATACTTTCATGATCCTAGGGAGCAAGCTGCTATTGTGGAACTGATGTCTATCCTGGAGCGCGAGCATGCTTGGCCCACGAACACGGTGCTAAACGCACTTCGGGAAGCTTGGGGATCACATGCTACACACTAGAGGTCAAAGGCCGTGGCCGTAATAAGCATGTAAAGTCAAGTCAAAGTCCTAGTTCGTAGGCTAGCACATCCAGGAACAGCCCCGTACTTATTGCAACATCGTCTCTCGTCCTGTTACAGGGCGCGCTTGAGTTTAAACTTCCCGTCATCTAATATTTATGACATCTAGGAATCTATAGGTTTATGTAAATCAAAGTGATGACGCCTCGCACAACGCAAACGCTCATATGTCCTTGCGGACGACCCAGGCCCAGTTTTCAACGCCGTGTTTGTATCTTTTAGAGATGGTAGTCATCTGGTCGACTGACCTTCATGCCTCGCCTCTCCCACACGCTCGTGATACTCATATCTTCCGATCCACTGCATCCAATAATCAGTATCTGTGCCGAGATTCTTGATTTGAATGTCGACTTACTCTTCCTTGGTAATAATCGTAGGTTCCGTCACACCATTTTTAACATCGGGGTTTCGGAAGATGATGCTTCTCGTCTATATCCTATTAGAATCCAGATAGTACAATCCGTCAAGATGGCTTACCAGTCCAAGAGTCAGGTGGATAGCCGGAGGTGTAACAGTGATGTTCTTCTCCGGCTGCTTGCCCTGAACCATGGCGACGATATTCTCGGCGACAACTTGCGCTTGGGCGAGACCAGGGCGAGCGGCCTTGTGGGCCTTGCTGTCGGCAATGTCCCCGCAGGCAAAGAGGTTGGAGTAGTTGGGATCCTCGAACTGCAGGGTTGGCAAGACTTTGATGAAGCCATTGGCCTGGTTGATAATTTCGCGTCCTGCAGAGGGCTCTAGCGTTTCGAGGAACTGGTTGTTGGGGATCTGTCCCGTTGCCGGAATGACGAGATCTGCTGGGACCTTTCGGCCATCCTTCAACTCCAACTCAAAGCTTCGGCCGTCAGCGGGGAAGCCCTCAGCAGGGACTACTGCCCGTGTACCAGTGATCAATCTACTTTGGTTAGCGTTTGACTTGTACGGAGGCACGAATCCACTTACTCAACTCCAAGCTCCTCGAATCGAGTGCGGATGGTAGCATCCATATCCTCATGATAAAGGGGCATCAATCGATCCCGCGAGTGAACTAGCGTCACCTTCTTCTCCGGATAGACTTGCTTCAGATCAGCTGCCATCTGAACGCCCACAGCTCCACCGCCAACAAGAACGATCGAGTCGGCATTCTTCACGCGTTGCTGATATGATCTGAAGTAGTCCACCGATAATGGCTTCTCGTCATCTTGCATTGTGCCGGGAGCAGGTAGACGAGTTCCAGTGGCTACCACGGCGTAGTCAAAAGGCACTTCGGTCGATCCTTGCCATGGTCGATCCAGAATCAGATGGTCCTTGTACAGTGATAGGACCTTGGCTTTGACAATCGAGTGCTGTGAGGCATTTGGTAGTGAAGAGAATGCTCCAGTGTATGGAATGAAGGCTTTGTGCTCATGGTTGGGCACAATGGCGAATCGGGGCTGCGGCTAAGTTAGACGGCGATGCAGAGTACTGCGAAGTCGGACTTACAAAGGCGAAGAGGTGATGGAAATGGCTGTGCGGCTCTACCAAGAGCACCTGAGCATTTTCATTAGCCGCATTTCAGGTGCGTGACAAGACTCAATCTTACCCTATGAGTAACTGGTAATAACGTGGCAAGTTCCTTGACAGCGGCCTGGCATTGTTAATGGTCATCCTGAAAACGGTAGCGGGAAGCTTACCATGCCAACGTATGAGCCGCCGATGACGACGACATTCTTGAGACTTCCAGCCATGTTTGAGGATATTGTTCAAACTTCTCAGTCTCAATGATTCAGTGCAGACGAAAGAACGTTTGAGAAAAAACACACGAAATGGAAAGTTGATTATCAATGCGGTGGCTTGCTTTATCAATCTCTCCGGATATACGGATCTAAAGGGTGGATATTCGGAAATCCGATTTGCCTCCGAGTTCGGCAATTTGGATCGGCTTGCAAAAAAGCGAGTACGGGAAGACCAACCGGAGTGCAGATGAGGCAGGGAGTTTATAAAAATGCTAGATCTATAAAGGATTGTTCTCAATGATGTACTGTCGTTGTTTTTATTTTCTTTCCCTTTTCTCCTATTTTATCCTGAATTTTCTGGGGCGTGTCACGACCGCACTTTGTTTTGTATTTGTATGTTTCGTTGAGATTCACGATGTTATCACCAAAAGTTGAAACGCCACATTGGATAAAGAATCACCCGACCGAGTCAAACAACATTCAGGCGTCGTGAAAAGCCATATAATTGTCATAGTATCTCATTTTACTTCGTATTTATAGTTGCTTGCCAATAACCGCAGAGGAGCCGTCAAAAACAATGCCAGTGTTCTCAATATCGTGTCTCCAGGGTAAGCCGCCCCACCTCGCATTTGTTGGTGGCGCGTTCCACGACGCGTCAAATTACGTCAACCTCCTCCCAATGTCGGCTTGGTTCGGACCCGATACGAATACCGTAATCAGATCGGCTCTTCCGGAAGCTTATTCGGCACTCACAGACCCTTAACTCCGACCTTGAGCAGCCACGGGTCCGAGTCAATCTGGGCCCGGAGCTCCCCGGACGCCAGGTCGTTGACGTCCCACGTCGACCACACGAACCGGCCGTGGAGAAACTGCGCCTCTGGAGACGCCGCCCACACCGCGAAACCACCTGGGATGTTTTCTAAACTCCATCAGTTTCGCGAATTTGAGTTTTAGTCGAGATTGTTACGTACCGTCTGTCCAAGGCAGGGTGTCTTCAGTGTATCCCGTCTTCCTTGCCGCTTCGGTAAATACAACCGACGGGTGGAACGAGATGATACGCATCTTGTCCTCGGGAGTGTCGCGTGCAACTTGCTGCATGACGGTAGCGAACGAGCTCTTGGTCAGTTGGTAACCTGGCATCTGGGGCGCACTGTCCCAGCGATGGATATCTTGAGTTGAGACAGAGATAACAAACTATAAGCACAAGTCAGTCAAACCCTTTCCGCCAGACTCTAATTTCTGTACCTTCTGCTTTGTATGTCCGGGCTGCTTGTAGAATCTCTCAACCATGTAAAGAGGTGCATGGATATTATTCTCAAAGTCTTGCCACAACCTATCGGCTCCTTGGTCGAGAATTGGCTGGATCGCTGGCTCGCCCACGGCATTAACAACAAGAACGTCGATCAAAATCTTTTCTTTCTCCAAGTCATCCCACACCTGTTTCGCCTGAGCTCTGGCGAATACATCACAAGTGCGTGCGGTCACGGTGGTGTTAGGGTAAGCTTGGTTGAGCTTGGAGGCTGCGTCATTGGCGACATCAGTACGACGTCCTAGGATAATGACGTTGGATGCACCAGCGATGCAATAGTTTCGTGCAATGGCATGGCCGATGCCTGCAGAGCCGCCGCTGACAAGGACAGTTCTGCCAGCCTGGGACAATTCTAGCCGTTGGGCTGAGATGGCCTCGTAGGGCTTGACATGATTTTTCTGCTACGGTTTAGCCTCAGTGCAGAGTTGGAAGAGGGTAGATTCTTCTTACAATGGTAATACCGTTAATGGTTGCGGTTGGCGAGTTCATTGTGATTTAGTTGTTGCCTTGGACAGTCCAAGTCTTATGATTGCGGGTAGTATCAAACTGTCTGCATAAACCAAAAAGAATTATGAAACTTGTCCAAACATGTCAGACGGTTCATGGCTCATATATACTTATATCAATTCAACTACGAGCCTCAACTTGTGATGCCCATCATGACAACCTACATGATGGAGCGGGTATTTGTCCCAAAACAGCAACGATCAGCGGCTTCAATTTAATTCGCTTGTTAGCGCTGACTTTTTCTGACTAAGGGTCCAACTGGCCCAAACACCGCCCCTGGCAGAACGGATATCCGCGCCTCCAGTTCCCTCTCACGTGTCAAACTTGGCACCTCGCATTCCATCCAAACAGAACTTCTCCCCGCAGAAAAAGCGAACTGGACCACAAATGACAAACTCGGCTGAAGAACAGGCTCCCCAGCAGAGGACGCGAAAGTCCCATACCCGTAGCCGAACGGGCTGTCTGACATGCAGGAAACGGCACCGCAGATGCGATGAGCAGCGGCCGATTTGGTTAGTGCCCCCATCCATCATGCCGTGTTTCCTTTTATGGATGGATAGACGCGATGGACTGCACCATCGTGGATCCCCTATGATTCATCCCCCATCATAGCATGATAGCAAGCTGACCGCAAATCTCATGTAGCGGAAACTGCTTGACTACCAGTAGGCCGTGCGAATATCCTACGCCGGGCCTTCCGCTCCGTGAGCGTAGAAAGCCAACTCTTCCTGGCGAGCAACAGCCCTGGAAGCCTGAGGATGAGGCTCCAGCGCTACCCTTGTCCCGAGCCGTTGGACCATGCCTGTCCCAGCCGATCAAGATGCCCTTCAAGTCGAATGAGCTTTTCCATTACTGTGAGTGGTGATGCTTGCGATCAATGGAGGGCGATTTCTGAAGGATGTGTTAGTCTATGAGCTCGAAGATGCCGTCGACATCATGCCCAGAGAGAAGCGACAGGACTTGTGAGACACCCAAGGCATGACTCGATTACGCTGCTAACCCTCTAGGCTCTCCTATGTCATGCAAAGTCCCGATGCATTGAGAAATACTATGCTGATTGCCGGCTTCCACTTTGCCTGGAATGCCGGTCACCTGCACGCCTTTGAGCCCACAGTGCTCTTCCATAAGATCGAGACGATGCGCCTGATTAATGGCTGGCTTGAGCAATCACGTCCAAAAGCGTACTCTGTGTGTGTGAGGCAAATTGCAACCTTGTGCTTTACCGAGGTAGGATTCCCACTCTCAACTCCATGTCATGAGATTAACCCTGGCAGTGTGCCCTGGGCAGCGTTGCAACGGCCGAGACCCATCTCAATGGGCTGATGCGGTTCATGGACTTTCACAGGCCGCCGCACCTGCTTGACCAAACCGATACGGGCGTTGAAGATGAATTGTCGAACCGATACATTATCCTGTATGTGCTTTTGCCCTTGACTTTACTGCATGCTAATCAAGCAGCACATACAACTTCATTTACGGCTTCAAGAGCCGTCTTCAAGATATTCTCGATGAAGAGTATAACATGTCACCGGGCGAACAACCCACTTCTCATATGGTAGAGGATCTCATGCACTCATGGCACAAGGAAGAATTTCGCGGTCTTGAGATTAGACTCAAAGCCATGAAGATGATCCCGTACTTTTTCACCCCGTTGCCGTCTACAACAAAGTTCCGGCAAATCGACGGCTCGCCCATGCTAGATTGTCTCATCAGCCTGACAGAAACGGCCCGTATCAGATACCAATCTCCCGATGCGCAGACTCAGCAGCTGGTGTGGCTTGAGGGCGCCGCAACTAGACTCTTGCTTGCCTTTGTGAGCTCGCATATTGAATCACTATCCGGAGATGAAAAAGGAGGTTTGAAGACACGTGCTCGTCTACGATTAAGCACATCCTGGTCTGGCATGGCTTCGGCATCAGGCCTTTACCTACACGCAGTCTTAGGGTTCTGGAACGCAGGAGAGCCAATCGAGGCAAGACTTCTTCGTCGTGTCCTATCCATTCTCAAGCAGGACCTTGAGCGTCATCGACCAGACCATGCTCCCCGCCTCGCCTCAGATCTCTGGTTCTGGAAGGCCTTCGTGGCAGCATTTAGTATGTCGAAGCACCTACAGCTCGATCATCAAGGCATACTGTCGCCTCTGGAACAGCCGTTTAGGGACGTTGTTCGTGAGTGGAGTGAGATGAATGGCGTCACGCAGTGGACTAAAGCGAGAAAATCGTTGGCCAAGATTGTGTGGCCCGAGACGTTTCATCTTGAAGATTTGGCGGAGGAGGTCTGGAATAGATGTATTTCATCGTAGGTCAAGTTTTGATATGTCTATAGAGCGTTGCATAGTCCATTGCTGTAGATATCTCAACGGTGAGGCCAGGAATCCGTGCAAAGGCTATTGCCGATCCTCTGCATTCAAAACCAATGCTACAGAACTCAGGAAAACGCACGTAACATAACCACACCAGCTTCTCACGGCTACATATAGTAGATAACACCTTAGGATGAACGTTGATATGTAGGTAGTTTGGCCGTATCATTTCTAGCTGGCAAAAACTATTCTCAACCGTAGAGAATAAAAAACAGTTATATGTCTCAATCGGTTGATTACGCGACATTAACGCCCTCGCGGATGGACATACACCAGTCAATCGAAAATTCATTCCTATTCCCTCAAGCTCCACCACCATCACCTCCTAGACCCCTCCCATCCCCCCAACGACCGCCGCTGACCGCGCCAGAAGTACCATAGCCCCCGTTGTTCCACTTGTATTGACCCTCTGATCGAGTTGCGTAACCTGTTGAAAGAGAGCCCCAGTATGGGCTTGGCTTTGCCTCAGTGGGCTGAGGTTTATTGTTGTCAGCCTGTTCGGGCTTTTTGTTTTTGAATATTGAGAAGCACATTGTTCTGGTGTTGTCGTGTCTTTACTACTGGGGAGAATCCAATTGGCGTCGATTGCACATGTGTTGGATAGAGGCGTGTTGTGGAAATGTTGTCTAGTGTGAAAATGGGGCAGTGATCAATGTGTTATATGCTTATGTGTTGTTTCACACAATATCGCTTTTGGCTATTATTGGTTCTGATCGCCCAGGCCACAAGGCACACACAGGCTCAGCTCGGCGATCCATGCCTTGGCGATGGTTCCACGAATCCTTGTAACAGCCGCAGATCATTCCGTATCCGGATCGTTGTGCCGCTGTGCTGGAATGAGGCAGTGCAAGCCGTTGGTTCCTATAGCTTAACGTAAATTATCTTGCAGGATGAGAATGCACCAAAAGCCGGTGGCTTGTTATACTGGATCCTTTGGCCTTGCTCTCCCGGGTTGAGGGGTAGGACTTACCGTAGTATGGGCTATGTAATTATCCAAAGCTGTCGTATGACAAGTCATCACGAACTAGGTTTAGTTTGGGTTGGTAATGTCACCTTTTTGACCGCTCTGCTCAAACGTACATCTCTTGTATCTTGTTCGAGGTGTTGATTCCGACTCCGAATGAGTCTAGAAACCCGCCAAATTTATGTGAGCTCGTGAAATTGAAGATTTCATGCTAGTTGAGACGAATCCATAGTACGGTGTAATGTTTGGTAGAGATCGAGAGCTCGAGATGGCGTTTAATCCGCGTCCACTACTTCCCGGAATAGGATAGGTAATAGTATTTAAATCATTCATCTACTAGGTATGTGGGTTCAACGCATCGAGTTCGCACAAAATTTTCGATTGGACAAGATGCTGTTAGAAAGTACCTACTGCACGAAAAAAGAACAAGAAAAGAAAAAACATGTGCTGCACTAACAGTTAGGTACAGCGGCTTCAAACCGGTATATCCTTCTTTTTAACAGATACTTCGTCACAGTTGCTGCAACTTCAATACCCTATAGCAACATGTCCAACAGAAGTGGAGACTGGGGTGTCGGTGAACAAAAAATGGCCAATCTTAGACTGGATGGAGCAGTGGTCGCTCCACTTGCCAAACAGAGCCTTTTACGTGGCCGTCTCTTCCTGTGACATTACACAGAAGAGAGCAACAGGTTGCGAGAGGGCACCAAGGTACGATGGGTATCGTGAATCGGCATCGAAACGTCAAAAAGTGAGGTCTATGAGGGACAAGAGATTTGAACTCTTAGCCTTCAGGAAACTCCAGTTTCACTGGAATCTGACGCGCTAGCCGTTGCGCCAGTCCCCCTTTGGTTGCTTATTCATCTCGATTATCTCTATTTATGATCACTCGCTTCGGGGAATGTGTAAAACCAAATCTCAGTTTGCATGCAGAAACTCGTGTTCACTTGCAAAGTTGTTCATTTTTTCCACTTTCTTTTACCCAATGTGTCTACTCGCAGGAAGCGTTCCTATGTGAAGCACCACGACTGAGTGCTCCAAAAGACAATCTTGAAACTGTTCTAGCTGTAAAAGTGCCGAGAGGTTTGGCGCCCGTGTATTGCTAGGGTTTGGCATCTCCTCATCCGACATCGCCAATGCAAGGTCGAGATGTTGAGAAGCTATGCAGTGAGATTGATACAAGAGCTGGCTGGATCCCCTTGATTGGGTCGCTAATTGGCTCAGATTTTTCTGGTCAGGGGTTTTAGATTGTACAGTAAGCTGCCAAGGAGACATGTATCCACCCGAGACCGAGCCAGGACTTTGGAGCCAATCGTTTGGATTGCACAATGGAAAGTGGCCCGTTCCTTGCCGCGAAATCATCCAACGAGAATCGAGTGCGAAAACTCCCCCGGCTTGATCGTAAGAAAAGACACTGCATATTCCCTGTCTACTGTGCAAGACCTTTTTCTTATCGTAAACCTATGCTTTGTACAGCAAACCAAGATAAGAGGACAGTACCCCAACGTACCGGTGAGAAGATATCCGCGGATATCTCATGAGATGTTCTCAGAAACTACTGTAGCAGCGTAGCTACCCGCCTCCTGTTTCAAGATGCCCAAAAATAGATTACTAGTTTTCCGTAGGCCGTAGGGCTATCCTATTCCTTGGCCATAAAGTGAACGGTATCCCGTCTCTGGTGTCGAGCCTCATCCCACAGCTACACCGTCGTTCTGTCACCCAGTTCTGTATCCAAACACGCTCGCGATGGGACTCATATGGGGGCGCATTTTTATCCTTCCCATACAATATCAAAGTGGGGATATTGCCTTCTCGGAGTGGATCACCCTGCTCACCTTGTGCCTGACGCCTCTGGTTGCACACATCCTCGTCGGCGCCCCCTTACCGACTTATCTTGACACTAGTCGACCAAAATGGCACGATCGAGTCTGCCACTACAACCCAACGTCTATTCTATGGCGCTACGCCATGATAGCAGATCGATGGTTTCGTGCCAAGGAGTGGGACAAGGCTGATCTTGCAGCCACGAACGCGTTATTCTGGACTAGCAAGGGCTGGAATGGCGACGAGGATATGATCGATCGCGCTCGACCTCATTGCGTTCGTTTACCTGATGGCGTCAGAACGTCCTTATTCTCGGGAGAAACGGTCGGCACTGTCATTATCACTTGCCAGGGTGCGCAGGCCGCCTTTGTCCTAGCGAACGGTCTCGCTGGCGTCGTTGATGACGGTTTTGTCAGGTTAATGGCTGTCGACAAAATCTTCTTTCCCCTCGCCGTCATTGGCCTGCTGAGAATTTGGGCCTGCCCGATCCTGACCAACGAATTCTCATATGTGTCTCAAGAACTTGGCAACCAGTCCTCTCGTTCGGACGGCTGCAGCGGAGAATACTTGCCGCTCGAGCATGTTTCGCGGGATAACCTGGTACCTAGATCGAGCCGTTTCCGACCAATTCGCTCTTGGCCCGGCATTTTGTTCCGGACTGCGTACTTTCTGTGCATCCTCGGGTTATTGGCTTTGACTTCATGCTACCTATCCGGCGGTTATTACACATCGACGACTTTCGTTCTAGCAATATTCTACCTCGTATTCCTTGCGGTCACAATCCTCATCTTCGCGTGGTACTTCGCCTTCAGACGCGTCACGACGACAATCATACCCTGCATCGCATCAACTTGGTACAAGATCTACACGGGCATGTTGGCCTTGCTTGGAGTTTCTCTGCTCGTCATTTCATGCATCGAGACACGGAGGACGCCTTGCGGAAAATTCACCAGCGGAGGGCCCTCTGCGGACCTCATGGCATGCCTGGGCGCGACCAGTGATTTGGTTCTGGTTGGGGGGAGCCTTAATAATTCGGCTTTTGGATCGAGTGCCAATTATTATACGAAAGCTAATAATGGCACCTTCATCCAGGTTGGCCCTACGGATACGGAGCAGCGTGTGACCAACTTTACGGGAATGTGCTTTGGCGATGGGTTGCAACAGGATAAAACTACCGAGGTTATTTTGCAGTTTTATGAACGGACTTCATAAACTTAGAATGACAGGTATAATTAGGCTGAGCCTGGATTAAATACATTATAATTCGCTTGTAGTATCCAAGTCTAACTTTATCGTTTTTTTTATGCGAGTTTCCTGTAAGCATCTAGAAGCGTTCAAATTTTGCGTCTCAATAAGGCAATTACCCAAGGCGAGCATCATGTTAGCCAAATGACATTTTAATTGAAGACAAGTAAGACAAATAAAGAAAGTTAATAGAGGAACGCTTTCGGATAATATTTACGTCATTTGACGTGGTTTGTTGGATGTTTCCCCGCACGTTGATGGCACCCCGACCACGTATATTGGCTGCCTCATGTCTCGTGCCACGCAGACTCAACCCACTCACTTGCCAAAGGCATCAAGAGAAACCCCAACTCTCCTTTCTAGATCTTTTACAGCCTGGCTATAGATACTGCAACTAATCTGTCGACAAAGGTTACGTTCTAGGTCTTCGAAAGAAGGACATTGACTAACAGCCAATAGAGAGAGGTACTTCCCAATGATGGAGCTTGCGCTCGAGACGGCATTCAAGACCAATCCAGTAGTGCCGACTTCATCGAACCACGACAGAAGCTTCGTGACCCAAGCACCAGAGCTGCCCCGATACGGAGATCTCATTGCCGTCAACTCCCCTCTGGTCGGTTATACGGTCGACCCCGCTTGGCTCAACGCCGTGCCTTCTAATGGCAGCGCAACTACCAACATTTCCATTTACTTCAAGGCGTAGTCTTCCTATATCCCGAGGTCAACAGTGATGGTCTTAGGAGGACGAGCTATTCTGAAAGATTTACCGAAAGATTACAGTTGAGAACAAAGCTATGAAGGTTAGATATCTCCGTTAATCACATGCCGTTGCTTGGTCAAGCCAAACGACGAGATCAAAAAGTGATCATATCGAGAAGAGACGTCTGAAGGAAGCGTTATGGTATCATGCTGAAACATTAAAGGGAAAAGGCACCAGAGCATATTGGGAGATCTCTGATTGATATGGAAGTTCGCGTAGTTTAATGGAACAGACTGTCAAACTATCAGTCGAATGAGCTCTCACACGTGTGCCTAGGCCCTGCTGCGCTTCCTATTATTCTCATCCTCGCCATGCAGCTACCTAAAAGCCTCGTGACTCTATGAGTGTTGATTGTTGTAGCCAAAGATGCCATGAGTGGGCGAATCTCTTTCTGCCTCTGCGATTCCCACGGCATCTTCTGAGATCAAGTGATTCTGCGCAAGGAGGGTTAAGACCTCCATTGTCCATTCCTGACATCGCCTGGTACTGACCTAGAGTATTGTCAACAATTTCGCTCACGTAAACTCCTGTCCCTAGGATAAATCACATACCCCGTCAATGGGCGCCCGTATGTTTTGTCCTCTTGGATGTGGGGGCACTGAGGCAGCATGACGCTCGACAACACTCCTCGGGATGTCTTCCTTGA
Source organism: Fusarium sp. JS1030 (assembly GCA_000966855.1). Classification (NCBI taxonomy): domain Eukaryota; kingdom Fungi; phylum Ascomycota; class Sordariomycetes; order Hypocreales; family Nectriaceae; genus Fusarium; species Fusarium sp. JS1030. The sequence goes on along the minus strand of JWIW01000077.1, from coordinate 92,831 downwards.
CATCTATTTCCGCCGTAGGATCGTGAATGTTTGCAACGTCGATCTTTCCAAGCAAGACCAATTGCTTCAATTCGTTGTCGTGTTGGCCATCGAAGTTTCTCTTTATCTCAAACACAAAACCTGCCATGAGAGGCTCTCCAACCACATGAAGCACAGTCCCTAGCGTCTCATACAACCTGTAGTCGTCGGCAAGAGTATTCCGATCATAGGCGTTATTCGGGATAAAAATTCCAAAGTGGAAACGTTGCGAAGAGACCCCACGGGACTTGGCGAGATAAACGGAGCGAACAGACATATTCGGGTCGTTAAAAATACTCGATGTATCTATGGTATGTAAATTGGTTGATGCTGAATATCTGGTTTTCTTTTTCTAAGAGCAACTTCAAATGAGGTTCTGTATCATGGAGGATTGGGTTGGTTGAGATGCTGAAAATGAGTAGGAACTGTGTTCTTTGATGTTGTGGCTAGCTTCTCACTGTGCCTGTGGCAATTGAATGTCAAATAATAATAAAAAGACCCGAATCCAGCCCAACATGAAAAAACTCTGCTATTTGTACTCAGAAAGGCAGTACCAAAGAAATCCCTCACTGCTGCCTGGACCAACAACTTTCTCAATTTAGGAAAACACAGCCAACAACCCCAGGACCCAACCACCAAGTGAGAACAGGATCCCTCAAACGCGAAACTCGCAAATACAGATTTGCGCTTCTACAATTCGGAGAGCCTATTACTCTGACGCTATTGTGTCTATGGTTACGTAGTATTCAGGTACTATACGAGCATGATTCAGAGTAATTCGTTTGTTGATTGAGCTCGAAAGCCTGTGGCCAATCATACCAAGAAGGGGGTGATCAGTGTCTGCCTAATTGAAGTGTATTAGAGCTCGACCCTAAAATCAAAGACTCCAACGACCGGTTGTTTAGCAACGCGGTACAAATCCGAAGCAGGCAAGGAAAAGGACGGCCTGAACCGCCGCGACATGTATCGCGACGTGCTCCCCGACATTAGTAGGATACATTACCTTACTCATGGGGACACCACTATGAATAATATCATCGTTCCCGGCACTTCCCGCTCCCCCCCATCACAGGATCATCGATCTGGGGCAGGCGGGTTGTTTCTGAGTATTGTCAATCTTGCAAGTTCTTGTTGGGTGTGTAGTTGGGCCATGAATCGCGCACTGAGAACTGAGGAGAAAATATTAGCAAGTCTCATGAGGACATCCTTTTTGCTATTGCAAAGTACTCTCCTGGGTGCTGGACTTGAGATGAAATTCCCTGCATGAAGGCTTCAAGCAAGAAATGGGAAATCCTAGAGCCAGAACTGAGATGACCTAGAAGGGTCTTTTGAAAGCGTCACCCTGGCCTCAATTTCGGGGAACTCCAATAGGTCGCTATTTTTGGACTTAACCAAGTACTATTATCATACATACATCTTTTTTAGGCGCCAAGGGGCGCTCTTGAAGGCAAAGGTATCGATTGGTGTGAGACCGAAAGGGAAATATAGTCGGGTGTCGATCTGTTTGCACCCACGAGAGATGGGGCCGGGTAGATATATAACTATCACCAGCAGGGACAAGAGGAGGATCCATTCTTGATGTAACAGTAGTTTCGACTCGGCTCCAAGACAAATAACCCGCGGGCATATGTGGCAAATGCCGAGATGCGGAGGACTTTAGGAAATGGATCCATGTACGGGACGGATCGTCGGGGTTTTCGGGAAATTAGAGGTCCCGCGCCCATACACCTTCACGATGGGTGCTGATGCCAGGTACGCCAACACTATGATTGGATCAGAATTGTCTCCATGTTTAGGCCTTCGTCAGCCTTAATCGGACCGACTTAGCACGGTGCCTTGTAGCTCTGGTTCAGGATATCCAAGCCCGATTGTTTCAACAAGGAGACCCGCTTCGACTTCGGCATTCGGACTATCACTTGAGCCCGAACACCAACCAAGAGCGGCGACTTGTACTATAAGTCAGTTCAAATATGAATCCCAAATAGTTGTGTACATCAAATTTGAAGCGTCTTAGCCACCTGCACCTCTATTTGTTGCGATGTTGCTCTTTCAGCCTATCGCGCTATATAGCATTTTCATTGCTTTGCTACTGATCTCTATCGTCAAAGTACGTTTGCCGAAGGGGCTTTATTTCTGGACAGTGGTTGAGAGATGAATAGTTGTGACTGATACACTGCTGACAGATTGTCTATCGAGCTTTCAAAAGTCCCTTACGACACGTTCCAGGACCGTGGTATTCAGCCTACACTCACTACGTCCTGAAGTTCAAGACCATGACCGGTCGGCGGATGTTTTATGTGCACAGCCTACACATTCAGTATGGCCAGGTCGTGCGTATTTCGCCTTGGCAAGTGGCTGTTGCGGACCTCAAAGGCTTTTCTGCCATCCATCGAATCGGGTCTGGATTTGTCAAGTCAAAATGGTACGAGGAACTCATGACGGGCGCTGTTGGTGGGATGCCCTTTTTCGCCATGCCAAATCCCAAAGACCATGCTGCACGTCGGAAGCTATTTGCTAGGCCATTCTCTATGGCTTTCCTGCGCGACAACTGCGAGGACATAATAAGGGCAAAAGTCGAGAAAGCCGTCAGCCGAATACATGAGGAAGCATCCAGAGGGACCTCAGACGTGCTTAAATGGTGGGTGCTAATGGCATCGGATGTGATTGGCACGCTTTCCTTTGGAGAGTCGTTTGAGTTGCTAGAAGCGGGAAAGGTAATGAGCCAGAGAATGAAGACATTCGAGTAACGCAGAGCTTAGCTAAAACTGTCCAGAAAAACCAATATGTCGAGGTCTTGGAGGCTGCTGCATTGAGTACAACACTCCAGCGCGAGCTTCCATTGCTATATCACATCTGTCGCTTTATCCCGGTCAAAACCATTCAACTGTTGCTCAACTCGGGCCACAAGCTTATAGCCTTTGGCCGTCAAGCCGTTACTAAACTCCACCGACATAACCATGAGAGGACTCTCTTTGCCAATATGGTGGCACAGAATGAGTCCACAGGGAAGCCTCAAACAATGCTCTCGGACGAAGATATCCGAATCGAGGCGAGTGATTTTATACTGGCTGGAGCTGACACAACGTCCAATACTCTTACATATATCATCTGGTCCATTCTCAAGCATTCAGACCTTCACACTCGGTTGGTCAAGGAACTAAACTCCATAGGCGAAGAGTTCGACGATGCAACCTTAGAAAGACTTCCACTTCTAAACGCTGTCATTCAAGAATCGCTACGCCTGTATGGTGCCGTTCCTGGCAATCTGCCAAGGACTGTACCAGCAACTGGCATCACTATCAGCGATCACTTTGTCCCTGCCGGGTTTGAAGTCGAAACTCAGGCATATAGCATGCACAGGAACTCCGACATCTGGCCTGATCCTTTTCGGTAATTTTCTCCGTCTTATGATAGACCCTTGACGAAGGCTGACGTTTCCAAGATTTGACGAGACCCGATGGCTTGATCCTGCCTTGCTCACTCCTCAACAAAAGGCGAGTTTCTGTCCGTTCGGTGCAGGCACACGCGTATGCATCGGAATCCACCTGGCAAAAATGGAGCTTCGCTTAGGTACAGCCCTGCTTTTGAAGAGGTGTCCCGGCTTGAAACTGGCAGAAAACATGAATGACTCGATGATGGAAATGTACAACTTCTTCCTAGCGGGTCCGGTGGGGAAACGTTGCGACGTGACTCTTCTGTAGAAGGAGATTTGTTTCTGCCCCGGTCGGCATTAGTTTAGTTGAGTGCAAGCCAGTAGATTAACGATCCAGATATAGGAAAGAAGTTAAAGCGGGGTTGGATAGAAATGGAGTTTGATTGTATAGAAAATGAAAGCATTATGTGTATATGATTATTAACCTGAGATATTGCGTGGAATACATAAAGGATCCTGACGAATACATCGAACGCTCGTCCTTCACTTTTGTTCTGAGGAATTCAGCTAACCTGCATGTTTACAGACTGGAATTGGACGGCATCGTAAGAGATAGATTGTTCCTAATCGGCGAGGTACCAGGTTGTTGGGCCTGCACAGCAACATCAAGATCGTCCCGCAGAACTAGGACAAGAGTTCGCTAGCGGCTAGTGGGTTGCCACGCCACTCATCCACGGCAAAGACGGAGGTGGCAGTACTATTGAGACTACTGCCGTTAATCATGAGAATATCATCGGGCCTTATATCAACAGCTCGCCAGCGGCAACACCTCCTCAAAAGGACGGAACGAGCACCTGTAGTAGAACCTGTTCAAACAACCTGACGTGTGGTGGCCACGACGATGTTTCCGAATTAAGGATCGATAGTCTTACGTGGTCTCTTGGAAGGCCACGGAATTAAACTTGATGTCAAAGACACCAAGGTATATGCGTCTTGACAGTGCAGAGAGAAGTACCTAGTCTCATTTCGTAATCCGCAGTCTGGGGTTCTTTACCCAATATCCTCCCTTAATCTACAATTTTGTACTCATGAGACAGTCTCGCGCTGGCCTGGTGTCCGTGTACGGCGGCATGCGATAACGGCGCCCTCTTATGGTCCATGTCCCTTAACTCCGGATCGGCCCCCTTATCAAGCAGCAGCCTTACAACGGCTTCGTGCTTGCGTGAGGCCGCTTGCATCAGAGGAGTCCAACCGTTCTCGTCCTGGGAGTTTAGGTCGACGCCTTGCGTATCAAGCAGCAACTCGACGACCTCCTCGTAGCCTTCGGCTGCTGCGTGCGAGAGTGCCGTTCGACCATCTTTATCCTTAACATCTGGGTCGATGTTACCCCGGGCAAGCAGTAGTCTTACGACCTCTTCGCCAAAGAATCCCTGTGATGCCCACGAGAGCGGCGTCCGACCACTTCTGTCCCTACAATTTAGGTCGATATTATCCACGACAAGCAATAATTCGACCATCTGTTTGCTCTCATAAGGTATACTCGATGCCAACAATAGCGGTGTCCAATCATCAATGTCCCTACAGTTCGGGTCGATACTATCCTGGGAGAGAAGTGTCCTGGCGACTACTTTGTGGTTCTTTTTCACAGCTAAGAAGAGCGGAGTTAGGCCGCGGTTGTCTTTGGCGTTCACGTCGACGCCGTTCGTTGCAAGCAGCAGTTTGACGACTGCCTCGTGTCCCCCTTCGGCCGCATATACAAGCGGTGTACGATCGTGGTCATCCCTAGAATCTAGGTCGACACCGCCCTTCTCTAGGAGCAACTTGACTGCCGCCTGGCGGCCATTGCCTGCCGCGCGCGAGAGCGCCGTACGTCCATGGTTGTCCGCAGCGTCCATGTCAATAGAATCCTGAGCAAGCAGTAGCGCGACCATCTTTTCGCTCCTGTAACTACTTGCTGCCCATAACAGCGGAGTCCAGCCGTTGTCGTCTCTGGAATTCGGCTCAACGTCCTCCCGGGCGAGTAGTAATGCTGTCACGGTTCCTTCAAGGCAGAATCCACATGCAGCCCACGACAATGGCGTCCGGCCCCCCTTGTCCTTGGTATCTGCGCCAACATCCTCTCTCGCAAGAAGTAGCATAGCTACATCCACACGCCCATTTTCTGCAGCATATGATAGAGGCGTTCGTCCAGCTCTATCTTTGGAGTCAATGTCCGCGTTCTCAGTGAGGAGCAGCTCAACCACCCCTTTGAACCCCTCTTGTGCCGCGTACGACAATGGCGTTCGCCCGGATCTGTCCTTGGAATCCGGGTCCGTGCCCTCGGTGAGCAGCATCTTGATCACTGGAATACATTGATCTCCTTTTGCTGCTGCATACGACAGCGGTGTCAGTCCATGCTCAGATCTAGAATCTAGGGCGACGCCGCCCTTGGCAAGTAAGAGCCTGACAACGGCTTCATGACCCTCCGCTGCGTAGGAAAGTGGCGTTCGTCCACTTCCAGATTTGGAATCTGGGTCGACGTTGTCTTGGGCAAGTAAGAGCCTGACAACGGCTTCATGACCCTCCGCTGCGTAGGAAAGTGGCGTTCGTCCATATCTAGATTTGGAATCTGGGTCGGTGTTGTCTTGGGCAAGTAGTAGCTTAACGATGGCTTCATGGCCCTCCTCTGCGGCGAGAGATAGCGCGGTCCGGTGGTCCCAATCCTCCTCGTTTATGGAGATACCATCTTTCACGAGAAGAAGCCTGACGACCCCTTCATGCCCGTTCTTCGAAGCCCATGACAGCGGCGTCTGACCAAGCTATCCGTTTTGAGCATTTGGATTGACACGGTCGTCGGCGAGCAGCAGCCTCACCACCCCGCAGTGGCCGTTCTCGGCGGCCCAGGAGAGTGGCGTCTGCCCGTTAACGTCACGAGAATCGGGCCGGATACCGGCCTTCGCGAGTAACAGTCCCACCACCTCGGCATGCCCATTCCCCGCCGCCCACGACAGTGGTGTCCGCCAGTTCTGGCCCTTCACGGCCGAGACATATTTATTCTTGGGGGGCACCCATCCACATATCATCTGGGCGTACGGCCGCATCCCCCGGCCGTTGATGGCCTTAGAATCGGGATCGATACCATCCTTCTCGAGCAGCAGCCTCACCACTTGGCTGTGGCCATTCTCGGCTGCCCATGATAGCGGTGTTTGACCATCGGTGTCTTTGAGGTCGGGATCTACGTCAACTCTGGCGAGCAGGAGCTCCACTACCTTGTCATGCCCGTTCCCAGCGGCCCACGACAACGGCGTTCTATGCCCGAACCCGGCATAATTTATGTCAACGCCCCCTTTTGCGAGCAGCAGTGTCACCACTCCCTCGTGCCCGTTCTCCGCCGCTTGGGACAGTGGCGTTCGAAGGCAGTCGGTATCTCTAGAGTCAGGGTCGACGCTATCCCTTGCTAGGAGAAGTTCTACCGCTTCGTCGTGTCCATTCTCTGCGGCTAATGATAGAGGCGTTCGACCGTCGGCGTCTCTAGGGTCTGGATCAATGCCGTCTCGCTTGAGCAGCCGCTTTACGAGCGCCCCGTGACCATTTGTCGCGGCCAACAACAACTGCGTCCGACCCCAGCTATCTTGAATATTTGGGTCCATTGTTTGAATGTTTCATCCGTTGGACAGACACCTTGGCTAAAGGTGTCGAATGAAAGATAGGTAACGCAGATAGCTGTGATATCGGTCTCGGCATTGGGGAACCATCGCTTCCACGTTTGTACAAAGTATTCTTGCGTAGTCCGATGGACCAATCGGACGATGTCGCTCTTCCTATCGACCTCGACCAGTCCGACACATGCAGAGACCATGTCTTCAATGTATGGGAGGTTAGTTTCGTCCAGATCCCGATCGCCCACTTCGACGGCAAGCGCATGCCGAAGCTCTGTCACAGAGAGCGGTCTCTTTGCATGGGTTAACCACGACAGGACCTGCTTCGCAAGGTCTTCCCGGTCGACGACCTGCCGTTCGATTCGCTCCATTGCTTCTTCGTACGCACGGCCATATGCCTCGGTACCCGTGGGTAGCTTTGCTAGAGAGGACCTAACAGCCTTCAGAGATCTCTTTCCGATCAAGGAATCAAGTTGGAGACGTGCAAGGGCTAAAGATTGTTTTGGGGGGGGGGGGGGGGG